>OY728123.1:145024005-146274005 GCA_963277665.1 Viscum album | reverse complement strand
TTTTAATCAACTTCTTTTAGTTTAAAATTGTATGACATGTTAATAAAGGAAAAATATTTTTGAAGTAGAAACGATATTTTCCTGAAGAATGAAGTTCAAGCGTTTTATCAAAATTATTTTCCATCTAAGATAATATAGGGTTATTTTTATATCCCTATTCTGACATTGATTTGATTATATTATGATGTAATTATTTTTATGATGTCCTTTTATCTGATATGGATTATGTTATGATGGAATGATGTTTAAGAATCCCATTTTTATTACATGGGTTATGCTATGATGTATGATTTATAATCTTGTGGAACACATAATAATGGTATCATTATGAGATGGGTGATACCTATATCTCCCTCCAATTAATTGGGTAAAGATTTATATCTCATGAGATAGACATGGCTGGAATGGCAAGTTAATCTGGTTCAGTGAAACAGGACCAGAACGAGGAGTGAACTCGGTTCAGTAATGGACTTTGTCTGCTATGATAGTCTTGACAATGAGCCTTGACTAAAATGAAATAATTTTCTATGATTATGTGTGTATGGAAAAAGGTTTCATGTTTTATGTTATGATTATTGGGATTATATTTCACCACTATGATTTATCCCATGTTATGATATTATGATATCTTTTACAGGTTAAGATATTCAAAATGTTATGTTCTTATGAATATGATATGATTGATATTTCTTTTGTTTACCCTTACTAAGCATTTGAGCTCACCCTTTTGTATGTTTTCTTTTCCCCAGGTCAGGAAGAAGGGTATTAAGTAGGATATGCCGAAAAGGGAGTCTAGATATGATGAAATAAGTGGGCGACAATGTAGATGATTTATGAACCAGTTGTTTATGTTTCCCAGTTTCTAAAGACACTATACCTATACGGTCCTTTCATGGTTTTGTTATATGTTGTAATAAGTGTGATTCAATTTTGAAGTAATAACAATGTATGTAAAGTATGGGTTGTTATAGTTGGTATCAGAGGAAAGGTATAGTCAACCTTTGGAAACTGGGATGTGAAAGCCTTAGTAAGAACCCTAAGGATATATCTAAGCATAGAACAATCATAGTGTTTTAGAAATAGCCCTGAACAACCTATGATAAGACCTTAAGTGTGAAATTTTATTCTTGATTTTGTGGTCTTCCTATTATAATTTGTGTTGCTCACACTATTATTCTTGGTTTTAGTAAATGGATGGAACCCGAAGGAACCGTGTTAATGAAGAATGCGACGGGCAATGCAATGATTGTCCCACTGAGCAACCAAATGTTATGGGAGATAAAATGAAAAATCTTGTAGCCATGATCACACAACTTTCTCAAGCTATGAATCATGCATGACTTCCAAACAAGCAAAGTAAGGAGAAACATTCTGTTGAATCCTTCATGAGGCAGCGTCCACCCTCATTCAGTGGGTCTACTGATCCATTAGTGGCTGAACAATGGATCAGTACCACTGAAAATATATTTTTAGTTCTTCAATGTTCTGAAGATGATAATTTCATCTTAGCAGTATATCGTTTGGAAGGTGATGCTAATCAATGGTGGAATCTTATCAAGAATATGAGGCAAAGAGATGAAATCGAGTCCATGGAATGGGACGAGTTCAAGAACTTATTTTTAAATAATTACTTATCTCATATTCTTTGAACAAAGATGGAGGAATTTCTTGAACTGAAGCAAAAGGATGATGAATCTGTTGGTACCTACGAAGAAAATTTTACAAGACTTGCAAGGTATGCTTTCAGAATTATTATCCAACCTGAGAGTAAAATCGATCGATTCTTTAGTGGCTTAAAACCAAGTCTTCGAAGGGCGTTAGCCATAATGGACTTCAATAGCTACGAGGAAATTTTTCGATGTGCTCTCAAGGTTGAGATAGAGATTGGAATAACCCATTAGTCATATGGGTTTGATAAGAAGAAGAAAATGGAATTCAAAGGAAAATCTAAAGACCACAATGAAAAGAAGATGAGTTTTCCATTATGCTAAAATTGTGGAAAGAAACATGGAGGGAATTGTCTTAAAGGGACAAGAAAATGTTTTAAGTGTGGAAAAGAAGGCCATCGGGCAGTTGAATGTCGAAATAATGGGAAGAAGATGTCTAATGATGCGAACAAAGAAAGGGATACACAGAATGAACCTCCTACACTTTAATGTTTCAAGTGAAATGAGATGGGGAATTATGCCAATAAATACCCAAATACAAGGGTTGTTGATGATGATCACCATCAATAAACTCTTAAGGCCAAAGACAAAGGAAAGTCACATGAAATTACTATCGTTGATGTGGAGTACGATAACAAAGTGGTGAAAGGTACACTTTCCATCCACTCTAAAGTAGCAAATGTTTTATTTGATTATGGATCCACCCACTCTTTTATTTCTGAATAATTTTCTAAGGGTATTTCCATATTACCTCAGCAGTTAGATTTTGAGTTAGCTGTGACAAACCCTAATGGCACAATGGTCGCATCAAAAGTTTATAATTCTTCTCTGATTGAAGTTTGTGGGAAAGTGCTTCCTGCAAATCTTGCAATCCTTCCTATAGTGGAATTTGTTGTGATTCTTGGAATGAATTTTCTTTCTTTATATGGAGCTCATATCAATTGACAAAGAAGGGAAGTCACATTTTATATTCTAGATCAATCTATGATCGTCTATCAATGCAAAGATGAATATAACCTTCCAGCAGAAATTTCTTCCATCTTATGGGTCTTGATTCCAATAAATGAAGGTTATTTATCTCAAATGGTTGGAGAGAAACTCAAGATTAAGAATACACCCATTGTACGTGAGTTTTATTATGTCTTTCCAGAGGAATTTCCAGGTCTTCCACCAAATCATGAAGTTGAGTTTTCAATAGAACTCATACCGGATGCTATGCCCATTTCAAAGACACCTTATAGAATAGCCCCAATTGAGTTGTAGGAATTGAAGAAACAACTCCAAGAGAATCTTCGTAAAGTATTTATACGCCCTAGTGCGTCACCTTGGGGAGCACCTGTTCTGTTTGTTAAGAAGAAAGATGGATCAATGAGACTCTGTATTGATTATCTAGAACTTAACAAGATCACTATCAAGAACAAATATCCTCTCCCACGCATTGATGACTTACTTGAACAACTACACGAAGCTCAATACTTTTCCAAGATTGATCTTCGTTCAGGGTATCATCAATTAAGGGTAAAAAAAGAGGATATAAAAAAGACGACTTTTCGTACATGGTATGGACACTATGAATTTATAGTGATGCCATTTGGTCTTACTAATTCCCTTGCTATCTTCATGGATCTGATGAATAGATTCTTTAGAGACTATCTTGATCAGTTTTTGGTAGTCTTTATAGATAATATTCTTGTATATTCAAAGAGCAAGGAAGAACATGAAGATCACTTGAGAATTGTATTAAAGACCCTAAAAAAGGAGAATCTTTATGCCAAATTTACAAAGTGTGAATTTTGGCTTCAAAAAGTTTCATTTTTGGGTCACATAATCTCAAAAGAAGGGATATCTATGGATCCAGCAAAGATAGAGGTTATCGAAAGACGGTCGAGACCAACAACAGTAACTGAGATCTGAAGTTTTCTTAGTTTGGATGGATATTATCGATGTTTTGTGAAATATTTTTCATGATTATCTAATCCAATCACCAGGTTGACTTGAAAAGGAGTTAAGTTAGTGTGGACGGAGGAGTGTAAAGAGAATTTCAAGGAGTTAAAAAGAAGGTTATCCAGTACACCTGTGCTCACACTACCTTGTAGTGAAGAAAGGTTTGTGAACTACAGTGATGCATCCAAGAAGGGATTGGGGTGTGTTCTCATGCAAAACGATATAGTGATAGATTATTCCTCACGACAGTTGAAAATCCATGAGAAAAATTACCCAACCATGATTTGGAGTTAGCTGTGGTAATCTTTGCATTAAAGATTTAGAGGCATTATCTTTATGGTGAAAGGTGTCATATTTATACCAATCATAAGAGTTTAAATTATATTTTCACACAAAAGGAGCTGAATATGCACCAAATAAGATGGTTGGAACTGATTAAGGATTATGACTGCTCAATTTATTACCACCCTGGGAAAGCAAACAAGGTGGCAGATGCATTAAGCCGATAAGACCATGCTAGCTTATCCATGATGAGGATCTCAAAAGATCCAATATTTATGGATTTATAATGAATGGATCTTGAGATTATAATGGAAGGGGAAAAATATTATCTTTTTCAAATTAATGTTCAACCATCTATGCATGTAAAGATTAAAGAGGCACACAAAGAAGATGTAGAGTTACAAAAGAAGGTGAGAAATGTTCCTGAATTCAACCTTGATTGTGATAGGATAATAAGGTTCAAAAATTGGGTTTGTGTTCCTACCATCCCAGAATTAAAGAAGGAGCTGCTGGATGAGGCTCATAGTTCTTCATTCTCTATTCATCCTGGAAGCACAAAGATGTATAGGGACCTAAAAGAGTACTTCTGGTGGGATGACATGAAAAGAGATTTTGCTGAATATGTCTCTCGATGCTTGGTTTGTCAACAAGTTAAAGCTGAGAGACAGAAGTCTAAGGGGATGTTACAACCATTACCCATACCCGAATGGAAATGGGAAAACATCACTATGGACTTTGTCACTGGACTTCCTAAAACATCCAAAGGCAATAATGTTATCTGGGTCATAGTTTATCGTCTTACAAAGCCGGAACACTTCATTGCTATTAGAGAAGATTTCTCTTTGGATTAGCTTGCCAGGATATATGTAAAGGAAGTGGTAAGATTGTATGGAGTACCACTTTCCATTATATCTGATCAAGATCCGAGGTTTACCTCGAAGTTCTGGTGAAGTCTTTAGCATACTCTAGATATAGAGTTGAGTTTTAGCACTTCTTATCATCCTCAGACAGACGGTCAGTCTGAGAGAACAATTCAAACTCTAGAAGACATGTTGAGAGCTTGCTCTATGGATTTCAAAGGTGGTTTGGATCAAAACCTACAATTGGTGGAATTTTATTATAATAATAGCTTTCACTCTAGCTTTCATACGGCTCCTTATAAAGATCTCTATGGAAATAAATGCCGAACTCCAACTTGTTGGGATGAAGTTGGGGAAAGAAATCTATTAGGACCTGATCTTGTTGATGAGATGGTAGAAAAGGTCAGATCTATTCAACGACACATAAGAGCATCTCAGAGTCAACAAAAAAGTTATGCCGACAACCCAAGAAAAGACCTAGAGTTTGAAGTGGGTGATAAAGTGTTCTTACGAATATTTCCTTGGAAGAGAGTAATGAGATTTGGAAGGAAGGGAAAGATGATCCCTAGGTATATCAGTCCTTTTGAAATATTGGATCGTGTTGGGAAGGTATCTTACTGATTGGCACTTCCATCGAATCTCTCTCAAGTTCACGATGTGTTCCATGTATCTCTCCTCAGAAAGTACATAACTTATCCTTCACATGTACTAAGCTCAGAAGTTGTACCTCTAGAGCAAGATCTTTCTTATGAAGAACAACTGATAGAGATTCTGGATCATAGTGAAAAATTTCTACGGAACAAGACCACTCTCTTGGTGAAAGTTTTATAGAAGAACCACAAATTAGAAGAAGCTACATGGGAGCTTGAGGATATGATGAGGGAGAGGTATCCTCATCTGTTTGTTAAGAAGTGACGAATTTCGAGGGAGAAATTCATTTTAAGGGGGGTGGAATGTAACACCCTGATATTTTATGATAAGTATATTTTTTATGAAACATCAAAGGAATATTTCACGGCACACAACACTATCTTGGCTTTCATTACACACAATCGCGACCTTCCTCGATAGCGTGTGTAGTATGCAATACCGAGTTTCACTAAACAACGATATATTATTATAATATTATAAACTAGCTATTATTAATAGTATTAACTGAATTTTTAAATTTTATAACATTATTATTCATCTTACATATTTTCTAGAACATGGTATGAGAACAAAATAAATTTTTCGGGTAAAATAAGTATTTTTTAAAAAATGCAGTTTTATTGCCTTTTGATGGTGCACCCAATTTTAATCTAGTTTTTGACAAGTTTATAAGTTCAATTTGACAAAATAAAATTCTTATTTAGAATTAGGATATAAAAATTTACTTTGGATAAAATTTTCATATTATTCTGATAACTTTCATATTTTAATGAATAGTAAAAACACGCTATATTTTAATTAAAAACAACTTTTTTCATCGTAATAATTTATATGGTTTAATTATAATATTGAATGGTTTTAAAGTATAAATAGAATATATTTTTTACCATTTAATATAATGTATGTCATTAGCATTAATTTTACATTAAATTCATAGGTAAAAACATTTCAATCTTTGGCAATGTTTTAACTTTTAAAAACCCATTTTCTTAACAAGAGGATTAATTTTAAATTAATTACTGCAACATCTGTTTTTGAATTTTGAAAAATGGATTCCATATTTGAATTCAGTGGGTCCAAATTATGTTAATAGGTTACTTTTATTAATAGTAACTACGATAATTTTTATTTACTGCAGTTAAAGGTAAATTGAGTAATTAAGGGTAAATATAAGATTATAAAATTACCCTAACACTTTACAAAATCCTATTGGATGAATAAAATTCGAAAAATATTACCTAAGGGTTGGACTATATTCATCTCATGGACTTTTGACCATGAAATAATATAATTATTATTAAAACCAAAGAAAGTGACAACATGTCACTCTCTTAAATCTTATAAGTATAATAATTTTAATTTAATGATAAACGTCATGAAAATTCGAACATAAATAGTCTCCAAAAATCTAATAAAATTATCTAAATCATATGAATTTATTTATAATTTTTAGGGATTAAATAATTATCATTAAGTATGACACAATAGTGATGTTGAAATTATTTTATTGATTGAAATATCAAATAAATGATTTTAAAAGTATTAAAATAAATATTATATGAACTATTTAATGTGCTTCACTAATTTTCTAGAAAAAAATGTCATGTTATTAATCTATTAAATATTTTATTTCTAACATATCTTCTGTATATATTTTATTTAAACACAAATAAATGAATAGTTTCAAAATTGACACTATTGTTAATTTATAGAAATTACATATTATAAAATTGTTTAAAAATCACAAAAAATATTTAAAATTTATAAATTAAAATTTATATGGTCTAAAATGTAGTGAATTATACAATTATGGACAATTAACAACATATACGTAATTATTTATAATGATTTAAAATTTAGAATATTATTACCACAAATAAAATTAAATAGATTATATAAGGACAAATCATGTTGATAATGTTTAAAATAAATTACCAACTTGTCTAAATTTTATTGTGTGATGAGATTAAAACCCTATATCATCTAAAATTCGGATTTGAGTCATTTTTTGAAGTTTTTAACTGGGTTTGGAATTTATTATAAATTAGTATTTCTTACAATTCCAAAGGTGCCCCTCTCCTCCCTTATAAAAGGGAACCTCCTCCCTCTCCTCCTCACACCACATTGAGCCTTCAAGCTTGGACAAACCCTGAAGATTTATCTTCTCCACTTCCCTAGAAACATCCTAGAGGTCCTTGTCTTCTTCAAAGACCAATATTAGTACCCTAAGAGGAGGTTTCAAAGAGGCCTGTCGAAGAAGAGGTAATATCCGTTACGAATTCTTTCAAATTTATTTCTTCTTATACTTCTTCTTCTTTAGTTATTTAATTATGAAGTAATAACATCAGTATAACTCATATAATTATATGTTATTATAAATATTATACAACCCTATTTCACCTTCTATCCATCCTACGGAAAATGAAATCACCGCGCGTGCGTACGTACAGAATACCGTCTCCACGCCGTGGTGTAATCTGTTTTCCACCACCACCTTACTTGGATGGGTATAATGATGTAAAGAATAACTATATAAGATTATTTTAAAATTATATTTATTTTGAAATAGTATACATACACTTCAATACAATTCCACGATCATGGGAACGATATTATCGCTTGTGCGTACGTACGACCTACCGTCTCCATGATGTGATGCGACTCGTTCCACATGATCTTCATTGAATAATGATTATATAAATGAATTTAATGATTAAAAATGATATATATTACACTAATAAAATTCTTTAAATGAGGTATCTATAACCTAAAAAGAATAATAAGAATATATTCGACAAAACACACATAAGAACATAAAGCAATAAACACCCGAATAACAAGTAGCAATGAAATATTACTAATAAGAAGCTAAGAATATGACCATATATGATATCATAACAATGAGTATGATTCTAGAATAAGTCAATGACATTATTTAAATAATTATACAGGAGGTTCGGACAATGTACAAAGCATATCAGACCTAAGGTAAGGGAAAATATCACAATCTCAATTTCTATCTGAGATTGTTTATACTTCAGAATTTACTGGGGAATATTTATCATACACATCCATATTTCTTAAATATTTAATATTATTTACATCCTCATACAATTTTTTAAATCCAATTTTACCCTTCGGTGAGTTTTTAGTAAAAGATATGAAAGGAATATTTTGTCGTTTTTTATACGAGGTACTTTTTGACTTTTCTGGCCAAAGTACGAGAAAAATGTTTTTTTAACTTATACGACATGAATGGATTCATAGAACATTTTTTTTTCATGAAGCTTCCTTTACAAGTTTTCAAGTTTATTTTTAATCAACTTCTTTTAGTTTAAAATTGTATGACATGTTAAGAAAGGAAAAATGTTTTTGAAGTAGAATGGATATTTTCCTCAAGAATGGAGTTCAAGCGTTTTATCAAAATTATTTTCCATCTAAGATAATATAGTGTTCTGTTTATATCCCTATTTTTACAATGATTTGATTATGTTATGGTGGAATTATTTTTATGATGTCCTTTTATCTTATATGGATTATGTTATGATGGCATGATGTTTAAGAATCCCATTTTTATTACATGGGTAATGCTATGATGTATGATTTATGATCTTGTGGCACACATAAGAATGGTATCATTATGAGATGGGTTGGACCTATATCTCCCTCAAATTCATTGGGTAAAGATTTATATCTCATGAGATAGACATGGCTGGAACGACAAGTTAATCCGGTTTAGTGATACATGACTGGAACGAGGAGTGAACTCGGTTCAGTAATGGACCTTTTCCGCTATGATAGTATTGAAAATGAGTCTTGACTAAAATGAAATGATTTTCTATGATTATGTGTGTACAACACAAAGTTTCATGTTTTATGTTATGATTATTGGGATTAAATTTCACCACTATGATTTATCCCATGTTATGATATTATGATCTCTTTTACAGGTTAAGATATTCAATATGTTATGTTCTTATGAATATGATATGATTGATATTTCTTTTGTTTACCCTTACTGAGTATTTGATCTCACCATTTTGTATGTTTTATTTTCCCCAGGACAGGAATAAGGGTATTAAGTAGGATATGCCAAAAAGGGAGTGTAGATATGATGAAATAAGTGGGAGACAACATAGATGATTTATGAACCAGTTGTTTATGTTTCCCAGTTTCTAAAGACACTATACCTATACGGTCATTTCATGGTTTTGTTATATATTGTAATAAGTGTGCTTCAATTTTGAAGTAATAAAATTGTATGTAAAGTATGGGTTGTTATATCAATAGTGGTAGTTATCCCCTAATTCATAAATCACTAGTGGAATAATAACTTTTACCATTGTGTTTTTGTGTGTTTTAATATTGGGTTTTCATCCAATGTAAATGAAAACAATGCTGTAAGTATTTTTTTAACATAAATTATATAAATTTATGTTGAAATATTTATTTTTATTAACATTTTAGGATTTAAAAATTGGTTATTTTGATAAACAACATTGAAATTCAACTTTAATATTAGTTATATAAATAACAAACATGAAATGTTATAGACTGTTTATTAAATATTTCAATAAACGTAACTCCCTTGGAATAAAAAATTACATAAGAACTATAAAATTGTATAAACCAAATAAAAATAAGAAAAATAAACTCAATGCTTAAAATTATTTTCTATGGAAATATCTTCCAAATCTAAATATAATTTATTAATATTCATTTTCTTTGCAATAGTGAACTCATGAAGCATTTTTAACTTCTTCCAGTAAATCTTATTCAGGAGATTTATCATTTATACTTGATATAAATAAGTTATCTTAGAAAAAATCATCTAAAAATATATCTAAGAATAAAAAAAATAATGTTATAATAATTATAGATACAATGGAAAAGTGGTGGAATAGAGAAGTAGTGGAACGATGAAGTATTGGAATGGAAAAGGTGGAGTAGATCAGAAATATAAAAAGAGGGAGATTTAAAAGTTATGGATGGTATTGTAAAAAGTTTTTCCATGGCATGATAATTTTTTTTGAAGGAAGATAAATATTTAAATGGTGTGCTATGCAACTAATGGAACATCATTGGTGCATGATGTGAAAATTTATTTTTAAAATTGGTTATCTGTATAACCGATGTTAAAAACAAAGGTTTTAATATCCTTTATATATTAATCAATGTTAAAACCATCTTTAAAACTAGTTATTATATCATAGAAATTAAAAACCATTGTGATAAGGGTTTTAATGTCAGCTAATATATGACCGATGTTAAAACCCTAACATGAATTTTATTTTTTCTGCTAGTGAATGTCTGAAGAAGAAGGAGGACGATGTTGGCCATTGGATAGGTGGTGTACCGTGAGAAATGAATTAGAGTGGGGAGAGGGTTTGGTTAGAGTAATTAAAAATTGAATATGGTGATCAATAGTGGTTATTTGGGTGGGTGTGGTATTATGACTTTCTAAGAGGTGGAAAACGAACTAGAGAACGGTAGGGTAGTTATGACCAGCTATAGTAAGAGCAGTGTTTGATGTGACGTGGTGATATGGATGGTGACATCTGAGAACAAGTAGATAAATCTAGAAAAGTAGAAGGGGAGATATGGAAGATATGGATTTATAATGGGGTGGTAACTATATTAGTGTGGAAGAATGAAGATAGATTCATGGGAAGAGAGGGTTGGGTTAGTAATAATGAAAAAAATAAATAAATATAAAAAAATAAATTTAAAACAAAGAAAATTGAATGTGGGGTGGATTTATATCATTGTATAAACCAAATTTTATTTCATATATTTTAAATTTAAATTTCATTAGATAATATTAATTTAATTTAATGATATAAATACATCAACACACACACACACACACATCTCTCTGTGTGTGTTAATACATTTATATTTTGAGAAACATAAAGATTGGATAATTAAGAATTTTTATATCATATTAAAGGATATTTTATATTATTATTAGCATTGAAAATAATAATAATATTATTATTGCACACACAACCATTTATATATATAAAAGGATAAATCTATATGTTTTTTTTCATGGTGTTCTAATACAGTTCATGGATAGAAAAACTTTTATGATTTTTTTATGTAGATCATGATGGTGATAATTTTGAGATCAATGATGATCATTAAAAGGATGTTTTTTTATATTTCAATACATTTTACATTGATTATATCACTAATAAAACCCATAAAATTTTAAAAATTTCTCCCTTGATGATGTATATATGTTTCTCCCTAGAGTCAACTTCCTAGGTGGAGGGTTGTACAGTGATTGTTGGAAGTAATACCTTAACCTTGTGATAACAACATATTGTAAAATTATTATGATAAAAATGGTATGATGATGACACCTATGGGGTGGGAATTATGATTGTTAATGAAATTAGATGAATAATTCATTGATTAATTATGATAGTATCTTGATTATGGGAATGATATTGTGTGAGAAATCACTTAATGTATTTTGATATTATTTTTACAAGAGTACCATTCTCTATATAACCACCACTAGAGAGTGGTTGTATCTAATGTAACCTAGCACACACAGAGTCATAAAGGTACTGTGATGTAAAATTAGTAGACCTAGTCCCATATCTACCTATGTCTATGCTTGTGATTTAGATATGTGGTTGTGATGACCGTAGAGAGGAGGTTATGAGGTAGATGTCCTTTATGATGTGTCTATATGGTTAAAATGGCTATGAGAAGGTGGGAACAAGGTTGATATCCTTGATGATGTGTAACATTAGGACTATTAGTGACTGGGTTGGTGGGAGTTGGTTTTCAGGTGCCATTTTATATTTTAATTGTTTGTATTATACTATGAATACTTTTATATTTTGTGAATGGTGATTGTGGTGATATTTGGAATAAAATACTCTAATGAGTTAGGATTATGAAATGATATGTATGGGTTTCTAGAAATAAAATAAACTTGTGATTAGGATTTTATAATGCCAAGGGTATAGGATAATTCACTAGTTGATGTTGGACCTAAATTACCCTTGGGTGATTTTGGTTCAAGATGCATGACTATATATTATGATTTTACCGATTTAATTGTTATGCATACATGATATTGAAAACTTTGATTTTTATGCATGCATTCTATTGACCGTTTTTTAATTCTCGAGGGATTACCTACTTAGTATGCATATATAATCACCCATACTTTTAAATATAGGTTTATAAGATTGTGTTAGTGGAGTTTTTGAGCAGGGAAAACTTATTGGACAAGGTGGATAACTAAAGTTTTGTGTTTGAATAATTACTTCATATACCACTAAGGTATATAAGTTGTTGAATTTTTGCTATATTATTGGAATTTAGTTATTTTTTTCACGATTGTAATTGTATTTAATTTGGTTATGTTGTTTTAAATTCATGTATTTTATATTATTTATAACATTATTTGATCATTTATTCCTTATTGTTCATTGTATGGTGATTTGAATTTGAATTTTTTGGTTTTATAGTGTGATTATTAGAGGGAAATGCCTACCATTTGTGAGATTTATACCTTCAACATCAGTAAATAACCCATGGCCTAGAGGAGGTAGACTTTGAGGGCCACACTTGGTTTTATTGTAGCCCCATGTAGAGTTATAGTGGAATCAAGTCACAAAAACCTAAATCTGATGGAAACTCTTCATTTCCTTAAAATCATAAGAAACTACAAAACCATTGGAAACTCTATATTTTCCTAAAATTCTTCATTCTAAGGTATATCTAAGAATAATGAAAATAATTGAATGTTATATATCTATAATTCAGTAAAATTCTAATATAATAACATTGTATTCAATAGTGTATATGAAACACAACATCAAGCACGTAAGGGAATATAATGTCCCTATAATTTACAATATATTTAATATTTCATTCAAATTTAATCTATGATATAGCTTGAAATTCATGTGATACTTAGTTATCATGTGTCACATATAACAACTAATTTCTTTGATGACTTGCGTTACACGCAAGGCCGAGTTTTACCGAACAACAATATATTAATAAAACATTATTATCTAGTATAATAAGATATAACTTAGAAATTAAATTAGAGGTTATAAAGAGTATTAAAAAACTTTTGAAAATATACGTTTTAAAAAAATATAATATAAATTAATTGGTTACCAATTAATTAGAAATGAAAATATAAACCAATTGAATATAAAGGATATATTTTTATTTTTATGCCCCCAAAAGAGTTTTGTCTTAATAAATTAAATTAATTACTATCAGTGAGTGATATTAATGATATATATATATATATTATATTATATTAAATAAAATATTTTTTATATTAATCCAATATATTTTATTGGCATAAGGTAATAATAAATCATGTTTTATACTTAAAAATGTTATTTTTCTAAAAAGACAATTTAATTACCATTTAATGGTGAACCTATTTTAAATTCTTTTTTTGGAACTTTAATAAATTTAGTATGAAAAAATAAAATTAATTTTTTAATAATAAACAAAAAAATTAGATTAGGGTGAATTTTTGGTATTTTTCTATGAGGGTTTATTTTTTGATGAATAATGAAAAATACTGAATTTTAATTCAAAGTTGCATTTTCATGTAATTTATTTATGAAGTTAAATTATATTTTTAATTAGTTTTAAAGTTAAATTATATAAATTTTAAAAATATTAATCCAATTTAGGTCATTGGAATCAATTTCACTTTGAAATTGGATATAAAAACTTAGCAAACTTTTGAACATTTTACTTTAAAAACCTGCTTTATCGTCCCATCTATGAGATTAAATTTAAATTTATTTCTATCAATTATATGATTTTAATTTGAAAAAATGGATTAAATATTTTTAATTATCTTAATTTATAATATATAATAATATAAACTAAGTTTTTGACCAAAAATATTAATGAAATTAATTAAAATTAATTACAATGATTAAGAGAATAATTAGCTTAACAATGGACTAAACCTTAAACCTAAGGGAAAAAATGACCTAAAAAATTATAAAAAATACATTTTATGGCCCTATTTTGACCCTATCCTAAATTGTTTATAATATTTTTCGTTTTTTGATCCACTATTCATAGAAAAAATGTGGATGGAATTCGCTTTTCAAAAATTTACAAGAATGCCACTCCTCCTCCACTATAAAAATGCACTCACCCCGCCCACTTATTCACACCTCTAAATACACTTTGGCTTGAAAAATATCTGCCCAAATATATCCTCAAAATACCCACACTCATCCTAGAATCCCCCCTTTTGACAGGAATCTATCCAAGGAATCCCTTTTGTATAAACCAAAAGTAGTTACCCAAAGAAGAGGTAACATCCTTCCTCGAGATATTTTGGTTTATTTTCATTCTACACCCCATAAAATATTATTAATAAATGATTATATAATAAAAAATGTATTATAATTATATTGATGAATTTTTATTCTAGGTTTTTTACCTACTATTCACTTCCATCTAATGGGTAACAAACTTACCGTTTATGTGTACGGTGAACTACCCCTCACAAAACCATGTCATTTTTTTCCTTTACCACCTATGATGGTTGGTAATTATGATGTAAACACTATTTATAAATGATATATATTATATTTATAATGTATTTATGCTTATTTAATTTTTATATAACACATAACCTCATGGTTTCCATTTTTTTTGTAATACAATAACATCATTTATGGAAGTGTGGACTACCACCTTCTCAAAGTGATGTGATTCGTTCATGCTATACATAGAATATATGAAAGATAGTTTTTATAAAATTATTTGAAATTTATGACATAAATATTATAATTTAATTATAATATACATCTATATAATTTAATTTTAATTATTTTAATTATGACAGAGAAATCATAGAAGTGTTCATGCGTTCATACAACCTATTGTCTCCATGAACAGTTCACTCCATTTATTATCTCCAAATATTATAGATTATTATAAATACATATATAATTGATATATATAATAATAAAATATTTTTTAACATTATTTATTTGACTAAGCCATGATCTAAGTTCTAGGAACAATAATTAACAAGTCAAAACATACTCGAAAAACTAGACAATTTACACCCAAAATAGTGAAGATAATGATAAATTGTCAACAAATGGGTAATAATATATTATAAAAAGTTTATATATGATATTATAAATATTATTATGGTTATTTTATAAGTTATTAACATGTTTAAAACCATTATACATTAATTTAAAGGATATTCACCCGAAAGTAAATGCAAGGTAAGGGATTTTCCTCTCACTTTTTACATCTGTGAGATAAATGTCATATTCACCACTTACTTATTTTGTGTGGTGTATCTAATGAAAATTTTGATATATTATATCATGAATTATTTTATCTTCATGTTATTTTGAGTTTAAATTTTAATTATTTATTTTAAGGGCGTTTTAGTTAAAAGTTACCAAGTGGTAAAGAATTTCATAACCCAATTTCTTTTCCTTGAGTTACATTAATTCCTTGTTGTCACTAATATTATAAGAATATGCATGTAATAAATTTATAATATCCATTATTGAATTTAAAATTATTTTATGTGGATTTACATTTGACACAAATAATCTATTTATTGACTGATTCTCACATCAACGTTATGACCTTTTAAGGGTTTACTTCACAATCTCATTTTGTTCGAGATTGTTTACAATTGAATTTACATCAGGGTAAATTATTGGATAATTTTTTAGTAAATCATTTAATTGTTTTATCCTTTGGTTATTCAAGACATTTTTTAAGTAATAGTACCATTTTTAGACTCTTTAGTACTCAAAATGTTTTAGATTTTTTTTTTCAGAAATCCTTACTTTATTTCTCTCTTTAGTCGGAGAACCTATTTTCTTCTAAAATACCTATTTTATAAAAAGGTTTATAAAAATGTTTTTAACCACTAAAAATGATTTTTGAAATAAATTTTTTCCTTTTTTTTATTTTACCAATGTTTTTAAAAGAATCTTATTGCCTCTTTATATATAATAAAATTTTTCTAACATTTTTACTGTGCAAAAGGAATGTTATTTTTACCTTGTATGACACGTACAAATTTACCTATTGTCATTTATTTGAACAATAATTTACATGTTTAAGAGGTTAATTTGTAAAGAAAATGTTTTCAAAAGTGATTTTAAAATAAAATTATTTTCAATTTTTTTCTCAAAATAAAAAGGATATTTTCCTCAAGAATGTTTTCAAAAGACATTTTTATAATATTTACAATAATCAATGAAAACATCCATTTATTTTTACTTCGCTTGGGATATATTTTATTGATACGATCCTTATTATTCATCTGGATGTTTTATGATTGATTGGGACATGGATAGTATTGACATTAACTTCCTTGATTCCTTTATTAGTCCCATCTAAATATTCATTTTCCTATGATCATTGAACGTTTAATTTCCCTAAATTATCTTTATCATTTATCATGAATATGTTTATTTCTTAAAATGTATATAACTTTTATATTTAGTTTTTACTTTGACATGTTATACCATAAATATCCTTATTCTTAAGATACTGTAAGATTCATTTAATTCATAGTGAATTATGATTTAAATATTTCAAAGTGGTATGGGACACTTTGAAATGTTTAAATATTAGTTTCCTCAAGAATTTTTTAATGATCTTTTAATGGTATATCCAGTCATCAACCTTAACAACCCTTGTTTTTACTTTCCCTAAACTAAGGAAATATTGATAAATCAGTATTCTTTATTCAATAAGGATATTTTATTAAATTGATTACTCGATATGAGGAATTATTTGGACTGACAATGTTGGGCGGGGCCCAAGCTTTATATATCCCCTTGTTTCATCGAAAGGTTTTCATGAGACAAATATGTTGTGAAAATTAAATAAGTTTCTACCTGTAGTTTTAAACCACCTTTTCCAAGGTCTTGATGATATAGGTTCTCATGTTCCTCAGACACGATGTCTAATAATTAAGTATTACATTCATTTTGACTCAGTTATTATTTATCCATGAGATTTTTCATTGACATATCTATGGATTCATTTTATTTTTAGTTTATTGATTGAATGGAATGTTTTTTTAGTTTCTTAACTTTACATATTGATTATTCCCTATCCATTTATTTTAAATGGGATGTGTTTTTAGTTATTTACCTTCATATATTTTTTATCCATTCATTTTATTGATTTTATGGAATGTGTGTTCCATTTTTACCTTTCCATATCGATTATGCTCATTTATTAATTATTTCTTCTACTACACTTAACCCTTATTGAGAATTTGAGATCAACCTTATTTTATTTACTTTCCTCAGGAATACAAGAAGTATACTAATAAATATATACAAGGATATACTAGATGGAATAATGTTATTATTCTCCCAGAAGAAAAAAATTATGTTGTAATTAGTGTATTTTTTTAATAAAAGACTCATGTATATATCTAGTTTACCAAGAATACTAAAATCTTCAGTCCTTTTGGATTTGATTCGTTACAACCATGCTAATTTATTAATAGCATGATAACATATCTAGGATTTATAGGGTCTTTTCTCTACACTATCTATCCAAAATGAATAATCATTTTCCCACCATAATTGAGTTGTCAGTCACCTAGTCACAAGTATGAACCAAGTTGTCACCCATTCACACTACCCAAAACCATAATCTTTTACAATAAAAGGTGAGGGGTGTATCGTTATGCCCATGATATTCTTAACTATTTCTCATTATAAATCTTGATCTTGAATGTTGGGGCATTGGGCATCAGAACACCACCAATATTTTGTTACCACTTGTTGAGGAATTTTCCATGATGTGTCCATCTGAAGACCATGTGCCCTATACCACATCTAGGTAATTTGTAAACATAATATTAAAATCACAAAATTTTTGAAACTAAAAGTTTCTTTTTGAACTCAACTTGTATTACAAGTATCCTGAAAGAGTTCAAAGTACCATGATGTACCCCTATGAATTCAATGTCCATAACTTGGGAGACCAGATACCCTAGAAACCATGTTTATATTTACTTAACTTTGATTTAATTAACTTTATGGTATTAAATAATATATTATATATACCATGAACAAGCAAGAATAGTCACAAACCTAAATGGAAGAAGAAAAATAAATGAAAATAGCACAGTTCAAATAGATTCCTAGTCCATTGGAGAACACACCACATTTTAATTAAAGAGAGAAACTAATTTACAAGGGAATGTCCTTCCAGAAACCCTACCCTAGAAAAATAGATGAAGAAAAAAATTCCTCCAACAACCATCTTCAAGACATAAGTTCTTCATGCGAATGTTCTCCCACAAGGATAGACATTATTCCATCCTCTTATAGACCGTCTTTTGATTAACTCTAGGTTTGTACCACTGAACAAATAATCTCTAAACCTCTATTTATATAGGTTATACATAGTTTCAAGATAGTTATCATACTTGTACCACCTTATTAACTTCATGGTTTACTCACCACACATTCAAGGTGACTGAGTGATCTCCACCATGTCAACCAATCCCTCTAATGAATAGTGATAAATCTGAACTCTCCACCATTTTTCCAATATCTCATGCCTTCTACAAAAATCTATTTCCTAAAGATATTAAACCCCAATTACATTATCCAAGTCATAATCCACATCATATATCAATCCTATAAAACCCTTTAGATTAATTTGACACAAACTTTGAAACTCCAAGGTTTCTCCTACATAGAATTATTTTAATGTTATGTAGCCTCCATTACCAAAATCAGTTTCCTGTAAACTTCCTCTATTTATTTTAAAAGTTACATAAAAAATTTTAAAATTATTTATTCTATATAATTCTTCCCATATAACATATATGTTTCATCTTACCTTTCCCTAGATCCAAAATTTTCTTTGGTGAAGCTAAAATGATCCATCCTAGTTTTACAAGTGACCTTCTAAAAAGAAAAGTTCTATAAATTTGAAAACTTAACCAAATTTTTTTTTCACAAAAAAACATAAAAATATTACACTTAATAATTGTTTCCTATAGAGTTATTATGGATTGAAAAAGGTTTATGGATTCCTTTTTTATTTTTTCTTCTATTTTTCTGGATTGGGTTTCTGAAAGGGGGGTTCCCTCGTAATCTTGTAACTCTCATTAATGAAATATGTAGTTTGTTCTCCCATGGAGTGGGAATTTTTATGAACTATTCTATTATAATGTATTTTGATTATTCTATTTATGCATGTGTTTGTTCTTTATTGTTCATTTTTTATATAATATATTTTCAAAGACCATGAAGTTACCTAAATTTTAGTAAAGGGTGGATCAACATGGTAGTAAGGGTTCTTGTCTTTTCTTGTTCTATATGTTGAATTTTTAGGGGTGTTTCATGGAAATTTATACCCTTTAAAGTGTCCTATTCCATAAGTGATGTGAATTATAGAGTATATTGTGAAATATTTTGGGAAAAGTGGTTTTATAGTCTAGTATCTTAGTGGATCTTAATAAGGTGTAGGTTTTTACATCTTGGGACATTACAAAAAATATGTTTGAGTTATATAGTTTCCTTGGTGTGAAAAGTTACTACAAGTGATTTATCTAGGAATAATATTAGATAATGACATTTATGGATTCCTTGAACAAGAATAAATTATTTTTTTAGTATAATGATTAATGTGATTAACTTTTCTAGAGTGAGAAAGTAGACCAACTACAAATTTGATATTGACCTTACATTAGTTGGGTAAGTTATACATGGTGTATTATGATTCTTCAGACATAAGGATAGGTTGTGTATTAATGAAGGTAGAATATGTAGAGACTTATAGTTCTCATCATCTAACTCTACATAAGAAAAAATACCTTTCACATAATATTTAGTTGGTAATAATTATACAGAAACTGAAATATTAGTGACATTTTCAATTTGGTGAGATATTTCTCTTGTATAAAAACTATAATATATTTAGAAATATATTATTTTAGAAATATATCAACCTTAGTTAGAGAATATGGGTTAAGTACATACAACCATTTGACTGTGAGATGATGTATACACTAGGTAATGGGAACATAGTGGTGGATGATCTGATTTAGAATTATTAGACGAAATAGTTCCATGATGTAAAAGAGGAATGATAGTTGATATATATATTTTCTAAGACTCAATTGGATATATATGAGGAGAATGGTGATGTGGTTTTAGAACCATTCAATATTAATTATAATCTAGTGTATAGGGTAAATAATTATTAGGTGGATGACCATGACTACATCATAGTTTTATCCACTTGTAAGGCGTTGTTAATTCTCACTATGTCTAGAATTTAAAATATTACTCATCCCCAAAACACAAAATATAAAGTCATAATATGACTTAAGTATGAGAAAATTCACATGAGTTCTAAAAATATTTTATATCCTATATTTTAGTAACTTATTAACTTTTGAATCTTTCAATTTCTATATTAAAAATGTATTGAATTTTTTTAACAACAATTGAATTATTATGAAAAATAAGAATATTAAATTAATTTCAAAGTATGGGTTGGGTAAAAATATTAATTCATTCACATGTGAATAATAATTTCATATCTAGTTGTAAGATTCATCACATAATTAGTATACATTAGACCAATTTCTACTAATACCATCTGAAAGGCCCTCTAAAATAGATTATTCTAGGTAAAAAACTTCCATTTCCATGTCAAAGAGGTTAAGGGGTTGCAATCCTATAGAATTATACCACAAACCTCCTATAGAACTATTTCCTCTAGAAATTAGGATGACCTTGTTTTTTTAAGGTTCAAACTTTCCAATCGGTTTCTAACGGGTTTATTCATATAACCAGAAACACCCAACGATTCTATATCCATTTAGACCTACTTTCCAAAGGTAGGTGATCATTAGTTGTGGACCGATGAGGCTTAAGAATTTGCATTGGTCGAGAGGATGGGGGGTTAGGCTCATCATACCTTTTTGGTGGGAATTATAGCATACTCTGGGACTCTCTTATAGATTTAAGTTATGTTCATGAATCTTTATTAATTCACTAAGCATGAAAATGAGTTTTCCTTTAGATTTAGCAATCAATGATTGATATGTATAGGATTTAGAGAATCTTTTATATGGTCATTATGATGGCCATACTGGTTTTAAATCCACTCATTGGGGCACTTGAAGTTTATTATCATTCAGAAAGACAAGGATTATTTCAGAGTTGGGACCATACCTACAGATGGGCTACCTACGTATCCTCCTTAAAAAGGAATCAGAACCCATGTAATTTGATAAGAAGGATATGGTTTAACGTCATATGGGATAGAAAATAATTAATGAAAGATGGGCTTGAACCTTAGAAAGGATTCCTACGTACTCTACTTTTAAGGCAGAGATCAAAGTCCACGTAGTTTAGGTGAAGAAATATGGGGATTATGCATGGTTAACGGCCCAAAAAGAGATGTGATTACTTTTACACTCTAAGCTCACGTGAGTCATTCTTGGTGTGAGAAACAAGAGGTATCAGTAAAACTGACGATTGTGCCACGAAAGATGCAGTCACAAGAAAGGATGTGGGGCTTACGTATGTATGACTGCCCAAGTAGATGAAGACCAGGACTTACTTCATGAAATAATCCCAAGTTTAGGGTCCATAAAGGTATTTGTACTTTATAGAGATTTGGATTTTTAACCTGGGGCTTACTCCTAAGGAGGATGCCCAAATTAAAGGGGACTTATAACTTGGGGCTTACTCCTGAGAAGGAGGCCCAAATTAAAAGGGACTTATGATTGGGGATTATTCCTGATAAGGAGGCCCGGATCAAAAGAAATTAATATTGGGGATTAATCCTGAGGAGTATGCCCAATGTTAAAGGAAATTATGATTGGGGATTACTCCTGAAAAGGAGGCCCAGGTTAAGGGGACTTGGGGATTACTCCTAAGGAGGATTCCCTAAATAAAAGATCTTCTCATCTTAAAGTATGAGGTTATATGGAGGAAACATCTAACCATAGTGACATAAAGCTTATAAGTTACGAGGTTTTGGGAGAGGTTCTCACAGAATTCCTTTCAAATAAAGAATCCAACAAAGGAACCATGCCAAAAATGGATTTGAAAGGGGGTTTGAGGGATAATATCTTGAAGATGAGAGGTGAACGGGATAGAAGGCACACAAATGAAGTTGGCATGCAATTCTTGGCCACGCAAGTGTACTTGCGCGACATGGGTTCACCTGGGCGACGAAGAATCTATAGGGTAATACTTAGACGAGAATTAACTCAAGTATTTAGTATTATCCTAAGATGTTTCCAAAAGGGCGGCGCACAAGTTTCATCGAAATGGTAGGGCAATATGAAAGTGTTTGCATTTTTAAGGAGGTATGGACACTTAGGCGCACAAGTGTTGATGAATTCTAAAAACTTAGGCCTTATTCTACTCCTTTAGGACTTCCATTCTAGGTAAAAAGTTACCTTAGAAGATTTCAGAAGAGTTGAGTTGAATACTAGGGAGACTAGATCTTGAATTTGATTTTTGGAAAATCCATCCTCGAAATGGGGTCCCACAGGGGCTATTTATAGGCCACCTTGAACCTTGGGTTAAAAAATAAATAGGGCACACAAGTGTGCTGCTCGACCCATAGGCGGCGCGCAAGTGACTCACGCGGCGCGCAAGTAACTTGCTCGACTTAATTCAAATGGGCTCCTAGTTCATACCTTCGTCATTTTTTTTGATGTTATTCAAAGGGTGACCCTATTTTTTCTTAAGTTATTCCCTTTTTCTATTCTTTGGACTTCGTGACGAAAAGGAACGTCAAAAAAAGTCCCCCCTCAGAGTTGGATCCAAAAAGGAAAGAGGATCCGACTCTGAGGTAAAGCTGGAGAAATCAAGGGTCTGTGGTTATCGGCAGTTTAAAGTCATGCATGTTGGACTATAAAAAGGATAATATTTAAGGTCAAATAGATTTTACTGAATAGATGATATTGACTCAATTATTGATAATTTATTTGGAAACATATTACCATATTCAAGTATGGAGGGGGGAAATTGTAAAATGTGACTTGAGAAATTTTGAATATGAGGAATGACATGGTAAAAGAGCTAAAAGACATCAAAAGAAGTATTTTCTAAGAATGAAGTTACCACTACTTGACAAACCCATTATGGGGGATGAATTATACAGGGCCAACTAGGGCATATGTTGCATAGTCAAATAGTAGTATCTTTTGGATGATAGGTCCGTTATGTAGACAACTTATACAAGGCCACCTAAGGGCACATGCTGCATAGTCAGAAAAAAGAACTCTAAAAAATTTGACTTTCTATTGCTAAAAGAAGAAGAAAGTTTTATGGATATTCAAATTTTCCAAAGCATGGAGTCTTCTTTATGGAGAATAGTACTTGAATATGGAGAGGATATTTCCAATCAAAATTTTCAAATAATTGGAGGAATGTGACTTCTATGAAGGTCTGACCCAAACATAGGAAAAAAGGTATCTGTGGTTTTAAATCATATGACTAAAACCAGAGATAAAAAAATTATACGACATATGGTTCAGTGGTCCAAGGTTATTTCATATTTCTCTGAACATATGGAGAAGGAGGAAAATGTAAACCATAGACTTGAATACTTTCAAATCATGAAAAAGAGTATGGAAAAAATATGTTAAGGATTTCCGTTTTTTTGCAGATCCCTACATATCGCCATTAAGACCAATAGGGAAAAAGTGGATTCTCCTATGAATGAAGTTACCATTACTTGAAAAACCCATTATGGGGGTTGAATTATGCAGGGCCAACTAGGGCATAAGCTGCATAGTCAAATTTTAGCATCTTTTTTCTGACAGGTGGGTTATGTAGACAACTTATGCAAGGACACCTAAGGGCACGTGCTGCATAGTCAGGCAAAAGAACTCTTAGGTATCTGAAATTTTACAACCAGAAGTCAAGAAAAGGGTTATGGAGACCCTGAATATTATTTGTATAATGATGCGGCTGGGTCCTGAATTGATATTCTGGATGTCACTACGTATCTCATTAGGATGAGAATCAAGCCACACATAGTTCTTGAAATACAATTTAACGTCATGCAGGATGAGAGCATGGAAGATCTTGGTTTATGGTCGTAGATCTCGGACCATAGTGATTGAGACACATCGTACATTTGTTATAAACCTGATGTGAATAAAGACCAGGGTGTTCCATATCACACCTTGTGCTCCCAGGGGGACTTTTCAGCCAAGGGACTGAAAGTGGAGTTTGGGGTTTGTCCCAAAGGCTCAGGTATGAACTCGAGGAATGCTCAAGTGTTCCTACATATCCCATGAGGACAGGAATAAAGCTGCACATAGTTCTTGAAATACCCTTTGTACATATTTGGTTCATACATATGAGGGATAAAGAGGACTTTATTGCAATTATGGCTAGACCCAAGATTAAATACTTGGGTGTCACTCCATATCTCATAAGGATGAGAATCAAGCCATACGTAGTTTTTGAAATATGACATGGTTGGATACCATGTCAAGGATGATTACTTTCAAGTGAGGGTATCAGGGATTGTTGCAGTTTATTTTCATACAAGACAAAAGTGCAAATAGTTTAAGGTCATATGCATAGACCAGTGCTATGTAATTTAATGTCTTGCAGCAAGGACAAATGGGGACTGTATAGTTTAACGTCATATAGCTAAGATGATGGGACATACATAGTTTAACGTCATGTAGGATGAAAGTGAACCGATATGAATAAGACGGTTGATGGGGCCTTCACGGATCAACATCATATGGGATGGAGGTGAATTGATGTGAAGAAAGTGGTTTTAGGCTTGAACCTTAGGAGGTTACCTACGTACTTGGACTAGGAGGCAAGGATCAAAGTCTACATAGTTCAATTGAGAGGGATTCGACTATTGGGGTGTACTTGAGGACAAAGACCCAAAGATGATTTTGGGACTTAAGCGTGGTTAGTGGCCCAGAGAAGATGTCATGGTCAAAGCTTACTCTAACCTCACGTGAGTCATGCTCAGTGTGAGAAACAAGAGAAAACAACAGACCTAATGATCGTATTGTGAAAGATGCAACCAGGAAGGATGGTGTGGGGCTTATGCATGGTTAGCTTCCTAGGGCACGCATGGAAATAGAGTTTAAAAGAAAATTTCACATGCATCGATCATAGTTTATTGTCATGTGTCACAAACATGGGGTGCTTGGCAGTTTAACGTCCTGCAGCTCAGACGATGCATAGTTTAACGTCATGCTGGATGATAGAGGGGACACAGTTTAACATCATGTTGGACGATAGAGGGGGCTATTCAATTTGATATCCTACAGCAAAGACAATGGGTGTATTTTTGTAACATAAAATACTTCTTCAAGAATATTTCATTGGTTGGAGTTGTAATGAGTTCTCCATCCATTGTGATTAAAGAATAAGCTCCATTAGAGTAGACCTTATGTATTGAGTAAGGTCCTTACCACTTTGGGTCAAGATTTGGAGGCTTCTTTCCTAGTATCATTTGTGTTCTGTGGACCAATACCAATTATCCTTGAATTAATGAATGAACGTGGAGTTTTTTATTGAAATCTCATGCTATTTGATTCTGATAGACTTCTAAATCGTGCAGTGTGCATAATCTATTTTCATTTAGTCATTCCAATTCATCAAATTGCTTTTGAGATTGTTCATCTATAGATAACTGATCACAAATGGAGACTCTAAGTGAAGGTAATTGGACTTTAATAGGAAATACTGATTCCATTCCATATACCAAAGAATATGGAGTTGATCGTGTAGTAGTGCGGGTGGTAGTCCGATATTCCCATACAACATGAAAAAGTTTATCAGGACATGACTTCTTATCTTTATCCACCATCTTTTGAAGTATGTTTGAAAGAGTCTTATTAAAAGCCTCTACTTGAACATTGGCCGCTGCATGATACCGAGATGAATGGTTGGATCTGATATTGTATTCTTGATACAATTTTCATACCTCATATGAACAAAAGTTGGTGCCATTATCTTTCAATATGGTATGAGGAACACCAAATCTGGTAATGATGTCGGACTTGACAAAGATAAGAATGATTTTAGCACTGAATTATTTGAGAGGTACTTCCTCTGCCCATTTGGAAAAGAAGTCAGTATCAGTAAGAATATACTTAAACTACTTAGTTGTAGCCAGAGGATAAGGTCTTACTACATCCATTCCCGATATAGAAAACGACCAGGAGTATTTAGCCGTATGAAGAAAATCCAGGGGTTGATGAATAAAGTTGGAACATACTTGGAAAGAATGAAACTTCTTAGTGAAATAAACACAATCTTGCATCATTAAAGGCTAAAAGTATCCAAGCCTTCAAATTTGACTAGAAAGTCTATGTCCAAACTGGTTGGCACCACAAAATCCTACATGTATTTCATTCATGATAGCTATTGTCTCTTCACCATCAATGCATCTGAAGAGAATTCCATCAAAACCTCGCATATAGAGAATATTTTGGTGATATGGGCTATCATAAAGAGTAAAATTGACCACATGTCACCAGACTTGTTCTATCCCGACTCTATCAGGTGGGAGTATTCCATTTTGAAGGTATTTCCTGATAGGTGTCATCCATCATGTAGTATGACCATATGGTTCAGAAATGGGACTGATTTCATTGATTTCCTCTATTCTTATTTGAAAAAAAGTTAAAACTATATGATGGTGGGAAATACTGATAATTGTTTCATCCCGATTTGGATCTGCTAGGGTTGTGGTTACATTAGCAAGTGCATCAGTTTGGGCATTTTGTGATCGCAGGTCACAAGAAAATTTCAGTTCTAAGGGAAATTCCGCCATTAAATCTCTGATGTAATCACACAAATGGATTAACTCTTCCTTTATGATGGCATAATACACATTGATTTGTTTGATTACCAAATCTAAATCACCTTTTACCTTCAATTGATTCACCTGTGCCTGAAGCGCCAATTCCAAGACTGCGATGAGAGCTTGATATTCTACTTCATTGTTTGTACCGCTTTCCAACAATAAGAAGTAATAGGGTTGCACTGCCTTTTCTGGGGAAATAAGTATGATTCCTAACCCAACTTTGTTGAATTTAGGATCTTCCAATTTCTTCCCCGTTGGACTTCTAGAGGCACCATCAAAGTACATTTCCCTTGTTTGAGGATTATCTTGAATAGAGAATAATTCCTCATCAGGAAGTTCAATATTTAAAGATGTATCTTCTAAAGATGGGTGTTCAACAAGGAAATCGGCCAGAGCTTGGCCCTTTATTGCCTTTGGAGGCACATACTGGATATCAAACTGCTGCAAAATAACTGCCCACCTTGCCAGAAGTCCTGTAAGCATTGGACGACTAAGGATAAATTTGAGTGGGTTATTATGAGATACCAATTGGACCTCATGATGTTTCAGCTAGCGTCTCAATTTCTGAACTTAAAAGATTAATGCTAGGTAGAACTTTTCAATAATTGAATATTGAGTTTCTACCTCAAGCATAGTCCGACTGAGATAGTAAAAGCTATTTTCATTTCCAGCATCATTCTTTTGGGAAAGGAAGGCACCCAATGATTGCTCTAAAGCTGTCACATAGAGAATATGTGGTCTTCCTTAAACAGGTGGCATTAATATCAGTGGAATCAAGAGATATTTCTTGAGGGTATCGAATTCTTATTGAAATTATTCAGTCCACTGGTAGGTGACTCACTTCTTCATTAATCTGGTGAAGGGTAAACACTTGCCTGCCAAATTGGAAATGAAACACCGAATATAGGACAAGTGTCATTGAATTCCTCTTAATTCCTTCAAATTTCTAGGAGGTTACATGTCAAGGATTGATTTTTTCTTCTCAGGATAAACTTTGATACCATGATAACATACAACAAACCTGAGAAATTTTCCTGAGGTTACCCTGAAAGCACATTTCAATGGGTTCATCTTCAAATTTTATTGTCGAAGTTTGTTGAATATGATTTCCAGATCAGCTAAGTGATCAGAACGTTGTCTAGATTTTACCACCAAATCATCCATATAACATTCAATAGATTTCCCTAAAAAGGGTTTGAAGATATGGTGCATGGAACATTGATATGTTGCACCTGAATTCTTCAGGCCAAAGGACATTACCTGATATAAAAACACACCATGAGGAGATCGAAAGGCTGTAGAATCATAATATTCTGGGGCCATTCATATTTAATTGTACCTAGAGTAACCATCCATTAAGGAAAGAGCTTCGTAGCCAGTTGTTGCATCAATTAAGAGTTCTGTGATCGGAACTGGAAAATCATCCTTAGGACAATGCCGATTAAGATCTCTGAAGTCAATGAAAACACTAATTTTTCCATTATTATTTTTCATAGGGACAATATTAGCCAACCATTTGGGATATTTAACTTCTCTAATGAAGTTAGCCTTGATAAAATTATCAAATTCAGCTTCAATTTTGGAGGCATAGGTTGGGTGTGTTCTTCTTACTGCTTTCTTGAATCCTCGATGTTCTTTTGGAAAAACCAAATGATGAGTGGAAACATCAGGATCAAGACCTAGAGTTTCTGTATAATTCCAAGAAAATACATCTCGATTTTTCTTTAGAAATTAAGTATACATTTCTTTCTCTTCAAGAGTCATGGATGCACTAATTAAAGTGGGGATTAGATCTTCTTTTGTACCTAGATTTATTTCTATGAGTTCATCCACAGTGGTAGAGATACCCTCTTCAAATGCTGGAGGAGAATCCCTGAGATCTTTCTCTTCTTCTTCAATATGTGTTACTTCTTCTATTTCTACTTGCATAGTAGATGAAGAAGCATAATTTCCATGGTCAGGAGAGAAGTTAAAATTTGAACACCTTAAAGAAGAGTCTACCATTTCTGACCCTATTGACAATGAAGGTTCTTCATGGGGTGATAGAGAGGAGATGATGGATTGAGAATCAACATCATTGTTTTCCTCTGGTATTGCTATAACTTCTTATGGCCTGGTTGATGAAGTATAGAATTTCTAGATTTCAACAGATGAAATGAAGACATATCCATTTAAAATTTCATCACTGCTTAGCGAATCAACAATTTCTCCCATGCTGTCTGGCTTGGTTGCTGTAATTGATATTATGGAAGTTTCCATAAGAGTGCTTGGATATAGGTCTATCCTATCAATTTTACTAATAGGAAACACATAATATGTACTCACATATATGAATGGGTTTACTGGAATCTTTTCCAAAACATTTGGAGAATTAATTTTGGTGACCTTCTTTGTCGTGGATTTTTTATTTCCCTCCATGTTATAAAATTCTACCTCAATGTATTGAGATTCACATGTTTTGAATGGAGCCTTGTCACCATATAATGTCCCAATTTGACCATTGAAACAATATTTGAGACATTGATGGTATGATGAAGGTACGAACACATGTTGATGTAGCCAAGGTCTTCCAAGAAAAATGTTAAAGGATGTGTCCTGATGAACAACCATGAAATCTGAGTTAGACACAAGGTCTCCAAACTGAATTCTGAGTGTAATCTCACCCAGGGGTTCTTGTTCATTATTATCATATCCTTACAACATAAAATTAGAAGGAGATAAATCAGATTCGGTGAGACCCAATCGATGAAGTGTATGAATAGGAATGAGGTTGACTCCGGAGCCATTATTATTAAAAGCTAATCAGATGTCTATGTCATTGAATTTCCCAGATAGATACAAAGGTCTGATATGTCCATGTACAACATCATATTCATCTTTATTTGTAAAAGATATAATTGCATGACATTCTACATGATCATTCTCTATATGGTATTCCTTAGCCGCAAAAATTTTAGTTTTAAATTCTTGAGGCTTTGACAAAGTCTCAATAAGCGCCTCCCGAAGATCTTTTGATAGATTCAAGGCACCCAGAATTGATAACTTGGCCGGTACTTTGGCCAAATGATTCAAGACATCATACTTTTGTTCCAAAGGTCTGTGTTTCCCAGTATGAAAATGTGGTTTTGCAGGTGCCTTGGAAGTTGATGCTTTAGAAGTAGATGCATCCTGTATCGGGGTAGGAATTGGAAACACTCCTGGCTTGGGTAGATTAGACCGACTAGGTATATCTATTTTCTGAGAGGAAGAAGGTGTAACCTCAAACAGGTCCTCCAAAATAACTGTTCAGGACCGAATCTTCCATGTGTGGAAGAACTTTCTTGTTCCTGTTGATCCCGTTGAAGGGATTTTCCACAAGTTTCTGCCATATATACAGTTCTAGCAGGGGTAGGATTGAAATATTTACTTCTGAAATATCTACGTCTTCCTATGTATCCTAGAACTCTGTCTCTTCCTCTAATTCCTCTGTTAGATATAGGGAACTTAGGCTCATCATGATCGAAAATGTCATTGGCATAGGGATCCGTTAAATGAATCATGTTAATAGAACCAAAGATCAATTATTCATCTAATGAAGATTCTACCTAATGAACCAGTTCAGCCTGTGCCTTTTGGTGGGGTAGTGCCCTTGATTTTGAAGCAGATGGCATAAAATCTACCAGAGTCAAAGACAACATAGGCTTTGACATGAGCTCATCTTCTTCTGACTGCTCTTCTTTCTTCAAATTACACCGCTTCTTTGAGGATTTTCCTTCTAATTAAGGGGGTTTTTCTATGGAAAAAATAACATAAGACAAAATTGGTTGATTCAATTGTGTTCATAAAATGGCATGAGTTCGGTTGATCATTTTCCTGACCATCCAATCAACATATTTCTGCGCATTTTTACCTTTGACTTCGTGCCACTTGCCTTCTTCCTATGGATCATTAGCAGTAACACATGCTTCCTAGGATGAAGAACCTTTCAGTTTTACTTGTCCAAAGTCCACCATCTTTTATAGGAGGTATTTGAAGACAAAAAACTCCTGAATGAGATTCCCCAATATCTGATGAAATGGGTAATAGTTAGGGAGGTCTTCATCTCATTCCTTGTTTGGCCTTTTGGGCCTTGGCAACTGAACCAGATTGTTTTCCAGAGCCGAGATGAAGCAACCAGGAACTTGTTCATTCTATAAAGAATAAACTTTGTTCTTTAAATCCTCAAAATGTTTCCATCTTTGATCTCTTTGATCATATTGATGAGGTGGCCAGTGTTGTTGAGGCTCAGGAGGTGGAGCCCTTCGATATGATGAAGGTTTTAAAGTGGAAGCAGGTACAGGTGCTTGTTTAAGTGTAACTATAGTAGTCTCTACTTTCCCTATTCTCCTTCCTAGAGCTGATGGAATTACATGATTTTTACCCATAGTCTATATAAGAGAGTATTCTATCTACTGAGTGATTGAATTAATGTCTCTAAACCCTCCTGTGCATTTCACAAGGATCAATGGTGTGCATAATTCATCATGCATATTTTCCACACAGATTGGCAGCAACTCTTCTTGAGGGAGTGCTAAACTTAAGGAATATGTTAATCCCTTCCAGTAAGCAATGAAATCCTAAATTATTTCATTTTCCCTTTGTTTACAATTGGTAAAATAAAAAACTATCATCTTTGGTAATGTTGAGCTAAATTGAAGAAGGAATTTTGACAGAGATCTTCCCACCCTGTAATTGATTGAGATTGCAAACTTCTTTACCAGACAAAAGCAGGTCCTTATAATGACTACACAAAACACCTGAGCTTAACGACTTCTTATTATTTATGAGTTCCCATCATATGATCACAATGATAAACAAAATGTGTTAAGTGTTGTTCTGGATCTCCCGAAACATTAAAAATTGGGAATGTGGTATTTGCAAAATTTGATGGGGGAGGAATTGCATCCACCCATTCAGGGTAAGTTCTCTTTTATGATTTAACTAGTACACTTTGTCCTTACATAGCTTCCAACCAAGCTGTTAATGTCTAAATGGTAGTCATTAATGTTTGAGAAACATATGGTTGAGCTTGGACATGAGCAGGTGCAATAACTGGAGTTTGGACGGGTGTGGCAACCGGTACTGCCACTGATGGTAGTATTGCCGGTTGTTGTCGCGTATGACCCATAGGATTGGACCTGTGAGGGTGTAATTTTAAAGGTGGATATTCTTGATCCATCCCAATAGGAGTAACAAACTCCCTTTATTGATTAACTCCAGCATGATTAGGAGGAAGAATACCTTGATGTGGTTCTGCATTTAACCTCATTAACTCCTTCATTTCTTCTCTTTGCTGTGCAAATCTCTCTTCAAGTGAAAGAGATTGACTTTCTCTAGTGAAAAGGTGAGATTCAATCTTAATTTTTTCCTTTACCCTTGTTGGATGCCTTTCAGATAGGGGGGAGTTTCTTATTTGAAGGCATACCTAGATTCTGGGCAAGCCTTTGATTTCGGGTACGCACACCACCTTCATTTGTTTCTGTGTATACAGTCTCTTGAAAAGGAACTTCTTCATCTAATTCCTCTAAGTGAGCCTCATTTTTTGGGGGATTAGTGACAACAAAATTGATGACATTTATCGATGCATAACGCATTGAAGCCCTTCTGTCAGCATTTCTGTGATACTGTCTTCTTCCATGTCCTTTATGAGATATTGCCTTTTGTTTGGTTGATCCCTCAGGAACTTCTTGATGAATCGTAATTTGGAGGAAATTTCCTAATAATTTGGCTCTGCTTTCCTCTTGTGGATTCTTCCCTAATTTAGAGAAGGATGACTTTTTCTGAGGAAGATATTGAGAATTTGAAAAATTCCCCAATCCTGTAGATTGGGGATGTTTCTGTTTTTCCTGCTCAACTCCTCAAATCCTATTTGTTGATCCCAAGGTTTGGATTAAAAGATTCCTCATCCTGGAAAGCTGATGTGGCTCTTGAGCTGTTACATCTGAAAGTTTCTTAAATGCTCTCCTGATTTTGTGGATTTTAGTCCGAAAATTGGCCGGATGCATCATCTGAAATCCACTCAAATCACCTGGCTCAGATAACCATTGGATTATTTCTGACACCTCTGTCACTTGATGATGCGCATGATCTAAATGAGAAGCCTGTTTGATATTCTCATTTTCTTGATGCAAGAGTAATTTGACAACTTGTTCTTTATATACCTGACTTTGGGAAGAACTAGTTGAGGCATGTTCTTGATCAAGCCTTTGATTACACACAAAACCAGTTGGTTGTGGCCAGCCATGGGAAATAACATTGCATGAGACCACTTTTGGCGGGCTTTGATGACTAGAGAGCATAGTGAAATGCAATGCTACATGAACACCCCATCCCCTGATATGAATACCATATAGGGCATTGGTAATTAACTGGCATATCCTTTTTAATGTGCCAAGTCATGTACGCTGAAGGGCTCTCTGTTTCTTTTCAACCTTTGGATGTCAAGAAATTGAGAGAGATTCCAAGTAAATTTGGCATTGCAACCCTTCTATTACCTTAACATGATTTTGATATTCATCATAAGGTGATATTTTCTCTTTTAAGTGACAAAGAGTTTTCCATATGTTGAGATGAATATCGTGAATAAAATCTTCCATCAATATTTCTGAAATGTCATACTGAGAGTCATCCATAGGCCAAAACATGACTAGTATTTCACCTTTTGTCAATTGTTTTCTCATATTTAGCACTTCTTATTTGTCATTTGATGAATATTATTCTACCTGATAGGACCAAAGCTGGTGCTTCTTTGTTGCTTCATTAGATTCAACAAGATTGGTTGAGAATTCATTTGTAAAATTAGAAGATGAATGACCCAGAGATGGTCTAGAGAATGACCTACACCCCAAAATATCTTCTGATTGAGAAAGTATTTCACCAGCTAGTGGTAAGGCATCATACATAACTGGATTCACATTTGAAAGTGCCTCAAGATAAGAGGGATTTCTCATTACTGCATTGTCCATTGAATAATTTTCCAGGAAATGGGAATTACTACTGCGTAGAGGACTTTATTAGAAAAATTCATCATCATGGGGAAGACCACCATGATGGTTTACAGTAAAAGATGAAACCTTTTGCTCCTTGGTCTTCTGGCCACGTAGATGGTTATCGTGGCTCTCATATGAAGATGATGCTTCGAGATTGAATGAATTTTCATGAACCAAGCCTTCATGAGGAAGTGTTTGGTGAAGAACTTCAGAATTATTGTTTTTATTTTTGGAATTTGGAAATGAGAGAGTAGAATCTTGAGTTGCAATAGATAATTGTCTGAGGGAATCAAGAACTCCAGCATTGATCAAGAACTTATTACAGGTTGGATCTTGATTTTTTAACTATGCTAGAATGGGTATTTTTCTTGGATGCCTTCTTACTCACTTTGGAAACCAATTTTTGACGAAAGTAGTTATTATGGGCATGTGTATGTGCCTACTTAGGAGAAATGGTTAGGTTAGGCTGACTATCTCCATTTAAATCGGGTGTATGTACCTGACTTGATTGTCTGTATGACATGGGGGTGTATGCCTTGAGACCCTCCTGGACTGGAACATAGGTGTGTATCTTCTCCAGGGTGATATGTTGATGAGCCACTCCACTGATAGGGATAGATTTATGTTTCTTTCCCTGTGATGTCACTGAAGTTGTTATAATATTCTGACAGGTATCCAGAATATGGGTAGAGATTTGCTTCTGCTCTTTTACCATTGTCAGAATGTGCTTGGTGACTTCAGCTACCATAACATGAATATAAGTCCATTTCATATTTGGATTAGGTGTGTGGTCCTACTTCTATCCTCATTTTCCTGTTAGTGAATTCTGATAGTACTCATGTGTGGGGGCAGAAAGTTGTGTCTGCCTCCTGTTTGTCATTGGAGATTTCCAATTGACATCTCCGGGTGATACCAAACGAGACTATTGGTTAGCTTGATGAATTGTAGGTGTATGTTCCTACTGATTGTTCTCCACAGAATATGATTAATGAAATTACTTCAATACTGGCAGACGAGACTGATGGTATAATTGATGAGTGTAAGCAGGTGTATATGCATGTTTATAGGTGGTCACCACATTTGGTTGGCATGCTTCTTTGGATGCAGTCAGATGAGCCTGCTGACTAGCTGATGATTTATAAATAGGTGTATGTTCCTGCCTATAGTACTCCATCGGAATTACCTAACAAGATTAGTGTGCTATTGCCAGACGAGTCTGCTGGGAAGTGAAATTAAGATGGACGAGTGTATATGCGCGCTTGTTGTTTGCCACCAAGTTATATTGATGGACTTCTCCGGAGAAGGAATAGGTAAGAACCTACTCCATGTTGGCTAAATTTCACCTCTAACGGTTCTTCTTGTGTGCTCGGGTCTGAGGAACCTGAGCCGAACGCCTAGAGGAAATACCCCCATCATGTTGAGGGTGTACTATCGCACGAGTCTGGCAGTGATTGTTGGTGGGAGTCCTTAGGAAGGACTCCTATCTTCTTGAACTGAGGACTTGAGTGACATCTTGATTCACCTCCCTATAATATGGGAGGGACTGGTTGTTGTGTTCCAGGGATAAAGACCCAAAACGGTTGGAGATAGTGGTTGGAACCACCTGCTTCTTGACCACTAGTCATTGCTGTCCGGACAACTAGGGTGAGCTGTTAACTTGGAGGGCTTGTCAAGCGGACTCTAGAGTCGGGATGGTACCATGTTGATGGTATTCCATCACCAATGCATTTGAGATCCAGCGTTGAAGACGCTGAGTAGGAGATGTCATCCTCAGAGCAGACAAGGATCCAATAGGAGTAGCGGCCGAGGCATTCACAGGTTTGAACCTTAAAGAAGCCATTTTGTGTTGCAGAGAGATCATGGAAAAGAGTGCTTGTTTGATATGGTAGACATAATCAAGATAAGTCTGTCCAAAATACATATTTTGGATGAACACATATGTTATTGATGGCTTTTTTAGACTTCATATTGAGTTTAATAGGGTCCTAACAAATAAGTAAAAAATCATTTAACATGGTTAAGGATTCACGTCGAGTTCACCATTTTTTGTTTCCTCTGGAAAAGGGGATGACCTTGTTTGTTTAAGGTCCAAACATTCCAATCGGTTTCTAACAGGTTTATTTGTAGAACCGGAAACACCCAATGATTCTATATACACTTGGACCTACTTTAAAAAGGTAGGTTCTCATTAGTTGTGGATTGATGAGGCTTAAGAATTTTCATTGGTCGAGAGTATGGGAGGTCAGGCTCATCACACCTTTTTTGGGGGAATTATTTCCAACACCAGGACTCTCTTATAGATTTAAGTTATGTTCATGAATCTTTATTAATTCACCAAGAATGAAAATGAGTTTTTATTTAGATTTGGAAATCAATGATTAATATGTATGGGATTTAGAGAATCTTTTATATGGTCATTATGATGACCATACTAGTTTTAAATCCACTCAGTGGGGCACTTGAAGTTTATTGTCATTCAAAAAGACAGGTATTATTTCAGAGTTGAAATCATACCCGCAGATGGGCTACCTAAATATCTTCATTAAAAAGGAATTAGAACCCATTTTTTTGATAAGAAGGATATAGTTTAATGTCATATGGGATAGAAAATAATTAATGAAATATGGGATTGAACCTTAGAAAGGATTCCTACGTACTCTACTTTTAAGGAAGAGATCAAAGTCCACAAAGTTCGAGTGAAGAAATAAAGGGCTTATGCATGGTTAACGACCCAAAAAGAGATTTCATGATTACTTTTACACTCTAAGATCATGTGAGTCATGCTCGGTGTGAGAAACAAGAGGTATCAGTAAACCTGAAAATTGTGCCACGAAGATACAGTCACAAGAAAGGATGTGGGGCTTATGTATGTATGACTGCCCAAGTAGATGAATACCAGGACTTACTTCAGGAAATAAGCCTAGGAGCAGGGTCCATAAAGGTATTTGTCCTTTATGGAGATTTGGAGTTTTAACCTGGGGCTTACTCCTAAGGAGGATGCACAAATTAAAGGGGACTTATAACTTGGGGCTTACTCCTGAGAATGAGGACCAAATTAAGAGGGACTTATGATTTGGGCTTATTCCTGATAATGAGGCCCAAATCAAAAGAAATTAATATTAGGGCTTACTCCTGAGGAGGATTCCCAATGTTAAATAAAATTATGACTGGGGATTACTCCTGATAAGGATGCCCAGGTTAAGGGGACTTGGGGATTTCTCCTGAGGAGGATGCCCTAAGTAAAAGATCTTCTCATCTTAAAGGATGAGGTTATATGGAGGAAACCTCTAACCGTAGTGACATAAAGCTTGTAATTCATGAGGTTTTGGGAGAGGTTATCAAAGAATTCCTTTCAGGTAAGGCAGCCAACAAAGGAACCATGCCATAAATGTCTTTGAAATGGGGTTCGGGGGTTAATATCTTGAAGAGGAGAGGTGAATGGGAGAGAGGCACACAAATGAAGTTGGTGTGAAAGTCTTAGCTGCACAAGGGTACTTGCATGACATGGGTTGACCTGGGTGTCGAAGAATCTGTAGGGTAATACTTGGGTGAGACTTAACTCAAGCCTTTATTTTTATCCTAAGATGTTTCCAAAAGGGTGGCACACAAGTTTCATCGAAAGGGTAGGGTTTCATGAAAGTGTTTCCATTTTTAAGGAGGTATGGACACTTAGTCATGCAAGTTTTGATGAATTCTAAACACTTAGGCCTTATTCTACTCCTTTAGGTCTTCCTTTCTAGGTAAAAAGTTACCTTAGAAGCTTTTAGAAGATTTGAGTTGAAGACTAGGGCGACCAAAGCTTGAATTTGACTTTTGGAAAATCCGTCCTCGAAATGGGGGCCCACAAGGGATATTTATAGGCCACCTTGCACCTTGGGAGAAAAAATAAATAGGGTGCGTAAGTGAGCTGCATGGCCCATAGGCGGCACACAGGTGACTTGCACGACTTACTTCAAATGGGCTCTTAGTTCATGCCTTCGTCTATTTTTTTGATGTTCTTCAAAGGGTGACCCTCTTTGTGCTTAAGGTATTCCCCTTTTCTATTTGTTGGACTCTGTGATGAAAAGGAGCGTCAACAAGTACCCCTCCAAGTAAAGAAAACTATACACCTCTAAAACACTATTGGGTGGATCTCAAGCATGCACCACATAAATCTTTTCCAGGTCCATAGCTAATTCATGATCATAAATGACATTCCATATAAAGTAAACATTGTGGATCTAGAAATGGAACTTAGAGAGGTTACCATAAAGATAGTGATCCTAAATAAAGTCTAGGATTATCCTAAAATTCTCTACATGATTCTCCTATAACATAGAGTAGATGAGAATGTCATCAATGAAGATAATAATAAATCATTCCATGTATAGTTTGAATTTATAGTCTATAATATCCATAAATATAGTGGGTGAATTCTTCACATTGAAATAAATTAGCAGGAACTCATAGTGTATGTAGGGACATCGAAATTCCACCTTTTAAATATCATCCTTGTGAACCCTCAACCAGTGGTAAAAAAACCTAAGATAAATCTATGATAACCATCTCACACCTTGCAACTAATAAAAGAGGACATCAATCCTCGATAAGGGCTAATTTTTCTTTATCATGGTTTGGTTTAGGGGAAGATAATAAAAAAATTCACAAGATCCCATCCAACTTTTTCATGAAAATGACTAGATCTTATATCGTGTCTAATAGAAACCTTCTCTCAAAGGCCCTCCAACTGCACCCTTAGGTCTCAGAGCCTAATAGAGGACATATGATATGCCGAAGAAGATATTAAAGTGGTATTGGTGTGAAAGTAGATGCGAAACTCCATCTCCTACCTTAGAGGTAGTCCTGAAACGTCCTTAGGGAATACATATATAAAATCCTCCATGAATAAAGGAACTAAAATTCTTAAATAGACCACTAAGATAAGGGATAAACTCACTAATTAATGGGTGATGGGTTGTGGAATAATGATCACAAGAACCACTTTCTCCTCCATGAGATCTCTCTCACCCACATAGAATAACATCATACCATTTTTTAGTAGGAAAATAACTCTTTTGTGGTGAAAATTTATCTCATCTTGTACCATGGAAAATCAGCCATACCAAAGATGAAATCATAAGGTATCATTATGATGAACAAGATGTACCATGATAAAATCTCTCCACCAAGCTATATCTCACCAAGATGATAGATAAGTGATATCAAAGAAGAGTTCCCTATAGAAATATCTATATAAAGTTGCTGGGATAAGATCTAAATTATGATATCTATCTATCACACCAATATTTAGGATATTAAGTAATAACTTGTACCTATGTCTACTAGTACTAAAGAATGAGTAGAATAAACACACATGGTACCTATAATCATCTCATGAGCTTCTAGTTCATTAGTTTCCATACCCTACAATTTCCCATGGACCCAATCGCTAGTTCCCTGAGCTTGGCATGGGAATCCTAGTGGTTGTGGTGGAATTCTATCACAAAATATCCCACTATTATTATCTCATCCTCCTAGAGCTCCACCTTCTCCTCTGTCAGCTCCGCTTCCCTGGGGGCCACCCTATCCTTGCCTGGTAGATCCCTGATCATGGACTTACCTCTACTGTGGTGGTCTATACACTATCTTCCATCCTTCCTCAGCATGTCGAGTCATTAAATCATGTACCATGTGACCTCACTCATCACATTTATAACATTATTCCTCTCCTTTCTACCCAGGTCCTCTACGCGGCCCCCTACCACATGACTACATGCATGAGTCTGAGCATGCATAAGTCTCCTCTACCTCAACACCTATTGTCTACCATCCTCTAGTTATAAATCAGGCCTATGATTCTCATTGATGACACTATCCTCCTAAGGCCCCTCTTCTAGAAATCTCTTTGTAATTAGAGCTCTCTCCAAAACTCCATCATAGGTAGGAAAAAATAAGGAAACTACATTGGCCTGGATGTCTCTACAAAGACCTTGATCAAACTTACTCTCCTTGAAGTAGCCATCCCGAACCATGTTGAGGGAGTACCATGTAAGGTTATTAAGCCTTGAAACATACTCAAGAATTGGCATCCATACCTATGGTACTTCCAAAAGCCCCTGAATCTTAACTGAGAACTATCATAAGGGTATTACTCCTCAAAAAATAGTTATTGGAAGTCAGAACATGAGAGTGCTGACTCATAATGCATTTGCGTGACTAGACTCCACCTGTGCCAGTTAAGCCTTTCAAAAGATGGGATAATTTGATGACCATCTGGTCAGTTGGGGTCTGCACAGGTTTGAAAACTCAGATCACCAAATCAAGAAAATCCTCTGCTTCCGGGTGATTTGGATCACTACAGAATCTCAAAAACCTCTATAATTAGAACTCATGGAGTGCGCTAATCCTGTGCAGGTCCTTAACCTACTGTCCTAGTATAATATTCTTCTCAATAATAGGGGTTTCTACTAATTTCTTGTATGGAGGAAAGAACTCATGAGATGACCCCTAAACTGAGGCCTAATCACTCATAGGATCATCGTCATGATCCTAAACTGATAACCTAGATGACTATCATTTTAGAGGATTCTTGAAATTAATCAAGATGTACCATGGTGAGATGAGAATATATATATATATATAGGGATCTGTCTCAAGAATTACAATAAAAGGACTCAATATTATATGATACATGTACTAATTTTTACTTTTACCAATGTATCGTCATAATGAGTCGACAAATAGATAGTCAGAGTCTTGGTGTATATATATTTCAACCATTACACCAACATTGGGTTCTCTTTCATGAGAGACACACTTGAGACACATTGAAACCATTTCCATAAATTCCCTACCAAACCTCATAAGGGAAAAAATCTCAAAAAACCATCTCAAGTCCAACCACCTTTGATACCAATCTTTAATAACCCGAACCACTAGATCCTGCCTGGCTGGTGGAAGTCCAGGATACCAAAACCCCAAGATGGCCTCCATAGGTTAGGGGCTGGTGATAAGAATTGAAAAGGAATAACTAAAATGGGAGGCCTTTTCCTAAAGTACATGTACACAAGCACCCAATCATCTCCCTGTAGAAGTATAGAGGAAAAAATAATAAAAGATAGTAACATCTAGAGTAAAAACAATGAAAGTAATAACCTCTAGGGAATACACAAGTGTGTGATAGTTCAATATAAAAGGTAAAAGAAAAAATGAATTCCAATCCAAAAAATATATTCCATCTTGACAATAATTGGAAAGAAATAAATATGAGAGAGGTTGAATCCTGATCTCTAAGCCTTTACAACCATACAGGGTCTATACAACCAAGTATCCATAAGCTCCTCCAATGCTACCACAAACCTATACGTCATCTGCATAAGACATGACACATGAGGGAAAATCCCATGCATGAGTGAGTATATAAATACCCAGTAGGACACCCCCAAAACTGAATAGGTATCAATAAAATACATAATAGAAGTAGTCAACTCAACCCAAAGTAATAGGGAAAGGAAAATCCAACAACATAGATATATATATATGATCATATAAGAAACCTAGATGAGAGATAAAGGGGATATCCATATCACAACTCATCTCAGGAAGATGATTTTACCCATAGCTCCAAATGTCCATCATCAATGCCCTATATCTTGCGTGTATGACCAAATAAGTCATGAGGAGGGCCCACACCTCACCACTGCTCTATATCTCGAGGGAGTCACAACATAAAAAGTCTGTCATCAATGATTAAAATTATGTATAACTGCAAAAGAAACCATGGGGAGGGGCCCAAACCCCACCACTACCATGTACTACAGTTGAGGGAGCCACGAATCCAAACCATGCATCTCATGTAACCTCACCAAGAATAGAGTAAAGGAGACTACACCCTACATCAATGCTCTATAATTAAGGGAGCCACATCTCCCATGGAGAACTGGAACACTACCAGATCTTAAAGATGGGGGAGTACCATTCCTTAGGTATAGAAATTGTGCCCTATAGTATTAATTAGAGTACTAACCCTACCAATGTGTAGAATATATGTAACCCACACCCTGGTGCGATAGGAGAGTAATGAACCCAGTAACACATTTGTAAAGGATATGGCGAACCCATTCTATGGTGTAATAGGGTAGTATTGACCCTAATAACACATATGTAAAGGATTTATGGAACTTGTTCCCTGGTGTGACATGTGAGTACTAACCTCAATAACACATGTGTAAAGGATATGGGGAATCCCTACACTGGTGTGACAAGGGATTACTAAACTCGGTATTATTTGTATAAAGGATACCGGGAAATTGTTCCTTGGTGTGAAAAGTGAGAATTAACCTTGAAAACACTCTGATGATCACACCCAATCACCACAAATTTCAAACATCAGATGAAGAATCATTATGATCAGAATATCCCACATCATATCTAAAAAGCCACTATGAAGGCCATCATAATTCTCTATATCAAAAAAACTAATGATATGCTATTTGTAGGAAAAAATCCAAGTCTACCCAAAATCTGGATGAGTGTACGAGGATCATTGCATGTCTGTCAAGATAAAACCTCAATACACTGATATATTATCACAAGTGGCCATGAATGGAAAAATTTCTCACACCATTAAAATCCTCATAGAAAAAAAATTCAAGATAGAATATTCAATTTTTCAAATTTGATGCCCAGTGAAAAAAATAATTTCTTTATAACATGTACATACATCACTTCGTGGTCCTGAACCACGATTCTAAAAGAGGTAATCAATGCTAGTCTTGAATTAGATTCCTCAATGTTAGGGTGATGATTTCATAGATAAATCTTCATTCTAATGTCGAATGAATAAGTTACATCAGAAACAAGGGATTAATAATAATAATAATATCATTTTTAAAATAATTTTTATTATAAAAAAAACAAAAGGAATGGATTTCATAATCCCTTTCATATACACTTACAGGAGGTTTCCCATTTTTCTAGGTGCATCCCCCTCTCTATCAATTCCTTAATTTTTTTTATCATTTTCAATATTATTATTTGATAATAAATTTTCACATAACAAGTCTCTGTGAGGATTTCACACCCATTACATGCCCCCTGTTTCTTTATTTAGTCTTTTCACTTTTATTATTATTACTCAAATATCATTATCATTAATGATAATAAAATAACAAAAATCCATTTTTTAATGTCATTATTATTAAAAATAGTAACAACATTCACCTATCTCCACGACTGATTAGAAATCAGATTCCGGCTATTCTTCACTGGAAAATCACCCACATCAAACTATGTCAACTGCACATCCCTGGGAATGCCTTCTATGAAACTATCACTCAATCCCATCACCTATCTAGATCCCAGAACCATGGAGTGTCACCTACATCCCATGTTTTTCATAAATCTATATGTAAACCATTGATCCGCATGTCATTCATGCTACCGCAATAAATCTAGGGGTTCTTCATGATCAAACCCACCCAGATAATGTCAAACTATGGTCCCATATGCCAACGATGAAGAACATGATGATAAGAGAGGAGAGAAGGACATGCATAAATTGAACCATCATTTGTCTTAGAATTCTTGGCAAACTATTATATAAATGGGGTGATATAAAGGGAAATAATGGGTTTAATATATCAATTTTACAATAAATCATCGTGGATCATGCGAAATAATAAATAAATAACAAATTAAATGTAAATAATTAATTCATTGTCAATATTTTAATCAAAAGGGAAAAACCACAATTGATGAGCCCCACCTAAATTATGGATCAATACTTGGTAAATTATTCTTTTTACAGCGATGGAGAAGTCCCACTGTGTTTTCTTCCTCTCAATTAACCTCAATTCAATTTTTATTCCTCATTCAATGTTGTTCCTCCAAAAAAGAACTCTCTCATCCTACTCTTTTATCTAAAAAGGTTTATGTGTATAACCCTTGGAAAAATGTCATAAGAGGGTATTTATAGAGGATTTTAATTAGGTCATTTAATAAAATAAATAAATAAATAAATATTATATTTATTTCAATTAAACACACCTTCTAATGACTGCCTCAACTAGACATCTGAAACCGACAAACATTAGGTTTCACCTAGGATTAACCCTGAAATTCAAATTAAAATGCGGTCTTAGATTTATGATTTAAGACTCTATTAGGGATATATTCCATTATTTATTGAAAATTACATGCGTGTAATATAAAAATATTTTATTTTTTTATAAAATTAATTTAGGGATCACCTATCCTCAAAATATCATGCTATCTCAACATCTGGATCCAAAAATATTCCTCAATATATTTCAATGTCTTATAAAAAACCAGAGTCTCTACAATGAGGCTAGGAGATTAGTTTACCTATTTAGGTGAAGAGGTACATTTATTTGTTTATTCACTAGGCTTTAGTATTCTTTATTTATCTTTTGAATGAGAGTTTTTGGAAAGGATCCTACTGTGTATACATTTTATTCTCACCCTATGTATATATAAACAATTTTTAGGTCTGTATGAGATTTTTTGAGATCAGTATAGACATTACTAGCTCATGGATTTGTTTAGAAGTTTTTTGGGATTTGAGGTCACGACCAAGTTTATCTTTTGGTACTATTAGTTTTTTTTTAAAATTGTTTCAGTTGTATGACATTACATGCATGTTTTGGGATCTCTTTACTTTTTTTATGAGCATGATTTTTTGAATGTTTTTTCTTATCTCTCATTCCACAAATTATCTTAGAGGGAGATGCCTCCCATTTGTATGTATGATATAACCTTAGTTCTTATCTCTATCCCATGGACTATTGGAGATAGGCTTCGGGTGTAACTATCTCCCTTCTCTCATTTCCATACTATGAGGTGTGCCTTTAAGGGGAGGAGGTGATGATAGAGGGAGAGAAATTTTACTAAAATCTTTGATGAAACTCTTATAAATTCATACATGTATTAAAAATAATCTAGAATTCTTCACATAAGAGGGGTAAACTAAAGATTATTACTTAAAATTTTGAATTTTCCACTTCAATTCCTTGTTATGAAATGATGTTTCCAAGGAAAATTTATTTTTTTTACCATAAAATGAAACTTTTAAAAATTTAATACAAGATATTTTTCAATGAAAATGTTCAAAAAAATTTCAATATTTTTCAAAAAATGATCAAAATAGTTTTTAAAAACTATGAAATCATCCAATAATACCTCTAATAGATCCTCAATGCGATTAGAAAATAAACTTATCATGTATTTATGAAATGTAAATAGAGAATTACATATCCCAAATGGAATAATTCTATAAATGAAGGTGCTTAAGGGGAATGTAAAAGTAATATTTTCTTGATCCCAAAGAAAAATAGGTACCTAAAAAAAACTTGAAAATCCATCCAAGAAGTTATAATGAGTTCTCCCTACCAATATCTCCAAAATCTGGTCAATAAAGTGGATAGGAAAGTTATATTTATCAATTATTTGATTTATCTTCCTATATTATATAAAAAATATCTAGCTTTACTAAATTATCATATGGATTAATTTATTATTTCCATTCATCATAATGGTTAGTCCATTTTTATTTGGAACTACATGGATGGGGCTATCCCATTTGGAGTTTTAAATGATATAAATGATCCCAAATTTCATGATTTTATCTATTTACTTCTTTAATAACCCCTTCAAGGTAAGATCTAGCCTCATTTAGGTTTCCAAACAAGTTGGGATTATACTTCAAGTAGAATTTTATCTAATCATATTTTTGGGTTTATTCTTGGGATATCACCTAAGTTCCATCGTATTACTTGGAAATTATTTCTAAAAAGTTAAATCTTAAATTGTTCTTGGTTTGGGGATAGATTACTAGAAATTATTATCGGTAAATTTTTCTCCTACTATTTAACACACATATTTCAATTCTATGTGAAGTGGTTTTGATTTCATATTTTGGGGTTGTTCAAGTGATAAAAATAAATTGATGTTTACTACTCCTAAATCTCCGAATTCCTATATAACAGGAAACACATGAAATTATTATTTTATAAATAAATCATCAGACCCATCATAAATTCTAAGAGTTAGATATTCTTTTATATTGAAAATATGATTTCTAGAATAATGGAAAACATCATTTTATATGATATTTTCAATCAGAAGTCATTTTTATAAGGATAACAATCCATGTAACATACCTAGATCTTTAGAGGGCATAACTTATTCAAGGAGGGACAGTGTAAAAAGTGAACGGTCATCCAAAGGGTCTCTCATGGAATAAAAAATATTAAACTATTCCACATTTTCTCCAAAATCCATGGTGAGTGTTCCTTCATGGAAATTAATGATGGTCATAGTTATCTTCATGAAAGGTTTCCCCAAGATGATGGGTGAGAGACTTATTGTCAATCCTCCATCACGTTTATCATAGATAAGTTAGCTAAAAATTAAATGTATTAGACTTTTATAGGGATATATTCCAACACTCCTACTAAACAAAATTGATTTTTTTTCATATTGAATTACCGCCCTTATGGGATTCAAATATTCTAACCACATCGAATAAAATAAAAAGTGAGTCATAACATTTGTTGAATCACAAAGATCACACAAAAAAACAAGAAAAGTCAAGGATTCAATAGTGTAGAGAATTGAAAATGTCTCCAAATCCTGACATTTGGTGGGTAACTAAGGTGTAATCAAAGTTGGGACACTTCTTCCTAATATTATCCTCTAATTCCCTTGAGCCCTCCTCTTTTTAGAACCTTGTTTCTTAAAAAACATAGAATATCTTAGAATCTGTTTAAGGGATTCAAGAAGGGTGATGTTGATTTAAACTTTATAGGATGTGTCCAAAATTTATTTTTGAATCACTATTAATGAATATTATTTGATTGTATCATTATTTAGGGTAATTGTGTGTGAAATTATATCTATTAACATTGTTACTTTTAGAGTGGTGTTTCTTATATCTTCCTCCTAGGTTCGTTCTTCTCTTATTACTTGTTCTTTCCTTCTACGTGAGGATGTTTTTCTAGCTTCTGCCTAGATTTTTCCAAATTTCCATTCCCATGATCCTCCAATTTGGGTTGGCTAGGTTTTGGAATAAGTTTTACCCATGTAGAGAGTTCCTTTTCACTTATTTTTGGGATAATATTCACAATATCCTTATATTTAGACACTTTTTGGGTATGTATTTTTCTTGGTTTTTTTAGAATGTCCACAATATTTTCCACCATGTTTTTAGTATTATACACTTGTTTATTTAGCTCATAATCCTAAAATTATTACTATTAATGAATTAGGGTTTGTACAATAGTCATGGTCTATTCAAATGAATTTTATTTTGTAATATGTGTTGTTGGTAAGATTGGTTGTATGATGTTAATAAGTTTTCTGAGAGGGTGGTGGGTTTTGAAACTATTATTTTTTTATTATAAATGGGGATGGTTTGAGTACTGATTTTGATATTTGGGTCTATCCTAGTTATTCATATTCCAAAACCTATACTGGAATTGGTTATGATCTCTTCAACCTTGGTTTTTTTTTGAATTTTCTTGGCTAAAAGGATACTACGCAAATTTTCATTCTATTCACTTTAGAACAATTTTTAGTGAAATGATTAGAAAATGGTCATAGAAAACATAACATATTTGTTTTTTCTTTACTGACTTTCTTCCAAGCCATATGTATCACCGAAATAGATATCTATTTAGGTTTATTTTCTGGTAAATTTTATAAATCATAAGTTCTTTCCTCATAAATTACTATTTTACCAATACCTCTTATTTCAAATTATTATGAATTCTATGAAATATTCTCAATCAGTCCATTGGATTTGGCTAAAAATTTTCTGTTAAGGGTCTTAGAGATGAGGTATCTAGAAGGTTTTTTATTATTGTCATGTAGGCCTTAGTAGATGAGCATAGTGAAATAGTTTTCTTAAATAACTTTATTTCTAAAACTAATATACAAATTCTTAAACCCTTAAAAAATATTTATAGTAAGTCTCTCCAAATTCCTATCTAATGGAATAAATCTCTTTTTTTTTAATTTCAACACTTTTTAATGTGTAAACAAATATTTTCATAAAGAATTTTTGTAATCATCCTAGTCATGGATTTATACTAGCTATAAGTTATAAATACACTATATAACATCCCCTTCCAATAAAAATGAAAAAACACTCAACTTAACTTGTTCTTCAATTTCTCCATGAGGCTTAAAAGTTGAGAAAACATGTGTAAATTATTATATATTTATATTGGGGTCATAACCTTCAAGACCATGAATCTTGGAATTTTTTTATTAATATAATTTTTAATTAAAGATAATTTTATAATACTATCATAGAAATTTGGTTGTTCTAATTAGAAAATAGAAGTGCTCACAGATCTCTGAGGGTCTGGTTGGTATTTCCATCCATTCCTTTTGGCTTAGAGTGAACACTGGGGGTTTCACTCAAGTATGTGATAACCACTTACTCAAATTCTAGTTTTAGGTTCAAGTTTCTTAATATAGTTATAGGTTTTTCAATTTTGAGATCAAATTAAATTAATGAATTATTACATTTTTATATCATGTAAGGTTAAAACTGTTTTTTTATAACACTGCCTCCTAAAAACAAAAACAAGTTTTATACAAGTTTTTTCATTTTTAATAGGAAAAAAATTATTTCTTAAGTTAATTATAGTTATAATGGTAACCTAGGTTATCTTTTAGAGAGGAGTTCACAGAAAAATTAGATTTTACCTTTTGTTGGATTAAAGAGAAGGGGTTTTTATTTGTATTTTGTATTTGAAATGTAATAAATTAATTAAAATAGCGGTTTGAAAATAATTTATGAGAAGGTGACTAGATTTGGGTTGTATAGACCAATTGAAATGCTATCATAATTCCCAAATTATCCAATCTTCTTCTACTAGTCCCATAAGAGAGATATTTCACAATCACTTCTTCTCTCTCTATCTACCAAATTTTGATGGTGAGGATATACCTAACTAAGATATTAGGTTAATCTATCCTCCTTCTTATGTAAGAAAATGTAATAGAGGGTCCTCCTAGTTGACTTAGACAATTTATAATTGGGTCTTATTATTCATTAACAACCAAAAGTTCCCACTACCACTTCCACATATACTAACGATCACCAAAACATCACCACCTAGATCTAGAATGTTCTATCATACACATACACATACTCAAACTATGTGGAGGGAGATAATGGATCATTTACTAAGGCAATATAAATTTTTTGAATCTAAAAATAAAATAAAATCACAAATGATATTTAAAACTAAAATTTGAGTATTGAAACTAGTTTACAAAAATAAATAAAGGGTTTTATTCTCTGAAGTAAATTAAATCAATAATTACAATTGGTTTTCAACTTCCCTTCCCCGATCACTTTGATTTTACCCCTCTATTCAAAGATATATCAATAAATAAGGGGTAGATAAAAGAATTATAGACTAAGATTAAAATTAAAATGATAAATAAAAGAAAAAAAATAGAATGTGAGAATAGATCCAAGTGAAGGATTCCTCTCTCGACAGTGATTATCTCTCCATCTAATGCAAGATCCTATCCTTTTAATGTTGTGAGTGGGTACCCTAGAACCAACTACTTTATATAATTTTTTTATAATTACATGTAAAAATTTTGATATATATATATGTGTTTATTCTTACCATAATAGTATTGATACTTATACATCTAGTTCTTATATGGTAATGTACTTAGATTACACATTGTATCAAAATATTAAGTAGTTCCTAGCTATAATGAGAACCTTGAGATATTATGATAGTAATCTTAAAAATACATCCTTTGGTATAGTTGCATAATACTAATGGGATTAAAATTATGTTTGACTATTTTGTGTGGGGGGATCATAAGCAATGAGTCTCCTTCACACGAAGTTCATACTTGGTGATATAAAGTAGATGAGACCATTAGGAAAAAACTTCCAATAGGAACACAACATGTTTCATGTGTCATTAGTTGTTTCTATCTACGGACATGTGTATTGGTCTCTGAACTTGAGATCATTATCAATGTGCACCACTTGATTTTATACTTTGATATAAGGGAAAAACCATGACACTGAAGTCATGTCAAGGTAGCTTGTGTTGGGTTCATTATTGGTGGTATGACATTGGCTGAATGATCAAGATATAATTTGTATCTTCTATGTTGAAGAATATACAACACATGGTCCTAGGTTTACTAGGATGGTTGTACCTTTATTAAATCTACATCCATGGTACAAGAAGGTAAGTCCATCTAGTAAGGTCATGAAATATATAAAGCCACAAAATGATGATGACTTAAGTGTGCTTCATGATTTATGATATTTCAAAAGAAAAATAGATTATATTACAAAAAAATGTTCATAGGAGGTATTAATAGTTATTAAATTCCTTATCTTATTAGGGGCCATGATGGGTTGCTATAATCCACTCTTGGTTTGTGGGTTAGACTCACTACTATCGAGATGAGGACCCAGAGGGACACACACCAAGTGTATCCAAAAGTTCCACATATTTTAATGAATAAGAGTTTATGATAAAGTGGGATCCAAGTGTGGAGAAAATGTACATCTCTGTATGATCGATCACAAGTAAAAATAATTCAATTACATTATTCAAGTATAAAATAATGATGATTTAGTTCATTTATCAGGGTATTCACAAGTTGTTTAATCATAAAATTGAATATGAGAAAATACAAATTTTCAAATGAACATAGGATGTTCATGGTTTGTTAAAGTATTTGGGGAAATGATGATCCAATTTAATGGTTCATATTTTAATAGGTAACATTTTATTGGATTAAAAGCAAGTGATAAAATATTTGTAACATCTATGACAATTTTATTAAGTCACACATGTGCGCAAATGTCTAAAATGAAGGCTATTTCTTTCTAGGGACCAAAGTGTAATTTTGGAAAGTATAAAATAGATATAAAATCTCATTTTAGCCTCTTGAATCATGATATCAACTGTTTGGTCTAATTTAGTGTGAGAATCTCTCCTATCATCTACTCTAAAGTTCTTATAGAGAGATTATGAAGAAAGAATAAGGTCAAATTGATCCCCTATTCCAATTGAGTTTGTGTTATTCACATGATATAAGGGATGTAGTAAAGATATTTTATTTCCCTCACTATCACATGATAAACATAGATAAAAAATACAAGAATTTTGGTTCACATGTGGATGATCTCAAGAGTTCCTAGCTTGGCACCTTTGAGCCACGACATGTTGATGGTGAGAGAATAAAACAAAAAATATTCAAGGAACAAGGTACCGTTTACACTTTCAACTAATTTTAATTTTAATTATTAAATTTAATTACATGTGATAATTTAAGTAATACACTCATGAGGTTTTTTAAATTAATTGTTTTTAACATGAATCCAAACCCAAAATTTTAAATTTCATGTTTTTCACGCTTCTGTTGTGCCCTAGGTTCCTTCAATTGGTATTAAAGGTAGCATATAATTATTTAAATAAAAACGTTAAAATTTAAATTAAATTTTCTATGATTCAGAAAGAGGGTTTTGATATGATCCCAATTCAACTGACTGTGTGTCGATCTGAGTTCGTACCCCCAAGATATATTCAATCAAAGATTGATGAGTTTTTGAAAAAAATTCTATGAAAATTAAAGTTATATTTTTTTTCTTCAATTTAATGGCTACTGGTGTGATGATTTTTTAGTCAAATCTTGATGTGAGTATGTTTTATATTATCTAGATACATAATAAGTAAGTTGGTATTGTCCATTGGAAAAACAAGATTACTATGGAATCTTAATTTTGTTTCTAAAAATTAAAAAAATGGAACCCAAAGACTCCATGGGAAGCTTACCCAAAGCTTCTATGAGAAGCTTACCAAATGATTGCGTGGGAAGACTATTTAAAGATTATAAGGTAATCTTACACAAATCTTCCATGGGAATCTAACACAAATTTTCCATGATAAGTTTATATAATTTTTTTTAAAAAACATTATATGTTTTGATTTCTGTTTATATATATATATTCCATTAAAAGGATACCCAATATTGGGCTGGACCAATTTATTCTTTGTCTGACTGGACTAACCAATTTAACCTATTACAAGCCCAAAATTAATTTACAGGGATCTTCTTTAGGTCCAAATAGTCCCGAAAAATTATGATAAAATTTCAGAAATTAAATTTAATTGTCTGGGATTTAATAATTTTTTTGGTGATGTGGAATGTATTGATAATTAATTAAAATTATTTTAACTTAAGTTAACTCATTAAAAATACCCTCAAGTTTAATTTTAGAAAATTTAATTTTACTTATTCAATATAATTGCATGTTGACTGATCATGAGATGAGACTAACCTGTACATATTTGGTTTATTATTTATTAAATTTAATTATTGCATTTAGGTTTTTTTAAAATGTAATAATTATTTTTATTTTGAAAATTTGCGCATCATCCCTCCATAATCAATATATATAAGGGAATTTGAGTCCATATTTAAGTGATACAATGTAAATTTGAATCCTAATTCCTCGTCACATTCATGTGATCATACATTGTAAATATTAGAGGAGTTTGTGGAAAAGCAGTTTGAGTTAAGTACCAATGTAAATAAAACAAATGAAATTCAAGAGTGTTGTGGGAGCTTCAATTCATGTTAAGTTTTGACTTAAGGAATTCCCCTAGGGTCTTGTCTAATCCATTATCTACTTGATGGATTAATTAATAGTTAATGTCTCATGATCATGTCATTATTTATTTATTTTATCACTTGAAAGGTTTATTATTTTGTGAATGTGTATTTATTATTCATGATCACATAACAAAATAATAAATAAGCATGAAAAGATAAAATGAACATGTATGATCGATGTTTTATATTTAAAATCATGGTTGATTTGTGAGTAAAATCACACAGAACAAACATGTTAAATAAAAAATGATTTTTTTCACCGAGATTAATTTTACCAGATCCCACAAAGAAAATATCATGTCATTAAATTACTTCCCTCGCTTTAATTTATACACATCCAATTGTTCAAGGTGATATTCAGACCTAGTTGAGGGTGAATATTATTACTAGGGAGTTCTTATGATAGTGGTAGGTTGAATTAACTAAATTTTCTAGAAAAAGATAATCTATATCTATATTTTTACAACTTTAAGGAAAAGCATTGAGAAATGCAAAGAAATTATTTATAGGAGATAAAACTCCACTCAATAGATCAAGGATACATGAGTTAATGTGGATGGATAGTTAGGTGCCTACTATAAAATTATCTGAATAATGGTGTATCCATAAATTGTAGACTATGAGGATAGGTTTTAAGGATACTTTCCACTAGATTACTCAATTTAGTAGGTATTAAAAATATATTAGTTGATGGATACTAGGATTTGATAAAATAGTGAGATACATTTAAAATTTATAATTTGAAAATGTATAATAGTAATCAAGATAAATAACTAATCTGCTAAGTTTATTTATTGTAGATCAAATGGAAACCTCCACCAATTCAATTTCACTACAATAAATATTGGATAAAGAGAATATCCTGGCCGACCATAACTTCTAGGAGTGGTATAAGAATTTATGAATAGTATTGTGCCAAGAGAGGAATATTTATTTTCTAGAATACACACTTATTTTTGATCCCCCTCTAGGAGAAAACAAGGAAGATATAGATAAATACAAGAATCATATGTGTGATTCACTAGATGTCTAGTGTTTTATGTTTTGATCTATGTCTAGTGAGCTATAGAAAATGCTTAAGGACATATATTCTTTCCAAATTCTATCTTATATTCAAGATTTATACAAATAGAGATCTTAGAAAGAAATATATGAGATATCAAGTGATCTTTATAGATTTAGGAAAGCATAAGGAAATCAATAATGAACTCATGTACTCAATATGATTGAGTACATTGAGAGACGTGAGTCCCTTGGGTTTAAACTGAACCAAGATCTAGAAATTAATATCATTCTTTACTTTTTTACATTATAGATTCTAGAATTTCATTTTTAATTATATTATGAATAACATGAATAAGTAACTTCTAGATTTTTTAGATTTACTTCTCCAGGAGGATAATGATATGATGAATTCCAACTCTTCATCCTTTATGGTGAATAATTGGAGGAAAGAAGAGGCTATAGTTTCAAGGGATAAGTATAAGTCAAAGAAATTGATGCACAATCCTTTCAAGAAGCCAAATATACAGAGGGAGAGAAATTAGTAGGAGTTATTCTTCTTTTCATGTAGAAATAAAGGCCACTAAAAGAAGAATTCCATAGATGGGAAAAATAATCAAGCTTACACTTCTTCTTCAGGTATATTTTTTGTTGAATGAAATCTATCTATTTATATAATTTGGGTATTGGATACTACATGTGGATCATATATTTGAATTAAAATACATGAACCAAGTTGATTCAAGACAGTTAAAAAATGTGAATTTGATCTTTGAGCTTCAAATGGTGTGAGTATAATAGTCTTGGTAGTGGGATATTATCATCTTAGTTTTCCTAGTCGGATGGTTCTTGTACTAAATAATTATTATTATGTACCATCTGTTTCTAGAAACACAATGTTAGTGTCAAATTTAGACACCATGTGATTTTATTTCAAGTTTGAAAACAAATTTTCTCTTATGTATAAGGATAAAATAGTTTATGGTTTGGAACATCTTAATAATGGGTTGTATATACTTGAACTAGAAAATCCAATATTGGAAATCAATGAAAACTATAGTAAGAATTAATCATATCCCACCCGCCTATGTAACTTTAGGATAGGTCATGTAAATGAGAAGTATTTATGTAAAATGCATAAAAAAGGTTATTTAGACTCCATGGAGTTGAACCCCTTAAATGTATGTCGCACTTTTTTTCAAGGTAAAATGAACAAAGTACCTTTCAGTGGGAAAGGATAAATATCCAAAGAATGATTTGTATTGGTTCATACTGATGTATATGGTCCATCTATAATAGAGGAAATGGGTTCTTTATTACTTTATTACTTTTAACAATAAATATAGTATATGTGGATATATCAAATTAATGAGGTATAAGTTATATTCCTTTATATTTTTAAGGAATAATAGAATAAAGTAAAAAATAAAATTGGTAAGAAGATTAAGAAACTATTCTTAGACCATGGTAGAGAATATCATAATCAAGATTTCATCGACCATTTAAAAGAGAGTGGGATAATAAACCCCAGTGGAATAATGTTAGTGAAAGGAGGAATCATACCCTAGTTGACATGGTCAGATCGATGATGAGTTATGCTACTATACCATTATCCTTTTGGGGATATGCACTACAGACTGCATCATATACACTAAACTGAGTACCAACTAAATTATAATATGGGGTTCTTTATGAGTTATGGTATGGAAATAAATCCAGTTTCTCACACATACATGTATGAGTATGTGAGTATTTTTTCAAGACTATACCTAGTGAAAAATTAGCATCTCAGAGCATGAAGTGCATCTTTATAGGTTATATTAAGAAGAATAAAGGATATTACCTATATAACCCACTAGATAGAAAAGTGGTTGTAGAAAGTAATGAAATATTTCTAGAGAGGGAACACATTTACAATGGAAATAGTGGGATCAATATTTACTTTTATGAAGTTGATGCTCTAGTTTCACAAAAGTTGGGATAAGAAAAATCTCTACAAGTGACCATGGGAGAGAAAGATATTTCGGAGACACAAGTACTGAGTAGGTATACAAGAGAGGTTAAAGAACCAGAGAGATATGATTTTATTTTCACTGATTCAGGTGACACATTAATCCTAGTGAATGATGAACCTATAAAATATTAGGAATCTATATATGGAAATTATTATACTAAATGGAAAGAATCCATGAATTTTAAACTGGTTTCCATATACCAAAATCAATTTTGGATTTTGGAATAATCACCAGTAAAAGTAAATCCTATTGGGTGTTAATGGGTTTTCAAGAAAATATGGACATGGATTGTCAAGTGATTCATGTGTCTATAATATTTTTAGTGGAAGTTCCATTGTTTTCATAGTATTATATAATGAATACATATTTTTAATAGGAAACAAAGTGTATGTCTTACAGTTAGTGAATACTTGTTTAAATGAATGCTTCTCCATGAAATAATTTGGTGAAGCAACCTATATTCTAGGGATCAAGATCTATTGAGATAGATATTAGAGGATACTTGGGCTAAGTCAATGTACATATATTGAAAAGGAACTCAAAATGTATAGCATTGAACAATACAAGAGAGGATTGTTTCCAGTGTCACATGGAATTAATCTCTCAAATAAGATGTTTCCACAAACACAATAAGAGATTGAAATAATGATTAGAATAAATTATGCTTTATAAGTTGGATCTATCATGTATTCCATGATATGTAATATATTTTATGTTGCGTTTACTTTAATCACGGTGGGAAGATATCAAGTCAATATAAGAGAGTTGCATTGGGCAACTGTAAAAACTATCCTAAAGTACTTGTGATGTAAAAATTATATATTTCTGGTGTATAGAGGAGATGAGTATCTAGCCATGATGGGATAAATTGATGCAAGATTCTGGATACATTATGAACATTTTTAATTACTGTATATATTTTCCTTTTTCCTGAATGGGGTTGCAGTGAGCTAGAGGAGGTCGAAGCAATTTGTGATTATTGATTCTACAATAGAGTCTAAGTATATAATGTATTTTTATGAAGCTAAGGAAGATGTTTGGATATGTAGTTTTGTTTCAAAGATTTAAATCACACCTAGTAGTGAAGACCCTGTTATAGTATACTGTTATGATACTATGGCTGTAGTGCTTTCCAAGTTGACCGGGTCACACTAGAGGATAGAGAATATACTTAGTAAGTTTCATATCTTGGGGAATTTTACTCAAATAGGTGAATTCATGGTTATTAGAGTATCTATAGAGGATAATAGGGTAGACCCCTTGACTAAATACATAATACTCCTCTAAGAGATAGTGAGTTTAGAATTTTTAGAAGTTAGCTCTAGTGCAATTTGGTGTTTTGTGAGTGGGATCCCTAGACCCGAATCCTTTATGTAATTTGATTACCCTTACATGTATATAGTTTAATATATAAATTTTTTTATTACCACAATAGCATTGATACTTATTCATCCATATTTTACATGGTAACATCCTTAGATTAGGTGTCACATCAAAATATTATAGCAGTTCCCATCTATAATGAGAACCTTGAGATACTGTGATAGTAATCTTAAAAATATGTCCTATAGTAAAGATGCACAATAAATATGGGACATAGATGATGTCTAACTATCTTGTTATAGGGGCTCATAGGCACTGAGACTTCTTCTCATGAAGTTTTTATTTGGTGATCTCATATAGATGAGATCATGGGGATAGAATTTCCCATAGGAACACCATATGTTTCAGGTTTCATTGATTGTTCCTACATAAAAACATGTGTATTGGTCTCTGAAAATGATATCATTATCAATGTGTACCATTTGATTTCATACTTTGATGTAAGTAAAAAACCACGACATTGAATTCATAGTGCAATAACTTGTGTTTGATTAATCATTATTGGTATGAAATTTGTTGAATGATCAAGATATAATTTATTGCTTTTGAGTTGAGGAAGAGATATATTATGGTCCCAGGATGACCAGGATGGTTGTACCTTCATTAAATCTATGGACATGATACAATAAGGTAAGTCCATCTAGTAAGGTTATGCAATATATAAATCAATTTAAGGATGATGGAATAAGTGTGCATCCGGCTTTATGAGTTATCACTAGACAAAGAGATTATGTTACATAGAATGTGTTTGTAGGAGGTAGTCATAACTATGAAATTCCTTATATTATTAATAGTCATGATGGGTTTCTAAAATATTCTCTTGGTTTATGGGTCGGACTCACTGCTATCGAGATGGGGACCTAGAGGGTCACACACTAAGTGTATACAAAAGTTCCACATATTCTAATGAATAAGAGTATTGGATGAATTGGGCCCCACATATGAGGGATGGTGAACACATGAGTATGATCGATTGTAATTAAAAATAATCCAATTATATTGCTCAATTTTATAAAAATGATTATTAAATTTTTTTCGTATGATATTCACAAGTTGTTTGATCATAAAAGTGACTATGAGAAAATAAAAATTTTTAAATGAACATAGGATGTCCAAGGTTCGTTAATTTATTTAGGGTTCTTATAGGGTGAGTTAATGGCTATTATTTCATCACATAACATTTTATTTTCTTAGAAGTGAGTGATAAAATATTTGTGACATTTATGAAAAATTTATTAAGCGATACATGTGCAAAAAGTTATAAAATGAAGGTTATTACTTTCCCTGAACCAAAGTGAAATTTTGGAATGTATAACCTAGGTATAAAAGCACATTTTAGCTGCTTGAATAGTGAGATCCACCATTTAGACGAATTTAGTGAGATAATATCTCCCATCCTCTCCTATCAAGTACTTAGTGATAGATTTTTAAGAAATAAAAAGGTTGGATTAATCTCGTCTTCTCGATTAAGTTAGTGTTATTATTGTGATCAAAGGGATATCATAAAACTATTTATTTTCCCATGATAGAACCCATGAAATATAGATTGATGATCCAATAATTTTGTTTCATATGTGGTTGATCTATAGGATGCCTAAACTGGAACCTCTGAGACATGAAACATCGATGATGAGTGAATAAAACCAATGTCTTCAAATGAAAAAGGTACCATTTAAACTTTCATTTGATTTTATTTTTTGTTATTAAATTGAATTAAACACAAACATTTAAAAAATATGTGTAAGTGGTTTTTTAGATTCAGTGTTTTAACATGAATCTAAACCCATAATTTTAAATTTTTCATTTTGAACACTTCCACTACACCCATGGTTCCTTTAATTAAAGTTACATAGTTTCCTTCTATGAGGCCTCTATTCAAACCTCTATAATATCCTCATTCTGAATTTTTAAGGTTCCTTCTTTCATCACACTATATATTTTCACATGAATTGGTATTCTATAGAATTCATAACTTCCTTCCTTAATTATTGATCAAAATAGTATGTATACAATGATCAGTATCATTTTCTCTGATTAGTTTCATAGATTATGATGTAGGATCCCAAGGCTTCAACTTTAAGTGTAGGCGACTCTTTATTCGAGGTTTCAGAGGACTCCTATATAGCCAAAAAATTCATTTCCATAGACAAAAATACTCTATGTGGATTACCTCATATGGATGGTGAAGACATAAGTAAATTTTAATATGTGTATTGGATATAAAATTCCCATATGTAAATGATTATAATGCATGGTTACCTACATAGCTTAATTCCCATATGTGGCTGATTCGTGTATGTGTATCGTTTCATAGCCAAATTCCTGTAAGTGGCTAATTCAAATACGTGGATCATTTCATAGACAAATTCCTATATATAGATGATTTTTTTATTTAGAAATATATTAATGTAATAAATTCACCTATATAGTGGGATTCAAGTAGAAGAATTCTTGCATGTGGGTGAATTCACATATATGGAATTTTCCTATGTGAACTGATTTGCATACATGGTTTTGAAAAAATTTCCAACTCTAAATCAACTCTAATATTCTTTGATTCTTAAAAACACACTGTAGATATCTGAAATTATCTTCAACACATGTATAAATAAATTTCATATTTATTATAATAATTACAAAGTACCAAATAGTCAATTAAAACTTAGTATTTAATCCATTTATCAAATAAACTATAGGTTATCCCTAAAACAACAACTTATGAGAAAAATAAAAGATTTTCTTAAAATGGAGGGTTTAAAATCATTTAAACTCTAGAAAAAATGTAGGAAAATATTTTATTTTCATTTACCAATCATATAAGGAAATTTAAACACTTAAAAATAATAAATAAAGTATTTATATAAGAAAATATCAATCGAGAGGCATCAATACATAAGTAATAACATGGAATCGTGTAAATATCATATGAATCCATCTTTTTTTCCTTTATTATCTTTAGTATATTTCATTATTTTTATTAGGTTGATTCATAATATACATATAATTACAAAAATTTCATTATAATTTCATAATTACACATAAATAACAAAGAATAAGTCTTAAATCCTATACCCCAACTAGTTATTTAACTAATGACATACACGGACGAAAATTAACTAGTGATCAAACCCCACCAAAATAAAAGGGATCCAATAGTAGACCTTTCCACACAAACCCACCATTAAAACCTTGACCCAACTTGAACTAAATAAAAACAAATCCATTATGGAAGTCTCTCTAATAAAAAGATACAAGAAAAAAAAAGATAAGGGAATATAATATCACCTCAGAGTCAAGGGTCACATTCACACAAATACAAGGGTAAAAGATCCACCAAATATTGTCCAAAGGGATATCAAGAATCTCTTTAGGGAACTTAAGGTTTGAAGGAAATAACAACAATTGAAGATAATTTTAGGTGTACCCAAATTAATATTTAAAAACTAGTGATAGAGGATCATGGTGTGACAAGATTAATCATACCACAAAGGTGGACCACTCCAAAAATCTTGACATTATTTCCCTTATATCTAGGATATTATTTTAAAATTTATAGTAATTGGATAAGGTTGTGGTATAATGGGAACCTTCCCACTACACCACTTAAGTAATCAAGGTTCATGATGAAGTTATTGGACTTCCTCTTCAAGATTAATAAACCCCAAACAGAAACCATGGTGAATATCCCTTCACTATGGAGAAAAAACCCATAAAATGGAATAACCATAAAAATTTACCACCCAAAATTCCATGGTGTAGTGTGTATTGTCACACAACAATATACCTCAATAATATTATCATAAAATGCACTCCAGGACTCTCTACACCACAATTCAATTGAAGAAAAAAAAATAAATCCTAACCAAATATAACAAAACCAAAATTAAAATAACAAAAAAAAATAAATCCTAACCCAATATAAAAGCAATAAGATTTCATGTAAAAAATTTCCAAGATGAAAAACACCTCTTCACACTACAAATAAAGAACTCAGGACATAATAAAACATACTATAAAAACTCATCTTCTCTAGGAAAATGAAAATGGTATAACACCTATCGATAAAAAAACCCATGATTAAAACTAAAATCGAAGTTACACACTCAACTTTAATTCTTAGAATCACCTCAAAACATTCTCATAATAGGATTATATACTCTTAGTGGTAGTTTTGTTTCTTCAGTTTGGTGGTGGTTAAAACCACTAGTAAATCATTTAATGGTGGTTATGAACAATCATCACTGAGTTTGGCATAAATATATTTTTTGATTCTTTTTATCAAGAATCATGAAAAAGAATTTGTGGTATTTGTTCTTTTTTTATTACAGTTGAGAAAACTATTTTTAAATTTGGTGATGATTCACAAATGGCCAATAAAGATGCTCTGACATACCTTGTTTAGTGAAAGATTTAATTTCTCTTACTTTTTATAGGCGTTAAAATTTTTAGTGGTGGTTTGCATAATCATTGCTAAAATTTTACCTATTAAACCATATTTAGGGATACTTTTAATTATAGTTAGATATACTTACATATTTAGTAGCAGTTTATAAAATTATCGATAAATTTTTTATACCATATTTAATGGTTGTTTTAACCACCATTATGTATTTAGGGGATGCTGAAACCACCAATAGTTATGGTATAATAGAAAGAAATTCCCAATAATCCTCCTTAATACACTCTACCCATAAAAAAATAGATACATAAGAAATTATCAAACCAATATAATATAATAGTAAAAATTATTAACAAATGAAAAAATACAACAAAATTTTTATGCAATAAGTAAATTATATTAAATTAATAAAATTTAAACCTTTAATTTAATCAATATTACAAAATTTTAGTCACTATTGTTCAAAAAAATCACCCCCCTTGCCTTCACTATCTCAAAATGGGTCATGATGCTCAATATCTATTTGTTTACTTACTACCTCTGGTGCCTAAATTTAATGTATTTAAATTAAAATTAGTAACTTAAATATTCCAAAAATTTTAATAATCTATTAGTATACACTAATATATTGATAAAATATATCTAAATTATAAAACAAATAAGATAATAAGTGTATGATAATGGATGATTGAAATGTTTCCTTGATAATGGATTACCCAAAAGGGAGGAAAAAATTATTTAATGAATATAAGACGTCATATATATTATTTTATATAATTATAATGATAATCCCATCATTTAAGTCATCAAAAATGATTTAGAATAAGGACTTATACTCAAATAATATCATTTACATGCATGATGAATATTTCTTATTACTTGATATCATTTTGTATTATCTATTTATTAGTAATGAATATCATTTCTATTATTTCATTATATATGATGAATACTTATTATTTATTAATTATTACTTATTTTATTGTCCTCTATTATCCTTTTATGTTTATGATTTGGTAAATTTTAATGTTTATATAATTTTTTAGCTGGTTTGATGTTTTAGTGTAATGATATTTAATTAATAGAGAATGTTATTGATTGATTTGAGAGTTTATAACCATAGTGTATTAATTAACCATAAACATTTATGACCATAATGTATTAATTTTTGTCATTTCTTTAAGTTTTACCTTTGATTGAAATGAATTCTAATAATTTATAGGAATAGGTTGTACCCTGTATTAGGAAAGATATGTTATGATAATGCCCTTTATCTATTAGTAGTTAGTTTTTATCCTGTGATTGAAGTCAAAAAATTGAGAATTCATTATATGATATATTTTCACACCCAAAAGCCTTACTTCATATAGGTGATATAATTTTGGGTGTTGTTGTTAGTTGAAGAAGTATTATTAGTGAGTATACTGAAAGTACTACCTTGAAATTCTTAACATGGTTTATAAATGACAAGGATATATAAATAATAATTTATAGTGGGAAGATATATTTTAAATATTTGTTTTTATATAAATATTGTTACATATATATTGATTAAACTTACTATGATAACATTTTCAAGTAAATTTATATTTTCCCTTTATTTAATAACACTATATTAGTAAGTTGAAATGATAATTAGAGTGGGTTATTAGGGATTTGAATTTTTTTCTTGAAAATATTATAAAAAAGAACTAATGTAACCCAAAGTAATCTAAACCAAATATATAATATTGTTCTATTTTTATATGATTATGTTTATGTAGAAAATGAGGCTACTATATTGAATAAATTTTAAATAAGAAAACTTAGAATTGATGTGAGAGTTTATGAAAATTAAGAAACCAATGTTATCATGTTATAGTAGATACTAATAATAATGACATGCTAGTAACCTCTCAATGGAAACCGAGTCACGATATATATATTTTAATGTGATTTTGTTAAGGCTGATCACTATCACAAATATCTTCACCTTTATCACCCATATAATACATGTATCTTGGTATCATGTAAACAAAGACACTCCACCCATCATCTACATCATCCTCAACATGATATCCAATTTTTTATTCAAAATAAAATATATATAAATAATGTTCTACATGTTCTACAGTATTGATCAATTTATAGAAGTTGACTAAAGTAAATTGTATTGATTCTTTCATTACAACCTTGTTAATATTGACCCACTTGCATTTGAATAACCGAATTAAAAATTTACCAAGATAATTTAACTCGATAATATCAAACATATTTCTATAGTAACCATGATATGAAACTGTAAATATATCATTGTTTTTTCCCAATATATCCTCATGATATTAAGTAAGAAACTCGAAACCTCTAATATTATAAGCATAAAATCTTCTATAATGTTTCATAGGATGTTATGATAAATGATTCAAATATTCTGATGGTTTTTCTTGATTATCAGCATTGGTTACCTATATAAAATTGATATAAAATATTATTACTCATATTATATAATTATTATTATATAAATATTTAAAATATTCATTAGATTAAGAACTTCCACAACATGAAAACCAATTAATAATTTATTTATTTATCACCTTTTCTATATCTTCCTCATTTAGAGTTTGACTCTTAATACATATTTTCATTTGTGTCCTTATTTATTTGATATATTTCCCATTATCATCTACTCTTAGATAATGTTTGATATTTAGTGATTTTAAGTCCCTAAAAGTATTTAGATTATCCTTACATTTCTACATCTCATTAAGCATTGTATAAAAAAATTGTCACATAAATTCTTCTCAATGTGCATAACATCAAGATTATGACTTAATAAATTAAAATTTTAATATGAATTATTTACAAATATTATCCATTTATTCCTTTATTCTGTTCCATTTATATGTAATGGAGTTAACATTTTTTCCCACATTTATTAAACTAAAAGTACTTTCCAATCTCTATAAAAAAATCTGATAATTATACCAAGATATCTGATCCACATAATAACTTTGGTAGAATAAAAAAATCTATTTTACTATTGAATAATGGTCTATTATACCAAAATTGATGATATTTATTAAGTTAGTGATGATGATACATGAAAAACCACTTTTGGATAAAAGTCAGTTATTGAGGCTCAAAATCAAAGTTACAAACTGGACAAGCCAAAGTAGTGTGTATGTTCTAAATTGAAAAATTTTCTAGTCTAGGAAAGTAAATAATGGTTCATATTCAAGTGATGTGAATTTTTAATTTTTTTATAGAAAAATAATACATTTATAAACCATCATTTCACATCTCTTGCGATTCCTAGATAAGGGGATAAATATAGACATCAATGTTGTTTCTCAGCCTTCATTTTTTGAGAATAATCATCGATGTGATCAATGGATTTATTTTCATATAAATTTAGGGAGGTAAATTATAAAGGATAAAAACAACTAGAAATATACTATAATTTATACTTAAAGTCGCAAAAGTGTTTAATCCATCAGTTTCAAATCCCAAGCAGACATTTCTAGGATCAAAATAGGAATCAGATGTAATGAATTGAAAGTATTACTCACTTTTTAATATCTTGGATGTTGTATTAATTCATAATTTTTATTGTCTAAGGCATGAAAAATCATATGTTCAATGGTTTTATTTGACTTGAACAATATTTACAATCATGGTTCTAAAGGAACATAACATAAAACCTCTAATATAATTTTAGTTTTCTCTCACTTTATGGTAATACATTGATTTAGGCCGAGATCATTATTTTTTGACTTCCATATAAAAGTACAATATATTTAACACCCTTCTATATTATAATCATATTTCTAGTATAACATACAATCATTGGGACATGAATGTATCTTCATATAATGAAGTCCAAGATTGATATGAACCTTCTTCATCTCATAAAATAATGTAGGTATGTTAGATTTAGTATATGTATCATGAAATAATTCTAATACTATTTACATTTATTTATTTTTAATTAAATATAGGCACATGATGTGGTATATGTTAAATATAAAATAACCAGTACATCTTTCATATAATTCTTGATTGCTATCTTCAATTAATTCAGAAAAGGAAATTATTTACTCAGTTAAGCTTTCCATTTTTTTAGTCTCGAAAACATCTTCCATGAATATTTTATCATATTGATTAGTTTTTCCTATAGTTCTAGAATAATAAATAATATTTTCAATATAAAAATGTGGATCAAATGATGTGCTAATATCTTGATGATGTTTTCCTATTATGTTAAAAACATCATTTATCATGTTTTAAATTTCATTATCCACTAGTGGGGAATTAATTTATTCATTATGATACTAAACATAACTACTCAAAATTTTTGCAACTTTAGATTCTACATGACATTCTACCACACATATTAAGGAGGAAATTATTTCAATATTAAGTTCTCAAATAATTTATCTCTCTTCAACCATTAATTGAATTTACATTTAGGACATGGAAATTTTATTTTTCTATCCATAGATTGATTTATAATTGAAAAATCCAACAAAATCTATAGACCATTGATATTCTGTGATGTGTTATAAGTCAATATAATCCAACTTTTATTCATATGTGATCAATTACCTATAATTTAAAATAAAAAATAATATATATAAATATATAGGAATAAAATAATACATTTTAGTAAAAATTACAAGACATCCCTAAATCCAACTCCCAAACAATCTATCCATGAATGAAAATACATATTAAAGGGTAAAAATTATAACTAATAAAATCACAATGACATAAAAGGGTAATTATTATGATTACACTACTCAACATTTTAAAAAAATCAATCAGTGAATTAAAATATATATTAAATTAAGAAGTCTTATGTTCACCTCCATTTCTATATATAGATTATATTTAAATTATGATCATGTTGAATTAGGATAATAAAAATAAATGACAATAATAAAGGTTCATAAATTATAGTTAAACATGATTCTTTATTAAACAAACATCCCATTCTTAAATTTTAATATAACATATTCTATAAAAGGTGGTCTTTGATTTAATAATTATAAAAATAAATTATAATGGGATTATGACTATTCTATGTAGATTAAACTCAGACTTATGCTATTAAATTATGTGGAATCATTCATAATAGGAATAATATATATTTTTGAAACACTAATTTATTCCATAGGAAGTAATAATTCCTTTGGAAGTTTCAAAAGAAGTGAAAGCCTATCTTATGAAAAATATCATGCACAATTTACCATAAACATGTCTTATTAATCCCCAAAAATATTATATGACCTTAAATTATAATAGAATTTCAATTATAGCTTATTCAAAATTTTATAGATATCAAATATAATTAATTTTTTAGATCCAAACATGAAAATTTTAGGTAAACATATAATGGATGTTTTACCAAATCAAAATAGGTCATGAAGTTATTTGAAAAACAATTTTATGTTTTTAGATAAAAAATTATTTTTATGTATTGGGGAACCTGGGTGAATAATTAATTTTTTATTGAAAAACATTAATGGTTTTTATTCATCACAATTCAAAAAATATTATTTTTCCTATACTGGTATAGTACTGAGTATAAATCCTAAAGGTAAATTGATATTTTTCAAAGGATAATTAGAAAATTTTAATTCAAAAAGAGATTAATTATACAATTAAAAAAAATATTTTAGTAGAAAAAACCATAAAAGGCTAATCATATTATAATAAATAATTTTGATAGAAATTGAAATAATTAAGTTAAATAAGTTAATAAAAAATAAATATTAAAAAAATATAAATATAAAAATTGGTGGAAGAAATTGTGTAAATCCTGATTCTGAACAAACTAGAGAGAAATAGTGGAGGAAGGAACAAAGAAGGATAACTGATGACTCAGGGCTCGTATTTGAGCACAATTATGGGTGGAAAGCTTTGGGATTGCAATATATCATGGTTGAAAGTGGATAAATAGTGATGCATGGGAGTTGATAGAGGATCAGAGGTAAAAAAATAAGGAGGATAATGTATTTCACTTAGGGTGTAGAGTTAGGGGGTATTGAGATCACCTCTATATAACTTATGTTAAATATAATTTTTTCATATAGTGCCTATCAATCCTTAAAATACCAAAGAAAAAAAATTAATGGTCTACGAATTCCTGGACCCTTACATCCAAACTCATTTACCTACCCTAAGAAAATATCACAATAAAGTATATTTCAATATAAACTTTTATGTCATTAAAATTGTTATAAATTTTGTGCGTTCTTGTATCATGTATAGGATTCCAAAAAAACTATTTACACAAATGATTTCATAAAAAAATCACTTTTATTTTCACTTGTTTTAATATAATGCACATTAATATCATTGTTCCTCACAAACTTTACCAAATTAAAGTAATTTAAAGTTTTTGTGTTTTGTTGACCACTATTTTCAAAATTTTCCTTAATTTGAGTGACATGAAAAATGTTTCAAATAACAATATTTTATTTTAGTAGGACCCATAAACATAATTATTTTTAAAATGAATCATGTTAATTATTAAATAATCATGAAACAAGGGTTTTATGATTTTCTTCATGATGAGGAGAAATTATTGACCTTCGAAAATCATTATGGGTTGAAACATAATTGTGAAAAAATGTTATATAATTACTAAAATTTGACATAATGATTGAAGGTGAAATACTCATATATTCTTATGACATAGTTTTATATTCCACATGTATATTAACTGGGATTGAAATTTTTATGCGTTGGGTTTTATTGTATTACTGATGTGCAATTGATATATGATGTGATTGGCATGCACTTAATTCTCATAGAGTCTATTATGATGTGACAATAAATGTTGAGATATTTGTTTTCTTTCTCATTCTACATTGTATAAGGGTAGTGTACTCAGAGTTTTAATCCTTATTAAGTGGAGGATTATTCAATGCTTACCTTTGTATCTATGGTAGAATACCTAATTATATATGATAACAACTTTGCATGTCATTGACCTACTTGTTTAATTGTAGTGGATAGACTCAAATAGATGAAATCCCCATGACATTATTATGAAAATGATATAGAGTATGTATGATGATGATGTGTATATAATTATCTCTATAGTAATCTTATTATGGGAAGGGAAGTGAAGTGATTATTGGTGGGAGTACCTTGACCTTGTGATAGTTTCATATTGGTAGATAATTATGATATAGATGGTATAATAATCATAATGATGGTGTGGGTGTTATGATTATTGATGATGTTCTATGGATATGTTTTGATGACTAATGTTAGTAACTCAATTATGGTTACCATATTTTGTGATATATTTCTTATTTCAGTTTGATGTTTTTAGTGATGAGATTATTATTACCTATGAAACCACCACCCAAAGAAGGTTTTCTTGGGTGTGATCCAATGTACATCGAGTGAGAATGTTGGTGTGATGGACTATCAATATACCTAGTCCCTTCCTTACCTATGAATGTGATTATAATGAAAATATAAGGTTGATATGATTATAAGGATGATATCATGAGGTTAATGTAATTTATGATGCATCTATATGGTTAATGTGGTCCTGAGAAGGATGGAATTAGGTTTATGCCTATCATGACATGAGGTGTTGGGACCATCGATGACTGGGTTTGTGGGAGTTGGTGTGTAGAGGCCCTTCTACATTTTTATATTGTGAATTTTACTATTCCCACTCTGTTATCTAGTAAGTGATGTTTATGGTGATATTAAGAATATAATATTGTGATGAGTTTGGATTATGAGATGATATGTATTGATTTATAGAAATTAAATAAACTTCTTCATAAGTTATTATGAGGCCATGAAGATAATACAATTCACTAGTGGATGTTTGACCTCATTTTCCACTGATATATTTTGGTTAATGAGGATGTAATTATGCATTATGTTTTTACTACTTTTATTATTATGTATGTGTGGTATTCGTTGGTTTGTTCACAAAAAGGGTGTGGACTACTGAGTACGTGGATATACCCACACCTACTTTTACACATAGGCTTATAAGATCAAGTTGGTGAAGTTTTCAAGCGGTTTTTGCTCGGAAACAGTGGGGGATAGTTAGAGATTGGTGTTTAGGGACTTGTTTTGTATACAATCAAGGTATACTAGTTAATAGGTTTTTATTGTATTGTTGGTATTTAATGACTTCTTTTTTTGTAGTTATAACTTCCATGAATTTGGTTATATTTCATAATATTAAACATTATATATTCTCTATGATATTTGTTGATAATATATTCTTTAATATTCATGGTTCGACATTTTTTATTTTTTAGTCTTTTATTGTGTTTTTATAAGGTAATTTATCCTTCTATTATATTTATACCTTCAGCAATGGTCACCAACCCATTGATGGATTTTGGGGTTCACACATGGTATCTTTTCCAAATTTGGTGGAGTTTCAGTGGAATCAAGTCTTGAAAGACTGGTATCAAGGAATTTGGTTGAGATCTATGATAGAGTTTAGAGTTATGAATATGTGGGGTTTTAATAGGGTTAGGAAAATTAGTGAAATAATGTTAGAAATTTGGTATTTTAGTATTAATACTAATATAATCCTGTATAAGGTGTGTCATATGACACATTATTATGCATGGGTTTTAATTATTTTTTGACTGAAAGGTGTACTTAGAGGATTTATTACAGGGTATTGTTGGGTTGGTACATGAATTGTACAATAGTTAAGAAATATTCTACGCACATCCTTGTTTGTGATTGGAGAACTATTTTGGGGATGGATAGTTGGGAAATTTTAATATCATATTATAAATATTCTTTTTAATTTTATATGAACCTATCAAGATGCAAGGATATTTTGGAATGTTTTAGCATGTGGCATGGAACTTTTATGTGAGGTTATGAGGTGTCATTAACTAGGTCTGTACCTATTAGAGTTCCCCCCATTGTTGGCCGTGAGGATGACATGGAATTTGAATTTGGACTTAAGTAAGAAGGGTCTTTATCTGCTACTATACCAAGGATTGAGCACACTATGGTGGCCTTTACAACACATGTTATGAGGTGTTGTTTTCAATTTATTTCTTGATGTTACCCACATGGGGGGGGGGGTGAGACTAGTGACTAGTAGTCTGTCCTTGACTGGATGAGATTGGAATGATGTCTTTTATACTGAAAATTTTCATATTTATGTTACTTCTTTTCTTTACGAGCTAGTTTCATGGATGGACGATTGGTGGTGGGTAATTATCACTTATTATTTGAAGATGAGTGGAATTAGAGATGGAATTAATATTTTTTACAATATTTTGTTAGTTATTTTTATATTGAATAGATGGATTGAGAAATACCAATTTTGATACATTCCTTGATAGATATGGATAATAATTTTTGATGCACAACTATTTAATTTTCATGGGTATTTGAATGATGAGACACTAGGGAATATTCAATGAGATCATGAGTTTTAGTATGATATCAGGTGATGATAATAATTCTTGATTTTCTTTGAAGATTCCTAATATATGATCCAGATGAGATTATTTTTGTGTGGCATGGATTGAAATTTCCATTCCACCTATGTAAATGGGATTATTATTGGTTACATGAGAACAAGAACTCTAATGAGATTCCTAAATTGATATATGTGATTATAAATTATTATAAATTCTAACTTACTATTGTTTAGTGTGTTAAAAATTTTAACTTTTTAGGTCTGATGTTTAGTTTACTTGGGGTTTTAATATTTTGAGTTCAAACCCTCATGAATTTTTTAAGAGTGATCGATATAACAAGAATCATATAACATATTATGATCAGTTCATCCATGTGTATGTCTATTTTGATAAGTACCCTAGAGTTATTTCTATAGTTAGGGTTTTATTAAAATTATTTGGTCTTAGTAGAAAACAATTTTTTGATCATGTATTTTTTTAGGGTTTGAGGAGTACAATTTAAAGTCATTGAGGTGACCATGAACCTTCTCAATATATATTATGGTGGTATGGTTCCCAGTAGGCTGCATGCTTAGATAGACCGGGAACATGTGTGTAGTGCAATTACTAATATTATCCTTGTCAATTTTAGATATGTTTTATATTTCCATGTCCATGAGAGCTAAAATTATGGTTAGATCATTATAATTTTGAGACTAATAATATATAAATAAATGATTAAAGTTAGCAATAAAATTTTATGTGTCTATAAGGGATAAAAAATATGAAATTATTGAACGAGAGTTGATAGTGTAATCGATATTGGAGAATAATTGGTTTCGAAATGAATGGTGCATTAGTAAGTTTGATGTGAAAAAAATATAATGTCATTAAATTTAAATGATTTTATATCTCAATGTATCTTATGGATGGATATTGAACAGAGGTACATTAGGTGTATATGAACCTAAATGATGATAATTATGTGACTCTTTGGTACAATCAAGTATTATGAGGTTGTATTATGAGTTTTAGTGAGGTGTTGTAGATTGAAAAAAGTCTAAAAAAACACCCATTGATTTAGAGATTTATATTACTATATTGAGTAATAATATATACAATGATAATCTTATCATTATGAGGTAATTAGGTAGTGATGAAATATTCTAAGTAATTGTTTATGATTAATTTAAAATTTTCATGATGGATTAAGGTATTATATAACCTTAACATATATAAATTCTAATAAGTTAGAGTGATTTTCTTGATTTTTTATCAATAAGTTATTATTTAATTTTTAAAAGGGATATTTTTTACTTTCATCAAGAGTGTATTAGGGTTTTATGTGACACCTTAATGATAAAAAAATAAGATTGTTAGCCATTATTTCAATTTGGTGGAATTTAAATTAGTGGTTAGTTTACTCAAATGGATAGATGAATTACTTTATGAAACTGGGTTGTGGGTTTTGGATTGAAGATGTTTCTTGTGGATCATATAATGAAGTCACATAATGTTTTTTTAGCCATATCAAATAGAGATGTCTATTTTAAAGTGAAGGTTTGATAAAAAAGATATTTTGTTAAAATGTTTTATGAAAATCTTTGAATTCTTGAACCATGTTTGAGAGTGGTGTAATGGAGGCATGTGAGTCTATAAACCATATGTTATCAAAGGGGTGAATGATTATATTAGTTTAAGTTTGGTGTAAGAATATAAATTTAAGGAATAACATATATAAAAATAATTCCATATAGGGGAATAGTTTCCTAAGTTTTTTAAGTCATGTTCCTTCTCATCTTATCATAATTCAAGAATGAGTAGGTGTTCATGCGTAATTAAAATTAAATGGAAATTATTTATTATATTTGATACTTCGTTATTAAGTTTTTGATTTATAGATCACATTTTTTAAAGGTGTATCATTTATGAGTATTTATGTATTTAGTTATGGAATGAGCCTTTTTAAGGCATATCTCCTATGGGAGATCATGCATTGGACCAAGAAAGAGTTAATGTACTGTAAGTATTTTTGTTGCAAAGATGAGATTAATATCTTTTAGGATGAAAAGTTCAGAAGGTGTATCTATTTTCATGGTCATGAAATTTTAATTTTACTATTTGAATATTTTCATGTTTATTTTAGTAATTTTACACTCAAAAGAAAAAAGGTCAATTTAACATAGTAAATGGATTTTAATTTTTTGATGGTTCTTTTGATCCTGGATTGGGGTGCTTACCTTATGGATAATGTAGAGACCCAAACCTTGACGTACATGGACATTACATTACTTTTGTGGAATACTTAATACATAACAAAAACAGACACACAAGGACCGTAATAGTTTAGTGTCTTTGTAAACATGGAACGTAATCTTCTAATCGTGGTGAAAGATCTTCAACATCTCCCATAAAGATCTTCCCCCTTTTTTTTCTTACCTAAAACCTATATTTATATCCCGGGGAAAAGAAAACATAAAAAGGGTGAGCTCAAATGATCAGTAAGGGTAATCATGGATAAAATAAAACATACCATATTCATTTGAACTTAAAAACATGAACATAATGTTTAAACATAAAAATCTTACGAAATGACATAAAACATGGCAGTACATAAGGCATAGATCATAATGGAACATAAATCATGATAAAGTATCATGGGAATAAAACATGTAATTGTGGCGACCAATCAGAACATGCCATTATTTCCATAGTAGCCAAGGCATTACTGCCAAGACCATCTTAGTGGACAAAGTCCCATTCTGAATCGAGTTCACTCCTCGTTTCAGTCCTGTAACACTGAACCGGATTAACTTACCGTTCCAGCCATGTCTATCTCATGAGATATAAATCTTTACCCAATGCATTGGAGGGAGATATAGATCCCACCCATCTCATAATGAAATCATTCTTACTTGTTCCACAAAATAAAAATACATCATTCATAATAACCCAACAAATAAAATGGGTTTCATAAACATCATCCCATCATCACATAATCCATATAAAAGAAATGGATATCATTTCATAATAAGAAAAGTGAAACCATTTAAATCATAGATACTTTATACTTGAAACATACACATATGAAATAATTTCATCTTAGATTGAAAATGGCTTTGATAAAACACTTGAAATGAATTCTTGAGGAAAATATCCTTTCTTTTTCAAAATCAATTTCTTTTCAGAAAACGTCATGAAATTTTAAAAGAAAAAGATTTTTTTTAAAATAGTCAGGAAATCTTTTGGAGGAAGATTCATGAAAATATGGATTTATAAAACTATAAAAATCCATTCGTGTCGTATAAGTTAAAAAACATTCATCTCGTACTTTTGCCGGAAAAGTAAAAAAAGTACCTCGTAACGTAAACAAAAGAAATATTCCTTGCATACCATATAGAAAAATTCAAAAATGGTTAAAAAGGAATTTAAACATACATGAAAACACTTTTATAAAACATGGACATGGATGATAGAAATAACCCCAGTAAATACTTACGAATAAGCAATCTCGGATAAAAATGAGATTTGCAAAATTATCCCTTACCTTAGGTCTGATATGCTTCATACATATCCGAACCTACTGTATAATGATTTAAATAATGTCATTGACTTATTAAATAATCATATTCATTGTTATGATATAATATATGGTTCACTTATGACTTTATATTACCTGTTCTTTTGAAAGTTCCATGTTAAAGCATCGTTTTGGGTAAAATCATTTTATTTATCGTATGTGTTTTGACTTTTCGTTCTTGATATTATTACTTATATCCTGATTTACATAATTCCATAATTTAAAAAATGATTTATATGTAATATATATTCATCATATACATATATATTATAGACCGATAAAAGGAATGAAATACACCGTTCATGGAGATGGTAGGCCGTACGTACGCATGAACGCTGTTTTCGTTTCCTTATTGAATTGAATGAAACTAAATAGATGACATACATATATATATAAATAAATCCAGTATCATTATTATTTCATATATTTCATTATTATTCATTATATACACTTTATGATCATTCATGTATGGTTAACATGGAGAATGAATCTCATCGCGTCGTGGAGACGGTAGTCCGTACATACGCACGAGCGATGATATCCTTCCCATAATTATTGAATTGAATTGGAGTGGATGATATAATATATCAGAATAATTATGATGTTATATTAACAATATATAGTTATTCTTTTCACCATTATACCCATCCATGTAAGGTGTTGGTGGAATAACATATTACACCACCGCATGGAGACGGTATTCCGTACGTACGCACGCACGGTGATTTTGTTTTCTGTAGGATGGATAGAAGGTGAAATAGGATTGTTTCATATTTATAATAACATATCATTATATTAGGGATACTTATGTTATTACTTAATAATGAAACAACTAAATATGAAGAAGTTGAAGAATAAATAAAAGTGAAAGAATCTGTAACGGATATTACCTCTTCTTTGACACGCCTCTTTGAATCCTCCACTTAGGGTACTAAAATTGGTCTTTGAAGAAGAATAGGACCTCTAGGATGTTTCTAGGGAATCTTAGAAGGGAAATGGGCAGGGTTTGTCCGAGATTAAAGGCTCAAATTTGTGTGAGGAAGAGAGGGAGGAGGTGCCCTTTTATAAGGGAGGAGAGGGGCACCTTTGGAAATCTTAAATGTATTAATTTATAATAAATATAACCCCACTTAAAAACCTCAAAAAATGACTCATATTAGAATATTAGATGAGATAGGGTTGTAATATCATCAACCAATAAAATTTAGACATGTTAGAAATTTATTTTAAACATTATCAACTTGATTTATCCTTATTTAATCAATTTAATTTTATTTGTGGTAATAACATTCTAGATTTTAAATTATAAAAAATAATTACTTATTTGTTTTTAATTGTCCATAATTGGATATTTTATAACATTTTATACCATATAGATTTAAATTTATAATTTTTAAATATTTTTGTGATTTTTAAACAATTTTATAATAGGTTATTTTTATAAAATAACAATAGTGTCAATTTTGAAACTATTCATTTATTTGAATTTAAATAAAATATATACAGAATATATGTTCGAACTAAAAGGTTTAATAGATTCATAAAAGGTCATATGTATCTATAAAATTAGTGGATAACATTAAATAATTCATATAATATTTATTTTATTATTTTTAAAACCATTTATTTTGTTTATCTCTTAATAAAATAATTACTACATCATTTTTGTATAATTATTTAATATACTTATTTGTTGCATAAAAATTAAAAATAAAATCATATGATGAATATAAATATATTAAATTTCACAATAATAATTTTAATCTAATTTACCATCTTAAAATCACAATATTTAAATTTTTATATTTATTAAATTATGAATGTGACAACTTTGACATCATTTAAAATAAAATAATATAAGTGTCATAATCGCTTTTATAAGGCTCACAATGGTCAAATATTCTACCATTGGATGGTTATGGTTTAAATTTACATGAAAAATAAGTTTTGGTCAGGTTTTGGTTCCTTTTATGATCACTATTAGTTTAATAAAAACTATATTTTTGATTTTTCACTAGATAAACAATTTCCGCATCACTATTGTGTCACAATTAATGATAATTATTTAATCCCTAAAAATTATAAATAAATTCATATGATGTAGATACTTTCATTATATTTTTAGATACTATTCATGTTCTAAATTTCATGAAGTTTATCACTAAATTAAAATTAATATACTTATAAGATTTAAGAGAGTGACATGTTGTCACTTTCTTTGGTTTTAATAATAATTATGTTATTTTCATGGAAAAAAGTCCATTAAATGATTCTAATCTGACCCTTAGGTGATATGGGTAGACTTTTAGTCATCCAATAGGATTTTGGCAGGTGTTAGGGTAATTTTATAATCTTATATTTACCCTTAATTACCCGATTTACCTTTAACTATGGTAAATAAAATTTACCGTAGTTACTATTCATAATGCCCAAAAATAAAAAGTAGTATATTAATATAATTTGGCCCCAATTATTACAAATATGGAATCCATTTTTCCAAATTCAATACACAGAAGTTGCAGAAATTAAATTAAAATTAATCCCGTTGTCGAAAGAAAACGGGTTTTTGTTTAAAACATTACAAAAGATTGAATTGATTTAACCTACGAATTCAAGGTAAAATCAGTGATAATGACATAAATTATATTAAATGGTAAAAATATATTCTATTTATACTTTAATACCATTAAATATAATAATTTAACCACATAAATTATTATGATGAAAAAAGTTGTTTTTAATTAAAATATAGCGTGTTTTTACTATTCATTAAAATATGAAAGTTATCAGAATAACATGAAAATTTTATCCAAGGTAAAATTTTATATCCTTATTCCAAATAATACTTTTATTTTTTAAAATTGAACTTATAAATATGTCAAAAACTAGATTTAAAGTGGGTGCGCCATCAAAAGGCGGCAAAACTGCATTTTTTGAAAAATACTTATTTTACCTGAAAAATTTATTTTGTTCCCATCAAATGTTTTAGAAAATTTATAAGATGAATAATAATGTTATAAAATTCAAAATGTGTTTAATTCTATTCATAATAGATAGTTTGTGATAATATTATAACCATATATCATTGTTTAGTGAAACCTCATATTGCGTACAACACACGCTATCGAAGAAGGTCGCGATTGCGTGTAATGAAAGCCAAGTTAGGGTTGCATGTAGTGCAAGACTCCATTGTTGTTGCGTATAACAGAATCCAACAATATTTTATTTATACATTGAATATAAATATACACTCAATGTTGCGTAGAATAACTTCTATCAAATGAACTTGAAATTGGGTGTAACACGAGCCAAGAATAGTGTTGCGTATACTGCAGGCTAATACGGTGTTGCGTATAGTACAAGCTAAACTTGGTGTGGTGGATAATAGAATACATAAATGAAATTAAAAGAATATTTTTCATAAAATCTCGGGGTGTTATATTCTACCCCCCTTAAAATGAATTTTGCCCTCAAAATTCGTTGGGGTTATACATGGTTTTCTACTTGAAAGTTTCTATAATTGAAACCCACATCGTAAAATGAAATACCAAGACATAACTTTAAAAACTAAAGTATGAAATGTAACGATTACCCAAATTAACTCATCACTAGTTTTCCACATAGGAGATCAAAGGTGAAAATATGGATATGGAGGAGAAATATAACCATCATGTTCTGATGGAGAGTGGTAGAGAACATGGCTATGAAAAAGCCAACAATCACAAAGCCATAAATTAGTGATGATCTAAGGTACCATCTGATTCATCGGATATAAGAGAACTAGGAAAATTTTTTTGGTTTTCAATATCATTTCCCTAAAGTTGAAAATTTGAATTAGAAGAAATACTTGCTTGATTTTGGTACAATATCACTGTTGTTCATGCGTTGAACAATTTCCACTTCATCTCTTAAAGAAATGAAGTTGAATTTGTTATTTGTGAAGCATTAGCAGATCATGTGATAGAATGATGGGTCATTCCATCTGTTTCAAAAGGATAACAAAAGCTATAAGTCCATCTTATGGTGAGATTAATCGTATATGGTTCCAAAAATGGACTTAGACTTTATTTATCATACCGCTTAATAAAATAAAAATACTTTCCACTAACCAGGGACTTCCTGTAGGCCAGTGGTAGGCGATAAAGGCCTGTCACACTTCGGTTGTGGGTTCGATTTCCACAGCCTTGTCTAATGCGACGGGTTGTCGTTCGTCCTGCAGGTTATCCTTTTTCTAAAACTATACTATCATAACATTTTAGAAATAAAAAGTTATATCCTTAACCAATACTATATGGTGTCCATTCCAACCATTAGGCTTATCGAAAATACTTCTATCTGATTATTAGAAATTTCATCTACCGAGCATGTGAATTCCTTCATTTTTCCCCATATATCACATGATATATCTTTTTGGTCACATTACAAACATTTTAATACCTTAATCATGTATTCTTTTGAAACATTAATTACCATAAAACCTTAGTGAAAAGATGAATTCTATCAAAAGTTAAATATTTCCACATACAAAAATCCCAAAATTTCTATATAATCAAACCATGATATCACTTTGTCCTTATTTTAGTCATGAGCTCATGATTACTATCATATTATTTTCTCCTTATCCCTTCATTATGCACATATAATCTTCTTTCCAAAAATATCTCAATCACTTTCCATGGTAACCGATGCCATATTCTTATGGAAAAACACAATGGACCAATATATAGGTATTCCAATATACCATAAAATTACCTCAACAACATTATTTTTGAATACCAATACATAAACACTTCAAACCATCCTCTTCAATGATTGTCATGGAATAAGTCCTTGATTTAGATGTAACCTATTAGGTCAGGGCATTGAGTTGGGTAATTCCCATGTTCTCCACAGATAAGACATTGAACTCCATAACAGTTTATCACTCTATGAACCTTTTCTCCACACAGATAACATCTGTCCCTCCATTTGAGGTATTCTTCAAGGTTCTTATTCCCTTATTTATAAATATCAATCTTCTTTTCTTTATTCTCCTCACTATGTGAACATGCATAAAATTCCATCTTCCTCTTATTTTATGACTTCGGAATACCACTAAATTTCACCTTGTTAATCATATATCGCGATGACTGATTCGGCATAATCACAATATCTTTCTCTCTAGGCATTATGCAATTTCGTTGCTCATAGTCACCAATTTGTCCATTGGATTCAATGTTAACCGAATTCCTTCTGGTTCCCTCCATTGACTAAAACATAAAAAGAATTCTATGAGAGGAAAAAATCATGCTAGGGAAAACAACATAATAAAGGGGGAGTACCTTCAATATCTAATATCTTAGGTTTAATTCTAAGATCATTAGTGCAATTCTAGGACTATAACCTATACGTATACTTAACCTTAGGGACATCCCTAGACATACCTTAGAAATATCTATAGGGATCTCACTAAAGTTCTCGCATCCTAGTTTCCAAAGGTTGACTATATCTTTCCTCTGATACCAACTATAGAGACCCGAAGCTTGATGTACATGGATATTACATTACTTTTTCAGAATACTTAATACATAACAAAAACAAAAACAGAAGGACCATAATAGTTTAGTGTCTTTGGAAAATTGGATCGTAATCTTTTATCGTGGTGAAAGATCTTCAACATCTCCCATAAAGATCTTACCCTTTTTTTCCTACCTAAAACCTTTCTTTATATCCTGGGGAAAAGAAAACATAAAAAGGGTGAGCTCAAATTCTTAGTAAGGGTAAGCATGGATAAAATAAAACATACCATATACATTTGAACTTAAAAACATGAACATAATGTTTAAACATCCAAAGCTTGAGCAACGACATAAAACATGGCAGTACATAAGGAATAGATCATAATGGAACATCAATCATGATAAAATATCATGGGAATAAAACATATAATTGTGGAAACCATTCAGCACATGTCATGATTTCCATAGTAGCCAAGGCATTGCTGCCAAGACCATCTTAGTGGACAAAGTCCCTTCCTAAATTGAGTTCACTCCTCGTTTCAGTCCTGTAACACTGAACCAGATTAACTTACCATTCCATCCATGTCTATCTCATGAGATATAAATCTTTACCCAATGCATTGGAGGGAGATATAGGTCCCACCCATCTCATAATGAAATCATTCTTATTTGTGCCACAAAATAAACATACATCTTTCATAATAACCCAACAAATAAAATGGGTTTCATAAACATCATCCCATCATCACATAATCCATATAAAAGAAATGGATATCATTTCATAATAAAAAAACTGAAAACATGTAAATCATAGAGACTTTATACTTGAAATATACACATATTAAATAATTTCATCTTAGATGGAAAATGGATTTGATAAAACACTTGAAATGAATTCTTGAGGAAAATAACCTTTCTTTTTCAAAATCAATTTCTTTTCACAAAACGTCATGAAATTTTAAAATAAAAACATTTTGTATAAAATAGTCAGGAAATATTTTGTATGAATCTTCATGAAAATATGGCTTTATAAAACCATAAAAATCCGTTCGTGCCATATAAGTTAAAAAAACATTCTTCTCGTACTTTTGCTGGAAAAGTCAAAAAAGTACCTTGTAACGTAAACAAAAGAAAGATTCCTTGCATACCATGTAGGAAAAGTCAAAAATGGGTAAAAAGGACTTTAATCATACATGAAAACACTTTTATAAAACATGGACATGGATGATAGAAATAACCCTAATAAATACTTTAGAATAAGCAATCTCGGATAAAAATGAGATTTGCAAAATTATCCCTTACCTTAGGTCTGATATGCTTCATACGTATTCGAACCTCCTGTATAATGATTTAAATAATGTCATTGACTTATTAAAGAATCATATTCATTGTTATGATATCATATATGGTTCACTTATGACTTTATATTACCTGTTCTTTTGTAAGTTCCATGTTAAAGCATCGTTTTGGGTAAAATCATTTTATTTATAGTATGCGTTTCGACTTGTCATTATTTATATTATTACTTATATCCTGATTTAAATAATTCCGGAATGTAAAACATGATTTATATGTAATATATATTCATCATATACATATATATTATAGATCAATAAAAGGAATGAAATACACTGTTCATGGAGACGGTAGGCCGTACGTACGCATGAACGCTATTTTCGTTTCCTTATTGAATTGAATGAAACTAAATAGATGACATAAATATATATATACATAAATCCAGTAGCATTATTATTTCATATATTTCATTATTATTCATTATATAAACTTTATGAGCATTCATGTATGGTTAAAATGGAGAATAAATCTCATCGAGTCGTGGAGATGGTAGTCCGTACGTACGCACGAGCGATGATATCCTTCCCATAATTATTGAATAGAATTGGAGTGGATGGTATAATATATAAAAATAAGTATGATGTTATAATAACCATATATAGTTATTCTTTTCACTATTATACCCATCCATGTAAGGTGTTGGTGGAAAAACATATTACACCGCGGCGTGGAGACGGTATTCCGTATGTACGCACGCGCAGTGATTTTGTTTTCCATAGGATGGATAGACGGTGAAATAGGGTTTTTTCATATTTATAATAACATATCATTATATGAGGTATACTGATGTTATTACTTCGTAATGAAACAACTAAAGAAGAAGAAGTTTAAGAAGAAAGAAAAGTGAAAGAATCGGTAACGGATATTACCTCTTCTTTGACATGCCTCTTTGAATCCTCCTCTTAGGGTACTAAAATTGGTATTTGAAAAAGAACAGGACCTCTAAGATGTTTCTAGGGAAGTTTATAAGGGAAATGGTCAGGGTTTGTCTGATATTAAAGGCTCAAATTGGTGTGAGGAAGAGAGGGAGGAGGTTCCCTTTTATAAGGGAGGAGAGGGGCACCTTTGGAAATCTTAAAAATATTAAATTATAATAAATCTAACCCCACTTAAAAACCTCCAAAAATGACTCATATTCGAATATTATATGAGATAGGGTTGTAATATCATCAACAAATAAAATTTAGACATGTTAGGAATTTATTTTAAACATTATCAACTTGATTTATCCTTATTTAATCAATTTAATTTTATTTGTGGTAATAACATTCTAAATTTTAAATTATAACAAATAATTACTTATTTGTTATGAATTTTCCATAATTGGATACTTTATAACATTTTCTACCATATAAATTTAAATTTATAATTTGTAAATATTTTTGTGATTTTTAAACAATTTTATAATATGTTATTTTTATAAAATAACAATAGTGTCAATTTGGACACTATTCATTTATTTTAATTTAAATAAACTATATACAGAATATATATTCGAACTAAAAGCTTTAATAGATTCATAAAATGTCATATGTATCTATAAAATTAGTGTATCACATTAAATAGTTCATATAATATTTATTTTATTATTTTTAAAACAATTTATTTGGTTTATCTCTTTATAAAATAATTACTACATCATTTTTTTATAATGATTTAATATAATTATTTGTTGCATAAAAATTAAAAATAAAATCCTATGATGAAGATAAATCTATTAGATTTCACAATAATACTTTTATTCTAATTTATCATCTTAAAATAACAATATTTAAATTGTTATATTTATTAAATTATGAAGGTGACAACTTTGGCATCATTTAAAATAAAATAATATAAGTGTCATAATCGCTTTTATAATGATCCAAATGGTCAAATATTATACCATTGGATGGTTATAGTTTAAATGGACATGAAAAAAAGTTTTGGTTAGGTTTTTGTGCCTTTTAGGATCACTATTAATTTAATAAAAACTATATTCTTTATTTTTCACTAGATAAACAATTTCTGCATCACTATTGTGTCAAAATTAATGATAATTATTTAATCCTTAAAAATTATAAATAAATTTTTATAATGTATATAATTTCATTAGAGTTCTGTAGACTATTCATTTTCTAAGTTTCATGAAGTTTATCACCAAATTAAAATTAATATACTTATAAGATTTAAGAGAGTGACATGTTGTCACTTTCTTTGGTTTTAATAATAATTAAGTTATTTTCATGGAATAAAGTCCATTAAATGATTCTAATATGACCCTTAGATGATATGGGTCGACTTTTAGTCATAAAATAGGATTTTGGCAGGTGTTAGGGTAATTTTATAATCTTATATTTACCCTTAATTACCCGATTTACCTTTAACTATGGTAAATAAAATTTACCGTAGTTACTATTTATAATGCCCAAAAATAAAAAGTAGTCTATTAATATAATTTGGACCCACTGATTCCAAATATGGAATCCATTTTTCCAAATTCAATACACAGAAGTTGCAGAAATTAAATTAAAATTAATCCCATTGTTGAAAGAAAACGAGTTTTTGTTTAAAACATTACAAAAGATTGAATTGATTTAACCTACGAATTCATGGTAAAATCAATGCTAATGAAATAAATTATATTAAATGGTAAAAATATATTCTATTTATACTTTAAGACCATTAAATATTATAATTTAACCACATAAATTATTACAATGAAACAAGTTGTTTTTAATTAAAATATAGCGTATTTTTACTATTCATTAAAATATGAAAGTTATCAGAATAACATGAAAATTTTATCCAAGGTAAAATTTTATATCCTTATTCCAAAGAATAATTTTATTTTGTAAAATTGAACTTGTAAAAATGTCAAAAACTATATTTAAAGTGGGTGCACCATCAAAAGGCGGCAAAACTGCATTTTTTGAAAAATACTTATTTTACCCGAAAAATTTATTTTGTTCACATAAAATGTTTTAGAAAATTTATAAGATGAATAATAATGTTATAAAATTTAGAATGTGGTTAATTCTATTCATAACGGCTAGTTTGTGATAATATTATAACCATATATCATTGTTTTGTGAAACCTGATATTGCGTACAACACACGCTATCGAAGAAGGCCGTGATTGCGTATAATGCAAGCCATGTTTGGGTTGTGTGTAGTGTAAGACTCTATTATTGTTGCATATAACATAATCCAACCATATTTTATTTATACATTGAATATATATATACACTCAATGTTGCGTAGAATAACTTCTATCAAACGAACTTGAAATTGTGTGTAACACGAGCCAAGAATAGTGTTGTGTATACTGCAAGCTAATACAGTGTTGCGTATAGTACAAGATAAACTTGGTGTGGTGTATAATAGAAGACATCAATGAAATTAAAAGAATATTTTTCATAAAATCTTGGGGTGTTATAGATAAAGTTTAATGAAAATTTGTAGAATTTGGAATTTTAAAAATTTTAATAATTAAATGATTAATGATTTAAAAGACCAAACACAATTTTTTTGATGAAAAAAGGTTAATTATCATGTAAAATAATTCTAAAATTTTAACCACTTTTTATTCTAGAAAACAATGTTTCAATTTGTGTGGAAGTTTGGTGTGACTAGGAACATATTGAATTTTGTTGATTTTTTAATTAATAATTAAATTAAATTAATTAATTAATTATGGTGTGACATATTTATATTTAATCCTATCAAATTATATCCTAGATTTTAATTTTTTCAACTCCATGATGCTCAGAGTTTGATGTTTCATTTAATGGTGATATTAGTTTGTATTAGGTATCAGGATAAATTTTGGCCTATTTTTGGTATTTTTTAAAAATAAATGGATATAGCTTCTAATATATCATTATTTGAATATGATTCAATGAGGTAATTAATAGTATTAGAAGAAGTAGTCAGTGGACCCCTCGAGGGAGGACCTCAAACCATCTTTTTAATTTCGGTCATTCATCTTATTCATTATATTAAAAAACTTTTTTATAAGTGATTTTATTTATAAAATTGTCATGATTTTTACTATTATTATAATTAATATTTAATAATAATAATAACAAGTCTATATGTGGTATCCTTGATATAGACTACATTTTTTCTTCTTCCTCTTTGGAGTGTGACCACCACCGAATGTGGTAGTTGAGGATGCACCATCACTTCTTAACATGAAAAATGTTTATTCCCATGGGTGTATAGTGTAAAATAAAATGATCTAGGGTAAATGGTCATATCATGTAATGTTTGATGACATGAGAAGAATATCAATTATAGAGGAAAATAAATTAGATTATTCAATAACCAGGCATAGAAGGTTGTGTGTTATTGGGTGTTCTTTGATGTGAGTGGAAAGGGTATTCATCCCTTGAGGGTGTATGAAGATGGTACTTATGAGTGGTGATCAAACAACTAGTAGGTGGCTCAATAGTGGAAGTTATTCCCTAATTAAGAAATCACTAGTAGAATAATACCTTTTAACATTGATTTTTGTGTTTGTTTTAACATTTTTTTTCTACCAATGTAAATATGACCAATATTATAAGTATTTTTTAACATCAATTATATAAATTGATGTCAAAATATTTATTTTTATTTACATTTTAGGATTTAAACATTGGTTATTTTGATAAATGACATTGAAATTGAACTTTAATATTGGTTATATAAATAACCAACATGCATTGTTATAGATATTTTATTAAATATTTCAATACACATAACTCCCTTGGATCCCAAAAATGTTATAAGAACTAGAAAATTGTAGAAACCAAATGAAAACAAGAAAAATAAACTCAATTATTAAAATTATTTTCCTTTATTATATTAGTGTCTTCCAAATCTAAATATAATTTATTAATATTCATTCTCTTTACAATAAAGAACTCATGAGTCATTTTTAACTTTTTCCAGAAAATCTCATTGAGAAGATTTAGCATTTTTACTTGATCTAAAGAAGTTATCTTAAAAAAAAATTAAAAATATATCTATGAATAAAATAAATAATAAAAAACTAAATAATGGTAGAATAATTATAGATACAATGGAAAAGTGGTGGAATAGGGAAGTAGTGGAATAATGAAGTATTGGATTGAAAAAGGTGGAGTATATCAAAAATATAGAAATTGAGAGATTTAAAGGTTATAGATGGTATTGGAAAAAGTTTACCCCTAACATGTTAAATGTTTTTTTAGGAAGATAAAAATTAAAAGGGTGTACTATGTAAATAATGTAAAATCATTGGTGCATGATGTGAAATTTTATTTTTTAACATTGGTTATTTATATAACTGATATTAAAACCAAGGGTTTAAATATCCTTTATATTTTTATCCATGTTAAAACTATTTTTAAAATTAGTTATTATATCATAGACATTAAAAAACACTGTGATAAAGGTTTTAATGTCAGTTAATATATAACTGATGTTAAAACCCTAACATGAATTTTATTTTTTCAACTATAGAATGCTTGAAGAGTATGGAGGATGGTTTTGGCCATTGGTTTGGTAGTGGAAGGTTAGAAATGACTTAGAGAGGGGAGGGGGTTGGGTTTAAATAGTTGTTATTTGGGTGGGTGTGGTATTACGACTTACTATAAGGTGATAAAAAAACCAGAGAAGGGTAGGGTAGTGATGACCAGTTTTAGTAGGACCAGTGTTTGAGGTGATGTAGTGATATGGGTGGTGACATCTGAGAGGAGGTGAATAAATATTGAAAAGTAGGAGGGAGAGGTGTGGAAGATATGGATTTATAATGGCGTGGTATATTGAGTAGTTTTGAATAAGGAAGAGAGATTAATGGGAAGAGAGAGAGGGTTGGGTAAGTAACAATGAGAAAAAAAAAAAATATAAAAAATAAATTTAAAACAAAAAAAAATTAATGTGGGGGTGGATCATTATCCTTATATAAACTCCATTTTATTTTATATATTTTAAATTTAAATTTAATTAGACAATTTAAATGTAATTTAATGATATACATACATCAACACACACACACACATATGTTTTTTGTGAATACTTGATTATTTTGAGAAACATGAATATTGGATAATTAATAATTTTTATAACATATTAAAGGGTATGTTATATTATTCTTAGAACTGAAAATAATAACACTATTATTATTGTAGAAAAAACAATTTATATATATAAAAGGATAAAACTATACATTTTTATGGTGTTTCAATGCAATTTATGGATAGACAATTTTTTTTTTATTTTTTATTTATATTATAATGGAGATAATTTTGAGATCAATGATGACCATTGAAGAGATGTTTTTTATATTTCAAAACATTATACATTGAGTATGTAAGTTATGTAACCCATAAAATTTTAAAAATTCCCCCCTTGATGATGTATATATGGTTCTCCCTAAAGTTAACTTCCTAGGTGGATGGTAGTGTAGTGATTGTTGGAAGGAATACCTTAACTTTGTGATAACAACATATTGAAAAATTATTATGATAAAAATGGTTTGATGATGACACTGATGACATGGGAGTTATGATTGTTAAGGACATTACATGAATAAATATGATAGTATCTTGATTATAGTCATTATATTGTGTGAGAAATCACATAATGTGTTTTGATATTATTTTTATGAGAGTACCATTCTCTATGTAACCACCACCATAGGGTGGTTTTTTCTATTGTGACCCAACATAAACTAAGTGAGAAAGGTAGTACGATGGAAAATTAGTAAAACTAGTCCTCTATCAACCTATGTATGTGCTTGGAATTTGGATATGTAGTTGACATGACTATGAAGAGGAGGTTATGAGGTGGATATCCTTTTTGATATTTATATTTGGTTAATATGGTTACAAGAAGGTGGGAAAAAGGTTTATAACCTTAATGATGTGGGAAATTGGGACTATTAGTGACTAGGTTTGTGAGAGTTGGTTTTCAAGGGCCATTTTATATTTTAATTGTGTGTATTATACTATGAATACTATTTTTTTGGTGAATGGTGTTTGTGGTGTGATTTGGAATAAAATACTCTAATGTGTTAGGATTATGAAATGAGATTTATGGATTTTTAGAAATAAAATAAACTTTTGCTTAGTATTTCATGAGGCCAAGGGAATAGGATAATTCACAAGTTGATATTGGACAAATATTACTATTTTGTGATTTTTGTTCATGATAACATGCCTGTGTATTATGATTTTACTGATTTGACTATTATGCATGCATGATATTGAATACTTTTATTTTTATACATGCATTCTATTGAATGAATTTTTAATTATCATGGGATGAACTACTTTGTATTTATATATAATCACCCATAATTTTACATATAGGTTTATAATATTGTGTTAGTGGAGTTTTTGAGCATTGCTTACTTTGTGTCCAAGGTGGATAACTAAAGCTTCGTGTTTAGATAATTACTTTATATACCACTAAGGTATATAAGTTGTTGGATTTTCGTTATATTAATGGAATTTAATTGTTTTTTTATGGTTTTAATTGTATTTAATTTGGTTATGTTGTATGAAATTCATGTATTTTATATTATTTATAACATTAGTTGATTCTGTATTCATTAACGTTCATGGTATGGTGATTTGAATTTTATTTTTTTGGTCTTCTAGTGTGATTTTTGGAGGGAAATACATCCTATTTGTAATATTTATACCCTCAACATAAGTAACCATCCCTTGTCCTAGTGGAGGAAGACTTCTAGGGCCACACTTCGTTTAATTGCTACCCCATGTGAAGTTATTATGGAATCAAGTCACAATAACCTAAATCTGATGGAAACTCCTCATTTCCTTAAAAATTTTGGAAACTAAAAAACCATTGAAAAATCTATATTTTCCAAAAAATCATCACGATAAGTTATATCTAATAATAACCAAAATAATTTAATGCTATCAATATATAATTCCCTGAAATTCTAAAATAATAACATTGTTTTCAATAGTGTATATGACACACAACATCTATCATATAAGGGAATATAATACCCTGAGAATTTATAATATATTTACTATTTTAAATAAATTTAATTTATGATATAGCTTGAAATTCATGTGATACTAATTTATCTTTCTTCGCATGTTACAATGACTTTCTTTAATGACTTGCGCTACACACAAGACTAAGTTTTACAAAATTATAATATATTAATAAAACATTATTATTTAATATATTAAGATATGACATATCTATTAAATTAGAGGTTATGAATAGAATTAAAAAAATAAAAAAAATATTTTTTTGTAAAAATATAATATAAATTCATTGGTTACCAATTAATTAGAAATGAAAACACAAACCAAATGAATATAAAGGATATATTTTTTTATGCTCCCAAAGACGTTTTATCTTAATAAATTATATTAATTACTATTAGTGAGTTATATTAATGATATATATATATATATATTCAATAAAATATGTTGGATATTAATCCAATATATTTTATAGGCATAAGGTGAGAGTAAATCATGTTTTATGCTTAAAAATGGTATTTTTCTAAAAAGGAAATTTTACCGCCTTCTAATGGTGAACCTATTTTTAATCAAAATTTTGAAACTTTTATAAAATTATTATAAAATAATAAACTTAATTTTCTAAATATAAACATAAAAATTAGTTTAGGGTGAATTGTTTATATTTTTCTGCGAGGTTTCATTTTTTTGATTAATAGTGAACAATATTAAATTTTAATTCAAAACTGATTTTTATATAATTTATTTATAAAGTTAAATTATATTTTTAATTGATTTTAAATTGAAATTAGATAAATTTTAAATCAATTAATCCAATTTATGTCATTGGAATCAATTTGACTTTGAAATTGGATATAAACATGTATCAAACTTTTGAAAATTTTACTTTAAATGCTCTCTTTGTCGTCCCATCTATAAGATTAAATTAAAATTTATTTCTATCACTTATGTGAATTTAATTTGGAAAAATGGATTCCATATTTTTAATTAAAATAATTTTTAATTTATAATAAGTTTAACTTAGTTTTTGAACAAAAATATTAGTGAAAGTAATTATAATCAATTAGAATGATTAAGAGAAAATTTATCTTAACAAGGGACTAAACCTTAAACATAAGGACCAAAATGACCTAGAAAGTTGTCAAAAATCCATTTTATGGCCATATTTCTAACCTATATTCACTTGGACTGATTGTTTTTATTTTTTGTGCCACATTTCAAAGGAAAAACTTGGGTGGAATTTCCTTTTCAAAAATTTACAAGAATGCCACTCCTCCTCCACTATAGAAACGCATTCACCCCTCCCATTTATTCAAACCTCTAAATCATATTTGGATAAAAATGATCTACCAAAATAGATTCTAAAAATACCTACCCTCATACTAGAATCCTACCTTTGGGTAGGAATCCATCCATGGAAGACCTTTGGTGCAAACCAAAAGGAGTTACCCAAAGAAGAGGTAACATCCTTCCTCAATATCTTTTGGTTTATTTTCATTCACCTCCCCCTAAAATATTCTTATTCATTGATTATATAATTAAAATAGTATTATAAATATACTGATATTTTTTTATTCTGGGGTTTTTACCTACAATAACACACACTTCAATCTAATGGGTAACAAACTTACCGTTTATGTGTACGATGAACTACCATCTCACAAAATGTTGTCGTTCATTTTTTACTTTTCCACCTATCATGGTTGGGAATTATGATGGAAAATCTATTTATATATTATATATATGATATTTATAATATATTTATTCTTATTTAATTCTCTTATAACACAAATCTTTATTACTTCCAATTTGTGTAAATACGATAACATTGTTTGTTGAAGTGTGGACTATGGCCTCCTCAAAACGATGTGATTCATTCATGCTATACATGGAATATATAAAGGATGGTTTTAATAAAAATATATGAAATACATGAAATAAATATGATACTTTAATTATAATATACATATATATAATTTAATTTTCATTATTTTAAATATGACAAAGAAATGAATTTAGCGTTCATGCGTACATAAGACCTACTGTCTCTATGAATGGTGCATTCAATTTATTATCTCCAAATATTATAGAATGCTATAAATAAATTTATACTGGATATATATGATGAAATAAATCATGTTTTACATTATTAATATGATTAAACCATGATATATGTACTAGGAACAACAATTAATGAGTCAAAACATACTCGAAAAACTAGATAATTAACACCCAAAATAGTGAAGATAATGATATATTGTTAACAAATAGATAATTAGATATTATAAAAAGTTTATATATGATATTATAAATATTATTATGGTTATTTTATAAGTTATTAACATGTTTAAAACCATTATATAGGAATTTAAAGGGTGTTCACACAAAAAGAAATAGTAGGTAAGGGATTTTCATCTCTCTTTTTATATATGTGAGATAAATGTCATATTCATCACTAACTTATTTTGTGTGGTGTATCTAATATTTTTTTGAAATATTATATCATGAATTATTTTAAATTCATGTTATTTTGTGTTTCAATTTTATTTATTTCTTATAAGGTTATTTGAGTTAAAAGTTACCAAGTGGGAAAGAATTTCATACCCCAATTTATTTCCCATGGGTTACATTACTTCCTTGTTATTGTTAATATTATAAGAATATTCATGTAATAAATTTATAATATCTATTTTTGTATTTAAATTGTTTTATGAGTATTTAAATTTGATACAAATAATATATTTATTGATTGATTCTCACATCAATGTTATGGTCTTTTCAAGGGTTTACTTCACAATCTCATTTTGTTCGGAATTGTTTATACATGAATTTACATTAGTGGAAATTACTGGATAATTTTTTATTAAAACATTTAATTATATTATCCTATGGTTATTAATGATATTTTTCAAGTAATATTTCAATTTTTACACTCTTTGGTACTCAAAATGTTTTATAAATTGGTTTTCAAAAAACATGACTTCAGTTATCTCTTTAGTCAGAGAGCCAATTTTCTTCTAAAATCCCTATTTTATAATATTTTTTTACAAAAATATTTTTAAAAACAACAAAATTATTTATTAAATACATTTTAAACCTTTGTTCATTTACCAATGATTTCAAAGGAATATTATTTCCTTTTTATGAATAATAATTTTTTCTAGGAATTTTCTTTTTACCTTGTAAGACATGTACAAATTTACCTACCATCATTTATTTAAATCTTTTGTTCTATGTTTAAAAGGATACTTTTTAATGAAAATGTTTTCAAAATTTATTTTCAAAGAAAAGTATTTTCAAAATGGTTTTTAAAATAAAAATTATATTTTTGTTAAAAATTGTTTCAAAAGATCTTTTTATAATATTTATATTCATAAATGAAAACATCCCATTATTTTTACTCCACTTGGTATATATTGTATTGATAACATCATTATTCTTCATCTAGGTGGTTTATGATTGATTGGGACAAGGATTGTATTGATATTCACTTTATTTATTCCTTTGTTAGTCCTCTTGAAATATTCAGTTTCCTATGATCATTGAATGTTGAATTTCCCCTAATTATCCATATAATTTATCATGGATATATTTATTTTCTAAAATGTACATAATTTTTACATAAGGTGTTTATTTGAATTTTTATATCATAAATCTAATTTTTATTAATATATTATAAGTTTTATTTAATTCATGGGGAATTATGATTCAAATGATTCAAAGTGGTATAAGACACTTTAGAATGTTTAAATATGAGTTTTCTCAAGAATGTTTTGACAATATTTCAATGGTATCTCTAATCATCAATGTTAAAAAACCTTTTTGTTAGTTACACTAAACTGAGGAAATTTTGATAAATCCATATTATTTATTAAATAAGGATATTTGATTAAATCTATTACTCGATACGAGGAATGCTTAGGATAGATAGTGAGATGTGGGGACCAAAATTTATATAGCCCCTCGATGCATTGAAAGGTTCTCATGAGAAAAATAAGTTGTGAAAATTTAATGAATTTATTACTATTATTTTAAACAATTTTTTAAAGGTCTTGATGGTATAGGTTCTCATGTGCCCTATAATTGGAATCTAATAATTAAGCATTACCTTTATTTTGACTTAGTTATTATTTATCCATGAGATTTTTCATTGACATATCTGTGGATGCATTTAATTCTCATTTTATTGATTGAATGAAATGTTTTTTAGTTTCTTACCTTTCCACATTTATTATTCCTTATCCATTTATTTTAAATGGGATGCGTTTTTAGTTATTTACCTTTATATATTGTTTATCCAATCAGTTTATTGATTTTGTGGTAGGTGTGTTCCATTTTTACCTTTCCGTATTGATTGTGATAATTTATTCCTTATTAATTATGATACACTTAACCCTTAATAAGAATTTGAGATTAAACTTATTTTATTTCCTTTCCCCAGGAATCTAAGAAGTATACTAAGAAAGATATGAAAGGATCCACTATATGGAATAAAGTTATTATTCTCCGAGAAGAAAACAATTATGTTGTAATTAATGTATTTATTTTTAATAAAAGACTCATGTATGTATCTAATTTACCAAGAATACTAAACTCTTAAGTCCTTTGGGATTTGATTCCTTATAACCATGCTAATTGAATAATTGCATGACAACAGATCCAGGATTTCTGGGGTCGGGTCACTACAATATCTACCCAAAATGAATAATCATTTTCCCACCATAATCAAGTTGTTACTCACGCAGTCATAAGTATGAACCAAATTGTCACCCATTAAAACTACCCAAAACCATCGTCTTTACCACTAAAAGGTGAGGGGTGTATCCTTATGACCAAAATATTCTGAATTGATCCCCATTTTGACTCTTTCTCTTGAATGTTGGGAAATTAGGCATTAGAACACCACCAATATTTTGATACCACTTGTTGAGGAATTTACCTTGACGTGTCAATCCAATGCCCATGCACCCTATACCAAATATATGGAATTTGTAACTACTAATTTAAAACCAATTTTTTTACTTAAAGTTTCTTTTGGAACTAAAATTGTAGAAAAAGTCACCTAAAAGAGTTTAAAGTTCCACGAGGAACCCTTATGAATTCAATGTCTAGAACTTAGGAGACCAGATACCCTAGACACCATGTTGATATTTCCTTCACTTTGACTAAATTAACTTCATGGTGTTATATAATATATTCTATAAACCATTAACAAGAAATAATACCCCCACACACACATAAATGGAAAAAGTAAAATGCATGAAAATAACATAGTTAAGATAAAGTCCTAGTCCATGGGAGGACACACCACATTTTCATTAAGGATAAAAGCTAATTTTCAAGGGAAAAATCCTTCTAGAGACCCTAAATAGACAAAAATAAGAAGAAAAAAATGCCTCCAATGACCATATTCTAGACAAAATTTCTTCATTCAAAAGTTACCCCATAAGGATAAACATTATTCCATACTCTTCTAAATCATCTTTTGATCCACTCTAGTTTTTTACCACTGAAAAAATGATATCTGAACCTCTATTTATATATATTCTCTATAGTTTCAAGATAGTTATCCTAGTTCTACCACCTTTTGAACTTCATGGTTGACCCCCCACTTACTCAAGGTGACTGAGTGAGCTACACCATGTCAACCGATCCCTCTAATGAATAGTGATAGTTATAAACTCTCCACCACCTTTCTTATATCTCATGTCTTCTTCCAAAATCTATTTCCTATAGATTATGAAACCCCATTCCATTATCCAAATAATCATCTATTTCCTATATCAATCCTCTAAAACCCTTTATATTAATTTGACATAGCCTTCAAAACTCCAAGGTTACTCTTATATAGAATTATTTTAATGATATATAACCTCCATTAACAAAATAAGTTTCCTATAAACTTCCTCCATTTATTTCAGAAATTACATAAAAATGTTCAAAATCCTTCCTTATATATCATTATTCCTCTAGAACATAGATGTTATAGTTTCCCTTGGCCAAGATCCAAAACTTATTTTGGTGAAAGTGAAATTCTTCATCCTAGTTCTGTAAGTGTCCTTTTAAAAAGAAATGTTCTAGAAATTTGACAACTTAACCAAAAATTATTTTTCAAATAAAAACCTAATAATCACCCACTTGATAATTGTTTCCTATATAGTTATTATGGATTGAAAAATGTTGATGAATGCATTTATATTTATTATTCTATTTTTTTGTCTTGGGTATCTGAATGGGGGGGGGGTGGTTACTTGTAATCCAGTAACTCTACTTAATGAAAGATGTAGTGCATTCTTCCATGGAGTGGTACTTTTTTTTTGGAATATTATATTTCCATGTATATAAATTAGTCTATTTATCCATTTATTTTTTCTTCATTTTTAATTTTTTATATAATATTTTGTCAAAGAACATAAATTTAACTAAATTTTAGTAAAGGGTGGATCAACATGGTGGTGAGTGTGCTTGGTTTTCCTAGTTCTATATGTTGAATTCATAGGGGTGTTTTGTGGAACTTATAATCCTTTCAGGTTTCCTATTCTATAGGAAGTGTGAATTATAGAGTATATTGTAAATGTTTTTGTGACAAATGTTATTTGAGTCTATTATCTTAGTGGATCTTAATAAGGTGTAGGTTTGTACATCTTAGGATAGTCAAAAAAATGTTTTTGAGCTCCGTTTTTTCCTTGGTGTGACAAGTTACTACTAGTGACTTATCTGGTAATTATCTTAGATAATGAAATTGATAAATTCCATGACCTTGAAGAAAGTATTTTTTTTATAATGATTAATGTGATTAAATTTTCTATAGTGAAACAATAAACCTACTACATCTCAGATGTTGACCTTACCTGAGTTGGGTAAGTTGTACATGGTGTATTGTAATGCCTCCGACATAAGGATATGTTGTGTATTGGGTAGGGAGAATAAAAAGTGACTTATGGTTCTCATAATCTATGCTACATAAGAAAAAATACCATGCACATAATATTGAGGTGGTAATAATGATATAGAAACTGAAATATTGGTGATAATTTCAATTTGGTGAGAGATTTACATGTATACAAACTATAAGATCATTATAAATATATTTTTTTAGAAATATCTGAACCTTAGATAGGGAATATGGGTTAATTACATACAACCATTTTACTTTGGGATGATGTATACACAAGTTAAGGGGAACATAATGGTGGATGATCTGAGTTATAAGTCTTATATGAAAGCAATTCAGGATATAAAAGAGGAATGATAGTTCACATATATATATTGAGATTCAATTGGATATATATGAGGATCATGGTGAGGTGGTTTAAGAATAATTCACTATTAATTATAATCTATTTTATAGGTTAAATAATACTTAGGTGGATGGCCATGACTATATCATAGTGTTTTCCACTTTTAAGGTGTTATTAATTCTCACTATGGACAGAGTTTAAAATTTATATTACTCAGCCCTAAAATTAAAAATATAATAGAATAATATAAATTATATTTGAAAACATTTCTATAAGTTCTAAAAATATTTTATATCCTATATTTTAGTAACTTATTAACTCTTGAATCTTTCAATTTCTATATTAAAAATGTATTGAAATTTTTTAACAAAAATTTACTTATTATAACAAAGAAGGAATATTAAATTGATTTTAAAGGATGTGTTGGGTAAAAATATTTATTCATTAACATATGAATAATAGTGACATATCTATATGTAATATTCATCACTTAATTAGTATTCATTAGACCAATTTATACCAGTACCATAAAATCTAATTCAAATATTTATAAAAAAACTAATTTAATTTAATTAAGTTGTATTAATTCCCAATATTATAAGAAAAAAATGTATCAAGACTAATATCTTATTCATAATACTTATTTATCTTATTATTTTTCTTCATATATTAATAATTTTCTTAAATAATCAATAAAAAATGAAGTATTCTAGTTTATCTCATTATAGTACTAAACTAAAATCAATCATTCATAAGAAAACTCAATATTCAGTTATATAAAACTCCCTTTAAAATTAATTCACTACACCCTAATGAGACTTCTCACTCATGATTGATAGAAAATAAATCATTAATAAAAATCTTAAAGGAACTAAAAATTAAAAAGAATAATAATGGATCAAAACAAATAATAAAAAGATTCCAGAAAAATAAATTTTTGTAAAAATTAAATTCAGGCCTTCTATAATCATTTTCTAAATGTACTCATTCTCACTAGAAAGTAAAAAAATGGAGAAAGACTATTAAGAGCGGAAAAATTCCTAAAATAAATATTATCCATAAAATAATTTCATAATTTATAGTGTTACACTATAAAGAGTGGATATACTCAAAATTAACTATCTTTACTCCACTGAGATCCATATATCTCTTATTTTGAAAACTAAAATATCATCTCTAATGAACTATAATTTTGGTATTTATGCCATAATATTTTAGAATATCCAAATCTAAAATGGATGAATCTCTAAATTAAAAGGGAATAAGTTACCTTTTTAGATAGATCTACCATCAAAAATTTATTTAACTTTAAACACCTTTTATTATAATATGGAATAATTTATGTCATGATTTTTTTTCAATAGTTCTATACATTAATTCATCAACTACCTTATCCATTATAGTGTTAATTTTTCTCACCTCTTCAAGTTCAGTATTATAAAAAAACAATGGCATGACTAATTTACATTATGACATAATTTTATCAATGAACATTGAGTTTCCATTCACAAAAATAACCATGACATAAGAATTTTATATTGTGTTTTGTCTTGGGATTAAACCCTTTAAAATAATTAAAACTTCTCCAAATTCATCTTGAATATTGACTCTACTATAAGACACTAAAAACTAATGGAATTAGGATATAATAAGCTCATTTATTAACATAATTCATGATGAAAAATTATTTATAAAATTATCTTATTAGGTCCCCATACACATTAACCTTTTCCTGTCCAAAATAAAAAGTATGCTTAGATGTTTCCCTTTCACTTGATTTTTTTTCATTTATTTCTTATTATTTGGTATTTCCTTATGGTGTTCCATTCTTATTATGAGGATCCTACAAAAACATCACTATTTATATTTAAACCAAAATAATAATGATCCATTATTAGTCTAACATAGTATGGTTATCAGTTGTTTGGAATTATGTTGGTGGTAGTCGTTGGCATTGCTACTCCTTCTTTGGTTTCATTCCTACAACTAGGCTCTATATTGAGGCATTTGGTTCTTTCTTATCTACCCTGAACCTTGATCATTTACACCCGTACCCATAGTTATATGGTGCGATGGATCTTGTGATGGAGTGGGATGAATTGATTGAGCATCCAAAGGTAGTCCATGATCCACGATAAAATTCTATCTTTGAAACTTTATTTAATGTGTGTATGGTTCATCATTGGTGTCAATGGTTTTAGCTCACTATTTTCTAGAAGGCATGACTGTATTTGGTTTCAACCTAGTGAAGGAGTTTAATGGTATTTTACTATGAAAATGAAAAGTCATTATAGAAGTTTGTGTTATTTTGTGCTTCCCTCTTGGTTGGTCCATTAGATATTGGTAGTGTGCATCATCTACTAGTTTTTTTTTCTGGAGATGAAGATGGATCTCTTTGTATTATGGAACTATGATTCAATTTTTTTTTATTTTCTAATTGTTTCAATTATATGTTATGGTGAAGATGGTGACATGTTCTATATTTCTGATAGTGAGTGATGTGTTGTTTTGATTTTGAGCTTCTTATATGGTTAGTTTATTCTCTTTGATGTTATTTTGGGAAATATTTGGCTCGTGTTGTTCTTTTAGAGTGCTCATCAAGTTAGAGATAGTGGTTCTAGCAGTGTTGGAATTGATAATAATAATGGTGATACTCTATTCAAATGTTTACTAGTGAGGCACATTAATCAAGTCTCCAAAAATGAATTTTGGTTAGATGACGGTGTTGATCTTGAGGAAAATTTGGCTGTTGAAGTTGATCCAAATTTAGAATTTTGAGTTTTATATTTGTTTTCAAGTTTCTTTGATGTTTTGGGAAAGTGTATTCAGAGGGTTAATGTGTGTGGGTTACTAATTTAACTATTAAAATTGGTTATTTTGAAAATAAAAAAAGAAATAAAAGGTTTAAATTTTTATGGATTTAACATTCAAATCCAAACTTAGGCATTAACTCATACAATTTTTTAATTTTATTTTTATTTTGACCCTTTTCAAATAATTTCATTCTTAGAACAAGTTTTAAATTCACCAATCTTCTTTTTTTGATCACCACCCATCGCTAATTTTAATAGTAAGTACATGACCAAAAATTGAGTGTAAATAATCAATAACGTGTCAAAAGTATCCTTATAAGTGAGACCAAGTATAACATCTCTACCCCCATCAATATACTACTAAAAATAATTGTAATAGTTTTAATGAGAATATGGAAAGTTTTATAGATATAATTTAATCCACAGTAATTCCATTATTTTCATAACCCTATTTTTCTTTATTTAAAAACACTCTAATTTTTTCAACTAAATAAAGAGACATAAAATAGAATTTAAGTTGTTTAACTTATTCCAAAAGAACTCCTCAAAATATTTTTTATCAATTTTGAATTTTGTTGATGAAATTAGTGTCTTTATATTAATAAAGTATCCAATTACTAATGTTTCAATTCATTGATAAAAAAACATTTTTAAAAATATCTACCCATATTAACTCATCCTTTTTCCTATGAATTTTAAATTTTCTTAAAAATAAAAATTATGATACTTGAGTAAGATTTATCCTTGATCAGAATTGATAAAAAGATCAAGTGAATCCATAGATCCATCTCCCATACTTGAATTAAGTAATGTCCTGAATGTTTATCCAAGTCATAAAATAATAATTATTTTTAATATAATTAATAAATTAGAAAATTTTAAATAATTAAAAAATTGAAAACTTATACCTTGGTTTTATTTAAGTTTTTTTATTTCTTTATCCTTGGATTTAAATGAATTTATTTTAAATAAAACACATTCAAAAATCCATGAATCACAATTTTCCAAAGTGATCTTATTTTTTAAAGTGATGCTCTTGTGGAAATTATTTTGCATATATATATAAAAAAATATGGAAATATGATCAAAATATTATTTAATATTTTAAAAAGTGATAATGATCCCATATATTTCAGTAGGTAATTAAAAAATATGAGATATAATCATATTTAACAATGTAAAAAACACATGGGATAAAAAATCCATGGAAAAACATAAAAAATATCATTAAAAGACAAAAAAAATATCACAACCCAAGAATACCTAAACGTAGTATCATCATCTCTATCTCTACCCCCGATTTATTTATTTTCAACTAGTAAAAGTTTATCCCAAATAGAAAGAGAAGATGACTATATAACATCTATATCAGTAAAAGACTTGTCCTTAGGTGTTTCTGTTATCTTCCCCTTTCATTTCCTTAACAATTCATCTTTCTTTTACCTAGATATTTTCAATGATGAAAATTCTAACAAAAATGTCGATACTGCATCACTTTTAATGTCATGTATTGAAGGTTCAATCATAGGGGGAATCTATAAAGTTTTATTAATGGGCGTGGTTTAGTGTACCATAATAGTAGATGCTATAAAATTGGGGGTATAAATCATTGGAGGTGGCTAAGATCAAGTGAGGAGGGTGGAATGGAGGATGGTGTATGTGGCTGATAGATGAATCTCATGCAGTGTTTTGAGAAAAATTAAAAAAATATAAAAAAATGAAAAAATAATATAAGAAAAAACAGAAGAAAATATAATATTTGATTATGATAAAAAATATCAATAAATTTTTAATATGATAAATAAATGAAAAATTTGAAAAATTAACAAAATAAATAATAACTTAATAATGAATAACTAAATTAATACGATTTATTATAATAATTAATTAAAATAAATAATGAAAATAATTAGAAAAAGAATAATTATGAGTGGAAAAGAATGTTATATTTTATTTTATTTTTAAAAGAAGTTTTGTTGGGTTTCTTTTTTCAAACGTTCTTATATATATTTTCATCTTTATTTAAAGCATGACTATTATTTATTAATTAATGGAATCCTTTTTAATTCATCAACTAATTGATCTAATTCATGCATGACCATTGGTTAGTTGGGGAGATTTTGTTTAAACATGGTTTTAGATCACCTGATTTCTAAATAAAAATAAGTACTTGACTATATGAAAATGGGAGTTTATTAATTAAGAGTGAATTTATGACCATAGTTTTTATTAGATATAATTCTAAAAAAAACATGACAAACCATTACATATTTTTATTCTTAAATATTTCATTATCCTAGATTTATAATATCTCAATGTGATTTTCATTAATATTTCTTTTATGTTAGTTCTAGATTTACTTTTTAATTATTTTAATCATTCATCATGACTTTTAAAATATGGATTCCGTGTTAAGTACTTGTCTTTGTGGGTTCGTACTTAGACTATCCACTTACTAAGACTTTGTATCTAGATGTTAAAAATATTATTTATATGTTTCTAAAATTGATACCCCATCATAATTAAAAATGAACAACTATTATTCAATGTTTTTGGCATCATTTTTAGAGTCCAGGAACATAGTAGAATACTCTAGTTTGATAGATTAGGATAAAGTATTATCCACCCATCTCATTTTTTTTTCTAATTTTAGTTTAGTTTTTTGTTTTGATTTTTATATTCTTGGGTGTTTTTGGTTGCGATGAAAGGTTAAGAATGCATCATGAGTGAACATATGCATTTTTACATACAATTTATTGATCTTTTACACCAAATTGATCATATTAAGGGGAAAATAAAAATAAAATCATGTGTGCCACAACCATACCCAAGTGATTATTAAATAATAATCTATAGATTAGAACATGTATACAAAGAGGGTTTAGAATACATAAATATTATGGAAATAGAGAAAAAAAATTCAATGATATCATCCAAAGAGGAATATAAATTCATTCCTAAAACTAAAGAGAAAACCAATAATAAATCTATGTTTGATTTTGAATCTAAGTAAATTTAAAATAAAACATATAAATATGAGAGACTCTAGGGAGGAAGATACTCTTACATGTGCTGAAATTAAGGATAAAGAGGAAGAAGGAGAATCCTTAAATAAAGAAGAAAAGTTAAATTATGATGGATAGGCTACCAAAACAAATTTATACACTGAATATTTTAAATAAAAATAGTAATAATAAGTTGTAAGATATGAGTATCACCCATTTTAGATTTTCTATGAACAATTTCTTCAATCTTTAAGACATCTTTGGTTCCCACCTTAAGAAAATGTCAATCTACTTCCAATACAAAGGATCAGAATTATATTTTTAGACAAGAATAAATTTCAATAATGGTTAAATTCATATCAGGTAAATTTTTTCAATTATACTATTACATGACAAACAATGAGGTAATTTATATATTAATGAATTAAACTAAGTACTTATGTGAGGTAACTTTAAATTTTTCATGTTTTTTAGGAATTTGTTTTAGGAACTTTTTTAGGATGTATATTCAACCACTATTATATTTTTGAGCTTTATTGGAATGGATCTTGTACTTAAGATGTTTATTTTGATTTTATAAGTTTATGATGATGATAGAGGCAATAAAAAGTTAAAAAATAGATAATAAAGAATAAAAATAAAAATATTCAATGGATAGAGGAGTACTATTTTAAATTTCTATTTATTTTACTTTATATATATTTTATATATTATTTATGTTATAGAATTTGAATTCCACAATAAAATTTATTACTATAATTTTAATCTAGGATACAAGAGTTTATTAGGAATAAAATATACAATGTTTTAAATTTTATTTTTGATTTAATTTAATGAGTAGGAGTGAATGAGTAAATATAATCTTATGGATATTGTTTTTATGAATCGTTGGTTGACATATATAAATGGAATTTCTCTAAATATTTTTAGGATTTAATTTTATAATGTTTATATTCATTGATTTTTCATTATTATCCATTCAATGAGTGATTATATGATATTATGTATCCCAAACCTGAGAGGGAACTAATCTATTTTATCATATTTTTTATAATACACTATTTCTTAATAGATACCTAGGGAATTATGACTGCTAGAACTTATATTTACATATTTTAAAAGAAATGAAAGAAAAAATTTGTATTAAGATGGTTTATTCATTTTTTATTTGACCCCTTTATACCTTTTATCCCTAAATTTAAATTTTATATTTATTTTATTCTCATAGAATCCATGAACAAACCTGATAGGATAGCTTGATTATATGTCTATTTGTCCTTCCCATCCAACTCTTGGTAAATTTTGATGACTTATAATGGAATAAGTTTTTGTGGATAGGTTGTTTCATGATTTTAAGGGGATGATATATATTAGAAATGTGAAATATGTAAGGAGATATCATTGGTTTTGGGGGAAAGGTTTATAGATTTCCATTCATTATACTTTCATGGACACCCTCTAATAAAGAAATAATAAAATAAACTAAATGCAATATTATATTTAAGGGTGGATTAATATTTCATTATGCTTGTTTTTATGATTTGCGAGTCTATGTGATAAGAATGGAAAAGTTTTTGGGTGATATAATTTTAGAAGTTTTTTTTGAGGGAGGAGTTTTTCAGGGAACTTTTTATTGCATATCCTACATTGTACTTTAGAGTTTAACATCATTTTTAAGCTTTGTGATTTTATATATCAATTACCCACCAACCCTTACCTAAAAGTCACTTTAAACTCTATTTAATTTCCTCATTATTAATGTTGATTTTGTATTCATAGAGTATAGATTTATATTCTTTTAAAAACTATGAATAAGATTCATATACTTAAGGTTTGAGCACAAATATAATAAAATATCAACTGTGTGATGTGAGAAAAATTATTTAGTTAGGTATATCAAAAGTGGGTAGGAATATTAATAATAAGTTGAATGATATTAATATAATTTAAGAAAAGTATCATTAAATTTAATAAGGAAAGTAAAATACACATGTTGATTGATTTTCTTGAAAGGTGGGAGATAGAAATATATTTTTTATGTGATATTTGTATGTTTATTCCTTACTGATAATTAATTAATTTTATTTATCATGCTATTTAAACCATGGTTATGATGGGTTTTATTTGAGTTGATGTGAATATTTCCTGCTTGAGGATAAGTAAGTAGTGTGGGGGATTTGATAGTTGAAATTTATATAATGTTTTGAGAAGAATTGAAAAAATGAAAAAACGAGAATAAAAAAATAAGAAAAGAAGAGTAAAATGAAATATATGATTAATATTGAGAATATAAATAATAGATTAATATAATAAATAGATGTAAAAACTAAAAAACAAAATGAAATAAAGAATGAAAATAAAAATAAAAGAAAAATGAAAAAAATTGAATTTTAATTATTACACTAATAAATTGAAATAAAAAATGAAAATAACAATAAAATGAATATTTATGGGGAGGATTTAATATTTAAGTTTATTTTATTTTTTATTAGTAGTTTTTTGGGGGTTTAATTCAATATTCTTTTATATATTTTCCACTTTCTTCAAAGAATGACCATTGTTTGTTGACTATGAAATTTATTTTAATGCATTTACTAATTGATCTAATTCATGCCTGACCATTCATGAGTTGGGTTTATTGTGTTTGAATATGGTTTTCGATGGACTAATTTCTAAATAAACTAAATTAATTGATCTTAATAAAAAATAGGGTTTACTAATTAGAGATTGATTTCCCAAAACCATGGGTTTTCATGGATATAATCTTGAAAATAACTTAACTAACCATTATATATTTTAATTATTTAATATTTCATGAAACTAGATTTATAAAATATCAGTGTTCTTTTCATTCATACTAATTTCATGTTAGTTATAGATTTAATTTTATTATAATCAGAGTGATTTAAGATGGAGTTTTATTTTGTGTTTGTTTCCAATCCGACTGTAACAAAAAAGGTTATAGAGTTTAATTCTAACAAAAAAACATAGTGTGTAGAATAATATTTTGTAAGAGTATATATTAATGATTCTTTTGGATGTTTAGATCCAAGGGAAAATTTTATCATAAGTATGGAGGCCTCATTTGAGTATAGTGAAGAAACCAGTGTAAATGGGGAAATATTTCATAGCTTGTACATGATGGTATAGTATGTGGATGACTGCCTGTATAGGAGTTATACATCGACTAATTCTTTAATGAAGTTCACTATAAGAATATCATGAAGGATTTTTTCATGGCTATGAATGAACCATGTAAAGGATGGAATCATTTTAAAAGTTGAGGTGGTATTGTATGTAGACCGTGTATGAGAATCGTACGTGAAGAGGTGTTTTGAGAAGAGAGTTTTTATAATTTGGAGGTTATAATGTTTTGTAGGGTGTTTTAAAAAAATATTAATCTATTCATTAATCATAATTTAATAGTTAAAGAAAGTTATAGAGATTAATTATATCAGTCAGATCTACACACAAATTAGGCCAGCTCATGAAGTAGAGGGGTCTATGAAACAAAATTTTTCCTGAGGTATAGTATGTATAATGTAGTACTATATATTGAATTACTTTGAAGAATTTTTATGAGGGGAGTTATCTGAAGTAGTTTACAAAGGAGTTTCAAGAATGGGTAATGTTTAAAGGTGCTGAATGAAGGCATTACCACATAGGAGTTGTGAGAATTATAGTATGTGGAGCATAATAAATTAAGTAAAATATGTGGTGAATAATTTTTTGAGTGATGGGTTTTACATGGTGAATAACGTATCACTTTGAACATAAATTACTATTTTTATATTTTTTATTAGGATTGTGAAATGAATCAGAGAATCATATTTGGGATTCTAGGAAAAAAATCAAAGTATATTTTATTGAAAACAGGGAATTAACCTACACATTGATAAAATGAGAAGACATCCATATGAAACAGTGTACATAGGATTCGAAAAAAGTGATCAAGGGGAACACTGTGATTTTCCCTAAACTAAATTGTAAAATCAGGGATCCTAGTGTGAAGTGACCATGAAAAAAAGTTAATCAACCAAAAAATGGTTAATAATAGTGTATTCTGGTACTAACAACACATCATTGACACATACTCCTTAGATTAACCCTTTGTGGTGAACCATGTAAAAATCATCGTGTCTTATTTTTCACTTCTATATTTGTGATTATAGTTGATGCATGATTAAGAATTATGGCTTCAACATGTTCCTACCAACATGGGAACAATATTAATCATAATAGAAATAAAAATTTCACACCCCAATTCACTCCTTCCCTTTTAGGGTTCCTTGGGTTACATCAAGTTGAATTAAAGTTGATGTTATAACTATTTAATCTGCTAGATGAAATAGAAAACATAGTGATTTCCAAATGTGTACCTTTATTAAATGAGAACTATAATCATATTTATAGGATCATGATGAGATCAAATTTATAGTATATTGGGATATAATTTTTCTTTACTACTATACATGGGATACATATTAGTGTTGTAATGAAACTATTGATGATTTAAGTTGGTAGAAAACTACTCGATGTTGACTATAAGGATGAAAATGATTTGTCTAGTGCCTTGTTAAATTATATCTATATGAAGGTTATAATATGAACTGGTGTTAAGGCCTTGCATGATAAATTGGATAATATATATGAAGGTGATAATAAAGTGAAGGAAAAAAAGAAGAAAGTGATTCAAAATAATTTTTATGAATTAGAAATAGACCCAAATGAAAATTTTGATGGGTTATTCAATCAAATCATTAAGGTTTTTAGATAAATTTATTAACCCAGTGATGAAATAAATAATGATTAAATTTTAAAGAAACTATTATGAATATTTACACCTCTCCATAATCCAATGTTTTTAGAACTTGAAGAAAGTTATATAGAAAAACTCTTATAGGACGATATAAAGAGAAGTATGGCTGAATATGATATGTGTGATAACATTAAAGGATATATAGTATCTCATTTAAGGAGATATATTTCAATTATTTATAGAAACATGAATTTTTTAAAGGTGGTGATGCTGAAGAGGATGTGTATGATAAGATTCTATCCCTCATGGATAAAAAATTAAAAAGTTTAAAGGAAGATTTGAAGGAAAGCTTCTATTAGATTTTTTTCATTATGTATTAGTTGAAAAACTTAGATAATGGTGTCAAAGGTGATCGGAAAATGATGGGGTGAATAAGAAATCTTATAGAATCTACAAAGAATATTCCCTTCTAAAAAATATTTCTAACTGGGTGGTTCATCTAGAAATAAGTTCTAGAGGAAGAAATTAGTGAGAAAAGAAGAAAAAAGCAATGAATACTATTTAGAGGAGGTGCAAATATAATTACATAATATATTAAAAATTATATTGTTATTACTATTGAAAAATAATAATTAAAAGTGGAGTAAAACAATCAACATGAATGATTTTTTGGTCTCAAGGTAGAACTTAAGGGAGATATTGAAGATCTTGGAATTCAAACAAATAAAAATAAAAATATTAGTGGATTAATAATATAATATTATGAATATATGGATAACAGTGAATCCAATATTGACTTATTAGTGTAATAGTTATCATATCAATACGTTAGTTGGGTGAAGTCAAAAGATATAATGAAATTCATAATAATGATTAAAGAACAATATAAGGTGATTGATAAACCTAATTCCTATATAGAGGAGTATAAAAATATGTTTGTATCCCTAGAAAAAGTGCTGGTTATATTGAGAAGTAAGTTGGACTCTGAAGTAAAATATAGTGATCCCAATAACAAATTGAATTTTGTAATGTTCTTAGATATAGAATTATTGGAAAGGGAGAACATGGCTATGAAGGGATTAAGAAGATTCTGAATGAACAAAGACCCAGGTTTATATGTAAAAGTGGAATCTACTATGATTTTGGGACATTGAAATAAGAAATAATGAAAAATTAAAATAAAGGAAAAAATAAGTTTAGTGATTTTGGCATCAGTACTAAAATGCAATTTGCACACACAAATTTACATCCTATGAAATGAAATAAGAGAGTGGAAAAAACTCCTCAATATTTCATAATTAATCATAAAACAAGAATCATTATGAAGTATGGGGACCATTGGAATAATAAAGGAGTGAAAATATTTCCTCTTATAAAATTTTAGTTTTATAGATTTCATGGTCATACTATGTCCTATTGTGAATCAGTGAGGAGCTATTTGAATGGGTAAGAACCTGGAAGTCAATAAAGAATAATGAGGCCACATACTTCTTCTCATAAAAGAAATTATTTATATTTATATTTATTTCACCACTCAAATTTTGGTTATAAACTTATTGATTTCAGATAAATAAGAAATGGAAATTTCCACGAGAGAAGTTAAAGGAGGATGAGTAAAGGTTAAACCAACTTGATTTCTTTAGAAAAAAAAACTCCCCATTGGAAGTGAAATTAGATTATGATCAAACTTACAGTACTAAGAATAAATATTCAAGGAAATATTATTCCTCAACTCAAACATGCATCAAATGTTAGGAAAAGAAGAAAATATAGAAGAAAAAATTTATTGAAATCTATCTCAAAACTATAAAGAACAGTAGCACCTGGATCATTGATAGTGGGTCCTCATCCCATAGAACTGGAAATATTAACCTCTTGAAATATTTAAAGGAAAGAGTTGATGGAATAGCATGTTTTGGAAATAAAGTATCTTTTAAAATCAAAGTAATTAGAAACATCATATTAGTAGTTGACCAGATAAAGAATATATAAGTGCATTATACAGATGGCTTACGACATAACCTATTGAGTGAGATTTGACTTTATATCTTAGGATTTGAGGTCTTATCTAATTATAAGTGAGGAGTTATCTAAGAAAAGGTTGGGAAATCATGCATGAAATTCTAGAGAGAAAATTTTAATCTATACTTGGTGGATAATAGAGAAAATACTTGTCTCTTATTAGTTAAAGAGGAGAACAACCTGTAGCATCAGAGTTTTGGTCTCATTAACTAACATATCATGGAAAAATTATCCAAACTAAAATAATTAGTGAATATTATAAATTTTAAGCAAGATCATAAAAAGGAATGTGATGCATGTATCTAGGTAATTATAGTATGAAATACATATTAATAGAAATACAAAAGGGTATATAATCTAATTAATCCAGTTCATATTGATGTGTGTGGTATGTTTAATCAATTAGGCTTATATGGAGAGAGATATTTCATCCCATTTTTTTTTCTTATTATAGTATAATGGCCTATTTTATGTTTATGTTAAAAAAAATATAAATCACAGAGTGTTTGAATAGATATCTAAAGAGAGTTTAAAATAAGACTAAATGCACAATTAATATCTTATAAATAGACAATGGAATAGAAAACACATCCATTTAATTTAAAAACTACCTCAATAACTACAACATTATGCTTGGGGTATCATTTTTATAAACACCACAATAGAATGGAGTTATTGAATGAATAAATAAATAAGAGAATAATATTTATAAAACATTTCTCATTGAATGTGGTATCTCTCCCTACTATTGGAAGGAAGCAATATGAGTTTTGATGTATATTAAAAACCAAGTGATACTTGTAATGTCACGGTTCTAGGTGCTACCCAGAGGTTCCCTGTACCAGGTTTGTCACATGGCCTCAAGTGCATTTCTAAAAACTCTAGAGGCTACTGACTAGTAGAGAGGGCCTTTGGTGTGATAGTTGGAAAACAATGCCCTCATTGGTAGAGTAACACAACCGAAATAAATAGATAACATTAGTAGAAGTAGTAATAATAATATGCAATAGTAAACAACAGAAGGTTTAAAGTAGATAAAAAATAGAGAACATATATAAATGATTCATATAACATATGTCTAGGAAATCATCTAAACAATTTATAATGATGGAATACATTACTAAACCAAAGTATAAAGGAAAGCAAGTAAATAACTCCAAAGACATTGCAAGCCTAAGCATGGTCCCATACTCCCCAGCTCCTCATAAATCAAGTACCTAAAGTAGAAGGGAGATTTAACTTATCTATACATGCAACAATATAATCACTTTGGGCCCAAAGAACGGCCCAAACAGGGTGTGAGACGAATCCAAGTAGGCAACCACCCAAAGATCTATGCCTAACTGTCAGTGAATATATATATGGAAGGCAATATGCAAAACGAAGTAATAAACAAGGAAGTACTCAAAAGTAAACAATCCTATAGTTTAAACTAATTTAATTTAAATTTATTAAATAAATAACCCAAAAATATCAAGTAACCCTTTGTGAAGTTCTCACAGTCTAACCCCTCTGGTTCAACTTAACAAATAATCTCTGAGGAAACACTCACCGTTAATTCCCCCAGCGGTCTCGTAACAGTAAACTACAAGCACTCTGGGGAAGCACTCCACAGACAATTCCCCCATGTGGTCTTGAAAAGTGGAACTATAGACACTCTAGGGGAGGACTCACGTCTATCCCCCCTATGGTCTCTCATTGTGAAAGTATAACAAACACTCTGGGAAATCACTCAGCATCGATTTACCCTATGGTCTAACTACACCAGGATCCCATAGCCCAGTGTAAGTCAATCATGCACAAATGATATTCAATAGCCAAAGTAAATCACAATATACTACTTGGATAAACAGCTACAAATCATGGAACAAGTAAGTCAGATAATACCACTCCATCCTAACAACACTAGGCATGGAAAACAGAGCACCCTAACATGATAAACTAGTCCCAACAACCAATATCAGTTCAAACATGGGAAAACACATCCAAAGAATGGTAATTAAACCCTATTCTCAATCAAGATCCCTAAATCAAGATCCCTAAATCAAGCAATCAAGGCATAACATGCATTAAAGGGTTAAATTACCTAGACACTCAATACCCCGAACTAGGGTATTGGGAACTTTTTCACATATAATTCAACGAAAAACTATGGATATGAACAAAAACCCTACCTATACATTGTATTATCAATATAGTTGAACCTCAACCAATAAATCGACCTAGAACGTTGTAAATCTACGAAAACGTCTAAAATGATCAACTAAGGATATCTCACAAAAGAGGAGAAATCAAGGGATGAGGCTCTATAATAAGGAAGAACTCACAGTGGCAATTCCAATGCAATCAACGATGGTTGATTCAATGAACGGATATTCAATTGGGGCCTTGAAGAAGAATCATGATCTTCAATCGCTCCTGGGCGAGATGATGTTAGAAGAAGTGTTTTATGTGAATGAGATGTAACCCCGGTCCGACTTATCAAATAAAAATAAAAATACACAGCGTGTTCTTTAAAAGTACATGTCATGTAGATGCCTTTACCAGGCCCTAATTAAGGCAGTCTCCAGGTCACCCCACATAGCCATGTACTCGACCGTTACACAACCAGTACATGGCTACCCACAACAACCAGGTACACTACGTGTACTACCAAGTACACAGTGTGTACTCATTAAATTTACAGAGACTCTTATTTTTATCAAAACAATAGAAAACAAGATCCATACCTAGAATGATGATCTGGGGTCTTACAATACTTATCCTAGGATAAGAGATAGAACTATATGAAATTGGCATTGAATGAATCCATCACTAAAACATTTATGGGTCTTTGTAATTAGATGAAACATTTAAAAAAAATAATGAAATAGGGGAAACTATAGATATTTCATAGATGAATGAGTGTTTATAGGATTATAAATAAAGAGTATGGACTATAATAAATAAAATGATAAATAAAAATGTGGAGAGTAATGACTTGAAATTCATTAAAGATAATTATGGAAATGATTTTAGAAGTTCAAACTTTGATGAATTATGAGATGAAGATGATGAAGGAAATAAAAATCTTGTAGTTGTATAAATTTTTCCAAATGATGATGATTCTATGGTTTAATTAGAGGATGAGAATATTTCTGAAGAATGTTAACCACCAATTTAGAGGAGAAGTAAAAGAAAAATAGTTGATTCATATAACATAATCAAAGATAGAAATAATATAACACATACATAAATACTTATAAATGTCGATCGTGGTTCTATAATATCAATAGTTGAACCAAAATTATTTTAATAAGAAATAAAGGATAAATCATGGGTTAAATTCATGGATGTAAAACTAGACCCAATCAATAAAAATCAATCTTTGGAACTGGTAAAGAATCCCGAACACCATAAAGTGATCTGAACACAGTTGATCTTCATAATTAAATTCAACGATCATGGAAACATGATCCTAAATAAGGAAAATTTAGTTTTTTTATGTTTATTTTTTTCACTAATGGATCAAATTGAGTCAATACAAATCTTCTTAGTGATGGTGATTCGAAGAAGTTTCAAGATTTTTTAAATGGATGTTAAAATGTAGTTCTTGAATGGTGTACTTTAAGAGGAGGTTTATATTGAATATAAAATGAGTTTCTTCATTGGAAATGATAAAAATAGGGTTTTTTATATGTAACAAGTACTTTAATGTTATTAAATAAGAACCAATATTATGGTATGAATAGATAAACTCATACTTGAAAAGTATTAAATTCAAAATAGGAGGTGTTGATAACAATTTTTATATGAAAACATTTAAGGAAGAATAATTTATATTGTTGGTATGTATCTATGAGATAATTTTTAGAAAAATCAAGAAAACATATATAGATTAATTTTATAATTTAATGAGTTTAGAGTTTGAGATGTCTATTATTGGAAATATCACATATTTTTTTGGTGTTTTAGGTGATTTAGAAGGAGAGACACATGTTTATATCTTAAGATAATTTTTTGAATTATTAGTTGAATAAATTTGATATGTATGATTCAAAACCAATATAAACTCTAATTTCTATTGGAAGCTAAATTAATAATCATAAAAATTGGAATTTTGTGAATCCTACCTTATATAGGAGGATGAATAGAATATTTATATATTTGATTGTAATAAATCCAAATATTGTCTTCACAACATGTTTAGTGGTCTATTTTTATAGTAATTTGATGGAATATCATCCCATAGTAGTTTAATGTATCCTGAAGTACATCTAGGGTGCTGTGTATTTTTATTTTTTTTATAATGGGACGAATCACGAGTTATCAAGTTTTTTGGATAAAAAATGGGTGGGTGATTTGGTGGACCTTATTGGAACCCAAAATTAAACATCATATAATCTAGTGTCTTTAGAATATAATTAACTTTATTCTATTCTCAAATATATTTAAGTTTTATATTTTTTGAGAATTAGGTCATAAATCTTACATAAGAAACCAATATGTTACAAATTGTACAATTTTACTCAATATCCATTTTCACCAAAATATAAAACTTTTAAAATGAAACATGTTTTCTTATCTTGAATAATTTGTATGAATTTCAGCTTTACTTCTTCTTTGTTCTTACACATCCTCAAATATTTCAAAAAACATTTAAAAACATAGGATGAGCATAAAAATATTAGTAATGAGCATAAAAATAAAGAGAGAAACCTATTAGTCAATTTTAAAACGATGGAATCATAAAAAGAATTTTCCTTTAATATAATAAACATTGAAATAAAAAATAATCATTTACTAAAACAAAAAATCAATATTTCTTCACAAATTTTTTCATAAAACACATTATAAGAAATCTTAAATGAAAAATCATAAACTTGCGGTTTTCTTAGAAAACATGAGAACCCTTGAAAACACATTCTTAAAAATATACAATTTTACCCAAAAGGGAATAATAATTTCATTAAAATAAAATATCTTTAATTTTCCTTTTTAATCAAATTATTTCCATGAAATCTCATAATAATGCATAGAAAAGTCATGTAGATTTCTTGGTACATCATCTTCATAAAATCATTATAATTGGAATAGCCATACGATTGACATAAAATATAATTATATATAGAAAATAATCATCACCCAATGCATTTGATTGATATAATGGACTAAGCCATTCTTATTTTATAACATAACCACCCATCCTTGGTTTAAAATAGAACTACCCATCCTTGGTTTATAATAGAATCATCCATCCTTGGTTTATAATAGAAATTCCCGTATTTGGTTTATAATAAAACCACCATTCATCATAAAAATATTCCAAGGACTATGTAATGTTTTTTATATTTCATCTTTTCATCAAAAAAACCTTGAAAAATCTTTTAAACCCATATATAAAACACTTTTAGATATTGAAATACCCTTTCCTTAAAAAGACATTATCAAAACTTAAATACCCAGAATAAGAAAAGTAGGGTTTTTATTCAAAGAAAAAAAGGAATCTTACAAATGAATAAAAATATTAAATAATGGTTGTGGTGGTGAGAAAATACATAGGAACCATATATGTTAAAATAGAACATTATTTTTATCTTTTCTAAATAAATTCAAAACATTCCATATAGAATACATAAAAAGATTACTTTTGAAAAAACTTTGGAAGAAAGTAAAAAGTGATAAAAAATTTCCTTTACAATTAATTTATTCCCATACAAATATATCTATAAAATAATTTTAATAATATGGACATAGAAGATAAATATTTAAAAAATAAATCTCCAAAACATTTTAAATGAGGTTTTTAAAATATATTGTCCCTTACCTCAAGTTAGACTCAAAAAGTACATTATTTATCTTCCTGAATAATAAAATTATGCTAATTATTTACTTGATTAATAACCATTTTCAAGTTTATTATTCTTTTATTTTATTTATTACCATGTTATATTCAATTACTTAATCATTTAAGTTCATGTCAGAAGTTTTGATGATATATGGCACATATGTCCAAAATAAATTCGGTACATTGACTATGGTCAATGGGTTACTTATTACATAATATAAAGAATAATAATAATAACATAATTATCATTTTTATACATCAATTATACTTTTAAATCAACCATGAAATATGGATATGAAAAATGAATTACGTTATAATGATGGAGACGGTATGTCGTGCGCACGCAAGAGTAACGTTTCCATTTTTCAATGATCATGATGGAAGAAAGATGATGATTTTTTTATATTTTTATAATTTTCATTATAAAATAAATAAAATATTATTTATTTAAATACACTTATATATACCATCCATCTAGTGCAGTTATGAAAAAACAAATCACATCGCTTTATTGTGGTTGTAATCCACACGTACACACAAATGACATTATCATTTTCCAATGAATGTAAAGGTAAAAAAATGATATATTACTTTTATAGAATAAAACATATTTCATTAATATAATATATATACATTAAATATATCCTTAAAACCATTCATGATAAATGACGATAAAAAATTAATTACATCAGTTCGTGAGGCGGTAGTCCACCGTTCACACAGAAGATGGTTTTGTTTCCCATTTTAGGTAATTTGAGATGGATATAGGTAATAAAATTAACATGATAAAATCTAAGTATAAAGAATATATTTATTTTATTATTTAATAATGGTTTTATAAGGTTTTAATGAGGTATATGAAGAAATAAATCGAAAAATCTTGGTTAAAAACTTTACCTCTTCTTCAAACAACCTCTTTAGGATTATACTTAAATCCTTCTTATATTGGATTCATGATCAAAACAAGGAATCTAGGATGTGAGGAGGGATGCAATTAATGGATTTTGGTGGTTATTTTCTAAGTAAAAATGTTTTTATGTGTTAATTAAATAGTATAGGAGGTTCCCTTTTATATGTGAGGGGAGGGGCACACTTGGGATTTCTTAAAGTATTAAATTAATTTAAACTAATTTTCATTTCAAAATGTATAAAAATTGGTATGATTAAAATATAATAATATGATGATTCAAAATGATCTCATAAAATAAAAAAGGAAAATTTTAGGTGATATTTTCATCCTTATATTTTTGTTTTAACCTATGTTAACCCTTTTTGAAGATTACTGCTATAATAAAGTTCTTTATTATTTAAGGGTCAAGACAGTTACTATAGAAGGAGAATTGGCCCATAAATGGACCATGGTTTATATTTCTAAACATATACCAATAGATTCTAAAATATATTATTTTTAGTAATTTTAAATCATTTTATAAAAATATTACTTGTTATAAAATATCACTAATGTCATTTTAGGAACTATTCATTTAATTCTACTTTGAAAAAAAAAATGAAAAAAATAAAATTCAAATATAATCCATCGAAAAATATATAAAATTTTATATTTATCTAAAAAATTCATGGACCATAATAATTATTTCAAATTAAATAATTTTTATTATTTTAAAAACCATTTATTTTATTTTTCTATTAATTGAATAAATATTGTGTTGACACTGAGTAATCTTTTAAGGTGATTATTTTATCATTAAATTTTTAAATAAATTAACATAAAAATAATAAAATCATTTATATTTCAAATAATACTTTTATAAAAAAAGTATCCTCTATTTACCCCAATGGAAAAAATTTAGATACAATAAAACAAAGAGAATGTCATTTTTGACTTTTCATTACATAAAATAATATAAATGTAAAAATCAAAGAAATATGGCAAAAAGTTGACATATTTTTGAAAATTTTATGAAAATAGATGAACCCCACTCATCCAATAGGACATTTTCTTATTTTAAGGAGATTTTTATCCCTTATAAAATTATTTTAAACCATAATTACCTGATTTAGCCTTACCGTGGTGGAAAACATTTACCAGGGATACTATTCATAATGAAAAAAAATCAAAGGGAACAATTTAAAAAATTTTAAACTTCAGATTCAAAATATTTAATTTAATTTTCAAGATTAAATTTCTATAATTTATAAAAATTAATTTAATATTATAACGCAAAACAAAACAAAAATAGTTTTTTTCTAGAAAAATGCGTTTCAAGTATAAAAATGTTTTGATACCAAATTCAAATATAAAATTTATTCCCATGAACTTATTTAGATTTTTAATAATAGAATATAACTAATTTTATCTTTAAAATAATTTTAAAAAAATGTAATTTCATAGATTCTTGAATAATAAAATACAACTTTCAATAAAAATTAGTATTTCTCACTATTGGCATGAAATATAAATCTTTTAAAAAAACAAAAAAAATGAAATCTATGATAATTTTGATATGTTACGTTAAAAAATGAATTATTTTTATAAAATTAAATTTCTAAATGTTTTGAAAATCAATTATAATATTCCATCACAAAAATCAATAAAATCATTTTGAAGAAAACAAATTTTTGAAGCAAAAAACGGCTTTACTAGAAAATTGAGTCTTTTTTTCTAAGAATTAATAAATAAATTTATATTTTGTAATACATTTAAATATATTTCATTAGTTGGTTAATCTTATTCATTCCTTCCAATTCAATGGCTAGGTTATAATAATCATATTTAAATAATAAAATTTCATGGTTCTTTTAAGCTCGATGTTTCATGTTTTATACACTACCAAACATAGAATTAAATTTAAAAACCTTAAGGTGTTAAAGTCTCTAAAACTTTAATAAATTTCAATCTTGAAATTTTAACTTTTTCTCCGCAATAAAAGTGCTGTCATCTAAAAATATCTTTCTTGAAACCCCACATCATAAAAATGGTTAATAAAACTTCCTCTTGAAAAGTGGGAAAAGAAAATATGAAGGTCATATAAAATAACACATAACAAGGTTTCTAAATAGAATAACATTAGTGGGAAGTTAAAATATGGATATGGAGGAAAAATATAATGTCTAAATAATGATGGATATTGACAGAGATCATTGATCATAAGAAAGTGAATGATCAAGAGAAAGTAAATGATCGTAAATCAATGAGGTGTGAAAAATCCATCAATTCTTTATAAATGAAGGTAATAGGATAATATTGTTATCTCAACATCCTTTTACCAGATATTAAGAATTCATTTACCTTATATATGACGAAAATAAAGTAATATACATACTTGATAAGTATAATTTCATCCTTTAATCAATTTCCACCACAATATCATATTTGTATCCAAATGATGAGTATTGAGGATGAATTTTTTATGCTTTAAGCACTAAAATAAACTTCTAATAGATCACATAATCCAAAAAATAAAATAATTTATTCATTTTATCATTATAAAAAACCAAAACCAAAATGGTTAGAAAAAGGTAAAATAATTCCCCAAATGATTAATTATCATATGAAGAAATACAACATTAATATATAATTCCTAAAAATGACACCAAAGTTAAACATAGATAATTTGATAAATAAATATAAATAATATTCTTCAAAATATTCCCGAAAAAGTTTGAAACCCAAAAATTATAAGTATTTGATCACATATTCTTACAAGATTAATTTAAAATTTACCTCTAATCAATATTTGTCACTCATAAAGTCATATACCCAAAAAATATTATTCCCTACTCATATATTCTTCAAGATATGCCAATAATTTCCATAAATAACCTAAATCACCATAAATCTATAGTAAAATCATATATGATTCCAAAAGACAATTATTCCTTTATTACATAAATAAAATCACATAATATTCTTTTTACCTAAATCATATATTGTTCCAAAAAATTATAGCGACCTTATTCTAAAATAACATAATCACTTAATCAACAAATCACATTTCAATCACATGGTTATCTATAATATAAAACACATGTACCAAAATTAAACTTAATATTTATCTTTCAAATAATTTGAGTAAAGAAAAACAAAATATTATTAAGACATCAATAGGTTAGTGGTAGGTGATGCACCTGTTTGGCCCTTCAATTGTGGGTTCAAGCCCCATTTCCTTGACGAATATGGAGGGTTGTCACCCGGCCTATGGGTTGTCATTTTTATAAAAATATATTAATATAATTACATTATAAATAGTATAAATTATTTTACAACCATACTCATAATTCACTTTGATCTTATAACATTCCAAAAAATATAGTAAACATCCTAAAAAATATCATTAGTCATCAAATCAATTTTTAACCACTGAGGTTTTATATACATATTATTTTTCAGTTAAATAATATTAATTGACTATTATTTCCTTAGAATAAAGAATATATTAACCCAATAGTTTATTTATCGCTTTATTATATGTCCTTAAATGAATGTCTCTAAAAATTATCCCCTTTTCACTACTCTCTTTTCAAAGGTATCAATTCCATCTAACATAAGTTTCAAAAAAAAATATTATAGAATAATCCTTAGGTGTTTCATTATTCTCAAAATATTTAGAATATATCATAATATCATTGATAAAACACCACTATATCATAATTATTAAAACTCTGTACATAAACATATCCATCATTTGACTTATTTCTTAAACCTTTAACCATGATTTGTTATCTTATTCCTTAATACTTTATTCCTAAAAATAGAAGATATAAAATATATTCTAATAATTCATAAATATTAACCTAATAATGGTTCATACTTAGAACATATGAAAATAATTTATACCTTAAATCTAGACATCAAGGTCTTATTTTATACTATTGATATCCCTATTGTCTTTTAGCATGAAGCTGATATCTCCAAAAAAGGAATAGTCATGTACTTGGTGGTATTTCCATTTTTGAATGAGATGGACGAGTTGAAATTTTGAAATCAAATAAAAGATACACCATGATCCACAGAAAGTTTAGAGTAATCAAAAGGTTTTTGATAGATCAAATAGTTTCTTACATGAAATTTAGATGTTCAAAAAGATTTCAAAATCATATAAATAAGATTTTGTCATGATGGTGAAGATTAAATCATTTGTAAGGGATAAGAAGTTTGTGTGAGATCATTTTCCTTTAATATTGATAAAATATATTTAATGTGTTGAAAACAATATCATTAAATGAATTATTTAATGATAAAATGAAAATGGTCCCTGTAAAGATAACACTCATAGATATTCTATAATACTTTAACCTTTAAATACTTTATAACAAGGTTCATTATGCTTCTAAGTCCAATATCCAAAAATAACAATATTTATACCTAACATCCTAAGGTTATATGATTCTACTAACTTATGATTCTAAATAAACATATTAACCTCTAAAGTGTTATGAATATTTTAGTTATATGCTTCTAACAATACCCTAACCTCTACAGTTATCTAAATTTTTTCTATAATTCCAAATGTAGGGACCTAAAATTAAACATTAGATATATAGTGTATTTAGACTAGAATTCACATTATTTCATTCCCAAAGATATTTCTGGTTTAGAGTTCTAGAGAATTAAGTTATAACTATCAAATTAGAAACCCATATATTATAAAGTGTACACTTATACTCAAGATCCATTTTTACCATAATATATAAAATTTAAAATGAAACATTTTTTCTTATCATGGATAATTTTTATGTCTTATAACTAAACTTATTATTTGTTCTTACCCATCCTTAAACCCTATAAAAAACATTTAAAAACACAAGATGAGGATAAAAATCCTAGAAAGGGATATAAAAATAAATATAAAAAAATGTTAGTCTGTTTTAATACTATTAAATCATAAAAAGATTTTTCATTTAACATAATGAACTTTGAACTAAAAAAATAATTTACTAACACTTGAAATCATTATTTTTCCAAATGTTTTTCATAAAACACTTTATAATAAATCATAAATGAAAAATAATAAACATGAGGATTTCTTAGAAAACCTTAGAACCGAGGAAAATAATTTCTTAAAAACATAATTTTTTTACCAAAAAATGGAATAATAAATTATTTAAAACAATTTATATTTATCTTACCTTTTTAAATCAAACAATTTACATGAAAACTCATAAGCAAGCATAGAAAAGTTATGTAGGTGCCTCGTGACATCATCTTCATAGAACCCTTACAGTTGGAAAACCATATGGTTGAATTAAATTATGATTCTCTAAGGAACATAGTCATTACTTAATGAATTTTAGGGTTATAACAGACCCACTCATCCTTGGTTTATAAAGTAACCACCAATCCTTGGTTTATATTGGAACCACCCATCATTAGCTTATAATAGAACCACCCATCCTTGGTTTATAATAGAACCAACCATCCTTGGTTTATAATGTAACCACCCATCATCATAAAAAATTTACAAGGAAAATATTATGAATAAAACATTTTATGTTTTAATCTTTTCATCACAAACCCTTAAAGAACTCTTATAAATATACATGCAAAACACGTTTAGATATCAAAATATCCTTTCCAATTTTTTTTTCAAAAAAAGCCCAGAACAAGAAAAAAATAGATTTTAATTGAATAAAACAAGGAATATTATAAATAAATACAAGTATCAAATAAATGTTCCAGTTACAGAAAAATCTATTGGTGATGTATAGGTTAAAATAGAATTTTTTTTGTCTTTAGTAAATAAAGTAAAAATGTTCCGTATAAAATATATAAAAAGATTAATTTTGAAAAACCTTAGAAATAAAGTCAAAATAAACATATGATTCCCATTAAAACTCATTTATATACATATAAATACATTCATAAAATAATTTTAATAATATTTACATAGAAGAGAATGATTTAGAAAATAAAATTTTAAAACTTTTAAAATGAGGTTTTTAAAATAATGTATCCCTTACCTCGAGTCTGACTCATCACATACATTCTTCATCATACTGAATAATAACCATATGTTAATTATTTAATTTCTTAATAAACTTTTAATGTATAATATTCCTTTTATTTTATTTATTTCTATGCCAAATTCAATTACTTAATCATTTAAGTTTATGTCAGAGGCTTTGATGATTTTCAACACATATATCAAAAATGGATTTGGTAAGTTAAATATAGCCAAAAAATTAATTGTTACAACATATATAGAATAATAATTGTAAAATAATAATTATTTTAATATATCAATTACACTTTTAAAACTAACAATGAAATATGGTTATGAAATATGAACTATGTTGTAATCATGGACATGGTAGCCCGTATATACATATTAGTAACATTTCCATTTTTCAATGATCCTGATGGAAGGTAGGTAAGTAAAATTTTATGTTTCCAGAATTATAATAATATTATAAATACCATATTATTTTTTAAAATACACTAATATATACCTTCCATGTCGTGTAGTGATGAAAAAATGAACCACATCACTTCGTGAAGGTGGAAATCAACACAAACACATAAACGACGTTATCTTTTTTCAATGAAAGGAATGGAAAGAAAAATATGATATATTAATTTTAAATAATGATAAATAAGTCATTAATATCTTATATATTCATTAAATACATATTTATAACCATATTTGAGAGGTATTTATGAAAAATGAATTACATCAGTTAGAGAGGTGGTAGTCCTCTTTCCACAAGAATGATGGTTTTGTTTCCCATTTTATGAAATATGAGGTGGATATAGGTTATAAAATTAACATAATATAATATCATTTTAATTAATATAATAGTTTTATTATTTCATTATGGTAGAAGAATATTTTAAGGAGTTAGAAGAATAAATAAAATGAAAAAACATTGGTTAAGAACTATACCTCTCATTCAGACAACCTCTTTAGGATTATACCTAAATCCATCATTTGTGTGATTTATGATTAATATAAGGACTCTAGGATGAACAGAGGGTTTTAAGGAAGGTATATAGGTTTATGTTTCTTGAATCAAAAGGTTTTTAGGTGTTTTTAAAAGAGGAGAGGATGTGACCTTTTAATTTTCAAGGGAGAGGCACTCTTATAATTTTTTAAAGTATTAAATTAATTTAAATTAATTTTTATTTTAAAATGGATCAAATTTGATATTATTAGAATATAATATGATTATGAGTTGAAATAATATCATATAATAATTTTTTCAAGTTTATGATATTTTTTCACCCTTATCTTTTTTGTTTTATCCTATGTTAATCTTTTTTGATGATTACCGTGATAACAAAGTTCTTTTTTACTTTTTAGGGATCAAGATAGTTACTATAATAGGAAAATTAGCACATAAATGGAGAAGGGTTGATATTTTTAAATATATATGAATCACTAGAAAAAATATATAATTTATATTAATTTAAATCATTTAATAAAATATTATTTTTTATAAAATAATATTAATTTCATTTTTGGAACTATTCATTTAATTTGAATTTGAAAAAAATGTGAAAGAAATGTAATTTGAATATAATCTATTCACACTTATAAAACATGTTATATTTATATAAAAAAATTATGGAACATAATAATTTCATCAAGTTATATTAATTTTAATATTTTTAAAATCATTTATTTTATTTTTCTATTAATTGAATAAATACTGTGTCGGCATTACATAAACAATTAAGGTAATTATTTCATCACTAAAAGTTATAAATAAATTACCATGAAAATAAAAAATCATTTATATTTTAAATAATACTTTTATAACTAAAAATATTTTTTTATCCCTATGTAAAAAATTTAGAGATAATAAAACAAAGAGGAGGATATTTTCTACTTTTCCTTACATAAAATAATATAAAGGTCGAAATCAAAGAAATATGGAACCAAGTTTCCATATTTTAAAACCTTGGTTTTAAATGGATGAAATAAACTCAAATAAGACATAAGAAAGTGTTATGGTAATTTTTTAGTCCTTATCAAATTATTTTTAACCTTAATTACTTGATTTACCCTCACTATTGTGACAAAAATTTACTAAAGCTACAATTCATAATGCCAAAAAATTAAAGAAAAATATTTACCAAATTTTGATCTATTAATTGAAAATATGTAATATATTTTTTAATATTAAATTTATAAAAGTGAAAAAACTTAATTTATGATTAAAATGAAAAACACAACAGAAAATAATATTTTTAATAAAAATGCATTTTTTAAATATAAACAAATTTTTATACCAAATTATACCATAAAATTGATTCCCATGAATTTAATTGGATTATTAATAATATAATATATCCAATTCTATGTTTAAAACATTTTTAAAATAATATAAATTTTCAAATTCTGAAATAAAAAATATAGTTTTCAATAAAAATCAGTATTTTCACTATTCATTGGAAAAATCAATCTTTTCAGAAAAAACCCGAAAACTCACTCTAAGATAATTTTTACATGATGATTTATAAAATGATATTATTGTTATAAAATTGAATTTCTAAAAGTTTGATAAATTATTTATAATACTCACTCATAATAAACTAATAAAAATAATTTTGAAGAAAATGTTTTTTTAAAGCATAAAATGATTTTATTGGAAAATTGAGTGTTTATTTCCTATGAATTAATCAATAAATTTGTTTTGAGAAGGAAATTTATCTATATTTTATTATTTTGTTAACTATATTCATACCTTTCAATTAAAATGGTATTTTATAATGATCATATTTAAATAATGATATTTCACTATTCGTTTAATCTCAGTGTTGCGTATTGTTTTCGCTATCAAAAAAAGTGTTCGTTTAAAAAATATTATGCTATTATAGAATGAAAGTCCAGAATTGGTGGTTAATTATTCATTGAAAATAAACATGTCTTACATTTTTTAAAAAACATGAAAATTATTTATTGATCCTTATCGAGGAAGAATAAATTATATTAATAGAAGCATACAGTCATTTTCTATGGATAAAGAAACAATTGGAAGATATAAATGAAGAATTAAAGAAAACTATAGAGATATTATTTGATAAAATGTTTGGGATTGATCTCTTGAAAAATTCAGTACAACACTCTCATAAAAATCATTTAGAGATGCAATAACCCTTTTTACGATGATAAAACCTCTTTTATTAAAATTATTAAAATATTCAAATGGAAAAAATGATTTATCAGTGAAATAATTCGATAAATATGTTAAAGGACTTAAATGTCTGTTAATATCTTGTAATATTCAATTGATTTTTTAGGGGTTTGACACTGAGTTAGTGTGATATTTTGAGGCCCACAAAGTCTTGATGAAGTCTCAATACAAATATTAAATACAGTATATTAATCACAAAATTTTTACTCAAAATAATTTCATAACTCTAAAACGGTGCGTCATATGGGAAATATGATACCATTGAATGGTTTGTGACACGGTTTTTACCCTAGGTAGGGTATAATATTTATTAGTGTTGGATGTTCGGATGACCCACTTGTGAAAATAATCATTTTTAAATTTAATAAAATTTCAATCCATTTTTTGAATATAAAATAATTAATATCTCTAAAACTATGTTCCATATTGGAAATCCGAGACTATTATTGGGTCCATAATAGAGAATTTAACCTAGGAAGGATATAATTTTTTTCCCAATGGATGTTTGATGTTATTTAATTTTTATATTAAATAATTAATTTTAATATATTAATTATACCCGTTTTACTATTCATCTTCTTTAATAAACACATAGACCACTGTTAAAACACCCCAACACTTTGAATACACCGTTCTTCACATGGATAGACCAAATTAAATGAAAAAACCTTAATGGGATGAAATTAAGGACTCCGTTGTCAATTTTCATATATAGAAAGCATTCAACTAGGGTTTTGATTTGGTGTTTTTCAGTTGGCATAACTTAGGGTTACTTAAATAGAAGAACCCTTTTGGGTTACTTAAATTGAAGAACCCTTTTGGTTTCCATGTTTATCATTTTTGTCGAGACTGAAGAACCCTCAGTCTCCTCTATGCATGATCATATCAGTCTTTATGAGATGATAAGCTTATTTATTTATCTAGGTGTGGGAGACATTCCCTTCTACTATACACCATGTCTAGTTGAGTTTCATGTTTTTTTTTAATTTCATTATATTATTTAATTTATTCCATGATTTCTTTAAATAAAAATTTTGAAAAAATATAATGAATATTAATTAAATAATGAAACCAAAAAAAATCATAGAATGATTATTAATTTTTTTATATCAATGTATAAATTATTAAATAATAGGAAATGATAATTATAAAAAATATAAAAGGATAATATCTAAATAAATTATAAAAATATAATTTTTTTGAATTTATCAAAATATAATTGTTAAGAATTAGCAAATGATAATTGTATATAATTATGAAAGATAGAGAAAGTAACATTACGTGTGATATTTTATTTCTTTTTAAAATATAAAAGTTGGTTTTGGTTCTAAGAAACTTTGAAGAATTCTGAGCATTGGTGTGTCAATTCTTATGATTATAAGGTTAGAAGAATGTTTATTGAACTACACATAGTGGTTTATCATTGCCTCTAACATCGACAACCTTGAGGTAGGTGGTTATATCATGATGCCTAATTTATATTAACCTTAATTTCTTTATGTGAGTTTTAATTGTTTAAATTCAAATGTATTTGTTTAAATCTAAATCTTATAGATTTCAATTGGTTTGTTGGATGGTGAATTGGGGGTATTTGAGAAAAATGTGGTTTTGGCATCAAAATTCAAATTGGCAAGATTTAAATTGTAAAAACTTAAAATTTGGTTTTCAAGGAAATAGAATCAATTGAATTTGTAAACTTAATTTTATAAATTAATTTGATAGAAAATTTGTGAAAACCCCAATTCTAGTAAATTAGGGGCTTGTGATGAAATTTTTGAAATTTGTTAAATTCTCAAAAGGGTTTTAATTTGTTTTTATAAAAACCCAGTGGTTTTATCTTGTTAAAATTTATGTTTTTAATTAAGGCATGTTTTTTGGTTTTAAATGGAAATTGGAATTTAAATAGAATAATGGGATTTAATTAAATCTTATGCAGTCTTAAAATAAATTTACCATCATTTATTATGTAAGACAACATGAAAGCATTAGGAAGTTTTTGAGTTATTTGGATACAATCTATGATTATACAACATTATAAAACTAAAATGCAGTAGGTTACATCCCTTAGGCAACAAGGAAGATTTCTCTCTGACCGGAGTCTAGAGGAAGTGTGTGTATATTTATTGCAGTGATCACTTATATAGTGCTAAGTCTTATAGCCTGGAACATATGTACCTATTTGGTAGATGACCATGTTGCTCTCCTTTTTATATTTGAGAAATAACTATATTCATTTATTGTTTAACTATTTTACATTCGCTTTTTTGAATTTATATAAACTGTTTTTTATGAAATGTTTTATTTAAGCCATTTTTTAGAAATATTCCACCAATTATAATGTAAATAATGCGATTAAAGTATTTTTCCATTATTTTAACTTTATAGCATAATTTTTCTAAATATTATTTAAAATTCCAAACCTATTTTATTTAAAATTGAAATATTTCTTTGATTAATTTATTATTTGCTTATGTTATGGAATATTTCATGGAATCCTATTAGGATTCAGCTCACACCCTAATTTTTCCTTTAGGTGTTTTTAGACTATCTATTTCTAAGTTTGCGCAAGGTAAAATGATCTCTTGGAGGTGGATCCAGTTGTTGAACTTTGGACTTGGTGAGTTGTGTCCTTAGGGACCTTAAGTTGTTTTCCCTATTTTGGAACTTGGGTCATATTACTTTGTTCTTGTTTATCACTTTTTATATTATGGTACATTACTCCAAGTGAAGTTTCTTTTGAAATGCACATCGTTTTGTTTCTTTTTTTTCCATTTTTTAATGGAAAAAATCATTCCCACTCATAGTTTGTATGATTCCAGGTTCTAGTCATCGAACCATGGGGATTGGGATCGTCCTTCAGTCTATGTCAGGGCCAACACAGTTATTGGGTTACTAGGGTACCTGGGATTGTTCGTGAAAAAATGGTATCAGCGGTTCTGAAACAACTTTTCCACTCTGTGAAGTGGAACGAGATCATCAACACCTCCAAAAAACTATGGGGAAATCAAATGATTCATATAAAAAAGGGCTCAAGACACAAACATCAAGAACTAAGATTCTTCACATAGTGGAAGAGTCTCTAGATAAATCTTATACAAGTCTAGTGACTGTTAGAGGTACCATTACTATAGCTTCATCTTTAGTGACTTCTCTATATGATACCGATGAATCTCACTCATTTATTACAATCTATATCATTAGTATTATTAGTATTCCTATGGATCTTTTATATCATGAAATGGATATTACTACTCCCCTTGGTATGAAGAGAGAATATGGTCTCCATGTAGTTGGGGTTTGGATTAGTGGTAAGCACCCCATAATTCTACATGAAAAATGGGGGTTCAAAACCCATGGGGCATAGGTTACTGCAGCAGCACTGTAGTGATACTGTAGCAGCCGAGATACTATTGCAATGGCGACACTGTAGCAGTTACAGGGGAACTGTAGTGGCGGCAGGGGCACTGTAGCGGTGGCGGGTACTGTGCGGTACTGTAGCGGCAGTGGGTACTGTGTGGTACTGTAGCAGCATGGGTACTGTAGCAGTGCTATTCAAAAAATGGGTATTGGGCCTAAAATTTGGGCCTACGGGCTATGTAATGGGAAAAATTCCCACTGGGCCAACGAGCTATGTAATGGGTCTCCCTATACCCAGTTAAATAGGTCTTTTTTTTTTGCTTTAATAATAAAAATGAGGCTTCAGCCCCAACCTTTATAAAAAAGGAGAATATGGTCTCCATATTCCCACTTGTGTCTTTTCTCTATCAGATGTCGATCTTGCTTGGTGTTTTCCAGTTCTCGATGTGAAATCTCTTGAATTAATATTCTGGAAGTGAAATTATTTGGACACATGGTGTCAGAACAAGGAGTATCAGTCAATTCAGATAAGGCAAAGGCTGTTATGACTTGGGAGCAACCATGAAGTGTCTTTGAGGTTTATAAAGTCTGAGGCTTAGCTGGATATTATCGATGGTTCTTCAAGGACTTATCAAAGTTGGATTCTCTGATGACTAATATGACTCGAAAGGGAGTGAAGTTTTCTTGGAATGATAAATGTCAGAGTTATTTTGTTGAGATGAAGCATTTTTTGACTAATGTGCTCGTGTTAACTCTTACAGAGGCCAAGGAAGGCTATGTGGTCTTCTGTGATGCATTGAGTTTTAGTTTTGGTTGTGTTATTATGCATGGTCATCATGTTATCGGCTATGGATATCATCATCTTAAGACCCACATGAAAAATATCCTACCCACAACATTGACCGTCTATTTATAATGGACGTGCTTAATTGTTTTTAACATTAACTTTATAGGTAAAGGTTTACTGTGTATTCAGACCACAAAATCTTGAGTTATTTCTTCTATCAATAATATTTGAATCTATTCTAGAGGCTTTGGGTGGAGTACCTTCAATTTTTTGACTTTGACATTGCCTATACACTGAGGAAAGGGAATTTCATTGCAGATGCGTTAATCAAGAAATTTCCAATCTAGGTTGTGGAATAATCATTGGTAGAGTGTTGTTTGGTGGATCTTTTTGTATAGTTTCATAATGAAGTTATAGAGCCAGGGGATAGAATTAATTTATCCAGTTTTTAGTTGAAATATTCTATTGTCGATATTATTCTTCAGGAACAACATCTTGATATTGAATTCCCCATCATTAGAGACTCTCTTTATGGTGGGGAGACTGATTTCCATTAGTCATTCTCCAAAGAGGGTGTTCGGTGTTATCAGAACTATTACGTTTTGTTTTTAGTGTAAAGGAAGGCTGTGATGGGGGATTTCCATAATTCCCACTAGGTTGTGCACCCATGAACCACTAAGATAATCTATGACATTAGTTGATAGATTTGGTGAATAGGTATGATATGGGGTTAGCTGAGTTTGTTTCACTTTGTTATACATTACAACAAGTGAAATCCGAGCACTAAAAACCTTCGGGTTCACTTAAACCACTTTTAGTCCCTACTTGTAAGTGGGATGAAATCTCTAGATACTTTTGAGTTGGGTTGCCTCATACCTATAGGAAGAGAATGCGTTATGGGTAGTGATCGAAAGGTTGACCAAGTCAACCGAGTTTATACCCATTTGAGACATGACCAAATTTGAGGAGTTGAGAAGAATCTATGTGAAATAAATCATTCATTTACATAGAGTTCCATATGCTATAGTCTATGATAGGGATACTTGGTTTACTTCTCACTTTGGGAGATGCCTTTAGAAGGAATTGGGATCTTAGGTCCATTTGAGCATGGCCTACCATCCACAATCTGATGGACAGACAGAGAGAGCTATAAAGATCTTTGAGTATATGCTTCATACTTTTGTTCTCAACTTTTATGGGGCTTAGGATGATCATTTTGTCCTAGTTGAGTTTTCTTATAATAATAGTTACGAGTACATTATTTTAATGGATCCTTTTGATGAATTGTATGGTCATACTTATAAATCTCTATTGTGTTGGTTAGAGATGAGAGAAAGTTACTTGGTTGGACTGAGTTCAATACAAGTGTTGAATGATATGATTCAGTTGATTCATAAGAGAATTTTTACAGTACATAGCCGATATAAGTCTTACACTGGTCATCCCTATAGGCCTCTGGCATTTTCAGTTGGTGACCAGGTGTTCATGAAGGTTTCTCCCTGGGTGGGTCATTGAAGAATTGGGAGGAAAGGGATACTTGATCCTTGTTTTGTGAGACCTTTCAAGGTTACTGAGAAGGTGGGGAAAGTTTCTTACCATTTATCACTACCACCATAGCTGACATCGATACATAATGTGTTACATGAAACATAGATGAGAAAGTATTTCTCTGATCCATATCACGTTTTGAGTTGGAGTGATCTTGAGATTAAACTTGATTTATCCTTGATTGAGCGGCCAGTTAGGATAGTTGATTATAAGAAAAAGGTATTTTTTGGGAGGGCAATACCTTTTGGGTCATGTGCTATGACAACATGGTTCTGATAACCAAGAAACATGAGATCATGAGTCTATTTTTTGAGCTCAGTGACTTGATTTGTTTGAGAAATACCACTAGAGATACTTCTAGCGGATGAGAAGTCGTTAGAGGGGGAGAACTGTAACATCCTTTTTTATAATGATAAACCCTCTTGTGTTAAAATTATTAACATATTAAGTGATAAACAATGACTTATCAGAAAAATAATTTGATAAATGTGTTAAAGTACTTAAATTTTAATTAATATCTTATGACATTCAATTGATTTTTTAGGGCTCAAATCTGAGTTAGTGTGAGATTCTAAGGATTATAAAGCCTCAGTAAATACTGAATAAATATTTTTATATATTATATTAAGCACACACTTTTTTTTTAAAATAATTTAATGACTCCTAAATAGTGTGACATATGAGAAATCGAAGACCTCCCATAGGCCTGGGATATGGTGTTTACCCTAGGTAGGGTATAAAATTTGTAAGTGTTGGATGTTTCAAATACCCACTCTAACAAATAACCATTTTTATATTTAGGAAAATTTTAATCCATTTTTTGAATATTAACTAATTAATATCTCTCAAATAGTGCACTGTATGGGTAATATGTGACCACTATTGGGTTTGGAATGGGGTGTTTACCCTAGGTGGGATATAAATTTTATACCCAATGAAAGTTTGATGTTATTTCTTTTTTATATTAAATAATTAATTTTAATATATTAATTATAACCATTTTTACTAAATGTCTTCTTCAATAAACACACGGACCACCATTAAAACTCCCCCAAGGCTTTGAATACACCGTTATTCACACAAATTGACTCTATTAAATTCAGAAACACTAAATGGGATGAAATTAAGTCATTTGTTTTCAATTTTCATATAAAGCAAGAATTAAAATGGGTTTTGGATTTGGGGTTTTCTGTTTGGTGTAGCACAGGGTTCCTTAAATAGCCGAACCATTCTGGGTTCCATGTTGATCATTTTTTTCAAGACCTGATAACCTTGAGTCTCATATACACATGATTGGAGTAGTCTCCACGAGATGATAAGTTTATTTTTTCATCCAGGCACGAGTGACAGTCCCACCTACCACACACCATGTCTAGGTGAGTTTCATTTTTTTTAATTTCATTATTTTATTTAATTTATTCCAATATTTACTAAATTTTAAATTTTGTAATTTTTTTTGAAAATAAATTAAATAATGAAACAAAAAATCATCATAGGATAATTATTAATTTTTTTAATGAAAGTAAAAATTATCGGATGATAGGTAAAAAAATTATTAAATGATAATTATATGAAATATAAAATGATAATATATAAATAAATTATAAAAAGATAAATATTATTAATTTATCAAAGGATAATTATTAATAATTATTGAATGATAATTTTATAAAATTATCAAAGAGATAAATTATCATCACATGTGATGTTTTATTTCTTTTTGAAATAAAAAAGTTGGTTTTGGTTCTAGGAACCCTTGAGAAAAATAGAGTAAAATAATAAGGCTATGAGAAGGTGTATTGAACCACAAAAGGTGGTTTATCATTTTATCTAACATCAACAACCTTGAGGTAGGTGGTTCCTTCACGATGACGAATTTATATTAACCATAATTTCTTTGTAAAAGTTTCAATTGTTTAAGTTCAAATGCAGTGGTTTAAATCTGAATCTTATAGATTTCAATTGATTTGTTAGAAAGAGTTAATTCTAGTGAATTGGGTTTTTTCAGAAAAATGGGTTTTTTGGCATGGAAATTAAAATTGGTTAGATTTAAATTTTAAAAATTTAAATTCTAGTTATGAAGGAAATATAAGAAATTGAATTATTCGATATAATTTTAGAAATTAATTTGATGGATTTTTTTGAAAAACCCCAATTATAGTAATTTTGGGCTTGTGATGAAATTTTTGGAATTTTTTTTATTGTGAAAAGGGCTTTAAAAAAATGTTTTGATATAAACCCAGTGGTTTTAACTTGTTAAAAAGTCATGTTTTATATTAAGACATGTTTTTGTTTTAAAATGAAAATTGACATTTAAATGGAAGAATGGGATTAAATTTTATTTTATAGAGTCTTAAAAAAAATTCCCATCATTGATTGTGTCAGAGAACATGAAAGAATTAGGTTGTTTGTGTGTTATTTTGACACAATTTATGATTATACAAAATTCTAAAACCTAAATGTAGGAGGTCACATCCCTTAGGTGATGGTGAAAAGTTCTCTATGACCAATGTATAGAGGACTTGTGTGTACACATATTTCCCTGATCACTTAATGAATGAAGAGTCTTATATCTTGGAACATACATACCTATTTGGAATATTACCAGGTCGCTCATTTGTTTATATTTGAGATATAACTGTATGTCAATATTGTTAAACTATTTTACATGCCCTTTTTTGAATTTATATATATATTTTTACATAAAATATTTTATTTAAGCCATTATTTTAGAAATATTACATCACTTATAAAGTAAATAATGTTCTTAAAGTATTTTTTCATCATTTGAATTGTATAAAATGATTTTTTTAAATATTATTTGAAATTACAAACCTGTTTTATTTAAAATTGAAAGATTTCATTAGATAATTTATTATAAGAATCTGTTCTGGAATATTTTTTAGAATCCTATCCGGATTTGGGTCACACCCTACTTTTTCCATTGGGTGTTTTTAAACTTTCTCCTTCCATGTTCGAGAAAGGGAAAATAATCTCTTGGAGGTGGATCAAGCTATTGAACTTTGGACTTGATGAGTTGTGTCCTTGGGGACATTGAGTTATTTTCCTTTTTTTCGTACTTGGTTTGTAGTATTTTGGTCTTATTTACGCCTTCTTTTATTCTGGTAAATTACTCTAAGTGGAGTTTCTTTTTATATTCATACCATCTTGTTTTTTTTATTTTCACATTTTTAATGGAAAAATCATTCCCAGTCTCAGTTTTTATGATTCTAGGTGTTAGTCATCGACATTTGGGGATGAGAATATCCTTCGGGCCATGTTAAGGATGGAACAATTTTCATATTTCTAGGGTACCCAATCTGGTTGGTGAAATGAGATTATATATCACTTTATTAAAGAAAAGGTGGATCAAGGACTGGTTATAGTGGAGCATGTTTGAATTAATAAGCTAGTGGAAAATATCATGACTTCGCTATTGAAAACTCCTAAATTTGAGAAACATTGTTTGAACCTCAATGTTTAACCACTACCCCAAACCTGAGGAGGTTTGATTTCTTCTCTCTTGTAACACCCCAAGCTTCCACAGTATGCTTCTTCTTAATAATTCAATAGCATACGATGTACACAACACTGAGTTCAAGTGGACCATGACATATCAAACCAGCCGTTTAAAAAGTGATTATGAATATTATTATCCATATATTGAATTTTATATATCCCATATAATTTTAACATTCCTATTTTTTGTTTATTAGACATAATATAATGAAAAATTAAATTTTTCAGATAAAAGAAGTATTTCTCAAAAAAATACAATTTTTACACCTTTTAATATAGAACCATTTTTAAATCCAATATTTGATACTTTTATATATTAAATTTGATGAAATTAAAATTTTATTTATAAGCGGGACATAAAAATTTATTTTGGATAAATGTGTTGTCACTTTTTTGAAAACTTTCATATTTTTATGAATAATTAAAAATACTAAATTTTAATTGAAAAACAATTTTTTAATCATCATAATTTTTAGGGTTAAATTATATATATGAGTGGTTTAAATTATAATAGGATTATATTTTTATCATTTAATATAATTTATTTCATTAGAATTATTTTTATATTTAAATTACACAAAAACAAATTTCAATCTTTTGATAGTTTTTACTTCTTAGAAACCCACTTGTTGGTTCCGATAATGAGAATTAATGTTAAATTAATTTCTGCCAACTATATGTTTTTAATTTCAAAAAATGGATTCCATATTTGGAATCATAAGTTCCAAATTGTGTAAATATTTATCATTAATTTTTGGACATTATGAATAGTAACTTCAGTAATTATTTTATTTACCATGGTTAAAGGGTAAATATGGTAAATAAGGATAAAATAATAATATTAAACTACCAGAAAACATGTACTAATCCTATTTGATGAGATATTTTAGACCATGGTATTACTTAGGGTGATTTGTATCCCTTATAAAATTATTTTAAACCTCAATTACCTGATCTACCCTTACCGTGATAGAAACAATTTACTAGCTTTACAATTCATAATGAGAAAAATCGAAGGGAACAATTAAAAAAAAATTAACCTGCTGATTCAAAATATTGAATTTAATTTTCAAGATTAAATTTCTATAATTTATAAAAATTAATTTAATATTAACACACAAAACACAACAAAAATAGTTTTTTTCCAGGAAAATGCGTTTTAAGTATAAAAATGTTTTGATACCAAATTCAAATATAAAATTTATTTCCATGAACTTATTTGGATTTTTAATAATAAAATATAACTAATTTTATCTTTAATATAATTTTAGAAAATTTAATTTCTTATATGCTTGAAAAAAAAATACATTTTTCAATAAAAATTAGTCTTTATCACTATTCACATGAAATATCAATCTTTTTTAAAAAACAAAAAATATAAAATCTAATATAATTTTGATATGTTAATTTAAAAAGTGATATTATTTTTATAAAATTAAATTTCTAAATGTTTTAGAAATTAATTATAATATTCAATCAAAAAAATTGAAAAAATCATTTTGAAGAAAATATATTTTTGAAGCATAAAATGACTTTACTAGAAAATTGAGTGTTTTTTCCAAATAATTAATCAATAAATTTATATTTAGTAAGACCTTTATATATATATAATAAGTTGGTTAATCCTATTCAAGCCTTCCAATTCAATGGATAGGTTATAACAATCATATTTAAATAATAAAATTTCATGGTTTGTTTAAGCTCGATGTTTCATGTTGTATACACTATCAAATATAGAATTAATTTTAAATACCTCAAGGAGTTAAAGTCTCTAAAACATTAGTAAATTTCAATCATTAAATTTTAACATTATCTCAGTAATCAAAGTACTATCATCTGAAAACACATTTTTTGAAACCCCACATCATAAAAATGGTTACTTAAACTTCCTCCAAAAAAGTGGGAAAAGAAAATATGAAGGTCATATAAAATAACACATAACAAGGTTTCTAAATAGAAGAACATTAGTGGGAAGTTAAAATATGGATATCGAGTAAAAATATAATGTCTAAATAATGATGGATATTGAAAGAGATCATTGATAAGAATAAAGTGAATGACCAAGAGAAAGTTAATGATCGTAAATCAATGAGGTGTGAAAAAATTCGTCGATTCTTTAGAAATGGAGTTAATAGGATAACATTATTGTCTCAATATCCTTTTACCAGATATTAGGAATTCATTTACCTTATATATGAATAAAATAAGGAAATATAAATACTTGATAAGTATAATTTCATCCTTTAACCAATTTCCACCACAATATCATATTTGGATCCAAATAATGACTATTGAGGATGAATTTTTTATTCTTGAAGCACTAAAATAAACTTATAATAGATCACATCATCCAAAAAAGATAATAATCTATTAATTTTATCATTATACATAACCAAAACCAAAATGGTTAGTAGAAGGTAAAATTATTCCCCAAAAGATTAAACTGTCATATGAAGAAATACAACATTAATATATAATGCCTAAAAAATGACACAAAAGTTCAACATAGATAATTTGATAAATAAATTTCTATAATATTCTTCAAAATATTACCGAAAAAGTTTAAAACCCAAAAAATTATATTTATTTGATCACATATTCTTCCAAGATTAATTTAACATTTACCTCCAATCAACATTTGTCACTCATAAATTCATATACGCAAAAAATAATATTCCCTACTCATATATTCTTGACGATATACCAATAATTTCAATAAATAACATAAATCACCATAAATCCATAATAAAATCATATATGATTCCAAAATACAATTATTCCTTTATTCCTCAAATAAAGTCCCATAATATTCTTTTTACCTTAATCATATTTTGTTTAAAAAAATTATAGTGATCTTATTATGAAATAACATAATCACTTAATCCCCAAATGACATTTCAATAACATGGTTATATATTAGATAAAACATACATTCCCAAATTAAACTTAATATTTATCATTCAAATAATTTGAGTAAAGAAAAACAAAATATTACTAAGACATCAATAGGTTAGTGGTAGGTGATGCATCCTTTTTTTCCATTCAGTTGTGGGTTTAAGACCCATTGCCTTGCCGAACATGGCGCGTTGTCACCCGACCTATGGGTTATCATTTTTATAAAAATATATTAATATAATTACATTATAAATAGTATAAATTAATTTATAACCATAATAATAATTCACTTTGATCCTATAACCTTCCAAAAATATAGTAAACATATTAAAAAATATCATTAGTCATCAAATCAATTTTTAACCACTAAAGTTTTCTGTACATATTATTTTTTAGTAAAATAATATTAATTAACAATTATTTCTTTAACATCAATCATGTAGTAACCCAATGGATTATTTATCCCTTTATCATATGTCCTTAAATGAATGTCTCTAACCTTTTAACTACATCACTTTTCAAAGGTATCAATTCTATCTAACATAAGATTCCAAAAAAAAATATTTTATATAATAATCCTTAGCTGTTTCATTATTCTCAAAATATTTAGAATATATCATAATATCATTGATAAAACACCACTATATCATAATTCTAAAAACTCTATACAGAAACATATCCTTCATTTGACTTACTTCTTAAACCTTTAACTATGCTATGTTATCTTATTCCTTAATACTTTATTCCTAATAATAGAAGCTATAAAATATATTCTTATAATTCATAAATATTAACCTAATCATGGTTCATACTTAGAACATATGAAAATAATTCATACCTTAAATCCAAACATCAAGGTCTTATTTTATACTATTGATATCCCTATTATCTTTTAGCATGAAGTTGATATCTCCAAAAAAAGAATAGTCATGTACTTGGTGGTATTTACATTTTTGAATGAGATGGATGAGTTGAAATTTTGAGATCAAATAAAAGATACACCATGATCCATAGAAATTTTAGAGTAATGAAAAGGTTTTTGATAGATCAAATTGTTTCTTATAGTCAATTTACATGTTAAAAAAGATTTCAAGATCATATAAACAAGATTTTATTTTGATAGTGATGATTAAATCATTTAAAAGGGATAATAAGGTTGTGTGAGATCATTTTCCTTTCATATTGATAAAATATCTTTAAACTATAGAAAATAATATCATGAAATGAATTATTTCATGCTAAAATGAAAATAGTTCCTGTAAAGACAACACCCATAGAAATTTTATAATACTTTAACATTTAAATACTTTATACTAAGGTTCATTATGCTTCTAAATCCAATCTCAAAAAATAACAATATTTCTACCTTACATCCTAAGGTTATCTGATACTACTAAATTATGATTCCAAATAAACATATTAACCTCTAAAGTGTTATAAATATTTTAGTTATACGCTTCTAACAATACCCTAACCTCTATAGTTATCTAAAATTTTTCTATAATACCAAATGTAAGGACTTAAAATTAAACATTAGATATATAGTGTCTTTATACTATAATTCATGTTCTTTCATTCCGAAAGATATTTCTAGTTTAGAGTTTTAGAGAATTAAGTTATAAATCTTAAATAAGAAACTAATATGTTATAAAGTGTATAGTTATACTCCATATCCCTTTTTACCATAAAATATAAAATTTAAAATGAATCATGTTTTCTTATCATGGATATATTTTTTTGACTTTTAACTGAACTTCTTATTTGTTCTTACCCATCCTTAAACCATATGAAAAGCATTTAAAAACACAGGATGAGCACAAAAATCTCAGTAAGGGATATGGAAACAAATATAAAAACATTTTAGTTTGTTTAAATACTATTAAATCATAAAAATATTTTTCATTTAACATAATGAACTTTGAGATCAATTTGTTTTACTTACACATGAAATAATTATTTTTCCAAATGTTTTTCATAAAAAAAAATATAAGAAATCCTAAATGAAAAATCATAAACATGAGGTTTTCATAGAAAACCTTATAAATGAGGAAAATAATTTCTTAAAAACAAAATTTTTTACTGAAAAATGGAATAATCAATTATTTAAATTTTTTTATATTTATCTTACCTTTTGAAATCAAAGAATTTCCATGAAAACTCATAATAAATCATAGAAAAGTTATGTAGGTGCCCCTTGACATCATCTTGATAGAACCCTTAAAGTTTGAATAACCATATGGTTGAATTAAATTATAATTCTCTAGAGAACATAGTCAATACTTAATGAATTTTAGGGTTATAACAGACCCAATGATCCATGGTTTATAAAGTAACCATCAATCCTTGGTTTATAATGGAACCACCCATCCTTGGATTATAATTGAAACATCCATCCTTGGTTTATAATATAACCAACCATCCTTGGTTTATAATTGAACCACCCATCATCATAAAAAATTTACAAGGACAATATTATAAATAAAACATTTTAAGTTTTAATATTTTCTTCATAAACCCTTCAAGAACTCTTTTAAATACGCATGCAAAACACATTTAGATATCGAAATATCCTTTCCTATTCTTTTAAAAAAAGAACAGAACAAGAAAAAAATGGTTTTTAATTGAATACGACAATAAATATTATAAATAAATCTAAGTATCAAATAAATATTACAGTGATAGAAAAATCTATTGGCGATGTATAAGTTAAAATATATATTTTTTGTCTTTTGGAAATAAAGTCAAAATGTTCCGTATAAAATTTGTAAAAATATAACTTTTGAAAGAAATTATAAATAAAGTAAAAATAAAGATATTATTTCCTTTAAAACTCCTTTATATACATATAAATACATTTATAAAATAATTTTAATAATATGTGCAAAGAATAGAATGATGTAGAAAATAAATGTTTAAAACATTTAAAATGTTGTTTTTAAAATAAAGTATACCTTACCTCGAGTCCGAATCATCACATACATTTTTCATGATACTGAATAATAAAATTTTGTTAATTATTTAATTTATTAAGAACCTTTTAATGTATATTATTCCTTTTATTTTATTTATTTCCATGCTAAATTCAATTACTTAATAATTTAAGTTCATGTCAGACACTTTGATGATATTCAACTCATATATCCAAAATAGTTTTGGTAGGTTAAATATAGACAAAAAAGTAATTATTACATAATATATAGAATAATAATCATAAAATAATAATTATTTTAATATATCGATTATACTTTTAAAACTAACCATGAAATATGGTTATGAAAGATGAACTATGTTGTAATCATGGACATGGTAGCCCCTACATACACATTAGTAACATTTCCATTTTTCAATGATAATGATGGAAGGTAGGTAAGTACTATTTTACGTTTCTAGAATTATAAGCATATTATAAATACCATATTATTTTCTTAAATACACTTATATATACCTTCCATGTGGTGCAGTGATTAAAAAATGAATCACATCACTTCATGGAGGTGGTAATCAACACATACACATGAACGATGTTACCATTTTTCAATGAATAGAAAAGAAATAAAAAGGTGATATATTACTTTTACATAATGATAAATATTTCATTAATATCTTTTATATTCATTAAATACATATTTATTACCACATTTGAGAGGTAGTTATGAAAATTAATTACATCAGTTAGAGAGGCGGTAGTCCTTTTTCCACATAAATGATTTTTTTGTTTCCCATTTGATAGAATATTAAGTGGATATAGGTTATAAAATTAACAAAACATATTATCATTTTATTTAATATAATAGTTTTTACATTTCATTAAGGTTCAAGAATATTTGAAGAAGGTAGAAGAATAAATAAAATGAAAACATTTGGTTAAGAACTATACATCTCATTCAGACAACCTCTTTAGGATTATACCTAAATCCATCATTTGTGTGATTTATGATTAATACAAGGACTCTAAGATGTGGGGAGGGTTGTAAGGAATGTTTTTAGGTATGTATTTCTTGAATCAAAAGGTTATTAAGTGTTTTTAAAAGAGGATAGGAAGTGCCCTTTTAATTTTGAGGGGGGAGGCACTCTTATAATTTCTTAAAGTATTAAATTAATTTAAATTGATTTTTATTTTAAAATGGATCAAAATTTACATCATTAGAATATAATATGATTATGAGTCGAAATAATCTCATATAATAATTTTTTCAAGTTTAGGTTATTTTTCACTCTTACCTTTTTTTGTTTTATCCCAATGTTAATCCTTTTTGATGATTACCATGATAACAAAGTTTTTCTTACTTTTTTAGGGGCCAAGATAGTTACTATTAAAGGAAAATTAGCACATAAATAGAGCATGGTTGATATTTTTAAATATATATGAATCACTTGAAAAAATATAGAATTTATATTAATTTAAATCATTTAATAAAATATTGTTTTTTATAAAATAATATTAATTTCATTTTTAGAAATATTCATTTAATTTTAATTTTAAAAAAATGTGACAGAAATTTAATTTGAATGTAATATATTCACACATCTAAAAACTGTTAAATTTATATAAAAAATTTGTGGAAAATAATAATTTGATTAAATTATATTACTTTTAATATTTTTAAAATCATTTATTTTATTTTTCTATTAATTGAATAAATACTATGTCAACATTACATGAACAATTAAGGTAATTATTTCATCACTAAAAGTTATTAATCAATTACCATGAAAATAAAAAATCATTTATATTTTAAATAATACTTTTATAACTAAAAATATATATTTTTTATCCCTATGTAAACAATTTAGAGATAGTAAAACAAATAAGAGGACATTTTCTACTTTTCCTTACATAAAATAATATAATGGTCAAAATCAAAGAAATATGGAACCAAGATTCCATATTTTAAAAACTTGGATGTAAATGGATGAAATAAACTCAAATAGGATACAGAAAAGTGTTATGTTCATTGTTTAGTCCTTATTAATTTATTTTTAACCTTAATTACTTGATTTACCCTTACTGTTGTGACTAAAATTTACAAAAGTTACTATTCATAATGACAAAAAATTAAAGAAAAATATTTACCAAATTTGGACTTATTAATTCCAAAAATGTAATATATTTTTCAATATTAAATTTATACAAGTGGAAGAACTTAATTTATTATTAAAATGAAAAACACAACTGAAAATAACATTTTTAATAAAAATGCATTTTTTAAATATAAAAATATTTTTATACCAAATTATACCAAACAATTGATTCCCTTGAACTTATTTGGATTATTAATAATATAATATATCTAATTATATTTTTAAAACATTATTTAAATAATATAAAATTTTAAATTCTTAAATAAATAATTATATTTTTCAATAAAAATTAGTATTTTTCACTATTCATTGGAAAAAATCAATCTTTTCAAAAAAACCCAAAAATTCACTCTAAGATAATTTTTTGATGATGATTTCTAAAATGATATTAGTTTTATAAAAATAAATTTCTAAAATTTTGATAAATTAATAATAATACTCACTCATAAAAAATGAATAAAAATAATTTTGATGAAAATGTTCATTTAAAGCATAAAATGATTTTATTGGAAAATTTAGTGTTTATTTCCTATAAATTAATCAATAAATTTGTTTTAGGAAGTAAATTTATATATATTTAATTATATTTTAAATTATATTCATACCTTACAATTAAAAGGGTAATTTATAATGATCATATTTAAATACTAAAATTTCACTATTCATTTAAGATTGGTGTTGCGTATTATATTCACTATCAAAAAAAGTGTTTTTTTAATTAATCTCAAGCTATTATAGAATGAAAGTCCACAAGTGGTGGTAAATTCTTCATTAGAAATAAATTTGTCTTATATTTTGGAAAAAACCTGAAAATGCTTTATTAATCCTTATAGAGGAAAAATACATTATAGTAAGCGAAGTGTGAACTAATCTTATATAGATAAAGAAATAATTGGAAGATATAAATGAAGAAGTAAAGAAAACTATAACGATATTCTATGATAACAAGTTTGTGATTGATCTCATGAAAAATCCATTACATCACTCTCATATAAATCATATAGAGATGCAATATCCCTTTTTATGATGATAAACCCTCTTTTATTAAAATTATTAATATCTTTAATTAGAAAAAATGATTTATTAGTGAAATATTTTGATAAATCTATTAAAGGAATTAAGTGTCTTTTAATATCTTGTAATATTCAATTGATTTTTAGGGGTTAAACACTGAGTTAGTGTGATATTTTGAGGCTCACAAAGTCTCGATGAAGTCTCAATATAAATATTAAATATAGTATATTAATCAAATTTTTTTACTCAAAATAATTTCATAACTCTAAAATAGTGCATCGTATGGAAAATATGATACCATTGATTGGTTTGGGATGCGGTGTTTACGCTAGGTAGGGTATAATATTTATAAGCACAAGATATTTGGATGACCCGCTCATGAAAATAATAATTTTTAAATTTAATAAAATTTAATCCATTTTTTGAAAATAAAATAATTAATAACTCTAAAACTATGTTCCATATGGGAAATCTGAGACCATTATTGGGTCCATTATAGATAATTTACCCTATGAAGGATATAAATTTTATTCCCAATTGATGTTTGATGTTATTTAATTTTTATATTAAATAATTTATTTTAATCTATTAATTATATCCATTTTACTGTTTATATTCTTTAATAAACACATAGACCACCATTAAAACACCCAAAAACTTTGAATACACTTTTATTCACATGGATAGACCAAATTAAATGAAAAACCCTTAATGGGATGAAATTAAGGCCTCTATTGTCAATTTTCATATAAAGAATTCATTAAACTAGGGTTTTGATTTGGGTTTTTTCAGTTGGCATATCGTAGGGTTACATAAATAGAAGAACCCTTTTGGGTTACTTAAATAGAAGAACCCTTTTAGGTTACTTGTTGATCATTTTTGTCGAGACTGAACAACCCTCAGTCTCCTCTACGCATGATCTGATCACTCTCCATGAGCTGATAAGCTTATTTCTTCATCCACGTGTGGGATAAAATCCCTCCTACAACCCCCCATGTCCAGTTGAGTTTCACATTTTTTTAATATCATTGTTTTATTTAATTTATTCCACTATTTCCTAAAATCAAAATTTTGAAAAAATTAGATGAATATAAATTAAATTATGAAACCAAAAAAAATCATAGAATAATTATTAATTTTTTATATCAAAATATGAATTATCAGATGATAGGAAATGATAATTATATCAAATATAAAAGGATAATATATAAATAAACTATAAAAATATAATTTTTTTTAATTTATCAAAATATAATTGTTAAGAATTATCAAATTATAATTGTATAAAATTATCAAAAAGAGATAAAGTAATATGTCGTGTGATATTTTATTTCTTTTTAAAATAAAAAAGTTTGTTTTGCTTCCAAGAAACTTTGAATACTGTTGAGCATTGGTGGGTCAATTCTTATGATTATAAGGTCATGAGGAGGTTTATTGAACTACATATAGTGGTTTATCATTACCTCTGACCTCGACAACCTTGAGGTAGGTTGTTTTATCATGATGTCTAATTTATAATAAACCTAATTTATTTATTTTAGTTTTAATTGTTTAAATTCAAATGTAATTGTTTAAATATGAATCTTATAGCTTTCAATTGATTTGTTGGATGGTGAATTGGGGGTATTTGAGAAAAATGGGTTTTGGCATTGAAATTAAAATTGGTGATATTTAAATTGTAAAAATTTAAATTCTGGTTTTCAAGGAAATAAAATCAATTGAATTTTTTAACTTAATTTTATAAATTAATTTGATAGCTAATTTGTGAAAACCACAAATCTAGTAAATTAGGGGCTTGTGATGAAATTTTTGAATTTTATTAAATTGTTAAAAGTGTTTAAAAAATATTTTTATAGAAACCCAGTGGTTTTATCTTATTAAAATGCATGTTTTTAATTAAAAAATGTTTTTTGGTTTTAAATGGAAAATTGGAATTTAAATGGAAGAATGAGATTTAATTGAATTTTAAGCTGTCTGAAAATAAATTTCCCATCATTTATTGTGTAAGAGAACATGAAATCCTTAGGTAGTCTGTGATTTATTTGGACACACTCTATGATTATACAACATTCTAAACCATAAATGCAGTAGGTCACATCCCTTAGGTGATGGGGAAGATTTCTCTCTGACCAGTGTTTACAGGAAGTGTGTATATATTTATTGCCGTGATCACTTCGATAGTGAAGAGTCTTATATCCTAGATTATATGCACCTATTTGTTAGATGACCATGTTGCTCGCCTTTTAATATTTGATAAATAACTATATTTAAATTCAATTTTTTGAATTTATATAAACTATTTTATATAAAATGCTTTATTTAAGCCATTTTTTTAGAAATATTCGATCAATTATAATGTAAATAATGTGATTAAAGTATTTTTCCATCATTTTAACTTTATAGCTTGATTTTCCTAAATATTATTTGAAATTCCAAACCTATTTTATTTAACGTTGAAATATTTCCTTGGTTACTTTTTTATTGGATTATGTTATGGAATATTTGGTGGAATCCAATTAGGCTTTAGCTCATACCCTACTTTTTCCTTTAGGTGTTTGTAGACTTTCTATTTATAAGTTTGAGAAAAGGAAAAGGATCTCTTGGAGGTGGATCCAGCTGTTGAACTTTGGACTTGGTGAGTTGTGTCTTTGGTGACCTTAGGTTGTTTTCTCTATTTTGGAACTTGGGTCATATTAGTTTGTGCCTGTTTATCACTTTTGATATTCTGGTACATTACTCTAAGTGGAGTTTCTTTTGAAATGCATACTGCTTTAATTCTTTTTTTTTTTCATTTTTTTAGTGGAAAAACCATTCTCCCTCACAGTTTGTATGATTCCAAGTTCTAGTCGTTGACCCGTGGGGAATGGGAATGTCGTTCAGTGTATGTCAGGGCTAACACAGTTATTGGTTTACTAGGGTACTTGGGATGGTTCATGAAAAAATGGCATCAACTGTTCTAAAACAACTTTTCTACTCCGTGAAGTGGAACGAGATCATCAACACCTCCAAAAAAATATTGGAAAATCAAATGATTCACATACAAAAGGGTTCTAGACATAAAAATCCTAAACAAAGCTTCTTCACACAGTGGAAGAGTCTCTAGAGGAATATTATATGGGTCCAATGGCTGTTAGAGATACCATTACTATAGCTTTATCTTTAGTGACTTCTCTATATGATACTGATGAATCTCACTCATTTATTATAATATATATCATTAATATTATTAATCTTCCTATGGATATTTAATCTCATGAAGTAGATATTACTACACCCCTTGGTACAAAGAGAGAATCTGGTCTCCATAGTCTCACTTGTGTCTTTTCTCTATCAGTTGTCAATCTTGCTTGGAGTTTTCCAGTTCTCGATGTGAAATCTCTTGACTTCATATTCTAGAAGTGAAATTCATTGGACACGTGGTGTCAAAACAAGGAATATCAGTCAATTCAGATAAGGTGATGGCTGTTATGACATGATAGAAACCATGAAATATCTTTGAGATTTATAAATTCTTGGGCTTATCTAGATATTATCGATGGTTCTTCAAGGACTTCTCAAAGTTGGATTCTCTGATGACTAATATGACTCGAAAGGGATTGAAGTTTTCTTGGAATGATAAATGTTAGAGTTCTTTTGTTGAGATGAAAAATATTTTGACTAATGTGATGGTGTTAACTCTTACAGAGCCTAGGAAAGGCTATGTGGTCTTCTGTGATGCATTTCATTCAGGTTTTGGTTGTGTTATTATGCAAGGTCATCATGTCATCGACTATGGATCTCATCATCTTAAGACCCATGTGAAAGATATCCTACATACAACCATGAAATTGTAGTTATAATGGATGCGGTTAATTATTATCAACATTAACTTTATGTAGAAAGGTTTACTATGTATTTAGACTACAAAATCTTGAGTTATTTCTTCTCTCAATAATATTTGAATCTATACTAGAGGCTTTGGGTGGAGTACCTTCAATTTTTTGACTTTGAAATTGCCTATACCCTGAGGAAAGGGAATGTCATTGCAGATGTGTTGAGCAAGAAACTTCCAATCTAGGTTGTGAAAGAATATTTGGTAGAGTTCTATTTGGTAGATCTTTTTGTATAGTTTCATAATGGAGTTCTGAAAAAGGCTTGGAATTTATTTAGCCAGTGTCCAGTTGAAATATGATATTGTTAAGATTATTCTTTAGGAACAACATCTTGATAATGAATTCCCCAGCATTAGAGACTCTCTTTATGGTGGGGAGACTGATGTCCATTATTAATTCTCCAAAGAGGGTGTTCGGTGTTATCAGAACTATTACATTGTGTTTTTAGTGTAAAGGAAGGCTATGATGGGGGATTTCCATAATTCCCACTGGGTTGTGAACCCATGAACCACTAAGATAATATATGACATGAGGTGATAGTTCTGGTGACCAGGTATGATGTGGGGTATAGCTGAGTTTGTTTCTCATTTGTATATGTGCCAACAAGTGAATATCGTGCAATAAAAACCTTCGGGTTCACATTAACCACTTTTAATCCCAACTTGGAAGTGGGATGAAAACTATAGAGACTTTTTAGTTGGGTAGCTACATACCTAGAGGAAGAAGAATGCATTATGGGTAGTGATCGAAAGGCTGACCAAGTCAACTCACTTTATACCATTTTAGATAAGACCAAAGTTGAGGAGTTGAGAAGTATCTATGTGAAAGAAATCATTCATTTACGTAGAGTTCCATATGCTATAGTCTATGATAGGGATCCTTGGTTTACTTCACACTTTGGGAGAGGCCTTTAGGAGGCACTGGGATCTTAGGTCCATTTGATCATGTCCTACTGTAGCACCCCAAGATTTCATAGTACGTTATTTCTTCAAAGTAATTAAATAACTTTCACTACACGCAACACTGTTTTCTAGCACACCATGACTTACCAAACAAGCCGTTGAAAATCGATTATGAATAGTATTAACTGAATTTTGAACTTTAAATAACCCTTATAATTTTAGAATCCATATTATGAGTTTCTTAGACATAATGTAAGAACAAATATATTTTTTTCAGATAAAAGAAGTATTTTTCAAAAAATGCAATTTTACCGCATTTTAATGGAGAAGCATTTTTAAATCCAATATTTGAAACTTTTATATATTAAATTTGACAAAATAAACTTCTTATTTAGAACTGAGACAAAATAATTTTGTTTCAATAAATTTTTTGTGTTCTTCTGATAAATTTCATATTTGGATGAATAGTGAAAAATACTATATTTTAACTAAAAACAACTTTTTAAATCAAAATAATTTATATTGTTAAATTATAAATTTTAATGGTTTGGAAGTATAAATATATTATATTTTTACCATTTAATCCAATTATGTCCATTGTAAGTAATTTCACTTTGAAATTGGACATAAACAAGTGTCAAACTTTTGGTAGTTATTATTTCTTAAAAATATGCCTTTTCGTTTTGACAGCAGGAATTAATTTTAAATTAATAAATGAAACTTATATGTTTTAAATTTGGTAAAATAGACTTCATTATTGAATTATTAATATCAAAATTATCTTAGGTTAAATGTTTGGTATTTTTCTGAAAACTTTTAATTTTTGATGAATAGTGAAAAAACTCTGAGTTATAGTTTAAAACCAAATTTTTTATTTAAATAAATATTTATTTTATTTAAATTTATTTTATGTCAAAATAGATACATAATAACCATATAAGTTAAATTTAATTAATTGGACTCAGTTTATAATAATTTTAGATATATAAAAATTTTATTGAACTTTTCACCGTCTTTTACCCACCTCCTAGGAGAATTTGCAAATTCAAATAAAACTTAATTTTACCGCTTCTGTGAGTGGAATTTCGAAATTCCAAGAGACATGGTTAATATCAAGTAATAAAACGTGGTTCAATAAGATAAAAATAATTTTTTGTGAATAGTAACTTTTTACTTTTATTTACCATGGTAAAAAGTAAATAGGGTAATTAAGGGTACAAATGATATTATTATTACCCTAACACATGTCCTAATTCAATTGGCTAAGTATAATTCTACCAAAAACAACCTTAGGAATAAAATATGAACCTCTTTGGTCCACTTGGATTAGATTAGGACATTTATTATTATTTAATTCAAAGAAGATTTAAAAGAGTTAAAATCAAAGTTTAATAGCTAATTTTTTTTAATATAGGATTATACATAAGATAATTTCGATTATAAATATTCATTAGAAATATAAAAATATTTCCTAAATAATGGTATTTTATTTATAATTTTTAGACATTAAATAATTTAATTTATTTATGACACAATGATGATGCACTAATTATCTTATCAGTGAAATACTAAAATAATTGATATTATAAATACCCAAATAAATATAATTTGAGACTTTTAATGAATAAAAAGAATTTTATTGGTTAATATGAAATGTTATTATTTATTAAATTAATTTATTTTGAATTAATAAAGTTATTAAGACTTTAACAAAAAATCAATTATTAAATAGTTTCAAAATTGACATAAAGAGTTTTTAAAACAAATATTATATTATTAATTGATATAATATTCTTAATAATATAAGGTTCGGAAAAAGGACTTATTTGATGATATATATGTCATTATTGAACCACTTGGGGTTCTCTTGGCAGTTTATAGTAAGTTTATTAACCATATAATATAAAAATACAAAGAGACATGGTAAATGTCAAACTATTTAACCAAGAGTTAAATCTAAATGATAAGGGTAAAATAGTGACCCAAAATTGTCTAAAACTTATTTTTTGGGTTGATTTAAACCTATCCCCACCTTAGAAATTTAATAATCCACTTTGGAGCCATTAGAAATAGAATATTATTTTATTATAAAATAATACTTTAAGTTTTTCCTAAAGAGCCCGTCCTCCCCCTTATAAAAGGACACCACTTATAACCAATTCCTCACACCTATCAAGCCTTTTGGATCATCCTAACTCTACCCAATTAATCTCCCTACATCCCTATACTCCTCATAGAAGCCTTACCTTAGGCAGAAGGCACTTCAAGATCCCTTTTTGGTTCAAACCAATGGGAGTTCCCCAAATTAAAGGTAACAATTTCTCTTAGCTTCTTTTCTTTTATTTTACTTCTCAAACCTTTAAACTCTTCTTATAGTTTTCTTTTGTAAAAAAAACCATTTCCTAAATATAATAAGATATTTTTATGAGAATTATTAGAACTACACATACACACAACTCCATATAATGGGTGAAGAACATAATGTTTCTGTGGATGGAAACCAAATGCCTCACGAAACGATGATTGTTCAATTATCTCCTACCACCTCTCATGGTGGCCATTATGATGGAACTATAATTAAATATGATATTAATGATATTTAGTTTATATATAAGCTTATTTAATTCCATTTTATAGCGTAATATTATTCGTTTCATGTTGTATATATATACGATAATTTCATTTGAGGAAGTGCGGACTACCGCCCCCTCAAAGTGATATAACTCTTTCATACCATACATGGAACGTATAGAGGATGGTGTTAATGAACTTAAGTAACACATATAATATATTATATTATAATTGAATAATAATATACCTATGTATCATTTGGTTTTTATTTTTTTAAAATGAAAAATGAAATGGAAGTAGCGTTCATGCGTACGTACGGATTACCGTCTCCACGAACGCGATGAGATTCATTTCCCCATCATATCCATTCAAGACTAATTACAATTTGATGATTAAAATTAATGTTTATGGACGTTATATCATTCTGGATATGAATAAGATACAACCTATCCATAACAAACCCAGCTTACGTAACGAAGTATATAAAGGAAAACGAATCAGTTAACACCCAAAATGACGATAATACTAAAATATTATTAACAAAGCAATATTAAAAGATCATATATGATATCAGATTAACGTATAAGATTATTGAATAATTTAATAACAATGATTTAACTATTATAAAGGAGTTTAACCTACACTCTATCAAGTAAAAGTACAAGTTAAGGTTTTATTTCACAATCTCTTCATTATCTGAGGTTGTTTATACATAATTATCTACTGGGACATCTTTATCATCCAAATCCTTGTTTCTTAAAAATCTATTTCAAAACATTCTTACTATTTTACATAATATGGGTTAAAGTAATTTATACCCTTTTTTGACTTTTTATAAGAAGTTTATAAAGGAATCTTTACGTCATTTTCCAAACAAGAACCTTTTTAACCTTTTCGACAAATTAAGGTAAGAATGTATTTTTTTAAACTTATACCGCGGGTGCGGATATTCTCCACCATTGTAAAATATTTGAAGCTTCCCTTACAAGCTTATAAGAATATTTTCAAAGTAAATGTTTTATTTTATAATTATGTGACTTTTAAATGATTTCAAAAAAAGAGATATTTCTCTCAAATAGTTTTGATTTCATCTATTTCAACATCCTTTTATGGATTTTAAGCTTATTTGAAGTTGATTTATTATGATAAATTTTTTTTCATATTGTATTGAAGGTTTTGTGATATGTTTGACTATGGATGTGTTATTTTTATACCATTCATAGTTTATGGAGAAAGTATTTACATTTCGTATGCTGGTTTTAATACGAATGTTTATGTTATGTTTAAACCTGTTCATATGAGGAATGCATTGGACATAGTAAGTGATGGGTGGAGCCCACTATAGATCCTCGATGCATCGGTAGGTCTCATAAGACAAACTAGTGTCTTGGCACGAGACCTTGACAAAATCTTATTTGTAGTCTTGGCACGAGGCCTTGGCTATGTGGTTATGATAGTCTGGAATTATGCATTCCATAATTATGAAAGGGGTTATTGATATTGCATGTGATTATTCGAATAATAGAATATACATGTGAATAAGTAAATGGAATTATTTCATTTTATTTTTTCCATATTATGCTGAAGTTCAAGTTTCAAAGGCTTTTGTTTTAGTTATACATTGGATTAAATGTTTATGTTTATTTATGAATGTTTCCGCTATATTGTTATCCTTACTGAGCATTTGAGCTCACCCATTTATATGTTTTATTTTTCCCAGGATGTGAAAAACATTTTATGACTGACCTGTAGGGATATTCTAAAGGGGATATGAGTGTGGACTATGGAGGCTATGTTATTTTAGTTTTTCACTTTATGATGTAATGTAACATTTATGAACGTATCTAGTGTTTCCGAGGCTACAAAACTAATCGGTCCTTCCGAGAATTGATCTTTTGTAATCATGCCAATGATACGTAATAATGCACCGACTCTGGGTAACTGGGGTCAGGGCGTTACAGTTGTTATCAGAGGAATATTAGTACAAACCTTGGAAGCTGGATTTAGATAAACTCTGATTAGAGAACATATCCCTAAGATAAACTTTGAGGATTAGTATAGAAGAACTTCCTAGAATTTTGGTATTGTAAAGATTTTGTGAGTTTTCTGATCAATAAATCCCTATCTGGATACGAGCAGGTAGAGGTGGCTCTGGCACAGATGTACCTAGGGGTAAAACCCGAAAACACTGCTTTGAGTTAGACTCGAACGGGAAATGGTGCATAACAATATGCCTTGCTGCACTCTTGGTTACGACACTCCCAGGGGATATGCTTAGGATAATTCTCATTTTATTTAAAAATCATTATGAAGGGTTTATGAGTATATACTTACTCAATGAAAACATCTTTATGATTATGAATTATATCTATAAACCGTTCAATTTATGTTAGATATTTTACAAGTTTGGAATTATTCATTGCAATTCATAAACTGGCCAAGTTTATGCTATTCTATAGAAATGGAACCCAGTAGAAGGAATGTGATCTCTAGCAGTACTTATGATCCAAAGAGTACGAAGGATAATATCTTTCACAGTATTAAGCCAACATTAATAAGGGAAATAGTCTCCCATGTATTCTTAACATATGAATAAATAGTATCATGTGTTAATAAGATAAGTAAAGAATTATCTGAGTCCTATGGATTTGAAGGGAAGCAAGAGAAGAAAAGGATGGAAGAGAGAAAGATAGATAAAGGGAAGAGGGAAAAGAAGAATTTTCCCATATGTGATAACTGTGGGAAGAAACACCCTGAAACATTCCTAAAAGGAATGGGAGTTAGTTATAAGTGTGGATAAAAAGGACACCATGTACGTGATTTCAAGGGTTAGAAAAAGGTTTTAAATGTACAATGCTTCGTCTGAAAGGAGTTGGGACACTACGCTAACCAATGTCCAAATCATCAGAGTATGCCCCAAATAAAGCTATTGGATAATAATCAAGTTATGATACTACTACAGATGAGGAGGAATGATTAGAGTTCTTATGTTTTTATTAGAGAATTATGTCATTTGAGTGTTGTATCAATAATGTACTAGTTATAATAATTATGGAGTATATAAGGATTGTACTACAGTAATATTTTATTAAGGACTTGAGATTGTGTGGAACCAAGAAATGTGACTCAATAGCAGGTTAAATTTTTGGAAAATATATGGTTGAGAGAAAGATAAACCGTAATATGGTTCTTATACTGAGGTAGTGATTTTGGAATAATACATGATTGATTTGGATAAATTATATTGGATATTATTGACTACCTTGAAATTGATTAATGATTTGTATATTCCATAATTGTTGGAGTTTACAAAATTTTTGGATAGTAAGAGAATATCCAGTATTCTATAAGGAACAAGGAATCATGAATGTAATCAATAAGGTTTTATGGTAATTCAGGATGTTGCAGTGTTTTAAAAGAATACATGATGAAGGTGTTCACATGTTATTACGTGGAAAAAAGGTCTTCATTGTTTTTACCTTCCTTATAAATTTTGGACTGTGAGTTTGGACAGAAGTATTTTGGATAATTCTAGTTTGAGATTATTTTTGGATTGCCATAAAAGGACAACCCGGAGGTCGGGCGACAACCCGTCGCCTCTGGCAAGGCCACAAGACTTGAACCCACAACTGATGGGTGACAAGGGTGTATCACCTACCATTGGCCCACGTGATGTCCTAGATTGAATAATGTAGTCTTATTTAAAATAATTCTCGAAGATGAATTATAAATTCATTTTTTTGAACCCTATACGAATAGGATAAATAGAATATTATTTTTAAGTTCTATTATCTTTTAGAGTGAACGATAAGTTTGTGGTAGAAATTTGTTAAAGGAAGGGACTCTACTTGTCAAGTATATATTTTTAATATTCTATTATTATATGAAGAAATTAATTCTTATACTTTAGTAAAGGGATCTTAAAACAAAAAACGTGTTATCATAATACCATATATTTTGTTTAATCGATGGTATTTTAAATCCTCATAGATTGATGAATTTAAGGCCCTCAATTTTACACTTGTTTGTGATTTATGACCTTAATAACTACCTATAAATATTTACGTTTTTCCTCCAATTATATGTCTCTAATTTCCACCAATGTTCTCCTAATAGAGATCATAATTTGGTGGTGACCCTTTCATTTTTTTTCCTCTTATTAAGATTAAATTTTATTAACCTAATTTACTATGTGGGTTTTCCCAATCTATTTTCAACCTTTTATTTTCGAAAATTAATTTAAAATTGCGAGGAAGCAATTTATTGAAAGAGGAAAGAATGTAACACCCCAAGATTTCATAGTATGTTATTTCTTCAAAGTAATTCAATAACTTGCACTACACGCAACACCGAGTTCTAGCACACCATGACTTACCAAACAAGCTTTTAAAAAGAATTTATGAATATTATTAACTAAATTTTGAACTTTAAATAATAATTATAATTTTAGAATCAATATTATGATTTTATTAGACATAATGTAAGAATAAATACATTTTTTTTTTCAGATAAAAGAAATATTATTCAGAAAATGCAATTTTACGGCCTTTTAATGGCAAATCCTTTTTAAATACAATATTTGAAACTTTTATATATTTAATTTGACAAAATAAACTTCTTCTTTAGAATTGGGAAATAAGAATTAAGTTTCAATAAATTTTTGGTGTTTTTCCGATAACTTTCATATTTTGGTGAATAGTGAAAAATACTATATTTTAACTGAAAACAACTTTTTAAATCAAAATAATTTATATTGTTAAATTATAAATTTTAATGGTTTGGAATTATAAATAGATTATATTTTTTATCATTTAATCCAATGATGGTCATTGTAAGTAATTTAACTTTGAAATTGGACATAAATAACTGTCAAACTTTTGGTGGTTAGTATTTTTAAAAAATACCCCTTTTGGTTTTGATAGCAGGAATTAATTTTAAATTAATAAATGAAAAATATTTGTTTTTAATTTGGTAAAATAGACTTCATTATTGAATTCATAATATCAAAATTAGCTTAGGGTAAATTTTTGGTATTTTTTTGAAAACTTTTAATTTTTGATGAATAGTGAAAACCACTGAGTTATAGTTTAAAACCGAATTTTTATTTAAATAATTATTTATTTTATTTAAATTTATTCTATGTCAAAATAGATACATAATACCTATATAATTTCAATTTACTTCGTTGGAGTCAGTTTATAATAATTTTAAATATATAAAAATTTTATTGAACTTTTCACCGTCTTTTACCAACCTCCTAGGAGAATTTGCAAATTCACATAAAACTTAATTTTACTACTTCTGTGAGTGAAATTTCAAATATCTGAGAGAGACGATTAATATCAAGGGGTTAAATTTGGTTCAATAAGATAAAAATAATTTTTGGTGAATAGTAACTTTTTTACTTTTATTTACCACGGTAAAAAGTAAATAGGGTAATTAAGGGTAAAAATGATATTATTATTACCCTAAAACATGTCCTAATTATATTGGCTAAGTATAATTAGACAAAAAACAACCTTAGGAATAAAATATGAACCGCTTTGATCCACTTGGATTAGATTAGGACATTTATTATTATTTAATTCAAAGAAAAGTTAAAAGAGTTAAAATCAATGTTTAATAACTAAAAAATTTTTAATATAGGATTATACATAAGTTAAATTTGATTATAAATATTCATTAGAAATATAGAAAGATTTTCTACATAATGGTATTTTATTTATAATTTTTAGACATTAAATTATTTACTTTATTTATGACACACTAATGATGCAATAATTACCTTATTAGTGAAATATTAAAATAATTGATATTATAAATACCCAAATAAATATAATTTGTGACTTTTAATGAATTACACGAATTTTATTGGTTAATATGACATGTTTGGATTGATTAAATGAATTTTTTTCGAATTTATAAAGTTATTAAGACTTTAACAAAAAATCAATTATTAAATAGTGTCAAAATTGACATAAAAGAGTTTTTAAAACAAATATTATATTATTAATTGATATAATATTTTTAAAAATATAAGGATTGGCCAAAGTACTTATATGATGATAGTTATGTCATTAATGAACCACTTGGGGTTATCTTGGTAGTTTATAGTAAGTTTATTAACCATATAATATAAAAATACAAAGAGACATGGTAAATGTCAAACTATTTAACTAAGAGTTAAATCCAAAAGATAAGGGTAAAATAGTTACCCAAACTTGTCTAAAACTTATTGGTTGAGTTTTTTTCGACCTATCCCCACCTTATACTTCTAATAATCTACTTTGGAGACCTTAGAAACCGAATATGATTTTATTATAAAATAATACTTTAAGTTTTTTTCTAAAGAGCCCCTCCTCCCCCTTATAAAAGGACACCACTTCTAACAAATTCCTCACACCTCTCAAGACTTTTGGCTCATCCTAAATCTGCCCAATTAAGCTCCCTACATACCTCTCCTCCTCCTAGAAGCCTTACCTTAGGCAGAAGGCACTTCAAGAACCCATTTTGGTTTAAACCAAATGGAGTTACCCAAATTAAAGGTAATGATTTCTCTTAGCTTCTTTTCTTTTATTTTACTTCTCCAACCCCTAAACACTTCTTATTATTTTATTTTGTAACAAAAAAATTATCCTAAATATAATAGGATATTTTTATTATAATTATTCTAACTACACTTACACACACCTCCATCTAATGGGTGAATAACAAAATGTTTCTATGGATGGAAACCAAACGCCTCATGAAACGATGCTTGTTCAATTATCTCCTACCACCTCTCATGGTGGCCATTATGATGGAACTATAATTAAATATGATATTAATGATATTTATTTTATATATAAGCTTCTGTAATTCCATTTTATATCATACCATTATCCGTTTCATGTTGTATATATATACGATAATTTCATTTGAGGATGTGCGGACTACCGCCCCCTCAAAGTGATATGACTCGTTCATACCATACATGGAGCATATAAAGGATGGTGTTAATGAACTTAAGTAACACATATAAGATATTATATTATACTGGAATAATAATATACCTATGTATCATTTGGTTTTGATTTCTTTTAAAATGAAAAATTAAATGGAAGTAGCGTTCGTGCGTACGTACGGATTACCGTCTCCACGAACACGATGAGATTCATTTCCCCATCATATACATTCAAGAATAATTCTCATTTGATGATTAAAAGTAATGTTTAAGGACTTGATATCATTCTGGATATGAATAAGATACATCCTATCCATAAAAAACATGACTTAGGTAATGAATCATATAAAGGAAAACAAATCAATTAACACCCGAAACGACGATAATACTAAAATATTATTAACAAAGAAATATTAAAAGATCATATATGATACTAGATTTATGTATATGATTCTTGTATAATTTAATAACAATGATTTAACTATTATACAGGAGGTTAACCTACACTCTATCAAGGAAAAGTACAAGGTAAGGGTTTATTTCACAATCTCTTCATTATCTGAGGTTGTTTATACGTAATTATCTACTGAGACCTCTTTATCATCCACATCCATGTTTCTTAAAAATATATTTCAAAACATTCTTACTATTTTACAGAATATGGGTTAAAGTTATTTATAACCTTTTTTGACTTTTTATAAGAAGTTTATAAAGGAATATATTACGTCATTTTCCAAAAAAGGACCTTTTTAACCTTTTCGACAAATTAAGGTAAGAATGTCTTTTTTTAAACTTATACGGTGGGTGAAACTATTTTCCACCACTGTAAAATCTTCAAATCTTCCCTTACAATCTTATAAGAATATTTTCAAAGTAAATGTTTTATTTTATAATTATGTGGCTTTTAAATGACTTCAAAAAAAGAGATATTTTCTCAAATAGTTTTGATTTCATCTATGTCAACATCCATTGATGGAGTTTAAGCTTATTTGAAGTTGATTTATTATGATACAAAACTTCTATATTGTATTGAAGGTTTTCTGATATGTTTGACTATGGATGTGTTATTTTTATACCATTCATGGTTTATGGATAAAGTATTTACATTTCGTATGCTAGTTTTAATATGAATGTTTATGTTATGTTTACACTTGTTCATATGAGGAATTCATTGGACTTAGTAAGTGATGGGTGGAGCCCTCTATAGCTCCTCGATGCATCGGTAGGTCTCATGAGACAAACTAGTGTCTTGGCAGGAGGCCTTGACAAAATCTTATTTGTAGTCTTGGAACGAGGCATTGGCTATGTGGTTATGATATTCTGGAATTATACATTCCATAATTATAAAAGTGGTTGTTGATATTGCATGTAATTATTCGACTAGTAGAATATCCATGTGAATAAGTAAATATAATTATTTCATTTTATTTTTTCCATATTATGCTGAAGTTCAAGTTTAAAAGGCATTTGTTTTAGTTATACATTGCCTTAAATGTTTATGTTTATTTATGAAAGTTTCTGCTATATTGTTATCCTTACTGAGCATCTAAGCTCACCCATTTCTTTGTTTTATTTTTCCCAGGATGTGAAGAAATATTTTATGAATGACCTGTAGGGATAGTATGAAGGGGATATGAGTGTGGAATATGGATAACATATTATTGTAGTTTTTCACTTTATGATGTAATGTAACATTTATGAATATATCTAGTGTTTCCAAGGCTACTAAAATAATCGGTCTTTAGAGACTTGATCTTTTGTGATCATGCCAATGATACGTAATAATGCGCCGACTCTGGGTAACTAGGGTTAGGGCGTTACACCTACCATCCACAATTGAATATCCAGACAGAGAGAGCTATAAAGATATTTGAGTATATGCTTCATACTTGTGTTCTCAAATTTTATGGGGCTTAGGATGATCATTTGGGCCTGGTTGAGTTTTCTTATAACAGTAGTTATGAGTATTCAATTTAAATGGCTCCTTTTGAGGCATTGTATGGTCATCCTTATAAATCTCGATTGTGTTAGTTGGAGATTGGAGAATGCTACTTGGTTGGACTGAGTTCAGTACAAGAGTTGAAAGATAAGATTCAATTGATTCATAAGAGAATGTTTACAATACATAACCGATATAAGTCTTATGTTGATCGTCACTATAGGCCTTTGGAATTTTCAGTTGGTGGCTAGGTGTTCTTAAAGGTTTCTCCCTCGTTGGGTCATTGATGAATTGGGAGGAAAGGGAGGCTTGATCCTCATTTTTTGAGACCTTTCAAGGTTATTGAGAAGGTGGGGAAAGTTTCTTACCATTTATAACTACCACTATAGATGAAATCGATACATAATGTGTTCCTTGTATCATATATAAGAAATTATTTCTCTGATCCATTAACATTTTGTGCAGGATTGATCTTGATATTGAACCTGATTTATCCTGTATTGATCGGCCAATTAGGATAGTTGATTATGAGACCAAGGTATTTTGTGGGAGGACAATACCTTTTGGGTCATGTGCTATGACAAAATGGTTCTGATAATCAAGAAACAAGAGGGAATGATTCTATTGTTTGAGCTCAGTGGCTTGATTTGTTGGAGAAATACCACTAGAGATACTTCTAGAGGAAGAGAAGTCATTAGAGTGGTGGGGGGGATTTAATATACTTTTTCTATAATGATAAAACCTCTTGTGTTAAAATTATTAACATATTTAGTTGGGAAAAATGAGTTATCAGCAAAATAATTTGATAAATGTGTTAAAGTACATAAATTGTAGTTAATATCTTGTGACATTTAATTGATTTTTTTGGGGCTCAACACTGAGTTAGTGTGAGATTCCAAGGATTATGAAGCCTCTGTAAAGATTGAATAAATATTTCTATATATTATCTTAAGCACACACTTTTTATTTAAAATAATTTAATAACTCCTAAATAGTGTGACATATGAGAAATCGAAGACCACCCATAGGCCTGGGATGTGGTGTTTACCCTAAGCGGGGCATAAAATTTGTATGTGTCGGAAGTTTGGAATACCCACTCTAAAAAATAACCATTTTTATATTTAAGAAAATTTAAATCCATTTTTTGAATATTAAATAATTAATATCTCTCAAATGGTGCACTGTATGGGTAATCTGAGACCACTATTGGGTTTGTAATGGGGTGTTTACCCTAGGTGGGATATAAATTTTATACCCAATGAACTTTTAATGTTATTTAATTTTTATATTAAATAATTAATTTTAATTTATTAATTATACCCATTTTTTACTACTCTTCTTCTTCAATAAACAAATAGGCCACCATTAAAACTCCCCCAAGACGTTGAATACACTGTTATTCACACGAATTGATTGTATTAAATTAAAAAACCCTAAATGGGATGAAATTAAGGTATTTTTTTTAAATTTTCCTATAAATCAATAATTAAAAAGGGTTTTGGATTTGGGGTTTTTCTATTTGGGGTAGCTTAGGGTTCCTAAAATAGACGGACCATTCTGGGTTCCATGTTGATCTTTTTTGTCAAGTCCAGACAACCTTGAGTCTCATATACTCATGATCGTAGTAGTCTCCATGAGCTGATAAGCTTACTTCTTCATCCAGGCATGGGTGATAGTCCCTCCTACCACGCACCATGTCTAGGTGAGTTTCATGTTTTTTTAGTTTCATTATTTTATTTAATTTATTACAATATTTCCTAAATTCTAAAATTTGGAAAAAAAAATTTTGATTATAAATTAAATAATGAAACCAAAAATCACCATAATATAATTATAAATTTTTTTAATGTTAGTCAAAAATATCAGATGTTAGGTAAAAAATTATCAAATGATAATTATATGAAATATAAAATGATAATATATAAATAAATTATAAAAGATAAATATTATTAATTTATTGAAGGATTATTATTAATAATTATTGAATGATAATTGTATAAAATTATTAATGAGATAAATTATCGTCACATGTGATATTTTATTTCTTTTTGAAATAAAAAAGTTGGTTTTGGTTCTAGGAACCCTTGAGAAACATTGAGTATAGGTGTGTCGATGCTTAAGATAATAAGGCTATGAGGAGGTGTATTGAACCACAAAAGGCGATTTATCATTTCATCTAACATCGACAACCTTGAGGTAGGTGGCTCCTTCACGATGCCTAATTTATATTAACCCTAATTTATTTGTGTAAGTTTCAATTGTTTAAATTAAAATTTAATTGTTTAAATTCGAATCTTATAGATTTCAATTGATTTGTTAGAAAGAGCTCATTCTAGTGAATTGGGTTTTTTCAGAAAAATTGTTTTTTGGCATGGAAATTCAAATTAGTGAGATTTAAATTGTCAAAATTTAAATTCTAGTTTTTATAGAAATATAAGAAATTGAATTATTAGATTTAATTGTAGAAATTGATTTGATGGATTTTTTTGAAAACCCCTAATTCCAGTAATTTGGGGGCTTGTGATGAAATTTTTGGAATCTATTATATTTTGAAAAGGGATTTAAAAAAATATTTTGATATAAACCCAACGGTTTTATCTTGTTAAAAAGGCATGTTTTTTATTAAGATATGTTTTTGTTTTAAATCGAAAATTGACATTTAAATGGAATAATGGGATTAAATTTTATTTTATGGAGTCTTAAAAAAATTTCCATCATTGATTGTGTTAGAGCACATGAAAGACTTAGGTTTTTTGTGAGTTATTTGGACACACTATATGATTATAAAAAATTCTAAAACATAAATTCATGATGCCACATCCCTTAGGTGATGGTGAAAAGTTCTCTTTGGCCAATGTACAGAGGACTTGTGTGTACACATATTTCTATGATCACTTAAAGACTGAAGAGTCCTATATCTTGGAACATATATACCTATTTGGAAGATTACCATTTTTCTCACCTGTTTATATTTGAGATATAACTGTATGAAAATATTCTTAGACTATTTTACATGGCCTTTTTTGAATTTATATAAATTATTTTACATAAAATGTCTTATTTAAGACATTTTTTTGAAATATTCCATCACATATAAAGTAAATAATGTGATTAAAGTATTTTTCCATTATTTGAATTGTATAACATTATTTTTTTAAATATTATTTGAAATTACTAACCTGTTTTATTTAAAATTGAAATATTTCCTTAGATAATTTATTATTAGAATCTGTTACGGAATATTTGGTAGAATCCTATCAAGATTTGGGTCACACCCAACGTTTTCCTTTGGGTGTTTTTAAACTTTCTCCTTCCATGTTTGAGAAAGGAAAAATGATCTCTTAGAGGTGGATCCAAATATTGAACTTTGGACTTGATGATTTGTGTCCTTAGGGGCATTATGTTATTTTCCCAATTTTCATACTTGGGTTGTAGTATTTTGGCCTTATTTATGCCTTCTTTTATTCTGGTAAATTACTCTAAGGGGAGTTTATTTTTTTATGAATATTGTCTTGTTTCTTTTATTTCCACATTAGTATTGGAAAAATAATTCCCAGTCTCAGTTTTTATGATTCCAGGTGCTAGTCACTGACCTGTGGGGATCGAGAATGCCCTTTGGCCATGTCATGGTCGATACAGTTATTTTTGGAACCATGGTCATCTTTGCATGAATTGGAATATGGTTTGTGTTTGTTGTCAATCCTTAGAGGAAGTTCAGAATGTGTACCAGAAAAGTGCTCATACAGGTCAAACAAATTATAGTATTGAAGGTGGTACCATTTTCCAGTGTTTGCCAAATTTTTGGGCCTGAAAATTGACAAATGGAGAAAAGTGTTTTTGGCAAAGAAACTTGTGTGAAGTGTACTTGAAAAAGAAGAAACATGCGTACCATATGTTTTTCAAGACCATAACATGGAAAATGGAAAAGGGATAAGGGACGTGAAGGTTTTGGGCTGGTCGCGCAAGTGACTTGCACACCAAGAAAGGACTTGGGCACTGATGCCTAGGAGGTTGGAAAGTTGGGCACCTGTTGTTCTTCGAGATCAGAGCTTCAAAATATGGAAAAGGAAAGAGGGCAGAACAAGTATTGGTGTGGTCGTGCAATTGAGTAGAGCGACAGAGGCTAGGGTGGTTGGAGCTGCGCACCGGGACTTGCGCACCGTGAGGACACTTGCGCACCACCGCATAGGGGGTCCAGTTTTCCTATAAATAGAGGACCACCCCTCCTCATTTAGAACAAAGTTCAAGACTTAGAGATTTGTTGAGCTCTCGTCACGTAAGTGGTTGAGTTACACAAGTGGTTGTTGGGTCGTACAAGTAGAGGCTGTGCACCAGTTGTTGGCTGCACATCCAAAGTGGTTTGGGAGTTAAAGGCGTTGAGTCGCGCACGTTTGGAGTTGAAGGAGGTAGTGTCACACAAGTGGGTTGGTGTCACCTGTGCGCCGAATTTGTACCATGCAATTGACTTGCGCGCCTATCTTGAAACTTGCACACCGATCTTGGAGAAGCGTTCCAGGTGAGGTTGACATATGCCTATCCTTTTTGGAGCTGCACAAAAGGTGGAATATTTCCTGATACCTTCGGTGAAAAGGGAGATTAGTCTACAAGTGAAAGTTGGACTTCAACAGAGAATCTACATACAACAGAGGATGCATTCTTTTGAAATGATAGAGAGACCTCCACATTTATAAACTGAGCGTGACTTCATCAAGGGCAGTGAGCCAGGGAGAGTCAACGGGAGTGACCCGAGGGACGCTGTGAGCTATCCCTGAACCTTTTTGTAAAGGCAGTGAGCTTGGGACAGAGTGATTGTGCCCGAACCTTTGTAACACAATGCTAGTGAAGTTTAGTGTAATTTGGTACGACCGAAAACCTATCGGTGTTTTCTCCGTGGATGTAGCCCTTAGTGGTAAACCAAGTAAAAAGTTTTGTGTCGTCTATCTGCATGTTAATGTTTTCTTTCTGTTCATATACATCATACTAGTTTAACAAGTTCCTACCAATTTGGGAATAATATCTATCACTTTAAAAGAAAAAGTTGACACCCTGATTTACCCCTGCCCTCTCAGGGTGTCCCGGGGTCCTACAATTATCATATTTCTCGGGTACCCAAGCTGGTTGGTGAAATGAGATTATATATCACTTTGTTAAAGAAAAGTTAGATTAAGTATTGGTTATAGTTGAGCATGTTGGAATTAATAAGCTAGTGGAAAATATCATGACTACACTATTGGCCACTCCTAAATTTGAGAAACATTGTTTGAACCTCTATGTTTAACCACTACCCCAAACATGAGGAGGTTTAATTTCTTTCCTCTTGTAACACCCCAAGCTTCCACGGTATGCTTCTTCTTAATAATTCAATAGCGTGTGATGTATGCAACACTGAGTTCAAGCGTACCACGACCTATCAAACTAGATGTTTAAAAGGTGACAATGAATAGTATTAACTACATTTTGAATTTTATATATCCCATATAATTTTAACATTACTAACATAGATAATTTTAAAAATTTCATTAATTATCAACTTTAGGCCCTCTTTTCTTTTTATAGTAACTAAATTAATCCTATAGTATAAAATAAAAGAATATATGGTAAGAGTTAAACTCTTTAACTAAGGTTTAAACCAAAACGATAAGGAAAAAAAAATATTAAAAATCTATCTAAAAATTATTTAATGATGGTTATTATAACAAAAATCATCTTATCTTAGAATTAAATGAGTTTTGGACCATTTTTAAACGAAATTGAATTTATAATAAATTAATATTTCTAGACTTTCCTAAAGTGTTACTCCTCCCTCTTATAAAAGGGAACCACCTATACCCACTTATTCACACCTTGAAAGCCCTTTGGCATGGCCAAATCCTTATTAAATATCCTTCTAAATTCCCTCACTTAATCAAAGAGGAAAAACTTTGGGAATACATCTATCTTAAAGAGTCATTTTGTGAAAATCATAAGGAGACATCAGAAGAAGAGGTAATTGTTTTATCCCTTCTTTCAAACCTTATTTCTTATATTTCCTCTTAATAAGTTTTTAGCATATTAAAATAATAAATACAAGATATAATATATGCTAAGATTTTTTTAAGAATATGGGACAACTGTATTCCTCTTTTTATCCATCATATGAAAAACCATACCACCGTGCATGCGTACGTACGACTTACCATCTCCACATCGTGGTGTAAATTGTTTTTCATATTAAATTTATTTATATGGGTATAAAGATGAATATAATGGACTTAAATAATAAATATAAAATTATATTGTTTCTTTAAAATTCATATTCTATATAATTCTATACAATTTACCCATAAAGAAATGATACTGTCACTCATGTGTAGGTACGACATACCATTTCCACGATGCAATGAGACTCATCTCCCATTTTCACCATCCAAGAATGATTATAAGAATAAATATTATTAACAATTATGAAATATATTACATAATAATTCTACTGGGATGATATATATATATACATATATTTCATTCACTTACTTCCATACGATACGAAAATGAAAATAGCATTCATGCGTACATATGACCTACTATCTCCATGAACGGTGCATTATATTTCATATATCTATTTATATTTATATATGATATATAAATCATATTATACATTCTAGAAGTAATTAAATCATGATAAAAGTAATATGATCAAGAATAACAAGTCAAAACATGTATGATAAACAAAGCGATTATTACTCGAAATATTGAATTAATTTTGAATTGTTAATAAATGGGTAATATAAAGTCATAAAATAATCATATATGATATCATAAATATTATTATGATTTTTATATAAGTTAAAAATATGTTTAAACACATTATATAGGAGTCTCAGACATGTATTGATAGTATCATACCTAAGGTAAAGGTCAATCTCACAATCTCATTATTATTAGAGGTTGTTGATGTGTAAGTATCTTCTGAGACATCATTATCATCCATGTTCATGTTTCTAAAAATGTTTTCATAAAATATTTTACTATAATCCTATGGATTTTTAAATTCATTTTAACATATTTTTGACTTTTTATAAATTTTTTTGAATATAATCATTCAAGCATTTTCTAAATGAGGTACTTTATGACCTTTTTGACAAATTAAGGGAAGAATTTTTTTTGAACTTATACAGCACGAGCATCTATTTTTTGCTCTTATGTCACCTTAACATTTTTAATCTCCCCTTACTAGTTTACAAGGTTATTTGAAAAATAAAATTTTTATATTTAAATACCACGACTTTTAAATGTTTTAAAGTAAAAGGCATATTTCCCTCAAATATTTTTAATGACTTCATTAAATTATTTTCATCTATGTCAAAATTATTTATTATATTTTATTCTTATTTGAAGATAAGTTATTATAATACAATCTTTCATATTGTATTGAAATTTTTGTGATAATTTTAACTGTGGATGTGCTATTTTTATACCATTCATGGTTATGGTTAAAGTATTAACATTTTATATGCTAGTTTTAATATGAATATTTATGTTATGTTTCTGCCTTTTCATATAAGGAATGAATTGGAATTAGTAAGGGAAAAGTAAGTCCTTCTATATCCCCTCGATGCATCGGTAGGTATCATGAGACAAACTAGTGTCTTGGCATAAGGCCTTGACAAAATATTTTTGAATGGTCTTGGAACAAGTCCTAGACGTAGTAGTTATTATGTTCGACATTATGCATTCCCTTGTTATGAAATTAGTTATTACATATGATTATTTGACTAGTAGAATATCCATGTAAATGTTTATTTTTTAATATTTGATTTATTCTTTCCATATTATGCTGATGATATGGTTTTAAAAGGCTTGTGTTTTAGTCTTGTACCTTTCCTTATAATTTTATGCTTTGTGATAGCTTATGCTATATTTTTTATCCTTTCTGAGCATCTGATCTCACCCCTTTATTGTGTTTTATTTTCCTAGGATGCTAAAAAGTATTTTATTATTGATATTCAGGGTGAATCTAGGGGAATAATGGCATTCTCGAAGGATTATCTAAGCTATATTTTATGTTAGAAATTGTAATGTAAATTTCATGTATGTAATATATTTTCCAAGACTAATAAATTTATCGGTCCACAAGATTTGATTCCTTGTAATCATGCCAATGTATTAAAATAATGCAGTAGATCTGGGTAACTAGGTCTAGAGCATTACAGTTGGTATTAGATGATGTTTAGAGACAACCTTGGAAATAGATTTAGAAAACTAAGATTAGGGATCATAACCCTAAGATAGAATTTGAGGGTAAGTATTTAAGATAATACTAGAATATTAAAATAAATATTATGTTGGTATTTCTAGCAAATAAATGCCTATCTAAATACTAAAAGTGGACATGGTCCTAGTACAGAGGTACCTAGGTGTGAAAAATCTGACAAGGTGTTCCAAGCTTGACTCTGGGTAACTTGGTACATGACAATGTTCCTTACTGCATCCCCGGTTTGAAACTTCAGGGGGATATGCGTAGGATAATTAATATTTTCTTTACAAACCATTATGAAGGATTTATGAGTAAATATGTTCTTAGAGGAACCACATTTATGATTATGGATTATATATTAATAAAATTTTCAATTTATGTTAAGTATTTTACTTGTTAGGAATTATTCATTATGATTCAAATCCTAATTTAGTGTATTCCATTGTTTAGAAATGGAACCTAGTGGTAGAAATGGAAATCGTATCAACACACGTAATCCATGTAGGTATTACCTTCCTATGCAAGATATTGATAGTGGAGCTGGTGATATAACTCGTACTGAATAACTTATAACCATACTGGGATAGATGAGTCATGTTATGAATAATAAACTTACCCGTATGGAGCATCCTGATCCATAACACAGAGGACCGATGTTAGATTGCCTCATAAGACAACAACCTACAATATTAAATGGGACTAAAAATCATTTTTCAATTGAGCAGTAGATAAGTTCCTTAGAGAAAATATTTCTTACATTAAGAAGTAACGAAAGGGAAAAGGTTTTCATGGCTGTTTATCGTCTCTCAGGAGATGCAGATCAATGACGGTCATTAATTAAAAATACAAAATAGGATTAAGAAGTAGGAAATATGGAATAAAGGGAGTTTAAAGAAATTTTTCTAGAGAAATACTATCCTCGTGAACAACGAGCTGATATGGAAAGACAATTTCTGAGCCTGAGAAAAAAGGAGGATAAGAATGTTGTAAAGTATGATCTTAACTTCACATGGTTATAAAGGCATTATACAGACTACTTACATAACCCAAAGATTAAGATTGATCGATTCTTTGATGGGTTGAAACCTTTACTACAATGGGCAGTGGTCTCACATTCTTTCTCATCATACAAAGATATAGTCTCGTGTGCTATCAAGACAGAAGAATAATTGTCTAAGTCTTATGACATTAAAGTAAATCAAGAGAGGAAGATAACGATGGAGTAAGAGATAGATAAAGGAGAAAATAGAAAAATGATTTTCCCTTATGTGATAATTTTAGGAAGAAACACCCTGGTACTTGCCTAGATGGAATGGGAGTTTGTTACAAATGTGGAGAAAAAGGTCACCATGATCGTGATTATAAGGGAAATAAAGAAGCCATGAAATGTTATAATTTTAAAGATATGGGACATTATGAAAACGATTGTCTAAAGCATCAATAAAATATATCTCATAAAAAGAAAATGGATCAAGGACAAGATTATGCTATTATTACAGTCAAAGTGGAATAATTAATGTTTTTTTGTATTGAAGAATTATATTCTGGTTATAAGAATAATGTGATATATATAAGGATTTTACTGCAGTAGTTTTTGTTTTCATTAAGGTTTTAATATGATTAAGGTAATAATATATTCATTACATGACAATAAGAGTAACATTACATTGTATGGGGAATCTGATGTTACAATTGATTTTGGAAATTTAGAGACCTTTTAGACAGAGATTGGATAGAAGTATTTTGGATAACTCTAAATATTGGAATGGATTAAGTTGAAATTTTTATATTATAATTTAAGATTATTTTTGTAATGTTATAATACTATATTTTTAGAAAAAGGAAATCCTACTGGCCGGGAAATAACCCGTCGCATCTGACAAAGCTGTGGGAATCAAGCCCACAACTAATGTACGACAAGGATTTATCACCCACTACTAGCCTATAAAAATACCCTAGTTATTATAAAATAGTTTTCTTCATTTAAATGTTATATGTTTATATTTTTATCCTTATATTATTGAGGTAAATATAATGTTTTTGAGTTTTATTTTTTGAAGAGAAAGATGAGTTTGTGGTAGGAATTAGTTAAAGGATGATACTCTACATGTAAATTAAGTATGCTTCCTTGTGTTCTTAGTCTATGAATTAAATTAATTCTACAACACTAGTTAATGGATCATAAAACCAATAATGTTTTCCTAATACTTTATTTTGCAATGAATCAAATGGTTCCTTAGATTATAGTAGATTTATAGCTTTCTTGTTGATAACTTTATCCTAATAATATTCTCTATCACTCTCCATTATAACTTGATGGTTAGTTTTCTCTTCCATATCCATGTTTTGTTACATATAACCCTAGTATGTTTTATTTTTGATAAACTTTATATGTACTATTATTTGTTTTAAAATATATGTAACACCACAAGCTTCCACGGTACGCTTCCCTTTGATTAATATACTAGTGTGTGTTGTATGCAACTTTGAGTTCTAACACACACTACAACCAATCAAACTAGCCGTTATGAATAGTAATACCCAATTTTTGAAATTTTATAAATTTCATCTCTCAAAATTGATTTAATTTTTGGATTCAGAATATCGAAATTAGCCTAGGGTAAAATTTTGGAACTTTTCAAATAACATTTATATTTTGAGGAATAGTGAAAATTACTAAATTTTAATTAAAAACAACTTTTTTAATCGAAATAATTAATAGTGATAAATTATGAATTTGAGTGGTTTTAAAGTATATTTAGAATATATTTTTACCATTTAATACAATGTTGGTCATTTGACATAATTTCACAATTAAACCGGACATGAACAAGTGTCAATCTTTTGATAATTATTATCTCTTAAAAACACGCTTTTTATTTTAACAACGGGAATTAATTTTAAATTAATTTCTGCCACTTCTGTATTTTGAATTTGGGAAAATGGATTCCCTATTTGGAATCAGGATGTTCAAATTTTTTAAATAGGTAACTTTTATTTTTAGACATTTTGAATAATTACTTCGGTAAAATTTTTATTTACAATGGTTAAAGGGTAAATCCAGTAAATAAGGGTAAATAAATAATATTATAATAATAATAATAAATTACCCTAAAATGTGTCCTAACCTTATTTGTTGATACATGTCCGACCATGGGAATATTTGGGTCGATTTGGGGACCCCATGGAGCCACTTGTAAGTGATAATGACACTTTATATTAATTAAGTTAAAATAAATACAAAAATGATATAAGCATATATCTTTTAGAAAAACAATTTTTACATAGGGTTATATATGTTGGATTTTGGACTAAAAATATTCATTAGAAATATAAAAAGATTTTCTACATAATTTTAGTTTATTTATAATTTTTATAAATTTAATAATTAATATTATATATGACACAATAATGATGCAGTTTTTTCCTTATTAATGAAAGAATCAAATAATTGGTATTATAAATGTTAAAATTAATATAATTTGAAAGTTTTGATGACATAAATGACATTTATTTCTTAATATGACATTATAGTATTGCTTAAATGAATTTAATTCTAATTAATAAAGTTGTTATGACTTTACAAAAAATCAATTATTGAATAGTGTCAAAATTGACATAAAAGAGTTTTTAAAACAAATATTATATTATTAATTTATATTCAATTCCTAAAAATCTATGGTTCAGTCAAGAGATGTGTATAATGATAGGTGTATCCTTAATGGACCACTTGGGTGTCTCTTGGAGTTATATAGTAAGTTTATTAAATATATAATATAAAAATACAAAGTGACATGGTAAGTGTCAAACTAATTAACTAAGAGTTAAAACTAAAACATAAGGTTAATATAATGACCCAAACCTATCTAAATTCTATTTATTGAGTGGTTTTAGACCTATCCCCACCCTAACCTTTAAATAATCCACTTTTTAGCCATTATAAACCGAATATAATTTTATTATAAAATAATATTTCTAGATTTTCCTAAGGTGCCCCACCTCCCCCTTATAAAAGGACACCACTTATAACAAATTATTAACACTTTCAAAGCCTTTTGGTTCGGCCAAACCCTGCCCAAATACTCTATAAACTTCCCTAAATAAAACCTAGAGGCCTTAGTTTGATCAGAAATCCAACCTAAGGATCCCTTTTGATCAAATCAAAAGGAACAACCCGAAGAAGAGGTAATGTTTTCACCAACCCTTTTCAAGTTAATTTCTTCTTAAACTTATTCTTTCTTTGTTATTCCCATTATAAAATAATAAATCCAGTATATTATATATACTATGATGTTATTATAAATATTTTACAACCATATTCAGTATTCTATCCATCCTTTGAATGACATGTCACCATACGTGCGTACGTACGACTTACTGTCTCCACGTCGTGGTGTAATTGTCATTCAATAAATTATTATTTGGATGGGTATAATAATGATGTTTAATTCATGTAAATAATAAATATAACATGATAATTGTTCTTTATATATGATATAAAATCCAATTATATATTATTTTAATATCAAAAGGATGATATTGTCGCTCGTGCGTATGTACGGACTACCGTCTCCACGAACGGGATGCGATTCATACTCCATCGTATCCATTCAAGTATAATTATCATTTGATGATTAATAATAGTATATAAGGACTTGATATCATTCTGTATATAAATAATATACAACATATCCAAAACAAACACGGTTTATGTAATAAAACATATGAAAGAAAATGAGTAAGTTAACACTCAAAACGACGATAATACTAAGATATTATTAACAAATCAATGTTAAAAGATCATATATGATATCATAATTATGTATATGGTTATTTTATAATTTAATAACAATTTTTTAACTATTATATAGGATTTTAACATACCATCGACTAATGAAAAGTACATGGTAAGAGTTTATTTCACAATCTCTTCATTATCCGAGGTTGTTTGTATATAATTATCTACTGAGACCTCTTTATCATCCACATCCATGTTTCTTAAAAATATATTTCAAAACATTTTTACTATTTACTATAATATGGGTTAAAGTCATTTATACCCTTTTTTTGACTTTTTATAGGTGGTTTATAAAGGAATCATTCCATCGTTTTCCAAATAAGGTCCTTTTTAACCTTTTCGACAAAATTAAGGTAAGAATGTTTTTTTAACTTATACGGCGGGTGCAGCTATTTTCCACCATTATAAAATCTTAGAAGCTTCCCTTACAAGCTTCAAAGAATATTTTCAAAGTAAACGTTTTATTTTATAATTATATGACTTTTAAATGATTTAAAAAAAGGAGATATTTCTCTCAAATAGTTTTGATTTCATCTATGTCAACATCCTTTGATGGATTTTAAGCTTATTTGAAGTTTATTTATTATGATACAAATCTTCTATATTTTATTGACGGTTTTGTGATATGCTTGTCTATAGATGTGTTATTTTTATACCATTAATGGTTTATGGATAAAGTATTGACATTACGTATGCTATTTTTAATACGATTGTTTATGTTATGTTTAAACCAAATCATATGAAGAATTCATTGGACTTAATAAGTGACGGGTGGAGCCCGATATAGCTCCTCGATGCATCGGTAGGTCTCATGAGACAAACTAGTGTCTTGGCAGAAGGCCTTGACAAAATCTTATTTGTAGTATTGTCACGAGGCCTTGGCTATGTGGTTATGATAGTCTGGCATTATGCATTCCTTCATTATGAAAGTGTTTATTGATATTTCATGTGATTATTCGACTAGTAGAATATCCATGTGAATAAGTATATGGAATCATTTCATTTTATTTTATACATATTATACTTAAGTTCAAGTTTTAAAAGGATTTTGTTTTATTTATACATTGCCTTAAATGTTTATGCTTATTTATGAAAGTTTCCGCTATATTGTTATCCTTACTGGGCATTTGAGTTCACCCCTTTCTATGTTTTATTTTTCCTAGGATTTGAAGAAGTATTTTATGAATGACCTACAAGGATAGTATGAGGGGATAAGAGTGTGGACTACGGAGACTAAATTGTTGTAGTTTTTATTTTATGATGTAATGTAAACTTTATTAATGTATCTAGTTATTCCATGGATACTAAACTAATCGGTCTTTCGAGACTCGATCTTTCTTGTGATCATGCCAATGTTATGTCATAATGCACCGACTCTGGGTTACTGGGGTCGGGGAGTTACAATAGAGGTCTCATTAATCCATTTTATGATGTAGAATTTCAATAAGATATTTTGAAATGTCAAATCCCTAGTTTTCAATATTTATTTTAAATTAGGAGGCTGCAATTTATTTAAGGAGGAGATAATGTAACACCCCATTCTTCCACAGTACACAACTTCTTAATAATTCAATAGCGTGCGACGTACACAACTATGAGTTTAAGCACACCACGACCTATCATACTAGCTGTTTAAAAAGTGGTTATGAATAGTATTAAACAAATTTTGAATTTTATATATCCCATATAATTTTAAAATTTATCTTTTTTGTTTCTTAGACATAATATAAGGAAAAAGTCAATTTTTTAGATAAAAAAAGTATTTTTTAAAAAAATACAGTTTTCCACCTTTTAATGGAAAACCCTTTGTAAATCCAATATTTGAAACTTTTATATATTAAATTTCATGATATTAAATTCTTCATTATAATAATGACATAAAAATTTATTTTGGATAAAATTTTGATACTTTTCTGTTAACTTTCATATTTTTATGAATAGTGAAAAATACTATTTTTAAATTGAAAACAACTTTTTTTAATCAAAATAATTTATAGTGTTAAGTTATACATATGAGTGGTTTTCAAGTATAATTAGATTATATTTTTTTCATTTAACATAATTTAGGTCATTTGAAGTATTTTTACATTTAAAATGGACTTAAACATATATAAATCTTTTGATAGTTTTTACTTCTTAAAAACCCGCTTTTTGGTTTTCACAATAGGAATTAATTTTAAATTAATTTATAACAACTATTTGTTTTGAATTTGAAAAAATGGATACCATATTTTAAATCATAAGGTCCAAATTTTTTAAATATTTACCCTTTGTTTTTTGACATTATGAATAGTAACTTTAGTAATTATTTAATTTACCATGGTTAAAGGGTAAATACGGTAAATAAGGGTAAAAAAATAATATTAAACTATTATAACACAAGTAACAATCCTTTTGGATGATATTTTTTTTGACTGTGGGATTCCTTGGGTCTATTTTGGGACCCCATGGAGCCACTTGAGTGGGAAAATGAAATTTTATAAGAATTAATTTAAAGTATAGAAAAATATAACATAAACATGTATCTTTCACTATTTTTTTATATGAGGTTATATAATTGATCTCTGTGATATTAAATAATAATTATAAATATAAAAATATTTCCTACATCATGATATTTTATTTACAAATTTTAGACATAAAATAAATAAATTTAATTATAACATAATGATGATTCAATGATTTCTTCATTGATAAAGGATTCAAATAAATGATAATATAAATGTTAAAATAAATGTAATTTAGTTATTTTTATGTCATCCAAAAATTTTATGGATGATATTGAAAAATTATATTTGCGTTAATTCCTTTGGTTCAAATTAATCTGGTTGTTATGAATTTGTAAAAAATTCAAGTATGAATAGTGTCCAAAATTGACATAATTCATAACTTAAAACATAAAATAGTTTATTAAATGATATTAAATTACTAAAAATATAGTATTTGGGAAAATGACTTAGATAATGTTAAAATATTTAATTTATTATCTACTTGAGGTTCCCTTGTCATTTTATAGTATCTAAATAAATCCTATATTATAAAAATAAATGATGACATGGTAAGAGTTAAACTGTTTAACTAAGGGTTAACCAAAATAATAAGGATAAAAAATATATTAAAAAGTTGTAAAAAAATTATTGGATTATGGGAATTAGAACCAAAATAATCTTATCCTATAATTGAATTAGTTGTAACTATTTTTAATCGAAATTAAAATTATAATAAATTAATAGTTATAGAATTTCCTAAAGTACCCCTCCTCCCTCTTATAAAAAGGCACCAAATCTACCCACTTATTCACACATCCAAAGCACTTTGGCTCAGAAAAAACCAGCACAAATATCCTACCAACTTCCCTCACTTCATCCTATAGGAAAAACTTTGGGTATAAATCCAACATAAGGAGCCATTTTGTGAAAATCAAAAGAAACACCCGAAGAAGAGGTAATCGTTTTATCCCTTCTTTCATAGTACATTTCTTCCTCTACTTAATCTTACTAAGTTGTTAGCATACTAAAATAATAACTCCAAAATATAATATATTCTAAGATTTTTTTAGATTATGGGACAAATATATTCCTCTTTTTACCCATTCTATGAAAAACAATACCACCATGCGTGCATACGTATGACTTATCATCTCCACGTCGTGGTGTAAATTGTTTTTCATGTACAATTTATTTATATGTGTATAAAAATGAATATAATGGACTTAAATAATAAATATAACATTATATTTTTTCTTTAAAATTTATATTACATCCAATTATATACCATTTAACCATTAAGGAAATAATATCGTTGCTCGTGCGTACGTACGTCTTACCGTCTCCACGACGCGATGAGACCCATCTTCAATGTTCACAATCCAAGAATGACTATAATAATAAATATTATTAATAATTACTAAATATATGACATAATAATTGTACTTTTATGATATATATACACACACACACATATGTCATTCACTTACTTCTATACGATACGAAAACGGAAATATCATTCATGCGCACGTACAGTCTACAATATCCATGAACAGTGTAGTTCATTTAATATATCTATTTATATTTATATATGATATATAAATCATAAGATACATTTTTGAAGTAAGTAAATCATTATCTAAGTAACATGATCAAGAATAAAATTTCAAAACACATACGATAAACAAAGATATTATTACCCAAAAATGTTACATTAATTTGGAATTATTAATAAACAGGTAATATAAAGTTATAAAAGAATCATATATTATATCATAAATATTATTATGATTTTGATATAAGTTAATAATCTATTTAAACACATTATACAAGAGTTTTTAACATGTAATGAGAGTATCAGACCTAAGGTAAGGGTTAATCTCACAATCTCATTATTATTCGTGGTTATTGACGCGTAAGTATCTATTAGAACCTCTTTATCATCCATGTAGATGCATCTAATAATGTTTTCATAAAATATTTTACTATAATACTATGGATGATTAAATTAAATTTTACCAATGTTTGAATTTTTATAATTTTTTTTGAAAAGAATCTTTTAGTCATTTTCCAAACGAGGTACTTTATGACATTTCCAACAAATTAAGGAAAGAATTTTTTTTAACTTATACAGCACAAATGGATATTTTATACCATTATGTTGCCTTACAATTTTTAATATTACCTTACAATTTTACATGTTTATTTTAAAAATAAATGTTTTATTTTAAAATTTCATGTCTTTTAAAATGTTTTAAATTAAAAGGGATATTTTCCTCAAAGATTTTTAATGAATTTATTAAATTACTTTCATCTATGTCAAAATCCTTTATTGTATTTTATGCTTTTTTGAAGTTAAGTTATTATGATACAGTATTCTATATTGTATTCAATTTTTTCTGATAAGTTTAACTGTGGATGTGCTATTTTTATACCATTCATGGTTTACTGTGAAAGTATTTACATTTCATATACAAATTTTAATACGACTGTTTATGTTATGTTTCAACATTTTCATATGAGGAATGTATTGGACTTAGTAAGTGATGGGTGAGGCCCACTATATCCCCTTGATACATAGGTAGGTCTCATGAGACAAAATAGTGTCTTGGCCCAAGGAATTTATAGAATATTTGTGAATGGTCTTGGAACAAGGAATTGACGTAGTAGTTATTATGTCCGGAATTATGCATTCCCTCATTATGTAATTAGTTATTACATGTGATTATTCGAGTAGTAGAATATTCATGTTCATGTTTATATAGTAATATTTGATTTATTTTTTCCATATTATTTTGATTAAATTGTTTTAAAAGGAATGTGTTTTAGTTTTGTACCTTGCCTTATATGTTTATGCTTATTTTTGATAGCTTCTGCTTTATTTTTTATCCTTATTGAGCATCTGAGATCACCCCTTTCTTATGTTTTATTTTCCCAGGATGCCAAAAAGTATTTTATGATTGATATTCAAGGTTAATCTAGGAGAATAATGGCATTATAAAAGTATTATCTATGCTATAGTTTATGTTAGAAATTATATGTAATGTTCATGTATGTAATCTATTTTCCAAGACTGCTAAACTGATCGGTCCTTCAGGACTTGATTCCTTATAATCATTCCAATGTATTAAAATAATGCACCGACTTTGGGTAATTGGGGTTAGAGTGTTACACCTCTCCCAATTTTTATTTAGTGATTTATATAGCAAGTTTCATTAATGACATATTATTTCTATCTATGTTTATTTTAAAAGGGGAGAAAAGAAGACTATAGTGATTTTTGAATGTGGATTCAAAGGTAAGATTCTTTTATCCTCGAAAAGTAAATGGTATGAAAGTTATATGGTTATATGATCCAAGGGGGTAAAAGAATGTGATTTTAATGAGATTAAATATAGGGGGATTTTGGGGGATAGGAATGACACAAGGCATAGAATTCCCTCTTGAAATATTGTTTTCTTTTCCAAGAAATGCTCTCATAGACTTAGTGTGATGGATGAGAATATTATATTACCATTTGAAAGAAGTTAAATGTGATTTTATTATTGAATTTAACTTTGTATTTAGAAAAAACTCCAAGGTGGATAACGTTATAACTAAGGTGATTTAAGCCAGAGTTTTATGTTGTGTTTGTTTTCTATTTAGTTGTAGAAAATAAGGGTATAGAGTTTAATTATTATGAAAAATTGTTTTTAGATGAAGAATATTTTATGAGTGTCACTCTTAATTGATTTTAAATTTTTAGATAAAAGGGAAAAATATATAATAATTATGGAGGTTTTAGTGGAGTTTAGCAAAGAATTTGAAGTAAAGGGGTCATTCTTTCATATATCGTATATGAATGCATTATAAGTTCATAGAAGATGGTCTGCATAGGAGGTACACAATGGCCAGTTTTAAAAGGGATTTCATAGAAAAAATTTTAAAAATTATTTATGCATGGATGAGAATGAACCATAGAAAGTATGATATTGTTCGAAAAGTTGAGGCGACATAGTACACAGATTAGGTAAAGGGATTATACAAGAAGAAGAATTTTGAAAATTATGTTTTTTTAATCTGGTGGTTAGAAATTTGTGCAGGCCATTTTTTATAAGTAACATGATGATCAATTCATTTATCAGTCATGAAAAGTTAAAGGAAGATCAAGATATTAACCACATTAGATAGATCCCTACATGAAGAAATCTAGATCATGATGAATATGAGTTCTTGAAGAAGACTTATTTGTGAGGTGTAGTTTGTTTAAGGTATTACGACGTAGTTCATTACTATAAATTAGTTCTTGGAGGGGAGTTCTGTGAATTAGATCATGAAGGGTCCTTGAAAATGGGAATTACATGAAGGTGCTATACGAAAGAGGTACTATGTAGGAGTTGCATGAAGTGAAATAGATGATGAATAGTACACGATGTACCATATACTATGTCCAATTTCTTAAGTGAGGGTTTTATGAAATGAACAACATAGTACTTTGAAATTATGTGTCTATTTATGGATATTTATACTGGGATATTAAAACTCATTGAAGAAACATATTTGGGATGTCATGATGTGAATCAAATCATATTTTCTCAAAAATGTAAAAGTGAACTACATGTTAATAAATTAAAAAATAAATCCACATGAAGTAATGTGTGGAGGAGGAGTCAATAGAAGTGATCCACCAGAGAGAATGTGACTTTACATGAACTAAATTGTAATGGTATTGGTCCTGGCATAGATTGACCATTATTGAATAATTTTAATCCACAAAAACTAGTAAATCAAAGTGGAATATGGTATGAACAACACATCACCCATATCTTCTCCTTGGATTGTCCCCTTGTGGTGAAATAGGTAAAAAAATTTGTTTCTTTTTTTACTTAAGAATTTGTGATTTTGGTCTATGAATGATTAATTACTATAGGTTCAACATGGTCCTACTAATGTAGAAATAATATCTATCATAAAAAAGCTCTCACTTTGGTTCACCCATCCCATATTAGGGTGTCTCACATTGAAACATATTTTTATTCATTTTAATCAATCATTGTGAATTTTGAATTATGGGTTTTGTTCTAATTACTTACCTATGTGTGTTCTACCTTGGAATAGCCACTTAATATGCCTTTTTAGTGAGTATTTAAAAGAGTATTTATAAATTTATAAACTTAATACCAAAATGTAATTAATGATGCCCTATAAGTGAATAATGGGGGTATTTTTGGATCAAAGGGAATAAAAAATATATAAATATTTTCCATTCCCTCTATTACAAAAAAATATAATTATATATAAATTTTCAATGGTAATTTTGCATTTATTTTTCTTAGGAAAGGGGTATTTGGGTAGGAGAAATTGGTGTTTTAGCTCAGACGGCACATACTGGTCAAATCTGGGAAGTGTAATAGGACTGGTTAATGATAGATATATTTAATTAATCACACATTAATACATTTTTTATTACCTAAGTATACAATATAGCACAATCCCATAATTTATCTCTTGAGGAGGCCACTCACAAGAACAAAATTCTTATTATCAATATTTAAAAATTAACCAATATAGAACTAAATTTAATACTATTATAATGGGAGGGGGGATAAAAATTCATATGACATAAATATTTATATATATAAATGAAAAAATTATAAAGAAAACAAAACAAAATAAATTAATTTAGTGAGAAACAATTGTTTTTCTTAGTAGTACATTATAACAGAAATCATTTTTATTTAAAATAATAATTCTCAATATTTCATTCAATATAAATATCAACCCCAAAATATAAAACTCTCATATTTTAAATTTTAATACCCCAAAATGACCCTTTAAATTTCAGATAATATCCCTCACATCATCAATACAATACTACACTGACCCTCCTTATGAAACATTATGATGAAAAATGAGATGAATGAAGATTAACAAGAAAAATAATACAACAGTTGAAAAAGTAGGATTAACTTACACCAAAAATGGTGTAATGACTATTTAAATTATTAGAATAAAATAATGACAATAATTTAAGCATAGATAACTTAATAATCTACCACTCTCCCCTCTAACAAGTAATGAGGTTAGTTTTAATTTTACCTGGTCAAAAGGGAATAATGGGAGAATAAAAAATAAATAATAAAAGAGAATAGTTAAAGAAGAAATAAATATAAATTAAAATTTTATAAAACTATTACAATATAAAAATTCTACCATAGCCCCAAGAAAAATTTCTCTCTCTAAAAATAAATTTAAATAAAAATTTATAAGAATGAGAGGTAGAAAAACATTCTCTTCAAGTTTATCCCATAAAATATTATATTTTTTTGGGCTAGTAAATGGATGAATATGGAAAAATTATATACATGAATTTTTTTCTACTGTTTATTTTTCATTATCCCTAAAAAAATAGTTTCTTTGGATACGTTTATATGGAGTTATGACCAAATTTATTACGAAAACTTTTCTGGATTGAAAGACTACTCAAATATTTATAAATCTATTTCCCAAGAATTTATGTCTTTGAATAAGGTAAAATATCATTTTTAAAAGTTAATAGAATTTATCTTCATAATATTATATATCATCCTTCAAAATTACAAATATTTTTAAATTTAAATTTTTGAGATATGGTCCCATCATTAAAATCTGTTCAAGCTATCCACATATTTCAGGTGCTGATTAGCATGAATTTTTGACCAAATTATGAAACAAACTTACTTCCAATTCAGTTAAATGATTTTTTTTAATATATTCCAATAATATATTTCCAAATTTCATCACATTCCAATAATTGATGAAAAGATTATGGCTAAAATAGTAATGTGTTTTCTATTTCATTGATTCCAACTCAATATTAAATTTATGTACAACATATTCCAATAAAACATGATACCATCTCATATGATATAAATGAAAAACTTATATACATTAATATATATTTTCTTTAAAATTTTTTAAGATAAAATTCACCCCATAAAATGTTTTATGATAAAAAAACTGAAGTGACCTTAAGAGGGTAAAAACATAATTTTCATTGAATTTTTAAATTTAAGATTTAAATGAAATTTTCCATTAAATATTCATATAAATTTATTTATGAGGAAATAATATCAATTATAATTAGTAAAATATTCAATAAAATATGATTTTTCACTAGTCACCACCACCACCACCACCACCATCCTTATTTTACTTATCTCACCATATATAAACCCCCTTTTGGATTATGTCCATCTTGGATAATAGTTATAAGTCTAAAAATTGAATCTTTATCAAGGATGTAAGTGGTGGACATTCTATAAACACCACCCATTGTTTTGTCTATGTATATGAAAAAACTACCACCCATTAACCATACCCATTTTATTGTTCCTTAATCCTTTTAAATAATATATAAAAGTTTGGGGTACCTTTTATTGAAACATTATGGATAATTATATAAAGTTACATAATGATTCCTTGGATATTACCCTTGCTGATACATTATTATGAAATAGATCGATGATGGATTCTTAACACAAGGCTCTTCAACTTAGTAAATTTGTTTTTGGTTAGACCATGGATAATCAATGGGTCTTTGGACAAGTAGACCCATTTATAAAATGACAATTTCCACAATGGATCATAAACAAGTTTAGATTACTCACTATATACACCAATAATAACATCAAATTTATCCAATGACATATGATAATACTTCTTAGTAATAATTGGAACTCTCTATAATCATACTCAAATATAGAAGATAACTCCAATTTAAACTCTCAATATTCTATATATTTAATAAATAATATTTGATTAAAATTAAATGCCTTAATTATATTAATAATTTTTTCATCGATCACAATCTTTTCAAGGATATCCAAGTTAATAATCTTAATGTCTACCATTTTTTCTCAAACACTTTATCCATCCTAATATTTTTGAAGTTTTTCTTGAACCAAAAACATAGTTGAATTTTCTTTAAAGTATCATACTTAGTGAATAAGGAGTGGGATATGGGAGGATAGGCTTCAGTTTGGGGATGTGTTTGGATTTAAAAGGCTAGTGGGACTTTTATAGAGGATGCAGGCTCATGTTTTTAAGTATATCACCTCTTATTATTAGTTAAAGGGAGTTTTGGTGGACTTTTAACTATCAATTTCTTTGTATATAAAGAATAAACTAGCTTATTGGGACCCTTAAGTTTTAGATGAAATTAAATAGTGTATTAGGGTGGATTAATTGGGCCTTTGTAGATTTTTGGGAAGGGGTTGTTAGTTCAAGAGAGAATTATGAGGAAATGGGGATACTATGAACTGAGTATGTAGTTAGGGGTTGAATGGGTCTAGAGAAATATGGGAATAAACTATGATAGATTATTAAAATTACCTTTACCAATTTAGATATAGAAAATGGCTTAGTGTTGGTGAGATATTAGGTGGGTGATAGGTTATTCTAGTTTTAGGGGGTTTGGAACTACAAAATTAGGGTTTTCTACCAATATTTATAAAGAAATTTCAATTTTATAGTGTAATTTTTCTTTTCACACTATATGTTTTTAGGATATGGGCTCTAGTTTTAGGAATATTCATTGATGTAATAAATCATGTCGTATATTTATTCATTATGTCATAGTGTTATTGGATGGGTTTTTGAAAATTAATACTTTGAAATTGACTAAGACATAATAGATAAATATAATAATGCAATTTGTGACTAGGTTAATCCCTAATAAATACTTAATTCATGATCGTAACTTATTGTTTAGGCATTACAAATTAGTCTCAAAGGAGTATTTATCATTTGAAAACTTTTGTTTAACACCTGATATGCACCATTGAATATGTCATAAGGTATATTTTTCCTTGGAATGGGTTTTACATTATACTATCCACCAAAAACTACAATTATAGGATATTATTTGGACTTTAAAATTTAATTACTTCTTTAAAAAGACATTATTTCATAGAAAAAAGTTATGATTTCCACTCCACCAATATGGTTATTATGGTCTAACCATTTTTCTGTAAATTAAAGTATTGATTTTTATTAGATTTTTTTTTCATTTTTATTCCACTAGTCCAAGTAATTGAAACCAAATAGTTTAGTTTAAAACATCATTGAATTTTTTAATTATGAATAGAAAAATTATTATGGAATAATTCAAGTACATTACACTATAATTGTTGGTTCTACTGAAAATATCATCATTTTATTCAATTAATGGTTTTTGATTTCTCTATCACTTGTCCTTTTACATTACCACAATATATAAGAGATAAAAATAGGATAGAAAGATATTTTTAAGCTTCTTATGATGGGTCATTAAAAAACAAAATCCTAACCTATATATCATAACATTATTTTCCAAAAAACAAAATTATAATAAAAAAAGTTCAAAAGTCATTATTAGGTTGCATCATTGTGAGTGATTTATTTTAAGTTCAAATAATAACATACCTAATTATTTAATCAATGTTCATGGATATGAAACACATGATATAATAATAATAAATATAATGATTTGAGTAATATCCATTCACCTTGAATTATGGATAATATTTCCTTTAAATATCCACTTCTCTATGTGGATTGACTTGTACCACTATAAAGGTACTGACCATCATGATTTGAGATTTCCTAAGAATGAATAAAAACATGTCTTAAAAACTAATAACTGTACCCAAATTATAAATCAGGTTTTTAGATGTGTTAATCATGAAACATATTTTACATGTCATTATAAATTATTAAATTGGAATAAACATTCCTTTATTCCTATTCTACCACTTTATGTTTCAATATCCTCTTCTTAATAGCTTTATATTTTTTCTAATTGAGACCATTTATGACCCAATATAAATTATGGACTAACTCCACTAGAAGGTTTCATAATTTCCCATACAAAAATAAGAAATTAGGCATTTTAAGTTGTGTTTTATAGGTTATTTGGATGGTCAATAAAGAATTATCAAGTTTATTTAACTAAAATTTTCTTCTCCCATTGACATTATTTTCCAAAATTTTGTTGATCTCTTTTTTCAAAAGATTCACTTGTGCACTTGTTTTTAGGAATTATAGAGTTCTTGTGTTGTATAATAATCAATATTTTTCTAGTACACCTCTAAATAAGTGGTTATTAAAATGAGTTCAATGATAACTAATGAGTAACTTTGGTGCTCAAAACATTAAGAATATGTTATTTTTTTAGAAAATTCATCAGCACTTTCACTATATTAGTAAGAGTAACTTTCACTTTAACTCATTTTAATACATAATCAATATTATTATTATGAATTAATCATTGATTGAATTATAGATACACCCAATACATTTTGGAATTTTTTTATAATAATTAGATTACATTTTTATAAAAATTAAAACCATTTGATTTTCTTTAGTAGTTCTTTTGATGCATTATTTTTCTTCCCACATTCAAATTTCTTTAATAAATTTTATTTTTTAATAATTTTATTTTTCAATCAGGAGTTAGTATTTTCCTTAAGGTATTGTGAATTAATAGTATAAGGATAATTACATAATTAAATATTTTCATTGCTCATAAATAATAAATTTGATTTTAGAATCATATTAAGAAAAAATTAAACACTTCATTATTTATTAATTCTTCGAGAAAAGTATTAATATAAGAGGATAAATAATATTTAAATATGTTTTTTTAATACCTATTAGTCTAGATATTTCTTTTTATTATAATATTGGGAATGAATGCATCCTAATTAAAGTAAATTCATTTAGTCTTAAGAGTTTAAATTGTTGAAATATTATTGGTTTAAATTTATTGAATGTATAAAAAGTACACGATGAATATTTTATCCATCCATATAATTCTTATTCAAAATTTAATTAATTTATATTTTTATATGAACCATTATTTTAAGTTAATTTTCTATTTCTACTTTGTTATAAAAAGTAAAAAAATTATTAAGTTTTGTTTTCATTACATTTTGATATTAAAATTAAAAGATTAAATAATTTATAGGCTGTTATAATATAGGTTCTATGATCGTTTGATCCATCATTGGAAGGAATTAAAACCTAAGATACACTATTCCTTTATATTTTTCGGGCCAAATAATATAAATTCTAAACTGTAACTACCATGATAATTAACGATATCTCATAAGTGACCCAATTTTTAGCCACATTTATACAAACCAAAATAAACATGAAAATAAATATATAAAATAATAATAAGTTTATTGAGTTATTTAATATTTCTATTTATTTTTTCTTTTTCTTTTTTATGTGTATGGTGTATTGTTTTTGATTTCATAGGTCACAAGTGCAAGAGAAAAAACATATTATTTAATCTAAGTGTGATGATCACACCAAACCATTAAACTATAATCTAGAGATCAATAGATACTTTTTTAGTCACCAATTATCACCAATGGTAGAGAGAAATAATCCTACTGTGAATGATAATTTGATGGTATATCTTGTTGAGTAATCCCAATTAATGCAATGTGTAAAACCAATGATATTATTTTTAGGTATGAATTTTTTATTTTATGAATTTTTTTAGTTTTATTCTATAATTTATTGGTTTTAAAGTGTATTTTAAATTATAGGGATGATGTAATTCTATACTATAATAGGATTATTTCACGACTAAGGGTGGCCACACCATTAAAAGTCCTCAGGAAGATAGAGCAGCTAATTCCCCTACACAAGAGTCAATAAATTTACTCTCTCATAGGGGTGCCCCAAATATTATAGTCCTAGAAAAAATTAGGAATAAATGTGTCACATCCTAACCAAGTTTTTATCCATGGAATATACTGGTGTAGAAATACCATGTCATGATAGTGATGTGTCACATTATAACTAGAGGTTTCTATAAGTGGTGGTCTCACTATGGGTGATTTACTATATAAGGGCATGAACCCCTATATACCATTCCTTTGTATGTTTCTATGTTTTTAGGTTACTATTGGAATCCTCAAGAAGGTTTGATAGAGTTTAATATTTAAAATAAGGAAGCAGGAGGAATTCACAATGATAACTATAGTTTATGCTACTTATGAGTAGTTCGTCGATTGAATTGTGATTCATGACTTGAGAAAGGGTGGTTCATATCGTGTGATTCTAGACATGAACCATCAGTTCATAAAGTTAATTGGTCCATGTTTGTTGGATATAGGAGGAATTTTTTTTTGAAAATATTAAATATCGATCCATTTACAACATGAATGAAACATTCACGATGTGAATGACACATTCACAACATGAATTTATGTCTAGAAATGTACCTATAAATTCCATCACACCCTCAATTTCTCTAAAAAATTATTAATTTTTCCCAAACCCTATACAGTCAAAGGTAAAATTTCAAGATGTTTCAAAACCCATTTGATTAGTATTGATCCTCAGTTTTCAGTGTTTGATCCATGTTTATTTGAGGGGAAATTTCCATTCATTTTCTTGTGGATCTTATCTATTCGATTTTTCCTACTATTTTATCTTTCCAAGATATGGTGGTTGATCTATTTCAATATAAAGGAATTATTTTTATATTTTTTTGGCATATTTATGGCATGAAATACTTGGAGGGATATAGTTTCCTTGTGGGAGATGTGATTAGAGATCAACATTGTTGTTATTTTCTCATTTGAATAATGTTTTATGCCTTAAGGTAGGGTATTAATTTTTTATCCTTATTGTTAAAGTGAAATCATAAAGTGATAATGCTGTATCTCTTTGGGAAATAGTGGAACTAACCTTATTAATGATTAAAATAGATTGAATTAATAATTATTTTGGGTTATAATGATCACATGTGTTTATTCCATATTATCCGTTTTCCTCTTTATTTTCTAGATAATGTTCTATATGTGTTTATTATATGGTATAACATGTTTTTTTCATTTGTAAATTCGATAAAGAATGTAAATCTAGTATTTATTATTGTCTAAATAATAAATATACATGATTAATTGAATTTTTCTTTCTTATAGTTTGTTAAAACTAAAAGTTATGCTTAAAATCATGTTTAAATATTTCAAATTTTTTTATAGTTTATGCATTAGGTTTCATATTATTGCAACCTATGAAAATATTAATTGGTTAGTTCAATTTGATAATAAACTAGTGGGTTGAAAAGATAATTTTAGGTCTGAACAAGCCCATTTTCATGAGAAGGATGAATGCCTTAGTTATAGGGACTGAATTCCCTATTGACTATTTGTTGTTTTCTTACTGCCTTGTGTGATTTATATAGATGTGAGACTTGTGATGCGATGTGATATAAGTATGGGATGGTCGATGGTTTATAATAATGATCATAGAGGCCTATGTTTTTGGAAATAGTTGTCTCCTATGATGGTGGGATGATGATTTTCATAGTGGTGTCAGGGATGGAATCGAGACTAATGGAGTGGATTAGAGCTAGGGTTTATATTTTTTTGTGATGAAATTTGGTATGCTTTCTTTTTAATTAATTTTCATGAAAGGAAAAATGGATGGGCTTCTATTTTTTTCATTCCCTTCTAAATAGTTGAACACATCACGTTTTTCTTGGTTTATGAATATTTTTGTTACTTAGGTTGAGTCTTAGAGTACCTGGAATTATGGAATTATAATGAATGTTAAATTTATTAGCCCCTGTGGTTGGTGGTTTAAAACAATTCTGAATAATGATAAATCTTGAGAAAGCTTGGGAGAGGTTGTACTATGTATTGAGGGAATGGAATTGACAAGTAATTAATATTACTATGAAATATACTTCTAAATAAATAATTAATTGAATATTTTGATATTTTTGTGTGCTTATAGGATATCTATTCCTTAGAGGTGTATGTCTGGTGTCCGAACAACTATAGTTATAGTCGGTGTTAATAATAGTTAGTTTCCCATAGTGTGGTTTTGAGAGACACAAATATATATATATATATATCATTATTTTATGTGATTTCATATGCTACCCTACCCATGTTGGTAAGGAGACTGAAACCCATTGGACTTTGGGAGGGTGTTTTCCTTAACATCTAGGATGGAAAAAAGAATAAATGGTTGACTACCCACACTTTTTCATATCTCTTATTCTGGTAGTATTATGTGCTGGTATTCATAGTGGTTAACTTTATAAATATATATGTGTGTGTGTGTGTGTGTTTGTAGAGGGATGTAATTTCGTGTGGTTATTTCACACACATTTATCTCTAGATATAGTATCCTAAGGATTATTATAGGTGAGTTGTGTGTGGGATGTGATGTATTGAGGTATAATACATGACATATGGGTTGTGGTGGATCCCAAAAACTACCCAATTACTATCTTGATATGTAGTTTATGGTGATGAGATGATGTGATGAATGGGGTTTAGGGTATGTTACAATTTCCAAGGTTTTTAATGTGGGATTATATATTTGGATACAAATGAATCATTACATGAAATGTTTGGGGAAGAGTGAAAAAATAGTAGGTAAGTGGTAGTGGGGTGATTTAATTTGTTATCACATTGGTTATTATATTATTTATTGTATGCGTTACATCATGATAGAGCCATGTAATGTTTGATAACTTATAATACCTTATTAAGAGATGAGTTATCTTCACTTGTTTATTCACTTGGATTTAGTATGATTTATTTATCTTTTATATGAGAGGCTATAAGGAGGATCCTACTAAGTGTACATGTTATTCCCACCCTATGTATATATAAACTATTTTTAGGTTTGTATGAGATGGTTGGTAATTGGGTTGGGAATTACTAGCCAGAGGAGTATTTTTTGAGTTCTTTGGAATTTCTAGGTCACTCCTGAGTTTTTTATTTTGGTACTTGTTGTTTCTTTTTCATTTGATCAAGTTATATGAAAGTATATTCATATATTGGGATATTTTATATTTTTATGTGCAAGAGTTGTTTGGTGTTATTATTATACCTCTCATTACCAATTTTTCTTATAGGGTAATGCTTCCCATTTGTGTGTATGATATGTCCTTGGTGCTTGTTTCTAACCCATGGCCTATTGGACGTAGGTTTCGAGCACCACTATATCTTTTATATTGTTTATGTCTTATGAGGGTTACCTTTGGGGGAGGGTGTCATGAAAAGTGGTATAAAAGTTCCAAGTTGAGGTTTATGATGGAGTTTGGAGGTAGACACTAGTAAGGAATCTATGGGTTGGTAGGAAACAAAGGTCATATGAGTTTAGTATATTTTATAAATAAGGGATACTAGCTAGGACATGTGTATTTATCCCCCCTATAATTCAATGTAAGTAAATTTATGTTTAATGAGATAAATGAGTTAAGTGATATTGATTTCAGAGTATAAACCTAGTAAAGGATCATGCGTCCTTCTTCCTTTCACCTATGTTTGAAATGGGTAGAACTTGGGGTTGGGTTAAAAATTAATTAAATAATTAATCTTAAATACTCTATATTATTATTTTAGGATTCCCTATCCATTTTTACTTTTGTAGGTTTGGATCTAGGTCAATGTCCTCATCAGATTAATACCGAATATGTTCAGCAAGATGTTCTAGAAAATCACCATAGAGTTGTGGTTGATGATGATGAAACATAAAGAAATAAAATATAATAGTTTCAGTACCAATTTCTATAGAGGTACGAGGGATCAATTTAAGATTTAGCGAAAAATAAATAGTTTAAGGTGGTAGAGATAACATTTATTTTGATCCATGCTTATAAGTATCATAGGGTTTCATTAGCAGTGACGATGATGCAAGTTGTAGCTAGGTAGTAGTGGTTCTTTTTTCCTTGAGGATCAGGAGGTGTCAACTATTTTTTGGGAGAATTTTTTATATCTGTTTTGATATGAGTTTCTTTCTCTGACTGTAAAGGCAACCAGTCATCAGGAGCTCATTTCCCATCAATTAGGAAGCTCTAGTTTGTGAGGGTTTGAGATCTGTTAGGAAACTTACACAATATAGGTCATAATTTCTGCTAGATGAAGAAGCTAGTGAGAGGAATTTCAGAGAATATTTTTGTCTAGAGATCTATTGATAGGTTACCCCGTTAATACTAATGAAATATCTCAAGGTATTGGTGAGATTATAGGTTGTTGAGTGAATACCGAACAAAATCATATCATCATGAGAGGGGAGACTTCAAGATTCACCTTATATCATAGATGTGATCTAGGATACTCTGTTTCTTGGATATAAAGATTTCCAGATGACTAGGGGTAGGTCCCATCCCTATTCATCGCATTTCCATAGGGATAAAAGCTCTTAGGCCCCTATTAAAGGATCAAATGTTTATTTTTATTATATAGGGTTGGTCATCTATGGAGATATCTGTCAACTTTTCTTATCTTGAAGTGTGTGGCTACTGTTCAACATCAGGTTTTTTCTATTTGAGTAGTTTTATTCGTGGAAATAACAGTTGGGGGCACCAAATTTTTATTATTAAAGGGGAGATGTTGAAGGTAGAGGAAAACCTCGTGATGTTCCTCCTCCTCAGATAAGAGATAAAAACTATGTAGGTGGTTTTTTTGAAGGTCATAGAGGTTTTTTAGTAGGTCTTGGTCATTTGTATTCTTTATAATTTCCAACACGAGGAGATCTGTACATTGTTAAAGGTACCACCTTATTTTTTTATACTTATGTGAAAGATTTGTTTGATTTATGAGATACTCACTCCTTCACATCACATACCTTATTCCATGCTTTGGAACTTGAGGTGGAGAGGATTACTATACCCTTAGCATTGACTATTCCAGTTAGAGGTCGAGCTTGTCTATATAAAGTGTATAGTGACTATGTGCTAATGTTGGGTCCAAACTTCTCTTGGGGAGTATTTCTATGTTTATAGATAAAACCATATGTAATCACCCTTGATATAGAATCATATCATTTGGTGTAGGCTATCATGGATCACATTAGGAGTTAGATTTTAGTATATTATATTGATAGATATCCTTCTGTGTGCATTGGTGAGTAATATCCTCAGATGGGTTGGAAGCATGTTTTATCCTTTTCTTCCTTAATGGATGAGTTTATATTGATCTCATCAGAGGTTTAGCTAGTGGTTTTTTCCAGAGTTACTAGAAGAGTACCCTTATGAATTTCCTAATGAGGTTGTGGCACTACCCCCTCATTAAGAGATCATGTTTGGGATAAATATATAATAATAAACTTCTCTGATATCGATGTATCTATATATAATGTTTCCTTTTAAGTTGTGGGATCCACTGATTTATATATATGATCACTTATAGTGAGGTTTTTTAAGATGATCATTTCACATTAGAGTGATTTAATTTTATTAACAAAGAAGATCGATGATAGTATGAACCTATATATTGATTATCACCACTTGAATTAGGTGAAATACCATATTATATGGATTGATTATTTATTCAATAAGATAAATATATATAGTTTATTTTCAAAGATCAATCTATGAACAAGATATCATTATATATGGGTGAAGGATGAAGATATAATGAAGACTACTTTCTGATGTCATTATGGGCATTATGAGTTTTTTGTAATGTTGTTTGGTGTGAATAAAACTCTATCTGTGTTCATGGGACTGAATAATAATTTTTTTTGAGAGTTTTTGGACCAGTTCATGGTGGTTTACATCAATGAAATATATATTTACTCTGTATCTTTGGAGGAGAATGATAAGAATATACAAGTCGTTTTAAGGTTTCTTCATTGTCAGGAGCTGTTCAGGAAGCTCTAGAATTGGAATTATGGGATTGTGAAGTAATGTTATTAGGTAATGTCATGTACAAGTGTGTATTAGTCATTAATACTTTATATATCAAGGATGTTTTTTCTTTGGAATCCCCCAAGACTATTGTAGATGTGTGTAATTTCCATGTTATTATAGTATCTTATAAGAGGTTTATACCTGACTTCTCTCAATTAATGAATCCTATGACAGCCTTTACCAGGAAGGATTGAGAATTCTCATGGGCAGACCAATGTCAAGTTGCTTTTGAGTATCTAAAGGAGAATTTTTTCAATTCATAGTTCTTCCATTTCTAGAAGATAGATTTTGGTTTGAGGTTTTCTACAATTCTTCACATCTTGGCTTGGGTAGTGTCTTTATGTAGCATAGATCAATTGTTTTGTATGGGTGTCAATGGTTTTGAATGCATGAGAATAATTACTACACCCATGATATAATTTTTTTAGTGGTTATATTTTTCTTGTAGTTTTGGGTACATTACCTCATCTACGAGCATTTTTTTTGTTTTCACCAATCACAAGAGCCTATATCATGTATTCTCCAAGTGTTCCCTGAACTTTTGAAAATTATGGTGGAATAATTTTTTTAAAGGATTATGACTTTGATATTTCATATACCTTGGGAAAGGGTAATGTTTTAGCTGATACACTGAGTATAAATTCATATAGTGATCCGATGCATGAATCTAGAGATTCTTGGAGAGTGATAGAAAAAATATTCGCATTAAATCTTGATATGGGAGAGTTTGGTGGAAAAGGATTCCTTTTATTGATGATGGTGTAATTATATTTAGTTCAGTAGGTAGAGAAGAATCATTTGGGGGATACTGAGGTAGGAATTTAGTGGGATTGAGTTTTTTATAGTGATACCCCTAATGTATGGTCTAAGGATGATCCACACTGGGTTTTGTTTTAGGGGAGGATTTTCATTCCATTAGTGATGCATGAGGTAGTTATCCACGAGTTACATATCTCACCCTTAATAGTATATCCTAGCATGATAAAGATATATTATACTTTTATAGGTTTTTTTAATGGGTTAAGGATCCATTTAATGAGTTTTGTCCCAATGTTTATTGTGATGGAAGCTGGAGGATGAAGTCCATGTTCCTAGTGGGTTTTCTTAACCATTATATATCCCTAGTGGAATTGGGGGGGGGGACATTTCGATGTACATAATCACCAGTTTACCTAGATTTTAGGTTGTCTATTATGTTATTTGGTTGATAGTGGACCATTTGAAAAAATTGGCTCACTTCTATGTGATCAAGGAGTTTATCTTAGTTGAGGTTTTATCATGGTATTTCCTGGAGGAGTTGGTATGGCTTCATAGAGTTATGAGGATGAATATCTTCAATTTTGACCCTTATTTCACCTATAGGGTGTGGAGAGGTCTCCAAAATGATTTTTTTTCTCAGTTGCTCCTCAAAGGAACTTTTTTATTTGAAGATGGATAAAAAAAATATAACATACCATATAGACACTTAAAGACATTTTCTATGATTGTGTTTTGTATTTTAGAGGTTCATGGATGTTTCACCTACATTTGATTGAGTTTTCTTATAAAGTTTTTTCACTCCCCCATTGGTATGGTTTTTTTAATCCTTACTTGGCTCACTAATATATTCTTTGTTTTTCTATAATAGGGTTATAGAGTTAGTAATTCGAAGTTTATAACTAGTTAAAAAAAAAGAGATGGTTTAGGTGATTCATGGGAGGATGAAGACAACAGATGATAGTCAAAAGTCTTATGAATACCATAGGAGGATACCTCTAGTGTTTGATTTTGGAGATCATTTGTTCTTAATGGTGGATCCTCATTATGGGTAGTGATGTTTTGTATGTGTGAGTATGATTTATCATCATTTTTTGGGACTTTTGAGATGCAATCATGTATCAGATCCAGCATGTACCAAATAGATGATGATGATGATGACAATCTTCATGATTGTTATCACATCATTTATTGGGGAAATTTCAACATTTATAATGATGAAAACATCAAGGATAATCCTATGGAGATCCAATATCTTCAAGAGAAGGTGTTTCTTGAGCATGTTATTCCCTTTTTTCTTGTCATTTGGAAGCACAATGGCATGGAGGAGAGAACATGGGAATTTTATTGATAGATACATTCTCGAAATCATGATATTTTTTATGTTCAATTTTTATTTTGTAAAGATGTTTTAATTTTTTTACCTTTATATGGTTTATGAGATAATTATAACTTCATAAAATCCTTGTTTGTTGCCTTAATCCATTTGGGAGGTATCTCCCTTGGGAGAGTGTTTGGGAGTTGGTTGTTGGTGTTGCATACTTTTGAACCTTTTTTCTCTATATAAGGAGGTTTTTATCATGTGATGGATAGATTATTGATAGTTTTCTCATAGGGTTTCCTTTCATATGACCCCTTTATTTTCTTTTCATTGAATTCGATTTTAAATTCTCAAAGGTGATAATTTTTTTAAAGGTATCTTATGTAAGGCACCAAACCCATCTATCCCATTTCTTTGTGTGTTTTTTAGGTTCAAAGTTCTTAGATTAATCCTTTTATCGGTTCAGTGGAGTTTTGGAACTGAAATATAGATACATAAGAGATTTATGACGTCAACTATAATTTAAGACATGTGTGATAAGTTCATGGCCCAAATAGTGATCCCTGTCTTGAGGAAATGTGTTTTTTAAGGCGTAATTTAGGACGTGATCTATCCATTCTTGATGTGAAAGTGTGAAGGGTCATATTTTATAAACCTATCCTTTAAAATCCATGATGTGAACTTTAAGTTCACAAAGTGACTTCATCCATGTTTATTGGATCTAGGTGATGCGTTTTTTATGAAATCTTATAACTCAAACCATTCATGATGTGAATCATACAATCAATCCATGAATGTGCCTCTAGAAATGTTTTTATAAACTATATCACACTTTTAATATCTCTCAAAAATCCCAAATTTCTCCTGAACCCTAGGTGTCCATAGTTTCTCTTTCAAGTGGTCTCAAATATCTTTTTGTTAGGATTGATCCCCAAATTCCCATGTTTGATCCATGGTGATCTGAGGTGAGTTTTCCCCATTTTTATTATGTCTCTTCTTCATTTGGTTTTTTTCCTCATGTGTTAATTTCCATGATATGGTGGTTAATTCCCTTCTATCTAATGGAGTTATTTTGGTGTTTTTGTGTCTTGATTTATTTAGAGAGTAACAGTTTCCTTGTGGAAGAGGTGATCAAAGATTTGTGTTGTTGTTATATACTTTTAAAAAAAATTTAAAATGCTTGAGGTAGGGGAATCATTGATTCTAATTGTTTTTAAGTGAAATTGTAAAGTTATCATGCTTTATATATTTGGTTAGTAGTTGAATTAACCTTAATTAATATTAAATTGGATTAAAGAAAGAATAAATTTAGGATATTGTTATCACATGTGTTTATTCCATGTTAACAGTTTACCTCTTGATCTCATAGAAAACAAATAGACCCTCCAATCAATAAAGATTGGAAAGAAATAAAACATGTCAAAAAGGGGTTGACTACCTCTGTCAAACCTTATCCCCCCAATAAAGAAAAGCAGGACATTTGGGTTAAGAAATCCAATGTACTGTCATATCTGGAGGGAAAATCCTGGGGGGATTTAGTTGAGGAAGAGGAGACCCTCCAAAAAAATGATAATCCTGTTATTGTTTTGCATGATACAGTGGCTATAAGTGGTGAAATTAATCACATTTAGGCCACTGATGTTTCTTCCTCACATACTCTCACTTTGGTTGAACATGCTAGTAGGGACTTGGGGTCGGATGCTTTTTCCCCTATGGATCTTATTTTCAACCCTGAGGTCTCCAATATGACAATAAGCGATTTGGTAAAATCTGCAGACCCAGGTTCTTCAAATCCTTCTATTGCTCCTTTAAAGAATTCTATGACTAATGATGCTGTCAATTCTGAAAATGATGCTGTTAAATCTTCTTATATTTCCACTATCACTGCACACAACACTCCTTTCTCCACTGCTGATGATTCTGTACAGCCTGAAATTTCTGTCCAAACTGATAGTATTGTTTCTGTAACAGGGGTCCGGGCACCTCATGCTCTAAATGCTAATACCTTAGTGGCTGGCACCTCATCCAACACTACACACACTTCTGAACCTGCTCCTGCTACATCTGTTTCTATATTAAATCTTCCATCATCTGCTTCAGAATCCGAAAATCTGGCTCCTCATGCTGTCAATCTCGACACCATTATGGCCAGCTCTGCCTACAGCACTGCTCCTGATCCTATTCTTCCCCCTGAACCAACTCTTACTGATAATTACCGTACTACTAACAATGTCGGGCCTCCACCCCTTGCTGAATTGCAGACTTCTAATCTGGAAAAATCTGCTTCTGCAAAACCCATTCATTCTACTTCTGTTAAATCCATCAGCTCGGCTTATTCCTCACAGGTTGATAAATCTCTCACAGCCTCTGATCCCTTGGTCCAGAGCCCTCCAAAAACTACAGAAGTCAGTTCTTGTCCCATGGATTGCACTACTATCCGGAATTCTGCACATACTCCAGCGGATCCTTCTGCTTCTCAAGCTGATGGTCTTGGCATCATAGCCTCTGAGCGCATGCCTGGCACTGCTTCTAGCAATGAGGCACCTTCTAATGCCAATACTCAGACAGTCAATCTAAACTCTTCTTCCTCCCCTATGGTCACTCGATCACAAAGGAAGAATGATTCTAGAAAATCCAAAAAAAAGAAGGGTTCCAACCCAAAACGCAAATAGTAATGAATTTTCTCTATTGGAATTGCCAAGGATTAGCAAACAATGACACCTCCACTACAATTAAGAGGCTTATAAACACTCATAAACCTCAACTCTTTTCCATCTCTGAACCAAAAGTTAATTTCAAATCCAACTACATGAGACTTGGTGCTCCTACCTATAGTTTTCTTGGCTCTTGTAAACATGGTACTCAAACTGACTCTATGTGGATCTTTTATCATAATTCCCTTCAAAATGTGTACATCATTAAAAGCACAGATCAGCAGGTTACATGTGACTTCTTGTTGAACGGTTGTCTCTTTCTTTGTACTATGATTTATTCCAATAATAGATATCAGGACATAAGGACTTTATGGCATGAGCTTTCCGATATGGCCCGCTCAATTAAGGAGCCTTGGGTTGTTATGGGTGATTTCAATGCCATTCTAAGCCCTTGTGAAAAAATTGGCCCCTCACATCTTACTATTTCTTCAAATGAATTTAGGTCAGCTATTGATGACTGTAGCCTTTTTGAAGTTACCCTCACTAGTGCCAAATATACTTGGTACAGAAAAAATTATAATAAAATGGTTGCCAATAAGCTTGACAGAGGCTTTTTCAACATGAAGTCCCTTGATACCTGGGATAATATTTCTAGTATAACTCTGCCTAGAATTAATTCTGACCATCATCCTATCTTAGTGAGCTTCTGTATGATCAGCCGTAAGCATGTTCTCCCCTTTAAATTTAATAATGTGTGGTCCTCGAACCTGGACTGTGTCGCTCTTATACACCGCACCTGGAACTCTATGAGCCACCATAAGGATTTATTTGCCTATATTTTTAAGTTAAAAATCCTAAAACAGGCCCTTAAAAGTTGGTGTAAATCTACAAGATCTCAAATTGACCTTGAAATTTCCTCTCTTGAAAATGATCTTAGTCGTGCACAAACGCAAAACACTATATCTGATTTCAGTTTGGATCCTCAGCTGGAAGCTAACCTTGCCCTTAAAATTAATTCTTTGCTCACTTTTAAGGATAATCTTCGTAAACAAATGTTTAGGACTAAATGGATTGTTGATGGAGATCGTAATACTAAATTTTATAATTCCCTTCAAAGAATAAGAAAGGCCAATCGTCCTCTTACCAAACTTATTCATGATGATTTGCTCATCGATACTGAAGAAGCCATAACAGATCATGTCACCTCATACTTTTACAACATTTTTAATGGCTCGGACATAAATATTGACATCAGGGCCAATATTATCTCCTTACAGGTTGATGATAGAGACAATGAAACTCTTTTAAGCACACCGCTTGATCAAGAAATTAAAGATACTATCTTTGGCCTTAATCCAGACATTTCACCTGGTCCGGATGGGTTCAATAATGGATTCTATCAAAAGCATTGGGATATTATCCAAAAGGATGTTTGTAACCTTGTTAAAACCTTTTTTCCCATGGTTCTCTACCTCATGGTATTAATGCCCAATTTTTAGTTTTAATACCTAAGGTTGAAAATGCTTCAGAGATTCATCAATTCAGACCCATTGCTCTCATTAATACTCTTTATAAGATCATTAATAAAATAATTGAGAATAGGCTGGTGCCCATTTGTGACAAAATAGTGTCATGGAATCAATTTGGTTTCATTAAAGGTAGGGCCATTCAGGAATGCATCTGTCTGGCCTCGGAAGGTACCAATAGTCTTAATAAAAACACTAGAGGGGGGTGTGTGGCCATTAAACTGGATATCAGAAAGGCCTTTGACACTATTGACTGGAATTTCATCTTCATGGTTTTAAATACCTTTGGATTCCAGGACTCTTTCATTGGAAGACTGAAAACTCTATTCAGATATGCCTACATTTCTATTCTAATCAATGGCTCTCCTAGGGGCTTTTTCAACTGTTCTAAAGGTTTCAGGCAGGGTGACCCTATATCGGCCATCCTCTTTGTCATTGCTGAGGACTACCTAAGCAGACTTCTAAATAGTCTGGTCGCTCAAGGATCCCTGAAGCCCATACAAGCTTCCAGGAACTTAAATATCCCTACCCACCTTTTATATGCTGATGACATCATTCTTTTTCTTAAGGGGGATCAAAGGAATATTCATGTCTTAAAACAAGATCTTAATCATTATGAGGAAGTATCTGGTCAATCGATATCCTGGAATAAATCATATATTTATTTTGGAAAGAACTTTCCTATCCGAAGAAAAAATACCATTACTTCCTACCTTGGAATTAAAGAGGGACTCCTCCCTTTTGCTTATTTAGGTGTACCAATATTTTGGGGTCGTCCTAAGGCTAGCTATTTCAATAATATCACTGAGAAAATTATAAACCAACTCTCTACCTGGAAAGGAAGATCCCTCTCTATGGCTAGCAGGATTTGTCTAGTCAAATCGACCATTGTCTCTAAGATGGCATACTCTATGATGATTTACAAATGGCCCGCCAGCATTTTTAAGAAGATCAATACCTATATCAAAAAATTCATCTGGATGGGTAGTATTCTTAAAAGAAAACTTGTCACTATTCCCTGGAAAACCTGTCACAAACCACTCGACAAAGGTGGAATTGGTATTAAAAATTTAAAGATGTTCAATAATGCTCTCCAAGCCCATCTTACTTGGAGTATCATCAATGGTACTTCCAAAGATTCTGATTTCTTATACCTTAGATTCCGCACCAAGCTTTTAAATGGGAATCTCAAGTACATTAACTCTTCAATCTAGCCCTAAATTAGAGACTCGTATAAGAAGATCATGGAAAATTCTAGATAGATGGTTCGTGCTGACTCTTCCATTAATTTTTGGTGTGATAAATGGTGTGGTAACCCCTTGATATCTCTGTTACCACCTAACATCACTCCTGATGACTATAATCTTTCTATAAAGGATGTCTTACAATATCACAGGCATTCTCTCCCCGACAATATTGCGCATATCATTGATAATCATCATTTTTCTTCTAATGGTGATTTCCTTGTTTGGGAACCTGCCCTGAATGGCATCCTTGACTCCAAAAACTTATACCAGCATTACTTTTCTGAAAGTGATTCTATTTTACATTGGGTGAGTCATTTTGATAAGTCGTGGATCAAACCTTCTAGGATTACTTTCATTTGGTGAATTTCCCATAATAGATTACCCACTGAAGCCTGTCTTCAATTCTTTAGCATTCAAATCTTCTCCATTTGTCTCTTGTTCAATCAACACAGGGAAGATGCAGATCATCTATTTTTGTCGTGTGCGACAACATATGCTTTATGGAATTATGTTTTTGACTTATTTAATTGCAGATGGTCCCTTTATGATACTATTTGTTTTTCCCTTAACAAGTGCACTAGCTATGCTTTCTCTCCTCAGGTTAAAAATCTACTACTTATGGCGGTGGTGGAACTGCTTCATGTGATCTGGTATGCTAGAAATGACATCATTCATAATATGTGCTCATTTAGTTTAATTTCAGGAAAATCTCGAATTCTTATTGCGATACATGAAGCTGCTTCCATTCAAAAAGACTGTTGCAACAACTCGGTTGGTGATTTTGAGATCCTTCGTCACCTTCGTGTGCCCGACGTCTTCCCATGGATCAAACATTCATTTGAAGTATTCTGGCAATCACCGATGTCGGGATGGATCAAAGTGAATGTTGACAGTGCCTCCAAAGGTAACCCAGGCCCTGCCGGTTGTGGGGCTATTTTTTGCGACTCGGATGGTCTTTTCCAGGGTTGCTTCTATGCTGGCTGTGGCCATTCTTCTTCCCTAGAAGCTGAAATGATGGGTGTCATCCACGCCGTTGATTTTGCCCTTCAAAGAGGCTGGAAAAAACTCTAGATTGAAAGCGACTCTACTACTATCATTCATGCCATCTAGAATGGTTCCATTCATCTGGCTTGGTCCCTCACCACTCTTTGGATGAATTGTCTCAACTCTCTACATGGGATTGACTACATAGCCACTCACGCCTATCGGGAAGCGAATACTGTTGCAGATGCTCTTGCCAACAAAGGCATTCATCAGACCATGACTTGGCTGAACTCTTTACCTGCTGATTTATTATCTTTGTTTGATAGAGATTGTAAAAGAATTCCATCTTTTCACCTTTTTTAACTTTTTGCTTATCAATAAGATGACAATGTTTATAAAAAAACACCTAGTGGACTCTAGGAGGGTGTTTTACACAACATGTAGGATGGAAAAGAATGGATGGATGATTACCCATTTCCTTGCTCTCTTCACCTAGAACTATTGTGTACTTTACCTCCCCCCCCACACACATATGTAGAGGGTTGTAATGGATTGTGGTTACTTCACACACATTGTATATATATATAATATCTTAAGGATTGTTATAAATATGTTGGGTATGGGTAGTGATGACTTGAGTTAAAATACATGATGTACTATTAAAAGTTTTGATTCATGAAAATGTGTTTTTGGAATTCATTGGGTGTATGGTATGTTACAGTTTTACACGTGTTTTTAGAAATGATTATATATTGGGAGAGAGATGAATTAGGATGTGTGACATTAGGGTTGAGTAGTAAACCAGTGGGGGCAGTTGTAGCGGGGTACCTTCATTTGATATTATACTATTTCTTATATGAATTACTAGGTGATAGAGACCTGGAAAGGCTAGGAAATTAGCATACCTTATTAGGTGATAATTTAACTTCACTTTTTTATTAATTTATATTTAGTACAATTTATTTATCTTTTATAGGAGAATCTCTAAGGAGGATCCTACTGAGTATACCTATTGTGATCACCCTATATCTATATAAATTTTTTTAGGTCTGTAAAAGATGGTTGTTAATCAGGATGGGAATTACTTATTCAAGGAGTTTTTTAGATGTCGTTCGGGCTATGAGGTTGCTATTAAAGTTTTTTTTGGAACTTTTAGTTTCTTTTACATTTGTTCAAGTTGTATAATATTACATGAATTTATTTGGATATTTTATTATTTTATGAGGAGTTTTTTTTGTGTTCTTATCTTATCTATCATTCCTAATTATTCTTAGAGGGTAATACTTACCATTTTTGTGTATAATTTTCCCTCGATGATTTTGCTAACCGATGAACTATTGGAGGTGGGATTCGAGCATCGTTATCTCCCTTATCTCAATACTAGCCTAGGAAGGGTACCTCTATGGGAGGAGGTTGTGATAGCCTATGAGGGGTCATTGCATCATGACGGGGTGGATCACTTCATGACATGACTCTAAGTGTCTTCTTAGGTTCAGGGAAGAGGTATCACTACATGAAAATGGTGGTCACTCAAAAAACATTTCTACTTATTTGTATTAAAAATGTAAAATTACTTGGTTACCCCTACTCAATTATTTATCCCATATTTTAACCCTCCAGGATCAAGATGCACATTCTACCTTCTATTCTCCCATTAACCTTCTTTTTTATGGATCTTTCACCTTGAATTTCATAGAGATCATAAAGTAAGGGGATTTTCCCCTATTCCTTGGTTATTTTTATCTTCCCCTTCTTGGTTTATTTCCTTCCCTACAGCCATGGTGGGATCAGTTTTTCATTACCCATATTTAAATTATGTGGGTTTTAATGTTAGGGATTCCTCTTGGATTCTATGTTTCATTATCCTCCTTTCTTAGCAGAATCCCACAATTCGCAAGTGGGTTCATCAGATTAAGGTAGGTGGTTTCATGATTCAACTTAGTTTGATGAATTATAAGTGGTTTATTAATTTAGATAGAGTATTTTAAATTGATTAAATCATGTTACACAATCCTGTAAGGATGATATATGTGACATAATTAATTGGTATTTTTTTAATATTGGTAATTAAAGTGATTTTAAAAGAATGTTTTGTATATAATATTAATAGATTCCTTTTATATGTTTGATAAAATGACTATTTTAATGGAAATGTATTCAATGGTGAAAGTGAAATAATATGAAAGGGCTATGGATAGTGGGAACCATATGTGTGTATGTGGGAACCTATAAAAAGTACCGCTAGGAACATGATACGATCTCTTAAACATTGGATTACACCAATTACGAACTAAATATCACAATAATTTGGATTATATGGTTTTTGGTTTTGTTAAATGAGTTTCACCACATCATTAGGCCAAGAGGATGATTTTGTTGTGGTCCATGCAAGATTGAATATGATTGGCGTGACAACCCATATATTTTTAAAAGCATATCACTTTTATAGTACATAAACATTCAGGATTATGAATTCATATATTTATTTTAAACAATTATATATATTTATATCATGTCTCAAAATATATTTTATAATCAATTAGATACCAATTACACATTTAAAATTATTATGTTTACTTTATGACATAAAATATGTTTTATTTAAAAGTGAAATATATATTTTTGACATGATTTATATTTTTATCTATATAAACAATTATTTAATTATTTTATATTTTATAAATGTATTTTTATGTTAATTATATGGATTTATATTTAATATTATGATAATTTTATCATGTTATGAGATAAAAATAAGGCCTTTTCATTTAAGAAAAAAATATTTTTATTTTAAATAATATTCTTCTATGTACTATATGACTTTATTTAAAAGTTCAATTTTGAAATTTTAAAATTTTAATTTGAAAAACTGAAATCCATTTTTGATATAATCATGGAAAAATTAGCATAGGGTGAATTTTTATAAGAATGTTGATTTTTTAGTGTATATTTAAAAAATATAGTTTTTATGAATACCATATTTTTAATGACATCATCGTGATATAAATACGACATAAAGATTTAAAAAATTTAGGGAAGGTTTATGTAAGTACCCTACCCTAGTTATGTAGAGTCATTGAATTATTACATAACATTGGCATGATCACAATAGATCATGTCTTGAAAGATCGATTAGTTCAGTAGCCTTTAAATTATGAGATACATGCATAAGTTTTACATTACATCATGAACTGGAAAAACAACATTTTGTCCCATTTGAACACACTCATATCCCTTAGCCTTTTCCTACAGGTTAATTATAATATACTTCTTCTCATCCGAGAAAAAATAAAACATAATAAAGGGGTTAGCTCAGATGCTCAGTAAGGATAACAATATAGCAGAAACTATTATAAATAAGAATAAAAATTTAAGGAAATGTATACGACTAAAAAAAAAATCCTTTTAAACATAAAATTTAGTATAATATGGAAAATATAAGTCAAATAATTCCATTTACTTATTTACATTGATATTCTACTAGTCAAATAATCACATGTAATATCAATATCTAATTTCATAATGATGGAATGCATAATGCCAGACATCATAAGTACATAGTAAAGGCCTCATGCCAAGACTAAAAATAAGATTTTGTCAAGGAATTGGGCCAAGATTCTATTTTGTCTCATGAGACCTACCAATGCATCATGGAGCTATAGTGAGTTCTATCCGCCACTTACTAAGTCCAATGCATTCCTTATATGAAAAGATTTAAACATAACATAAATATTCATTTTAAAACTATCATAAGAAATGTTAATACTTTAACCATAAACCATGAATGGTATAAAAATAACACATCCACAGTCAAACATATCACAAAAACTTCAATTCAATATGGAATATTGTATCATAATAAATCAACTTCAAACAAGTGTAAAATTCATCAAAGGATGTTGACATATATGAAATAAAAAATATATGAGAGAAATTTAGAAATCATTTAAAAGTCACATAATTCTAAAAGAAAACATTTATTTTTAAAATATTCTTATAATATTTTAAGGTAATCTTAGAATGTGTTATAATGGAAGAGAATAGACACACCCACCCTATAAGTAAAAAAACATTCTTACCATAATTTTTCAAAATGGTCATAAAGTACCTTGATTTGAAAATAATGGAAAGATTCCTTTCAAAATATTTTATAGAAAGTCAAAAAAGGTTATAAATTACTTTACCACATATTATATAAAATAGTAAAAATGTTTGAAATAAATTTTTAAGAAACATGAATGTGGAAGATAAAGAAGTCCCAGTAGATACTTACATATAAATAACCTCAGATAAATAAAGAGATTGTAAAATTAACCCTTAGATTGTACTTTTCATTAGTTGATGGTAGGTTAAAATCATGTATAACGGTGAAATAATTGTTATAAAATTATACATGAATAACATACATAAATATGATATCATATATGATTTTATAATATTTCTTTGTTAATGATATTTCAATTGTATCATTGTTTTGGGTGTTAACTGATTCATTTTTCATTAAATGTTTTCTTATGTAAGTCATGTTTTTATAGATAGGATGTATTTTATTCATATATATAATGATATTAATTTCTTAAAAATTATTTTTTAATCATAAAATGAAATTTATTCTTGAATGGTTATGATGGGGAATAAATCTCACTGTGTTCATGGAGATGGTAATCCGTACGTACACACGAGCAACAATGTAATCATATTGATGGTGAAATAATATGTAATTGGATTTTATATTATATATAAAGAGTAATTAACATATTATATTTATTATTTACATCAATTATACTCATTATTATACCCATCCAAATAATGAAGTGTGGAATAAAAAACTACACCACGACGTGGAGACGACAAGACGTACGTAGGCACTTATAGTGACTTTTTCATTCATAGGATGGATAGAATAATGAATATGGTTGTACCGTATTTATAATAACATCAAAGTATGTAGAAGGTATTGGTTTTATTATTATGGTTTGGAAAAAATAAAGAAATAGGAAGTGGATAAAGAAAAGAACTTTGAAAGAGGTGATGAATTAATTACCTCTTCTTCAGGTGCTTCCTTTTGATTTGATCAAAATGTCTCCTTAGGTTGGCTTTAGTATCAAATTATGGACTTTAGGTTTAAGTTAGTATATTTTTGAAGACATCTGATTAGGTTTTTTTGGAGAAAAACAACTTTGGACATGTGATTTCGAGAGAAGGGGAATTATTATTTTATAAGAGAGGTAGGGTCACTTTAGAAAAACATAAAATATTAATTTATTATACAATAATATTCTATTTATAATTGATTAAAAAGGTTTTATTTTGAGTATAATGTGGTTATGGGTCAAAAAACTCTCAACCAATAGGTTTTAGATAGGTTTAGGTCACCATATTAACCTTATATTTTAGATTTAACTCTTACTTAAATAGTTTAACTTTTACAATGCATTCTTTTATTATTATAATAAATAGTTAATAAACTTACTATAAGAAGCCAACCGAACCCCATGTGGTTAATTATTGACATATATAACCTCATATAAGTCCTCTGGAGGAACCATATATTTTTAACAATATTATATCAAATAATAATATAGTAGTTTTTTAAAAAACCCATTTATGTCAATTTTGACACTATTTAGTATTTGATTTTTGTGAGAGTCAAAAAAACTTTATTACTTAGAAAAAAATAAATTAAATCATTCCAAATATGTCATATTAACCTATAAATTTAGTTAAATGCATCAAAAGTATCACTTTACATTTATTAGGATATTTATAATATTAATTATTTTGACTTTTCATTAATAAGGTAATTATTGCATCATCATTGTGTCATAAATAAATTTAATTATTTAATGTATAAAAATTATAAATAAAATATCATTATTTATTAAATAATTTTGGATTTATAATTAATATTTATAGTCAAATTTATCTTATGTATAACCCTATATTAAAAATGTTTTAGTTATGAAAATTTGAATTTAACACTTTTAATTATTCTTTAAATAAAATAATAATAAATGCACTAATCTAATTCAAGTAGATAAAAGAGGACAATATTTTATTTATAAGGATTATTTTGGTCTAAATAAACTTATACAATAGAATCAGGACTTGTGTTAGTGTAATTATAATATTATTTTTACCTTTAATTACTATATTTACTTTTAACCGGGGTAAATAAAATCAAAAAGTTAATATTCACCAAAAAATATTTTCATCCTTTTGAAACACATTTTACTTACTGATTTTAACCACGTCTCTTGTATTTTTGAAATTATATTCATAGAAGTAGTAAAATTATATTTTATTCAAATTTGCAAATGTGGCTTGAAGGTTGGTAAAAGACGTTAAAATGTTCAATAAATGTTGATAAAAATAATTTTATTATAAAATGACTTTAATGAATTACATTGAATTTATATAGGTATTATGTATCTATTTTTACCTAAAATAAATTTAAATAAAATAAATATTTATTTATATACAAATTAGGTTTTAAACAATAATGCAGTGTTTTCACTATTCATCAATAAATAAAATTTTTCAGAAAAATACCAAAAATTCAACCTAAGCTAATTTTGAAATTCCAAATTCAAAAAAAGTCCATTTTGAAAAATAAAATTTATAAAATTTCAAAAAGTGTGTATTACTATTCATAACAGCTAGTTTGATTGGTTGTGGTGTGTTACAACTCGAAGTTGCGTACAATGAAAGCTATTGCATTATTCAAATAGAAACATAGCATAGAATCTTAAGGTGTTACATTATTCCCTCCTTAAAATAATTTCATCCTCAAAATTTCTAAAATACTTCTGTATAAAAAGATTCTGGTGGTTCTTCATCATATGTTCCTTTGGTTCCCACGTATCCTCTTATATCTTATGGTTTCTCCATAGAACTTTTACCAGACGAGTCGTCTAGTTTCTCAACACTTATTCTCTGGTATTAAGAATCTTTAAAGGATCTTCACAATAAGATAGATCAGGTTCTATTTCTATTTCTTCACAGGTGAGTACATGTGTTGGGTCAGGCACGTATTTTCTCAACAGTGATACGTGGAACACATTATGAACTTTGGAGAGACTTGGAGGCATTTCCAAATTGTAATCTATAACTCCAATTCAATTTAGAATTTAAAAAGGTCTGATGTACTTGGGACTTAATTTACCCTTCTTACTGAATTGTACAAAACCCTTCCTTGGAGATACCTTCAAGAAAACATGATATCCTACTTGAAATTCCAAATCCTTCCTTCAGTTATCAGCATAACTCTTTTAGATACTTTGAGATGATTTGATGTGGGTTTGTATTATCTTCACATTTTTCATTGTTTCCTCAACAAGTTCTAGGCCTACAAGTTTTCTTTCACCAACATCATCCCAATAAGTTTGTGTGCAACATCTCTTTCCATATAACGCTTCATATGGTGCCATCTGAATACTTGAATGAAAGATATTATTATAGGAAAATTATACCTGAGGTAAAAATTGATCCTGCATACCTTGAAAGTCAAGTGACAAATATATCAACATGTATTATAAGGTTTGAATAGTTTGTTCTCATTGACCATCAGTTTGAGGGTGGTAGGTAGTGCTCAAACAAAGTTTAGTTGCTAGGGATTTCTGAAGACTTTTCTAGAATCTTGATGTAAAATGGGGATCATAATCAGAAACAATTGATATGGGTACTCCATGAAGTCTTACAACTTCATTAATATATATGATTACTAAATGTTCAAGTGTCAAATATTCTCTTATAGCAAGAAAATGTCTAGACTTGGTAAGATGATCAACAATGACCCATATTGCATCATTCCTTCTAGGAGTCTTTGGTACCCCCTTGAAAAAGTCCATAGTAATGTCATCCCATTTCCACTCAGGAATGGGAAGAGGTTTCATGACTCCTATAGGATGTTTTCTTCCAATCTTTACCTGTTGAAAAACCATACATCTTGACACATAATACTCAATCTCCCTCTTCATGTTGTCCCACAAAAAATGTTCCTTAAAATATCAATACATCTTAGTGCAACGAGGGTGTATATATAAATTGGAGATATGATCATCATCCAACAATTCCATTTTTAGAACAGGTATGACAGGAAAATAAAGTGTCTTCCCAAATTTTAAAATTCCATCTTCATATACGATGTCAATCAATCTCCCATCATTCACATCATTAATTTTCTTTTGAAACTCCATATCACCAGTCTAAGAACTTTTCATCCTTTCTAGTGAAGATGGATTAGAAACCATTTGAAAACGTATTGATGATTCACCTTCCATGATTATTCCCATATCTATCTTTACTAGATCCATGAACATAGGATCCATTTCAACTCTCATCTTGTTCAAAACTCCATGATCCTTTCTACTCAAACATCTACAACCTTATTTTCCTTCCCGGGCGGTAGTGTATAGTGAAATCATAATCTTTGAGTAGTTCAAGCCTTCTTCTGTTCCCCATGTAGAGTTATTTATATGAGAGAATATACTTCAAGAAGTCAGACATTGATCCTCTATGTTGTGGATCAGGGTTCTCTATATGAGTAAGGTTATTATTCATAACCTGAGTGAGTTGCCCCAGTATGGTTATAAGTTTTTCAGCACCGGTTGCATCACCAGCTCCACTATAATTTTATTGAGTAAGAGGAAAATCCCTATATGGATTACGTGAATTCATACAGTTTCCATTCCTTCCGCTAGGTAACATTTCTAAACAATAGAATACACTTGATTAGTTTATGAATCACAATTCATAATTCCAAACTAGTAAAATACCTAACATAAATTAAACAGTTTATGAATATAATCCATAATCATAAAAAATGTTTTCTTTGAGGAGGAATTTACTCATAAATACTCCATAATGGTTTCTACAAAAATTTGAATTATCCTAAGAATATCCCCTGGGAGTATCGTAACCAAGAGTGCAACAATGCCTGTTATCGTGCACTAGGATACCCCCAGTCAAGCCCAAAACTCCTTGTCAGATTTTTCACTACTAGGTACATTTGTGCTAGAGCTGCATCTACCTTCTCATATCCAGATAGAGATTTATTTCTTGGAAAATTCATAAAATCTTTACATTACCAAAATTCTAGGAATTTATTCTATACTAATCCTCAAAGTCTATTTTAGTGTTATGTTCTCTAATCAGAGTTTTTCAAAATATAGTTTCCAAGGTTGGTAGTAAACTTCCTCTAACACCAACTGTAACACCATGACCCTAGTTACCAAGAGTCAGTGCATTAATACATAACATTGGAATGATTATAAGAGATCAAGTATCTAAATAATGATATGTTTAGTAGCCTTGGACATACTAGATATATACATAAGTTTTACATCACACAATAAAATGGAAAAACAACAAAATTGTGTCCCCTTTGAACACACTCAAATCCCTTAGCCTATTCCTGTAGGTTAATCATAATATACTTCTTCACATTCTGAGAAAAATAAAACATAAGAAAGGGGTGATCTTAGATTCTCAGTAAAGATAACAATATAGAAAAAACTATCATAAATAAGAATAAACATTTTAGGCAATGTATAAGACTAAAAAGACTTTTAAACTTAAACATCAACATAATATGGAAAATATAAGTCAAATAATGAAATTTACTTATTCACAAGGATATTATACAAGTCCAATAATCACATTTAATATCAATATCTAATTTCATAATGATGGAATGCATAATGTCGGACATCATAACCATATAGTCAAGGACTCTTTCCAAGACTAGAAAGAAGATTTTGTCAAGGACTTGTTCCAGGACACTAGTTTGTATAATGCGACCTACCGATTCATCGAGGAGCTATAGCGGGCTCCACCTATCACTTACTAAGTCCAATACATTCCTCATATGAAAATATTGAAACATAACATAAACATTTGTTTTAAAACTAGAATAAAAAATGTTAATACTTTAACCATAAACCATGAATTGTATAAAAATAACACATCCAAATTCAAACATATAAAAAAAACCTTTAATATAATATGGAATATTTTTTCATAATAATTCAACTTCAAACAATAGTAAAATCTATCAAAGAATGTTGACATAGATGAAATCAAACTATTTGAGAGAAATTTTGAAATCATCTAAAAGTCACAAAATTATAAAAGAAAAAATTTCTTTGGAAAATATTCTTATAACATTTTAAGGGAATATTCAAAGGTGTTATAATAGTGGATAATAACTTGACCCGCCGTATAAGTTAAAAAAAATACTTACATTAATTTGTCAAAAAGGTCATAAAGTACCTTTTTTGGAAAACGACAGAAATATTCTTTTCAAAACATATTATAGAAAGTAAAAAAAGTGTATAAATGAATTTAACCCATATTATAGAAAATAGTAAAAATGTTTTGAAATAAAGTTTCATGAAAAACGGATGTGGATGATAAAGAACTCACAGTAGATACTTATATATAAACAACCTCGGATTAATAAAGAGATTATCAAATTAACCCTTAACTTGTAAATTTATTTAGTAGAGGGTAGGTTAACCTCTTATATAATGGTGAAATCATTGTTATTAAATTATACAAGAACCGCATACATAATATGATATCATATATGATCTTTTAATATTGCTTTCTTTATGATATTTCAATAGTATCATCATTTCTGCTATTAACTGATTCATTTTCAATTAAATGTTTTGTTACATAAGTCATGTTTTTTATGGATAGGATGTATTTGATTCATATATAGAATGATAATATTATCTTAAACATTATTTTTTAATCATAAAATAAAATTTATTCTTGAATGGTTACGATGGGTAATGAATCTCATCGTGTTCGTGAAGACGGTAACCCGTACGTACACACGAGCGACAATATCATTCTATTGATGGTGAAATAGTATATAATTGGATGGTGTATCATATATACAGAATCATTAACATACTATAATTATTATTTACATAAATTATACTCATTATTCTACCCATCTGAATAATGAATTGTTGAATAAAAACTACACCACGACGTGAAGACGACAAACTGTATGTACGCACATATGGTGACTTTTTCATTCATAGTATGGATATAATAATGAATATTGTTGTATCATATTTATAATAACATAACAGTATGTAGAAGTTAGTGGTGCTATTATTCTGGCATGGAAACAAAAAAGAAATAAGAAGTGGATGAATAAAAGAACTTTGAAAGATGTGATGAAATAATTACCTCTTCTTCTAGTGCTTCCTTTTTATTTGATCAAAACGGATCCTTAGGTTTTTTTATGATCAAAGTAAGGACTATATGTTGAAGTGAGCGTATTTGGGAGGATATTTGAGTAGGGTTTGGCTGATCCAAATGGCTTTGGAGGTGTGCTTTTGAGAGAAGGGGAAGTACCCTTTTATAAGAGAGGTGAGGGTCATTTAGGAAAAGCATGAAATATTAATTTATTACACAATAATATTTGGTTTATAATGGATAAAAAGTATTTATTTCGAGGATAAGGTGGGTAAGGGTCACAAACATCTCAACCAATAGGTTTTATACAGGTTTAGGTCACCATATTAACCTTATCTTTTAGATTTAACTCTTAGTTAAATAGTTTAACTTTTACCATGTATTCTTGTTTTATTATAATAAATGGTTAATAAACATACTATAAAAAGAAAATGGAACCCTAATTGGTTCATTATTGACATATATAATCTCATATGTGTTTTTTTCTGAACATTATATTTTTATGAATATTATATCAATTAGTAATATAGTATTTTTTTTAAAAACCATTTATGTCAATTTTGACACTATTTTGTATTTGGTTTTTGTGAAAGTCAAAAAAACTTGATTACTTATAAAAAGATAAATTAAATAAATATTAACATGTCATATTAACCTATAAAATTAGTGTAATGTATCAAAATTCTCAATTTACATTTATTTGTATATTTATAATATCAATTATTTTAATCTTTTATGAATAAGGTAATTACTGCATCATCATTATCTCATAAATAAATTGAATTATTTAATGTATAAAAATTATAAATAAAATACCATTATGTTGGAAATAGTTTTATATTTCTAATGAATATTTATAGTCGAATTTATCTTATGTATAACCCTATATTAAATATTTTTTAGTTATGAAAATTTGAATTTAACACTTTTAACTCTTCCTTAAATAAAATAATAATAAATATCCTAATCTAATCCATGTGGATCAAATAGGTTCATATTTTATTCATAAGGTTACTTTTGGTTGAAACAAACTTATCCAATAGAATTAGGAAATGTGTTAGGGTAATTAAAATATCATTTATACCTTTAATTACCCTATTTAGTTTTAACCGTGGTAAATAAAATTCAAAATTCACTATTCACCAAAAATTATTTTCATCCTATTGAACAACATTTTACTTATTTATGTAAACTGTATCTCTATGATTTTTAAAATTTAATTCATAGAAGTGGTAAAATTACATTTTTTTCAAATTTTCAAATGTGCCTAGAAGGTTGGTAAAAGACATTAAAATGTTCAATAAAATTTTATTCATTTAATTTTATTATAAAATGACTCCAACGAATTACATTGAACTTATATTGGTATTATTCATCTATTTTGACATAAAATAAATTTAAATAAAATAATTAATTATTTAAATAAAAAATATGTTTTTAACAATAACATAGTGTTTTTCACAATTCATCAAAAATTGAATGTTTTCAGAAAAATACCAAAAATTCACCATAAGATTATTTTGATATTCTGAATCAAAAAATGAAGTCCATTTTGAAAAATAAAATTTATAAAATTTAAAAAAGTGGGTATTACTATTCATAATAGCTAGTTTGATTGGTATTGGTGTGATATAACTCAAAGTTATGTACAAAGAAAGTTATTTCATTATTAAAAGAGAAAGGTACCATGGAAGATTGAGGTGTTACAGTTTATTACAAGATGATATAATCAAAATATCATCTTAACATTAGTCAATTAACATAAATTATTTTTTATGTCGAGAAAAATATGAAAACTTTTATTGGTGTTGACATAGTGCATACACAATATCATAAAAGTAAAATATGGTATATTTGAGATAGTATTTAAGAGCTTATATGGCTATTATAAGATTTAGGGAGACATATTGTGATTAATAATTTTTTTTATATATTTAAATTTATATAATAAGATATTTATTCAAATTCTTACCCAATGCTTGCGCAATGTAAGAAAAGTCAAAATTATTATCTTAAAAATGTTATCATGATATAAATGTGAATAAATAATATTATAAATGGTTTAATATGATGGTATTTTTTTATATTAAAAGATATTTATGTTATTATTTTATTATTAATATTAAATAATCAAATGATTTTTCAAAAATGCTTACGTAGTGTTGACGCAACACTTACATAAGCAGGAGAAATGTCAAAGTAAATGGTTTTAAAAATATTATAATTTATACTAATTAGATAAATTAGGTTGATTTGGTTTTTTAAGGATAAAAATTATAGTTAATAAATGATTAAAATGTTTAAATTTTAATTCCATAGTTATCTAGATATTTTTAAATTTAAATTATGAAATTAACCCTAAAAATGGCCCCAATGGTATATAATGTTAAAAATGACTTATCAATTAATAAAAAAACAAAAATATAGTGATTATAGTGGGGATAATTTAGGGTTTATCATATAATCTATTTTACATTTTAACCCACTTTAAATTTTAAAATGGAATTTTTGACCATTAAATATTGAATATTTTTGAAAATACCTTGAGTTTTTTTAAAAAGGGTACTCATTTTAAACTTATTAAAAAACATATAATCTTTAGTTTTCTCATAATATTCTACCCAAATACCTCTATATAAATTATTTTTCACATTTATAGGTATATTTATTCCCCAAAATGTCTTTCTCTAAAGGCTTTTGACTCAATATGAAGGTGGTGATTCAAAGATAAATAGAAGGGTTCAAAGCCTCTTTCTCCTTTCTTATTTATGATTCCTTATGATACAAATATTATAAGATTATATTTTTACTACCATGATTACTTTATCAAATTACTAAAATATTTTCTATTCATTATGGATAGGATAACACTCATTACCTTTTACTGAATTATATTTCATAATTCATTACTACGTCAAAAATATTGGTATTTCCAAAACCATATCTTTTTCTTTCAACTATCATATTAATATCTTCAAAATAATAAGTTATCATTAAAAGTTAACTTAAATTATTAGATAAACTATCATCTAATATATTATTAAATTCAAAAATTTATTGTGTTTTCCCTTCTCTTAAACTCTTTTGAAAAATTTCAGTAACTATGGTATTTTTATGTTACCTAAGTAAATGATGATGTTTTCATAAACCAACATGTTTCATGGATAATATAAAAATTAATTTCATGATTGGATATATTATTAATATTCAATTAATTTCATTATTTTTATTCTTTAATGGTAAAATATCCATCATAATAATGAAATTAAATGTAAACAATCGTAGTCATTTTTAATCATAAGAAACATGCTTATCAAGAATTATTTTTTGATTGGTTACTATTTTATGACCATTTGAACTTTCTTTCTTATATAATGATATGTATACGACACCATTACACTTTTAGAACTCATCGAATTATTTTAAAAATAACTTTGACCACTATAAATAAACCTAATCCATTTTGGGGATTATGAACTGAATGACCTTAAAATGACTAACATGAACAATAATAATTAAGAAAATAGATTAAATATAATAATAAGTTAGGTAAATATAATAATAATAAATAAATAAACATTAAAAGGTTCTAAATAAAGTAAATAATTAATATACTTTTATTATTTAGGAGGTTATAGTATATACAGGGTGAGTCAACATTTGAGGTAAGGGTATTCTTAACTGAATTTCCATTTATTGAGTTATATCCTTTCTTAATTGACTATTTTGTTCTAATATTATGTACATTATAACCTATAATTTTTATTCTATATTTATAATTATTTAATGTGGATTTATATTAATTTTACATAATGATCTATTGGATATATTGTTACTTCACATGTTATGATCTTTGTAAGGGCCTCATTTAAAATATAACATAAAATCAAGATTATCTATGTATAAATTAATATTTGGGGAGATTGTATATAAATTATCTCTAAAAACCAATATATTTTCTTCACGTTTATATATATATAATTTATTTTATTGAATCTATTATCTATACTTCTATAAATTCTTAAAGTTATTTTATATTGTCCTTGACTTTATTTATAAAAGTTTTAAAGGATTATATTTATTAAAATTTTACATATGATCATATTTTCTCACTATTATCTTTAGTTTTCAGGATTATGGTATATATAGAAAATTACAAGGTCGTAAGTGATTTTATAAAATGAGGAATAATGACTGAGTTATTTTTATTATGGATTTATGCCTTGTGTATTCATGTTATTTTGGTAAATTATTAATAAATTTTAGCTTTAGAAAATATTAATAATGAATTTTAATAACCATTTTGGTTCGGTTATTTTTGGTATATAGGTTATGTTTATTTTTTAGAGAACATTTGATCAATGTTTTATTGATTTCTAGGGCTTCCTTTTCCATGTATCCATGATTTTAAAATATTTTTATTTTGTGTTATATTTTTCCCTATATGTTGAAAATAAAATAACTTTGAATGAAAAGGTTACTCTTTTACATTCTTTTTTGATGAATTAATAGACTCCTTTTACCCCGTATGGATTTATGGTTCACACAAAATGTGATTTGAAAGGGATTTTGTTGAGTCAATTTTATTTCTTTTGATAATATAATCTCTTATTTGAATATGTTATTATAATTTTAGTTTATTTTTTCCTATGATTATATTATATTATATTTCCACTTTTTTTGGAATTTAAATTTCTTTATTAAAAATTTCCCTTTTCAAATGATTTTTACTTTATATATTATGATGTTTATAAGGGTTTATTTTTTCAATTATCATTGCTCAATTAATGTTTTATATTATGATCCAATTCACTTATATATTGTGTACTTATGGATAAATTGACATGACTTATCATAATTTATATATGATTCATATTATTTACAATTCCCTTTTAGGTGTTCCCTTTTATTTTCATTTGATTCATATATTACCAAAGTAATGTGGGTTTTTCTTAACTCAATATCCCATCCTTGAGTTATAATTCTTATTCTTTTACCATGATATTATTTCATTAATATATTATAAAATTATCTTTATAAAATTTTATTTTATCTTTTACTCAAGGTAAATTTCATTTTCATGTGATTTTATTATTATTTGATTAATTTCTTATCTCGTAAAAAACAATATTGTTAAGAATAATTACTCACAAAATTATTAAATATTTTTCTCTTATATGAACATGTTTTATAAGATACATGTTTTATTTTATTAATTTATAGAATAAATATATATTTTAATCTAAAACATTCATATTTTAATTTTATTTATTCTAAAGGAAATTTTATATTTCTTTAATCGATGTGGGTTTCCTTAAGACTGTTTAAAATGCATAAAAAATATTTTTTCACAATCTTGTATATTTATTTTATCTTCCACTAAAAAAGTAATTTTTTTTTCAATTATTTACTTTAAAGATTATATTATTGAGATATATTTTGAAAAATATATTTTTAAAAGTCCTCTTTCACCCCATGAAATAAATTTTCATTTTTTTAATATATTGTCTCACTGCATAAACCAATTGTCACCTAGACTAACACAACAATGGAAATTGGGGGTTTGGTAAAGGGATGAATTATTTTCCTAAAAAATAGTTTATATATAGATTTTTGAAACTACTATTAGATAAAAAATGGTATAATATTACTCTTCAATATAGAAAGGAAATATTATGGAATAAGACACTAAAGATGAGTTAATAATTTAAGGAGTTTTATGTTTGAATATGAAGTAGTGATCTGTTTTATTTGTATTTTCTCAAGAGTATAAAATTAGGAGGATAAAATTTATTTAAGTGTGTTTTTGCATGGGGTGTTTGAGTATAATGCGAATACCCATATATTTTTTTATTAATACATCACTTTTTATAGTTTATTGATATTCATGATTATGAATTTATATATTTACTTTAAACATGTATATATGTTTTTATCATGAAAAAAAGTTATTATATAATTAAATAGATACTAATTATATATTTTAAATTATTATTTTCACTTCATGACATAAAATGTGATTTATTTAAATATTGAATATTTGTATTTGGCATAATTATTTTTTTCCATGTAAAGAATTATTTAATTACTTGATAAATTTTAAATGGATATTTATGTCAATATATGGATTTTTATTTATGTCAATTCAATATGGATAATTTTATTATTATGATCAAATTGACTTCATTTTTTGTATCGGCATGTTAAAATTATCTTTGGGTGAATTCTTCATATTTTTTGAAGAAAGTTGATTTTTTGACGTATATTTAAAAAATACATATTTTGTGAATATTATATCTTTTATGAAATCATTACTATATAAATATGAAATAAAAATTCAATAAACTTATGAAATTTAACTTAAATAATTATATAGTTAAAATATAATCTAAATATTATTCAATTAAAATAAATTCATTTTTATGTCAAGATAAAAATGAATGCATTTATTAGCACTGATGTAGTGCTTGTATAATATTATAAAAATAAAATTTGGGGTCTTTGAGATAATATTTAAGATGGGATAAGGACATTATTTAATTAAGGAATAAAAATTATGAATAATAAATTATTTTTATGTATATTTATGAATTTTCAATTTATATGACCAGATAATTATCCAAATGTTTAGTGAGTGTTTGTGAAAGGTAAGAAAAGTCAAAAGCCCCATCTTAAAAGTGTTTTCATCACATAAATGAAAATAAATAGTATCATGAATTGTTTTATATGATGGTATTTATGAATAATATATATATATTATTAATTTATTAATATTGAATAATAGGATGGTTATACAAAATGATTACACAACATCGACACAACAATTGTGCAAGAAATAAAAAAATAAAAGTAAATGGTTTTAAAAATATTAAAAGTTATAATATATAGATTAGTTATGATTTTTTATTATTTTTATGGATACAAATTATATATAATATATGATTTAAATTATGAAATATTAATTCTACAAATTTCTAGACATGTTTAAAATCAAATTATGAAAATAAATTTTAAAATGATTTTAATGGTATTTAATATTAACAATGATTTATAAATTAATAAAAAAATAATAAAACATTATATTAATTCAAGTAATGATGGTTAATTATATATAATTTCTTCTATTTTCTATTTATAATATACTTTAAATTTTAAAATATCATTTCTTACCCTTAAAATACTATATATTTATAAAAACACCATTAAATTTTTCTTATAAATAGAGAGTCATTTTAAAATTTCCAAAAGACATATCAATTTTAGTTTTCTCTATATATTATAAATAAATACCTATATAAAAATAAATTTACACATTCATAATGATATTTCCTCACCAAAAGTCTTTTATATGAAGTCTTTAGACTCAATCTGAAGGAGGTGATTCAAAGAAGAGGGTTAGGGTTTCCCAACCTCCTTATCCTTTCTTATTTAGGATTATTTATCACAAAAATATTTCAAATTTTATTTTATTTTTATGAAATTGTTCTATTATCCTGGAATTTGAATACTTTTTATATATCAATGATGATATAACACCCACTACCTCTACTAATCTCTTTTTCATAAGTCGTTACTACATTAAAAATATGTGTTTTTTTATAAACTATATCTTTTCATTTCAACTCTCCTATAAATTTTTAACAACCTGACCCCAGAATCCTAGAGCCAGTGCATTATTTTAATAAATTTTTATGATTACAAGGAATAAAATCCCAAAGGACCGATCAGTTTAGCAGTCATGGAAAATAGATTACATACATGAATGTTACATTACACTTTCTAACATAAAACACATCATAAATAATCCTTTGATAATTATATTATTCACCTAAATTAATAATGAATATCAATCACAATACACTTATTGGCATCCTGGGAAAATAAAACATACGAAAGGGGTTAGCTCAGATGCTCAGTAAGGGTAAATAATTCAGCAGAAGCGATAAACTTTAAAGGCAATGTGTATAATAAAAACAAAAGACTTTTAAACATAAAATTTGAGCATAATATGTTAAAAATAAGTCAACAATTACCATATAAACATGCAAATGGATATTATACTAGTATAATAATCACATTTAATAACTAATTTCATAATTAGGGAATGCATAATGCTGAACATAATAACTACTACGTCAAGGCTTGTACCAATACTATTCACAAATATCCTGTCGAGACATTGTGGCAAGACACTAGTTTGTCTCATGAGACCTACTGATGCATATAGGGGAAATAGTGGGTGCCAACCGTCACTTACTACATCCAATTCGTTTCTCATATGAAAAGGGTAAAACATAACATTAACATTCTCATTAAACTAACATACAGAATATTAATACTTTAACCATAAATCATGAATGAAATAAAAATAACACATCCATAGTCAAACATATCATAAAAATACTAGTACAATATTTAATATTTTATCATAATAAATCAACTTAAATTAAATATAAAATCCAATAATAGATGTTGATATAGATGAAATCAATCCAAAAAACTATTTGGGAGAAATATCTCTTTCTACTTTGAAATCTTATAAAAGTTGCATAATTATAAAATAAAACATTTTTTTTGAAAATATTATTATAAGATTTTAAGGGAAGATTTTAAGGTTCCCTAATGGTATAAAATATCCACACCCATCGTATAAGTTAAACAAAAAATTCTTTCCTTAATTTTTAGAAAAAGTTATAAAGTACCTTATTTGTAAAACGACAAAAATATTCCTTTCAAAAAAATTTATAAAAATTCAAACAAAGGTATAAATGAATTTAACCTGTGCTATAGGAAATAGTAAAAATGTTTTAAAATACATTTTTAAGAAACACATATGTCAATGATAAAGAAGTCAAAGTAGATAGTTACGTATAAACAACCACAGATAATAAAGAGATTGTAATATTAACCCTTACCTTGTACTCTTCATTAGTTGAGGGTACGTTTAACCTCATGTATAATGACCATTGTATGTTATTAAGTTATAACAGAACCATATTAATATTTATGATATCATATATGATTCATTTCTAACTTTATTCCACCCATTTAATAGAAATTTCCATGTTAAAGTAACATTTCGGGTAATAATCGCTTTCTTTATCATACGTGTTTTAACTTTTTGTTATTGATTTTATCAATTAGATAATGATTTAAATACTCAAAAAATATAAAACATGATTTATATATCATATATATTAAGAGTATAAATATGTATATTAGATATATATATTAAATGGAAACACCGTTCATGGAGATGGTAGTCTGTACGTACGCAAGAACGTTGTTTCCGTTCTCTTATCATATTATATAGAAGTAAGTAAATGATATATATTTATCTAAATAAATATATATTATTAAAATATAAATATTATTTTCTATATCTCATACTTAATCAAGATATATATTTTTATAAAAAATTCTTGAATGGTGATCGTTGAAGATGAATCTCATCGTGTCGCAGAGACAACAAACCGTACGTACGCATAAGCGGCAATATCATTATATTGATGGGGAAACAGTTTTTAATTGTATAGTGTATTATATATAAACAATCATGACCATTTTATATTAATTATTTACATTAATTATACTCATTATTATACCCATCCAAATAATTTAGGGTTGAATAACAAATTACACCACAACGTGGAGACAGTTAACCGTACGTACACACGCATGGTGACTTTGTCATTAATAGGATGGATAGAATAATGAATATGGTTGTACCATATTTAAAATAAAATATATGTATGTATAAGGTACTATATTTATTATTTTAGTATGGAAAAAATAAATAAAGAGGAAGTAGAATAAGAACAAAACATTGAAAGAGGTGATGAAATAATTATCTCTTCTTCGGGTACTTCCTTTTTATTTGAACAAAAAAGATACTTAGGTTGGATTTATGATCAATTGAAGGACACTAGGTTTAATTTAGGGTTGTTGGGAGGATATTTTATTAGGGTTTGTCCGAGGAAAATGGCTTTGTAGGTGTGAATTTAAGAGAAGGGGAAGTACCCTTTTATAAGAGAGGTGAGGGGAACTTTAAGAAAACCTTGAAATATTAATTTCTTATAAAATTATTTTCGGTTTCTAACTGATCCAAATGGATTTATTTAGAGGATTATATGGCTATGGGTATATATACTCTCAACCAATAGGTTATATACTTTTTTTATTCACCATAATAACCTTATCGTTTAGATTTAACTCTTAGTTAAATAGTTTAACTTTTACCATGCCTTCTTGTATTTTTATATTACATGGTTAATATAGTTACTATTGAATTCCAAGAGAAATTAAAGTGGTTAATTAATTAAATATGTAACCTTATATAAGTCATTTGTCCTAATCTTATATTTTTTACTATTATATAATTTAATAAAATAGTATTTGTTTTTAAAACTCACATATGTCAATTTTGAAACTATTTAGTATTTGGTTTTTGTTAAAGTCATAAAAACATGATTCATTAGAAACAAATACATTGAATCGAACCTAACATGCCATATTAACCTTGAAAATTTATGGATGGCATCAAAAGTTTCAATTTAAATTTATTTTAATATTTATAATATCAATTATTTTAATCTTTCATTAATAAGGTAATTACTGCAACATCATTGTGTCATAAATGAATTTAATTATTTAATGTCTAAAAATTATAAATAAAATACTATGATTTATTAAATATATTTATATTTTTAATGAATATTTATATTATAATTTATTTTATTTATAACCCGATATTAAAAATGGTTTAGTTTTTGAAATTTGAATTTAACGCTTTTAACTCCTCTTTAAATAAAATATAATAATTGTCCTAATCTAACCCAAAGGGATAAAAAAGGATATTAGTTTTGTATTAAGGTTGATTTTAGTCGAAATAAACTCATCCAATTGAATTAGTACATGTTTTGGGGTAATTTTATATTATTATAATATTATTTTTACCTTTAATTACTCTCTTTACTTTTAATCGTGGAAAATAAAATTCAAAAGTTCCCATTCACAAAAAAATAATTTTCATCATATTGAACCACATTTAAATTAATGATAAAAACCATGTCTATCAGATTTTTAAAATTCAATTCACAGAAGCGGTAAAATTATGTTTTATACAAATTTGAAAATGTGCCTAGAAGGTGGGTAAAAGATGTTAAAAAGTTAAATAAAATTGTATATATCAAATCTTATTAAAAAATGACTTAAATTTATTACATTTGAATAATATATGTATTATGAATATATTTTTACATTAATATAAATTTTAATTTTAAATAATTATTTAAATTAAAAAGTTAGTTTTTATGTATTATACAATATTTTTCACTATTTATAAAAAAATGAATGTTTTCAGAAAAATACCAAAAATTAACCCTAAGCTAATTTTGATATTCCGAATTCAAAAATGAAGTATATTTTACCAAATTCAATTTTTATGAGTGTCTAAAATTAATTTTATTATTTTTCACAAAAGCAAATAAAAATTATTTCTTTTAAGAAAATAGTTTTTCCCAATATATAAGTATTTAAACAAAACTTATACATTTCATTATAAATATGTTTTATTTATATGAAAATATTATAAATAAAATTTAAATTTTTTTTCTACTATTTCTATTAGAATATTTAATTGATAATTAAATATATAGTTTAAATAATTATAAAACTTATTTTTTGTTTCATAGAAACTCAATCCTGCATATAACGCAAGCCAAGTCAGTGTTGTTTGCAATATACGCAATTAAATAACTTTAAAGAGATAACGTACTATGAAATCGTGGAGTGTTATAATTTTTTTAAATAAATTTTTTTAATGTATTCCGAAATTAGTATCTCAATTATCATATAATATTTTATTAAACTCAAATATTTATAAGGTTTTTGTTTATTTTAAACTCTTTTGGAAAAAATCACTTACTGTGATAGTTTTACACCACCTAAGTAAAAGATGATGTTTTCATAAACATACATGTATAATGAATATTATTAAAAATTTATTTCATGATTCAATTTAATATTAAAATTAAATTAATTTTGGGATTATGATTCAACAATGGAAAAATATCTATTATAACAATGAAATTAAATGAAAACAATCATAGTCATTTTAACCACAAAATAGAGTCTTATTAATAATAGTTTTAATGGTGAAAATTTCATGAACTACTAAAATTACTTGATTTTGGAATGATATGGATACAAAACCCTAAAATTTATAGAACTTATAGAACCATTGGAAATGAAACTTCACCTCTTACAAATTTTCCAAATCTATTTTGGAGATTATGAACTAAATAGCCTCAAAATGGCAAACATAATCAATAATAATTAAATAAATGAATAAAATACGATAATAAATGAGGTAAATAGAATAATAATAAATAAATAAACACTAAAATAGTTTTAAATAAATTAAATAATTAACATAATTTAATTATTCAGGATGTTAGATGATGTTAATGGTGTATTTGGAATCGAGGTAAGGGGATTCTTAACATAATTTTATTTAATTGATTCATATCCTTTTGTTTATTGACTATGTTAATATAATATTATACATACTACAAACTCTAATTTTAATATTTTATTTACACTTTTTTTACATGGATTTATATTTATTTCACATAATATTTTCCTTGATAGATTCTTACTTCACAAGTTACAATATTTATAAGGGTCTTATTTTCAATATCACTTTTATTTGAGATTTTGTATGTCTAAAATAATGTTTAAGTAGATTTTATTTTATTTATCAATAAAACTCCCTCCATTTTCTTCTCCTTCATGTACATATTATTTATTTTATGGAAGTTATTTTTTATAGTCCTATGATTGTGTATGGTAATTTTATATTATCTTATAATTTCTTTATAAAAGTGTGAAATGAATATCTATTTTAATATTTCCCATATGATTTTATTTTCTTAAAATCGGAATTGGTTTTATTTAAAACAAATTATATTCATTTTTAGGGTTTTCCAAAGTAGTTTTTAATATCACTGTTTAATAAATTATTTCCTTTGAAAAAAAAGTTATTAAAAATGCATGGGGAATGTTTTCCTTTGACGTACAATGTTTTTAAATTTAAAATATTTGTCTTATTTTTTTATAAAATTATATTCCATGAAGTTTAAATTGTTTTTTGGTTTCATTGAAATAATCTTATACTATATTTTTTTTTAAAAGTTAGTGTTTATGTATTGAAAATTAAGTTTAAATGAGTTTTATGATGAAAAATTCAAGCATCAAAACGTTTTTTTAAATTATAGTACTTGGGAATTATAGATGGCTATGGGTGAGCACAATATATATCTTTCAAATTAATTGGGTAATGATTTATTCTCTATAGAAAATATGGTGTATTTAATTCATTATAACTTATTCCATTATAAGTGATTATGAGTGAATACAGGTGATGAATATAAAGTCTCAAGATATAAAACCCAAAACTTTATTAACATATGAACTTATTTAATTTTTTTAACATCATGAATATTTCTTGTTTATGAATGTTTTAGGTGTTTATGGTGGAAAGTGTACAAGTTTAGAAAATTATTAGGGGGATGTGATGCTGAAATTTTAGCTCATGGTAGGTGGTCATTATAAGGACCCATCCTTAAACCTTACTTAATATTGAATTAAATGAATAATTCACATTGAGGATATTTTTAGGTTTATAGTTTTAGAGAATTAGGACATAACTATTACATCTCAAAATATTAGAAAGTAGGAACTTCTACTATGTTTCCATAAAATAAAAACTCTTAAAAAGAAACATGTCTAGTTGCATGTTTTATGAAGCATGACTTTCCCTTGATCCCATACTTGACCCTATTCCATGTTAATTCCTGTGAAAAACATTTCAAAAACTTGGGATGAGCATAAAAAGATCAGTAAGGGATACACAAAGAATGAAAACTGTTAGTTTTTCAAAACAACAAGTAAACCATGTATACTTTATCAAAGTAATACTTTTCACCTTTTCGAAGTAGTAAAAACTCTTCATTGAATAAAAGTTCATTACTTACCCTTCAGTAACCAAAAGATTACCATAAAACCCATATAAATATCAACTTCCACACATACTTAATGGAATAACCATACGGTCGACTTCCACACATACTTAATGGAATAGCCATACGGCCGACTTCCACACATACTTAATGGAATAGCTATACGACCGACTTCCATACTCAATGCATTGGAGGTTATAACGTAACCACCCATCCTGGTATTCACGGCACCACCCGTCATATGGTTTATCATGTAACCACCTGTCAAATGTCTAAGTACCATTATAAAAATCATAAGACATAAAAAAAATATAATGGAAAGAAAACATTTCCACACTTTGATCACAATATATCACTTAAATATATTGAAATAACAAATCTATTATAAAAAACATTTTCAATACCAAAATACATAAAAGAGTATATGGTATTTATTTCATTTTAAAAAACATTACGTCTTGTCCAGGAAGCCAAAGACCAAATAATACTCGCGGCGGTAGAAAAGGTCGTTGTCACCACGTACGTTAAAAGAAGCATTCCTTTTTTCATTTTGTAAAATTCTTCGTAGAAAAAGATTCCTTTTGTATAAAAGTAAAATTCAAAGGGGTTTATACACCGTATAAAATAAAGTTATGTATAAAACGAAATATTCCTCAATGAGAGGAGATTGAGACGAAGTCCCTTATAAAGTCGGTATCCTTAGATTAAGGATAAATCAATTATATGATTATGTGTGAAAAATATGAATACAAAAAATATAAGTGGATATTAAGTGTAAAACAATCAGAGGTCATTCACACATAATCATGGAAAAACAAAACCAATGACATAGATATTTAACTCAATGAAATGAGATTGAGTTATGATTTCTGATACAAGTCCGTCTAAATGACATAAGAATTTATCAATGAGATTATTATGTGTAGAAATTGTATATCCACACATATTTTTGTGGAAAATACAACATAGAGATTCCACACATAATATTGGAATAATAAAATCAAGAATTGGAGGTTTAACCCAAAGAATTGAAAGTGGGTTAAGAAGTTCACTTACAGAAATTCGACAGCCTAACGGCGTCACTTCAAAACTTATAAAATGAGTTGATGAGAGATAAAAATGGTATCTCATAACTTGGACAAAAAATTTACATTAATAAGGATATATAAGAACATATCCCAACATAATAGTATGTGAATTAAAAGACATAACAAAATATGTCCTTTAAAAAGAGGAGGGTGAAAGGTTACCTTACCGACTTGGGTAACTTTCGAAACGTACACCCCATTGAAGAAGGGTCATACAATGAATATGTAAGTACCCATAAATGAAATTATATTACACAAAGAGTATAATAATGGGTAGTACATACACAACTCAAAGGAAATTGTGGCAAATGTAGAATAAATCTCACGGGAATAAAAGTTAGATGAAAAATCCCTTACAAAAACTCGGCAGCCTAACGACGCCACATAAAACTTACAAAAATGGATTGATGAGATCAAATAGGGTATCAAATCACATTAAAATAAAATTTACAGCAATAGGAATATAAAATAACATCCCCCATCATAACAAAGAGGAGCTTAAAAGAAGTGACATAAAGGAGAGTACTTAAAGAGAAAGAGAGAGGTTTGATCTCTTACAAAAATTCAGCAGCCTAACGACACCACTCAAAACTTCCAAAATGGATTGATGAGAGAGAATAGGGTCTCTCATCATATGAACATAAAAATTATAGTAAGAGTAATATAAAAGAACATCCCAATCACAATAAAGATGAGCTTGGAAGGAATGACATAAAAGAGTGTACTTAAAAAGAAAGAGAGGAGTATGATCCCTTACCTCGTGTCCGACATGACTCGATCGTTCTTTAATCTCATGAATAAAAAATTTTGGTGAATTTATAATTGCATAAGTACCTCCTTTAAATATTATTTTTCAGTTCATATCACATATTATAATGTTTTAATAATTGGTTAATAAAGTGAGTTCGTATCAGACGTTTTTGTCAATGTTCAGTACATGAGTAAAAATTGAAATTGTTGGAAAAGCATTTTACATGTAGTTATAGGTACATCATATCAAGAATAGTATTTATGTTTTAAATAAAATATATATCCAGTATATATTCATTTTATACTATTCCATAGCATTTGGAGATAAAAAAATAAAAGCACCGTTCATGGAGACGGTAGGCCATACGTACGCATGAACGCTACTTTCATTTTTTTGCCATATTAATGGAATTAAAGCAAAATGAGATATATATATATTATAATTCCAGAATGATAACCATCATTTAGATGTAATATATTACATATATATCCATTATATATATGTACTTATAATAGTACATAACATTTGGAGATAAGAAATGAAATGTACCGTTCATGGAGACGGTAAGCCGTACGTACGCATGAACGCTACTTTCATTTCTTTTTTTTTGTATTAAATTGAATGAAATAAAAAATATATAAAGTAATACTATAATTACAGTAGGATAACATATGTAATACCATTAATTCCATACTTTATACGTCCCACATATGGCATTAACGAATCAAATCACTTTGAGGGGGCGGTAGTCCGCACTTCCTAAAATGAAGATATCGCGTTTACCCATAATGGAAACCATAAAGATATGACATAAATTAAAAATACATAAGCTTAAGGAAAAAATAAACATATTATATATCATATATAAATATAGTGACATCTTAATGTCCACCTTTTAAGGTGTTAAAATAATGTTGAACAATCATCGTTTCAGGAGGCAGAAATTCTCCATCCACGGAAACAGTATGTTCTTTAACCATTAGATGTAGGTGTGTGTAAGTGTAGCAAGAATACTTCTTATAACAACATCCTAGTATATTGAAGATACTGTATTTGTTACAAAATAAATTAATAAAAAGAGTTTAGGGGGTTGGAGAAGAAAAATAAAACAAAAGGACACAAGTGAAGACATTACCTTTAAATCGGGTAACTTCCTTTGATTGGAGCTCAAAGGCTTCCTTGGAAAGGATTCTGCACAAAGTGAGGCTTCAAGGAGTTATAGAGGGATGTGGAGCGATTAAATGGGCAGGTTTTGGATGATACAAAGGCTTTGGAAGTGTGGGTAAAGAGGTAGAGGTGAGAGCTTTTTATAAGAGGAGAGGAGGGGCACTCTTGGAAAGGTATAAAATGTAACTTTATTTTCAAATGCGTTTCATATTTTATTGGTCCTAAATTGTTGTGTTTAGATTATAAGGTGATAAGGGTTCTAAATCCACCCAAAAAATAGGTTTTGGACATGTGTAGGTCTTAGAATTTACATTATCTTTCCATTTTATTTAAATCGTTTAATAATGAGGTCATCGCTGCATCATCATGATGTCATAAATAATTTAACTTATTTAATGTATAAAAATTATAAAAAAACTACTATTATGTAGGAAATATTTTTATATTTCCAATGAATATTTATATTCCAAAATATCATTTATGTAGACAAAATTAAAAATATTTTACTTAGGTGATACATTCTTTGTTACATTTAACATTCTTTAAAAATAAAAAGATAAAAAGTCACTTTCCCACAAAAGTGATTCCATGGGCCCCCCAAGTTTGGAACAAGGCATCCCATGGTCGGCCATGAGACAACCAGTAGCCTTAGGACACATTTTTGGGTCATTTTTTATTATTATGATATTATCTTATTATCTTTAACTACCCGATTACTCATTAATCAAGATAATTAAAGATAATTACCATCGTTACTATTCATAATGTCCAAAAACAAAAGAGTCTTAATTACATAATTTGGACCTTATGATTAAAAATATGTAATTAATTTTACAAAATTACATACACATAAATTTCAATAATTAATTTAAAAAAACTTCCTGTTGTCAAAACAAATAGCGGGTTTTTTAGAAACAATATTTATGAAAAGTTTGGCACTTGTTTATGCCTAATTCCAAAGTGAAATTAATCCCAATGACCATCATTGAATTACATGGTAAAAATATATTCTAATTAAACTTTAAAACAAATTAAAAAGATAATATAACCATATAATTAAATTATATGAAAAAATAGTTTTGATGTAAAATGCAGTATTTTTCACTATTCATTGAAAAATGAACATTGTCAGAAAAATACCAGAAATTAACTCAAGGTAAATTTCAATGTACCAATCATAAATAATATGTTTATTTTGAAAATAGAGCTTATAAAATGTTCAAAAAGTGGATTTAAAAGGGGTTTTCCATCAAAAGGTGGTTAATCGACCTTTTAAAGAATATTAGAATGTTTACGCTTAAAAACTAGATTCATTTGCATTTTTAATCCTCTAAAATTTATTGTAATGAGTAAAAATATTTGACAAACATATATAATCATTTTTTATTTAGTTCTATTCATTCCCTCCATTACAACGGCTAGGCGTTAACTACCATTTAAAATAATATTATTTTATTATTAGAGTGCAACGTAAGATTCCCAAGAAACTCGTTGTTGCGTATTGGGTACGCCATCGAGCATAGCATCCCCTTTAAAGTAATATTAATATTTTATTCACAAATATGGATAAATATAAAGATTTAATATTCTTTATTTTCCTGGGGTGTTACATCCTCCCCCCCTTTTGGGAATTGCGTCCCCGCAATTTTAAAATTGGGCTTGGAAACATCTTTGAAAGTCCCACATCGGAACAAGAGTCGGTAAAATAGTCACTTTAAAATAAAGAAAGATAAGTACAAAGGTCACCTGAGTTAACCTATACTAGGATTCCAAGTATGAAAATATGGACATGGAGGACAAAAACAAAGGGTCATGTTCTGATGGAGAGTGATAGAAAACATGTTTAGGAGAAAGTTAACCACAAGAAAATCACAAACTTGTGATGGGTTAAACGGTATTCGATTCCCCAGTAGGAAAAGTTAATAGACAACATTTTTGTTTTAAGTTACTTTTTATTGAGGAATTTATTCATAAGGAAACATAATCACTTATCATGTTGACTTTCAACATTTATTAGATTCCTTTCACAAACTCATATTTTCTCCAAAAGATGAGTATTTAGGAAGACTTGTTCACATTAAGAGTATTATAATCAACTTCTAGAGAATCACCTAATCCACAAAGATAACTATATACTTCCCATGTCTTTAGTCATTAACCAAAACCAAAACCAAAAAGGTTAGTACAGGATCAGATAATCCAGAAAAGGATAACCCTTTATAAAAATAAAATCTATTCTTAATCTCCAAAATTTGTCCAAAAAAACCCAAATTTCAACGAGGACCATTCGATAATCAATTTGTCTATAAAATTATTCAAAGTAAACCAAACTAAGATTGAAATACAAATATTTTAAGGATTTAGTCTCATAGTCTTCCAAGTTAAATCGTAAAATTTATCTCCAATCAACATCAGTTGCTCTTAATGTCTCGTATTGAAAAGTAATTAACCTAATCACATATCCTCCATGTTAGGTTAATAAATTTCCATAGATAACCCAAAATAAACTTACTCTTAATTCCTAAAATCATCTAACTAAAAATAATTAGTCAAAATAACCAGGGACTTCACATAGTCTAGTGGTAGGCGATAAATACCAGTCGCACTTTGGTTGTGGGTTCGATTCCCACAGATTTGTCTGATGCGACGGGTTGTCACATGGTCTGAGTGTTGTCCTTTTTCCAAAACTATATAATTTTAAAAAATTCCCCAAAACGAGATAAAATATTCAAAAATGATCATAACATATTTTAACCTCATGTTTTTCTCATGCCTTTCATTTTCCAGCATATCATATAATAACCCATAATTACCTCAAAAGTAAGGATCATATAAACTCTAATGGTTACCTTTATAATTATTACCAGAACATCCACATCGATTGGTCATCTCGTACATGATGCATTACAGAACATACCAAGGTTCAAGTGGTTGATCATGACTCCTTGATAGTTGGTTTAGAATAACCACGAGTTTTATCATTAAATCCCCCATTTTATCTATTATCTTAAACAGAGAACCACCGCAGTTTCCTTCAAACCTTTTGTCTCTTTAGTGCCTGCTAGATCCATCCATTCAATAAAAACAGAAAGGTCAGTGTGAGTATATCAACAAAACCATCATGTACTAATGAGGAAGATAAACACTAATATATACTTACTCATTCATTTTATCTAAAACTAGGACTCTTTCTGAAATCCTAACCATTATGGTAATGTCACTTATGCTTAGAGGATACCCTAACCTCTAAAGTTATCTAAACCGACCTTTGATACCAACTATAAGGCCCCAGCCTTAAACCTTAATTAATATTGAATTAAATGAATAATTCACATTGAGGATCTTTTCAGGTTTAGAGTTTTAGAGAATTAAGACATAACTATTACATCTCAAAAGATTACAAAGTAGAAACTTATACTAAGTTTCCATAAAATAAAAACTCTTAAAAAGAAACATGTCTAGTTCCATGTTTTAGGTAGCATGACTTTCCCTTGATCCCATCCTTGACCCTATTCCACATTAAGTCCTGTGAAAAACATTTCAAAAACTTGGGATGAGCATAAAAAGCTCAGTAAGAGATACATAAAGAATGAAAACTGTTAGTTTTTCAAAACAACAAGTAAACCATGTATACTTTATCAAAGTAATACTTTTCACCTTTTCGAAGTAGTAAAAACTCTTCACTGAATAAAAGTTCATTACTTACCCTTTAGTAACCAAAAGATTACCATAAAATTCATATAAAGATCACATAACATATAAAGGTAACTTGGGACATAAACATACTTAAGTGGAATAACCATACGGTCGACTTCCACACATACTTAATGGAATAGCCATACGTCCGACTTCCACACATACTTAATGGAATAGCCATACGGCCAACTTCCATACCCAATACATTGGAGGTTATAACGTAACCACCCGTCCTGGTATTCATGGCACCACCCGTCATTTGGTTTATCATGTAACCACCCGTCAAATGTCCAAGTACCATTATAAAAATAATAAGACATAAAACAAATATAATGGAAAGAAAACATTTCCAAACTTTGATCACAATGTATAACTTAAATATATAGACATAACAAATCCATTATAAAAACCATTTTCAATACCAAAATACATAAAAGATTATATGGTATTTATTTCATTTTAAAAAACAATACGGCTTGTTCAGGCAGCCAAAGACCAAATAATACTCGCGGCGGTGGAAAAGGTCGTTGTCACCATGTACGTTAAAAGAAACATTCCTTTTTTTCGTTTTGTAAAATGCTTCATAGAAAAAGATTCCTTTTGTATAAAAGTAAAATTCAAAGGGGTTTATACACCGTATAAAAGAAAGTTGTGTATAAAATGAAATATTCCTCAATGAATGGAGATTGAGACAAAGTCCCTTACAAAGTCGGTATCCTTAGATTAAGGATAAATCAATTATATGATTATGTGTGAAAAATACGAATACAAAAAATATAAGTAGATATTAAGTGTAAAACAATCATAGGTCATTCACACATAATCATGGAAAAAAAAAACCAATGACATAGATATTTAACTCAATGAAATGAGATTGAGTTATGACTTCTGATACAAGTCCATCTAAATAACATAAGAATTTATCAATGAGATTATTATGTGTAGAAATAGTATATCCACACAAAAGTTTGTGGAAACTACAACATAGATATTCAAAACATAATCTTGGAATAATAAAATCAAGAATTAGAGGTTTAACCCAAATAATTGAAAGTGGGTTAAGAAGTTCCCTTATAGAAATTCGACAGCCTAACAACGTCACTTAAAAACTTATAAAATGAGTTGATGAGAGATCAAAAGGGTATCTCATAACTTGGACATAAACTTTACATTAATAAGGATATAGAAGAACATATCCCAACATAATAGTATGTGAATTAAAAGACATAAAAAAATAATTCCTTTAAAAAGTGGAGGGTGAAAGGTTCCCTTACCGACTTTGGTAACTTTCGAAACGTACACCCCATTGAAGAAGGGTCATACAATGAATATGTAAGTACCCATAAATGAAATTATATTACACAAAGAGTATAATAATGGGAAGTACATACACCACTCAAAGGAAATTGTGGCAAATGTAGCATAAATCTCACGGGAATAAAAGTGAGATGAAAAATCCCTTACGAAAACTCGAAAGCCTAACAGCGCCACTTAAAACTTCCAAAAATGGATTTATGAGATCAAATAGGGTATCTCATAACATTAAAATAAAATGTACAGAAAGAGGAATATAAAAGAACATCCCCCATCATAACAAATAGGAGCTTAAAAGAAGTGACATAAAGGAGAGTACTTAAAGAGAAAGAGAGAGGTTAGATCTCTTACGAAAATTCGGCAGCCTACCAACGCCACTCAAAACATCCAAAATGGCTTGATGAGAGAGAATAGGGTCTCTCATAATATGAACATAAAAATTAAAGTAAGAGTAATATAAAAGAACATCCCAATCACAATAAAGATGAGCTTAGAAGGAATGAAATAAAAGAGTGTACTTAAAAAGAAAGAGAGGAGTAGGATCCCTTACCTCGTGTCCGACATGACTCGATCATTCTTTAATCTCCTGAATAATAAAATTTGGTAAATTTATAATTTATTAAGTACCTCCTTTAAATATTATTATTCAGTTCATATCACATATTATAATGTTATAATAATTGGTTAATAAAGTGAGTTCGTATCAGATGTTTTTGTCGATGTTCAGTACCTTAGTAAAAATTGAACTTGTTGGAAAAGAATTTTCCATGTAGTAATAGGTACATCATCTAAAGAATAGTATTTATGTTCTAAATATCATATATATCCAGTATATATTCATTTTATACTATTCCATAGCATTTGGAGATAAAAAATTAAAAGCACCGTTCATGGAGATGGTAGGCCGTACGTACGCATGAACGCTACTTTCATTTTTTTGCCATATTAATGGAATTAAAACAAAATGAGAGATATATATATTATAATTCCAGAATGATACCCATAATTTAGATGTAATATATTACATATATATCCATTATATATATGTACTTATAATAGTACATAACATTTGGAGATAAGAAATGAAATGTACCGTTCATGGAGACGGTAAGTCGTACGTACGCATGAACGCTACTTTCATTTCTTTTTTTTGGTATTAAATTGAATGAAATAATAAATATATAAAGGTATACTATAATTACAGTAGGATAAAATATGTAATACCATTAATTTTATCCTTTATATGTCCAACATATGGCATTAACGAATCAAATCACTTTGAGGGGGCGGTAGTCCGCACTTCCTAAAATGAAGATATTGCGTTTACCCATAATGGAAACCATAAAGGTATGACATAAATGAAAAATAAAGAAGCTTAAGGAAAACATAGACATATTATATATCATATATAAATATAGTGACATCTTAATGGACACCTTTGATGGTGTTAAAAGAACGTTGAACAATCATCGTTTCGGGAGGCAGAAATTCTCCATCCACGGAAACAGTATGTTCTTTAACCATTAGATGTAGGTGTGTGTAAGTGTAGCTCGAATAATTCTTATAAAAAGATAATAGTATATTGAAGATACTTTATTTGTTACAAAATAAATGAATAAAAAGAGTTTATGGGGTTGGAGAAGCAAAATAAAACAAAAGGACACAAGTGAAGACATTACCTTTAAATCGGGTAACTTCCTTTGATTTGAGCTCAAAGGCTTCCTTGGAAAGGATTCTGCCCAAAGTGAGGATTCAAGGAGTTATATAGGTATGTGGAGAGATGAAATGGGCAGGGTTTGGTCGAGCCAAAGGCTTTGGAAGTGTGGGTAAAGAGGTAGAGGTGGGAGCCTTTTATAAGAGGAGAGGAGGGGCACTCTTGGAAAGCTATAAAATGTAACATTATTTTCAAATGAGTTTCGGATTTTATTGGTCCCACATTTATGTGTTTCGAGGATAAGGTGATAAGGGTTCGAAATAAACCCATACAATAGGTTTGGGACATGTGTAGGTCTTAGATTTTACATTATCTTTCCATTTTATTTTAATCGTTAAATAATGAGGTCATCGCTGCATCATCATGATGTCATATATAATTTAATTTATTTAATGTCTAAAAATTATAAAAAAATACTATGATGTAGGAAATAGTTTTATCTTTCCAAGGAATATTTATAGTCCAAAATATCATTTATTTAGACAAAAGTAAAAATATTTTACTCAGGTGATACATTCTTTGTTACATTTAACATTCTTTAAAAATAAAAAGATAAAAAGTCACTTTCCCACAAAAGTGATTCCATTGGGCCCCCAAGTTTGGTACAAGGCATACCATGGTCGGCCATGAGACAACCAGTAGCCTTATGACACATTTTTTGGTCATTTTTTATTATTATGATATTATCTTATTATCTTTAACTACCCGATTACTCATTAATCAAGATAATTAAAGATAATTACCGTCGTTACTATTCATAATGTCCAAAAACAAGAGTATTAATTACATAATTTGGACCCTATGATTAAAAATATGTATTTCATTTTACCAAATTCTAAAAACATAAATTTCAACAATTAATTTAAAAAAACTTCCCGTTGTCAAAACAAATAGCGGGTTTTTTAGAAACAATATTTATGAAAAGTTTAGCACTTGTTTATGCCTAATTCCAAAGTGAAATTAATCCCAATGACCGTCATTGAATTAAATGGTAAATATATATTCTAATTAAACTTTAAACAAATTAAAAAGATAATACAACCATATAATTAAATTATTTGAAAAAGCAGTTTTGATGTAAAATGCAGTATTTTTCACTATTCATTGAAAAATGAACATTGTCAAAAAAATACCAAAAATTAACCCAAGGTAAATTTCAATGTACCAATCATAAATAATATGTTTATTTTGAAAAATAGATCTTATAAAATTTTCAAAAAGTGAATTTAAAAGGGGTTCGCCATCAAAAGGTGGTTAATCGACCTTTTAAAGAATATTAGAATGTTTACGCTTAAAAACTGGATTCATTTGCATTTTTAATCCTCAAACATTTATTGTAAAGAGTAAAAATATTTGACAAACATATATAATAATTTTTTATTTAGTTCTATTCATTCCCGCCATTACAACGGATAGGCGTTAACTACCATTTAAAATAATATTATTTTATTATTGGAGTACAACGTAAGATTCCCAAGAAACTCGTTGTTGCGTATTGGGTACGCCATCGAGCATAACATCCCCTTTAAAGTAATATTAATATTTTATTCAAAAATACGGATAACTATAAAGATGTCATATTCTTTATTTACCTGGGGTGTTACAGTCATGGTATGGTAGCAAAGTGGTACAGAGCAACGCCTGGTGTATGGAGGCTCAAAACATGGGAATAAAAGTGGTTATCCATGGAGAAACAAGGTAATAGGTGACCCCCCAACCTAGAAAATATGATTAAATAACATGGGGGTTATTTCATGATGGTATCAGTGCATAGGGGAGGATATATATTAATTTTAGGTCGCACCACTACCCTTCTTTGGGGTGTTTTTAAATTGGTTAATTAACTATCTGGGTTAAAAATTAATAGGGGATTATACTTCTATAGTGAACAAAACTCACGTTTTGCATATATTGATCTATCCAATCTTACAAGTGATATATCATTTATTATTTAACAGAATAAAACACCATTCAAACCGAGATATATATATAGGTAAGTACAACACTTATCTTCTATTCTTTCTAGAATTTATTCAATATTTTCATTGTCTTATTCCAATTAAGAAATTTTTTGCCATATTTCATGGATTTCATGTAATTATATTTTCTCCAATCTTTGTTCTTAAATTAGTAGTCAGTTTTATATGAGTAAAATTATTCAAGAATAAGGTAGGTGGTCTATAAATTATTCCTCAAATTATTTATCCTTTAATTAGTTCATATGATGTGTCATCACACCGAATTACTGTGTGTTGACCTAAAACTCTAATAAATAAATTCATTAGTTATTTATTATAATAAAATAATCTTTTAGGTTATGAGTTTCCCACAAATGAGTGTTAAGAAAAGCACTTTAGACACCATGTAAGGTGATATCAATTTTGAAAAAATAAGAATTCTGTAGGTGACCTAAGGGTTGACTGCAATAAGTAATGATTGAATCAATGAATATAGAAGTGTATTATTATTCTAGGATCAGGTTGTTATATATTTCATGCATGGGGGATAAAATAAATAATTAAAATCAATTATTGTTAATTTTTTATTAAGAATTATATTTATGCATAATTACTGTAGGATGCAGGGGATACTTCATTGGATATAGATTTAGCCTGATGACCATAGTATTCCTGGGATACTTCCTAGGATTAGGTTTTATACCTAATGGAAATGGGATTACTGATATTAATTTGTATGATACAAATTTATTCTCAATGGGTAAGGGATTCCTAAGATTACTTCTTTAGATCTTACTTTATGCATGTTGACATGGGATTCCAAGGAATACCTCTTAGGATTTTGTGTTATTCCCGATGAAAAATCATATTCCGAGACATCTAGAAGTGGACGAAGTAGGTTTGGTACATCCCAACTATCAACTTGGAACCCAAAGATCGATGATTTTTATTTAATATATTTCCTTTATTTTGTTATGCATATCAATAATCTCTATTACTTAGACTAGATATGTCCATATATGTTATTAGTGGTGGCATACTAAGTTGTACTTCTTCCTTGCTCATGCCACCTTGGGGACCCAAAAAGTATTTATGATTATAGGATAGTAAAAGGTAAAGATACATATGATTCATGGTTTATTTAAATAGCATGTGGAATGATAAGAATAACCAAGATAAGACTGAAGACTAGTTTTTTAGTTTTCCCATTTTTTTATTTAGGTTCATTTAGACTTATTTGTATGTGATATTCCCTCAAGGGATCTTTCTGTTGTATGTATGACTTTTATTTCATTTTATAACTCTATTATGTTATTGCATAGGATGTGTATGTTACTGTTGGGACTTTCTATGATGTCTGTTATATTTATTTATCAATTTGTAGGTGTTTGTTATTATTTATAATTTTATAGAACTTTGATATGAGGTTTTAGTCTCTCCATTATTGTACCATAGAAACTCTCTTCAAGTTATAAGCCTCTGAAATATGGGTAGGTGGAATTGAATTACAGTAACACCATCTATCTAGTTACTATAAATTGATTCAGGATGGGGTCATCACAAAGTGATATCAAAGAATTTTTTTAGTATTTGGGAATGGAAGACAAGTGATAAGTCATTATCAAAACTTCGAGTGAAACATGTTAATTATAGTAACTAACCCACATATGTGAGAAGGCTTAGTTACCAGGGTTAAGATTGGTTCTATTAGTTATTTCTATTACAATTGTGTTACTTCACCTAGAGTGAAACATTAATTTCTGAATTTACGACTTATGAGATTTTTTCTCTTCGAAGAAATAGAAAAAGGGAATGCATTCATGCCTCATTTCAAGAATGTTGGATTCAGATGCCATTTTCATGTTTTCATGTGATAAATTATGTGGGAATGGTACTGTGTTAGTTATTTAAAGTGTCTGTATTAATTTATATACTAATTTCCCATATAACTTGATGGAAACATCTTATTAAACTAATTCTTTAAATGATAAAAATTTAAATATTGACTATTTTTTGGTTACTCTATAGTGTTAGTTAAATAAAATGATAAATCCAACTTATAAAGTGTTTTCCTCTCTAACGTATAATTGAAAATTGATTTAATTTATCCTATGTTATGAAATGATTTTTTAGAATTAAATGAAATAAAGTATTTTTTATCCTATAAGTACATAACTCAACCTTGAGTAGGGGTTGATGTAGCTTGAGAGATTTCCCAACTTATGATATTTCTATGATATGTGGTGTAAATAATAGAATTAAACTATTCCTATTATTACTTTTCCTAAAATATTAGGTTGATAAATATTATTGTGACATGTTGTAATGCATGAAATTTTCATTGTAGTGAGATACCACTATAAAGAATTCCTTTAGAGCTACTAGAGGGTGGGTATGAGCACACCCCAACCGTTATTGGACTGAAGCCTCCTATGGTGATAGGGATGGTGATAAATGTACTTCTCTATGAGATATTATTATGGGTGATGAAATCAATGGAGAGAGTGGATCATCAAGATATACCTATAATGTAAAATCTTACCAGAGAGTTTTAGATACAATACCATCTATTGTTGATCGGGGATGTTGGTCCCCAGGTATATGAGTTCTAGATAGAATCTATTCTGATGATTTTTGACCATCTTGAAACACTTACACACCTATAAAAGTGTTTGTAAATCTATTATTTGTTTCCTTAATGAATTACATTATCTTTATAGTGTTGTATCACTTGGGGAGCTTTTGAATTAAATCACTAAATATTTCTAATTAACATATTTTTTTTTGGTATTTTATATTTCATGAAAGTAGTAGAAATATGTGGTTTGGTAATGTAATAAAAAACTAAAAAATAAATATCCAATGAAAAATATATACCGAATGAATGAAGTTACAAAGAAATAAAATTAATCTAAAGGAATATTCTCGAGCGAACATTCATAGCCTCATGGTTATCCTTAAATATACTTAATGAACTCACTTTATCATAGGTATGAACATACTCTTATTTTCTGATTATGAATATACAATTCACTTAACAACTACTATGTATAATAAATATCCACCTCCTCGATTGAGGAAAAATAGTGTAGTTAAATAAAATATTTCTAAGATAATTTTAGTGGGACCCCACTACAAATCATCTTCTACATAACCTATATTTGATAAGAAACTTTAAATAAGAATAAACATCGACTTGGTTCTGACACTGGATTCATCTTATGTAAGGTTCCTTGGGTTATTAAATCACTATTGTGAGTGTTTTAAGATCATAGTGAAGATAATGAGGGGGGGGAGAATGAGAGAAACATAGAAATAAATAAATGATATAAAGACCAATTTTTTTAAACTATAAATCCTGATATTATAGAATGAATATCAAATAAACTAAAAAAATAACATTATTCTTACATGAAAAAAATGGAGCTTCTCATGAACTCCATGAGAAAATCCTCTATCCAATGGTGAATAATAAATATTTATATAGTGGAAGGGAGTTTAGGGTTACAAATATTACAAAAAAAGAAAATAAAAATTCATTTAAATTGAATCTATAAAATTTTTATGCATCTTTGACCATTATAAATATACAGCTATAGGTTTTTATAGTTTAATGAAATATTAGTTTTTTAGTCCTCTAACTCATGTTAAATTTCATCCCTATTTGAACATAGATAAAAAAATTCATAGTCAAATAATTGAAGTGATATTAATATTGATGAATCATATCCAATATTGAATTCAAGGCCCGTTATCTCCTTGAAAAATTGATATCCATCTCATGAACTTCAAGTAAATTATATATCCTAACATGTGTATAATTTTTTTATATAATTTTAAATTAAGATTTGACACATAGAATATTTTATGATAAAAATAATAGAGTGCAGTTGAAATGGAAAAAACTAAATTTCTATATATTTTTAAAAGTCATTATCTAATTAAAAATTCTTATTAAATTATCACTTTAAAAGCATGACTTTAAAAATTAATACCAATGATGAATAAAAACCCTAACAAATAAATAATTGACTCATTTTGAAAATTCCTCCCAAATTATTATCATAATATAAAAATTTACTCATCACCATTAAATTATTAAATTTTTGGTAATTAAAACATTAAAATTAAAAGTGAAAAATATAAAAAATATTGGCTTTTTCAATTCCCTCACTCTTAAACATTGAACTCCTAATAAATAAAAAGAATTTTATAAACAAAAATAATTATCTTTCCTAGCTTCAAATACACAAATCAAAACAGAAATGAAAAAAATATTCATTAATCATTTAAAATATTATGCTTCATATGAAAGTCTTATCCATTTTCCCAATTCAATTTAACCCAAAGTTCAAGTTTTATGTTTTTGAATAAAATGGAATAATATTTTAACAAGTGGTAATGTAATAAATTCTTATCTCCTAATATTATTATAACAAATCTCCATTTACCACATGATATAACCAAAATTTTATTCTTATATATTAATTTCCCTCTTGTTTATCTAGTTTTCAATATTCTCATAATCTAAATATATTCAATTTTAACAATTATATAATTACATGTTTTTTTTTGTTTTTTTAGTGATAAAATATCTTAGAACTTAATGTGGTATCCCAATTTCTAATTTTAATCTAGTTTCAAAGAATTATATGAATATATTTTTGGTTGAATCCAGGAGGTGTTGTTTTTTATAATTATAAAGTTAAATAATATGGAGTTCATAATTCAAGTTTCCCCATGTTATATTTTGGATTATACTTAATTTTCTTCCATTTAAAAATGTTTTCATGCTCACAAAACCAAAATTTCTATGAATGCAGTAGAAATAGAATGACATTTTCTCTAGGTAGTATGAAATTAAAAGATTAATTTCCTAACCTAAAAAGTTACAAAAAATCAAAATCTAAAAACAAAAATGAAAATTATAAATAGATTGGTGCCACTCCCAAAAATTAAATTATTACTACACTTTTTTGATTAATAAATGATCTTATCAACTTTTCATATATAATTTGATTAGGTAGTAAACAATACAAGGGAGAAAGGGATAATACAACTTGAATTACAAGAAGTGGAAACTTTGAGTTAAGAAACAAGATAATACCCACCATAAAAAAGAAGAATAAAGAACAATAAATTCACTAAAGGAAAATAAATGAAAATAAATAGAAAGAGAATGGTAAATGGATAATGCTTAGTTTAACCATCTAAGTGGGCTCTAAGTTTTGGATTCCTCTAAAATGTCAGTTCCAGATATCATATAAAGTATGATGGTGGGTGGAGCTTCAGTGATTTAAAATACCACATAAATTTTATTCCAATATGATTTATCTTTCCTTGATTATTTAAGACTCCATGTAATTATTACATAAAGTATATCCCCATTTAAATATAGTACAATTTTTATGGTGGGTGCAAGTGAAAATATGGGTCCACTTATTTTATGGTTTCTACTTATAAAACCTCTTTCTTCACTTATAAGGATTTCATAGGGGGTAGGGAATAAATAAAATTATAGAAGGTAAAGTTAGAGAGTAATTTAAATTAGGTAAAATTAAAATAAGTTGAATATTTTTTAAAATATTCCCCTCCATTATTAGAAAATTTAGAATTTTTTTCATTACACATTACCTCTAGAATATTACTACTAAAAATGAGGCCTTTAAAACACTAGAATAGGCCTTTATCATATCTAAAAAAGTGATGAATACTATAGTGTGGATAAAAGACCCAGGCTTTTATCTGTACTAGAAAAGTGAAAATAAAGGGGTGATTTATCATCACTAAAAAAACATTGATTAATGACCCAATTTATCAGTTCATTTATTTAGTACTGATAAATGGAATCATTATTAGTGTAAATAAGTGCACTCATAAAGGGACACTTTATAAGAGCTTTTAGAAGTACTTATAAATGATTTCTTATCAGTTTATTTAATAGAAATAATAATGGGGAATCTTATAGTTTGGTGCTACAACACACTACAACACAAAAAATAGGGCATAAAGTGTGTTGTAACAACACAATACATCATAAAAACAACACCAAAAATAGTATCATAAATTTTCAAAATTATATATGAATAAAAAATTTAAATAAAATAAAATTTCTAACACAAATAAAATGAAAACACTATTATAGAGTATGTTAATAGTTTTTTTACTAGAATTAAAGTCAATTTTGAATAAAAAGGCCCACTTGAAGTCATATCAGTCATAACATGAGTCATATTGAGGTGTGGATGATTCCTACACATAATAAATCACTAATAGATCTCTTTAATAAAGTAAAAAAACAATCTGAATTTTCTCTCTTGATTTTGATAATCTTAGTTGTTTTTTTACTTAAATTGATATCAATTTTGAATACAAAGACACACTTAGAGTCATACTTCTTCCACCATGAATCAAATTGAGGTGAGGATAATTCCCACACATTGTAAATGACTTATCGATATTTTTCTTAAAGTATTAGAAAAATGAAAAGGTTTTTACCTTGTTTTGAGTATGAAACATATGTTTTTTTACTAAAATTTCATTTTAAACTAGAAATTTACACTTTGAGTAATACAAGTTGCATCGTGTGTGGGTTTCATATGATACTGATTCCTACACATTACAAATGAATTAATAATAATTTTTCTAAATTATCAAGACAATGCAAGCATGTTTTCTCTGTTTTTAGTGAGTGATACTTTTTTGTATTAAAATATTAATTTTAAACTGATAATAAACACTTTGAGTCCTATAATGAACATCATGTATTAGATTTAGGTGTATATGATTCATACACATAAAAAATTACTTATGGAACGTTTTCATAAATTACCAAAACAATAATAACATGTTTTCTTAGTTTTGAGTATGTTTTTAGTTTTTTCACCAATATTAATGTCAATTTTGAATAAAACGACACACTTGGATTCATAATGGTCAAAAAATGAACAATATTAAGGTGCGGATGATTTATAAATACCCCAAATGACATATAAATCATTATCCAAATGTATAAAGAAATCTCAATTTTTTTTTCTCATTTTGGAGTATTCCACTTGTTTTTTTACAAAAATGTCATTTTAAACTAGAAATACACACCTTGAGTCATAATCATTTCATCATGCATGGGTTTCACATCATACTGAATCATAAATGTTTGAAATGATTTAGGAATCAGTTTATTAAATTATCAAGACTATATATGTTTTTTAGATCAGTTTTTAGTGAGTGACACTTTTTTTATTAAAATGTCAATTTTAAACTAATAATAGACACTGAGTTAGACCAAAAAAATATTGTATTATATTGATGTTTATATGATTACTCTAAATCAAATATGACTTATGGATCATTTTTATAATATACCAAAAAAATATGAATGTGTTTGCTCAGTTTTGAGTATGTGAGTTGTTTTTTTACTAAAGTTAATGTGAATTATGAATAAAAAATGTATTTGTGGTCATATCGGTCACACCATGCACTATATTGAGGTGAGACTGATTCCTTCACATGGAAAATTACTTTTATATCTTTTTCCTAAATTATCAAAAATATATGAACATGTTTCCTTAGTTTTGAGTATGTCACTCATGTTTTTTAAAAATATGTGTCATTTTAAATTGGAAACACGCACTTTGAGTCCTAAAGGTTGAATCATGTGTGGGTTCTAAATGAGACTAATTCCTACATGTCAAAAAATAATTATGAATCATTTTACTAAATTATCATGAAAATATAAGAATGTTTTCTCATTTTTTAGTGAGTGAAACTTTTTTTTACTAAAATGTCAATTTTAAATTCACAATGGACCCTTTTAGTCATACCAGGAACATCATTTATTGGATTGAGGTGAATATGTTTTTTATATATATAAAAATGACTTATAAATCATTTTCTGCAATTAATAATTTAATATGAATTCATTTTCTTAGTTTTGAGTATGTTAGTTGTTTTTTTCACTAAAATTAATGTAAATTTTGAATAAAAAGAATCACATTGATTCATAATGGTAATGTCATGCATTAGATTGAGATGTGGTTGGTTCATATACATCCCAAATGACCTTTTTATTATTATCCTAAATTATAAAATCAATATAAATTAATTTTCTTGGTTTGGCGTACACCACTTGTGTTTTTTACTAAAATGTAATTTTAAACTGGAAAGAAATACTTTGAGTCATAAAGGTGGCATCATGTGTGGGTTTGACAAGAGACTTATTCATATGCATCACAAATGAATTATAAATTTTTATCCTAAATTATTAATACAATTCAAGTGTGTTTTCTCAATTTTTAGTAAGTGAAACTTTTTTTGTTAAAATATCAATTTTAAAATGATAATGGAAACTTTAACACTAGACCTCTTTGGTGACCCTTATATATCAATACTGGTTGTCGTACAATAGTTATCTAATAAACCTGATGACTTTTATAGTTGGTTAAATACATATTTATTCAAATATTTAAGTTGGATTATATTCTTGTACAATGATTGGGAGTTATAAAGATGTTTCTTAAATAACACTAGTGGAAAAATTGAAGATTCCAACACAAAATCATCCTCAGTCATAAAAACTGTAACGGATGAACAACAAGAGCACACATCATGTCAACAAATTAGGTTCTTATTCAATTTTCCATTGGTAAGAACTATGTTGATGAGGTATTGTGTAATTTTATTCTTATGGATTCTTGAAACATATTATTGGGTTGGCCTCGTCAATTTGGAAGTGAAGTGAAATATAATGGGAAGAAGATCACATATTATTTCTAATATAGGGAAGAGAACATTTCACTTTCTCATTTGAGAACATCTCATTTTCTTCAAGAAAAACTTATTCTAAAAGATCCCAAAGGTTTCCCCTTTATAAATAACTCTCTAAAGGAGAAATCAATCCATAAAAACTTTTCTTTATTTATGGATGATGGTGAATTAATTCCATAAGAAGAATATTTGTCACAATACATTAAAGTATTCATTGATTGAGGAATATCATCAATCTTTTTAATGATATTACTGGTGGATTACTACACTGTATAAAATAAAATAAACAAGTAGTGAAAATAATTATTTTAGTAAGCCACTAGAAACACATACACAATGGATCTTATCTTATGTGAAAAATGTTTTGTGTACTTTTCAATAATTTTTATCAAACTAAATACTGTTATGATCATCATTCGACTTCATTTCCCAATAATTATTTTATTTAAAATCCAACACTTCATCTCCTCCCCCACCTCAAAATTGGCATTAATATCCACCTCTACCTCCTATTACACCTCAATCTATGACTCTGACTATTCCTCCGCCTGTGCCATTTCTTAACATTTTTATTGTTTTTAGGCCAAGACTTCTAAAACAATTTATTTCCCATACTGTACTTATCATTGGGAAGGGGATAAAAAATAATATATAAGAATTATAACACTAATTCTCCACACCCAAAATATATTTTTAAGGTCATAACTCATACTAGATCACAAATACAGATATTAATAACCTAAATTTGTTTTTGGCATAAATTCTGAGAAAAATTATGCTACCCACTCATATCTAAACAAATTTACTTCCTATTTTGAGTATCTAGGTTGTCAAAAATCCTGATAGTGCTGAGAAGATATTTAAAAAAAATTATTATGAAATATATTTAATGAAATTTTAATTATCATAAAAAATTAACTATTTGGGATGATGGTCTTTTCATGATTTATGATATCTCTCATAAATTTGAAAAAACAATATCCAAAATCGATGCCATTATCTTATTTCAGACACTATAGAAAATTGAACAAAATAATTAAATTGTTTTAAAATTATTTTATAGTTAAATATTTATATATATACCTTAATTTATTTTCACATATATTAATCCAATAGCTTTATCTCTTCAGAACAAAACTTCATTCCATGGTTTATCCAATATTTAGAGACCTCTGTATCATAAAAAAAATTATTATTAAAACATATATTGAATCATATAATTCAAATATTATTTATAAAATATTGATTTTAGTGTATTAAAAATTAACAATACACATCATGTGTGGTTGGTTGGTTGGATATCCATACATTTGATCCAAAAAATAAATATTCAGTGTGTCCATATTGTCTGTGATCAGCATCCAGTGCTCCTCAAAAAGAAAAAAACAATTAATATATGAAAAAATTATATATTTTATGTGATTAGATTATATAGTTATAATTTTTCATTATATTCATCAAAATGATTATGTCGTCTAATACTTTTTTTATTAAACTCTTTGAGTAACTCAACTCTTTTCTTCTAAATTTCTTCATTATCTAAAGTAAATTTTCCTGTAAAAATTATATAGGGATTAATAAATCCAAATAATTCTTATCATGATCTTCCTATTATACAGTTATAATATAAAATCCTGTATAAAGTATGAATAGTTATTAACATTAATAAACATATTAGCTCACTATTTGGATAGATGTATTATGAAAATGTACCTTATGAATGTATTCACAACTGAGATGCTCAACCATTATTGCTTGAGAATATCATGTAGAGTCTTGAGTCAAATTTTTCCTATCAAATAATTTCCATATATTTATTTTTCATATTCAATGTAAGACAAAGTTTTATCTTTAAATGTAGTATCTGCATGAAGTTGTAATGATAATAAATGTTTCTCTAAAATTGGTGGGGAGAAGGTACTCTCAGAAGGTCGTTTTGTTTTCTTGGATGATTCACTATATTTTCATGATTTGACCATCCATTTCCTCACTGGTTTATCCATCTATAATATCCTTCCTCACTTCAGAACTTTTATCATAATCCTTTATAGGGTTTTCACATGATACAATTTTTTAAATACATACCTCATGTATCATTATAAGATTAGATGACCATGCTATGAAATCTCCAATAGCATCATTGACCATAGTAATATCTGAACCATCAAATGGAATAAGAAACGTAGAAGTCATCTCATGAGATACCTCAATCCCCAATCTCATGTGATCTTTTGGGATATCATGATGGTGTATCTTTTCTCATGGGATATTATACACTATACCCATCACAACACAGGGATGCACGTGTGTTGAAAGATACAAATCACACAAAACTATACCCTAGATAATTCTAGTAATATAATGTTATCAAAAGTTGTTTCATTCAAATTTAAGATAAATAGTAATGAAAAAATGTATTACCTCAGGTAAGGTATGTGGTTGGGGGGAATGACTAGCCTCAATGATAGTGCGATCATTTGGTTCACGCATAGATCTTTGCTCCATAGCCAGTTCTCTTTGATCCTTTGTCATACATTATTCTACCAAACTAGACTGAAAAATAATATTTTATAGTGAGTCTATTTGTGTATAGAATCATCTCACTATATTATATATCTTCATGTGGTTTTATCTTCTAGAAATATTTTTGATTAGAGACTAAAAAACCTAATACTCTATTGCAACCATGTTGTTTAGTCCGCTTAAAATCTATTGAAAGTAGATTTTCTTCTGGTATATTCATTGTTGATTCTTATATCTAAACCATATAAAAAAATATGAACATAAATATATATTTTATGTAATATTTTTATAAATCATAAAGAATTACAATTATGTTATACTTACATGTGTTTACCATAATTATTTTACGTTTCATCACATAATTTACCATCCTTAATTACACTATCCTCCTTCCATAGCACATGATGTCAGATGGAAGTGGATTCAAATTTTTATTCAACAATATTCCTAAAAACAAAGGAATATATGTTGTTTGATATCATATAATTAAAATTTTATTGTTGATTTTAAATACATACAAAATTCTTCTCTAATTAAGAGTACCCCATCCTTTCTTTATGATAGTGGTACATTGGTTTTGATGCATATTCTTTATTTTCATAAATTTTTTCCTGTTTCACTAATTAACAATTTAAATCAGGTTGGATAAAATAAATAATTTTAAATAATATATTATTGACATCAGTACACTTAAAATGAGTTCTCATTACGACGATTTATGAAAGAATCCCATATTTATTTCTTTATAATGTGTTCACAACTAACTTGTGGGTGGGGATTTACTTTACCCTCATCATCCCTAATATTTAACTTCGTAAGAATAGTCCAGAAGACTATGAGATTTTCCAGTGGAAATTAAGAAAAATTTATTATAGAAATATTATAAAATAAATGAACTCTGTAAGGAATAATGAAAATTAAATCAAAATTTAATTATATAAAATTTTACTAAAATAGAGAAAGTGTATCATAACAATACAATTGTATCTTTCCAAAGGATTTCCTTCTTTATAGGTTATATTTGGATCCCTGAATCAATTTCAATCAAGACATTAATCCTTACTATAATTCCAAGATAACTAATGAACATTGACTTTTTAGGGTCAATAGGTTGGCTGAATTGATTCCAACCAACCTCAAAATTTATACCTAGACTTCTTGGATTGATAATTTCATTCAAAACTATGATTTTGAGTTGTTGTTGTTTTCATCAACATGTTATTGATCCTCTAAAAATTCCACAGTTTCATCATCAACAACCTTTTCATTCATGGGATTGGTAACATCATCATGTGCATAAGACATTGTCTTCATGAGTAGTCAATCATTCAATTTTTCATAAATAATAACAATACAATACACTCTACCCATATAATTCCACACTTGCATGCATCTTGCATGAAAACTGTTACTATCTTGAAAAATTATATAATACTTATTTAATAAAGTACAACTAACCTATTCTATATTTATTTAATATGTCATTAGATGCTTTATTTCATTCCATCTATTGATGATGGATTGGACTCCCTCTTTCAAACTAGCCTTCCTCCCATCATTGTGGTTATGAAGTTCCTCAATAACATAACTATGAAACTGTTATTATTATATTTTGTTTCTTGATACCCATCCCTTATCTTTTGTGGACATCCAACTTTGTTTCTAGAACTAATATAACCAAAAGTCACCCTATACCGGGTACTGGTGATCATTTTGGATGACTACTGCTCAGAGTAGTTTAGACAACATAGAAGAGATGTGGGATGAGTATCAAGAAACAATGTAACGCCCCAGTTCTGAAAGCTACCTAGAGGTGCCCCGTACCCTATTGGTCACATGGCCTCAAGCACATTTCCTCGAATGCCAGAGACTGTCGACTAGCAGTGAGGGCCTTGGGTGTTATAGTGGGGAAACTATGCCTTCATTGGTAGAGTAACACAACAGAAGTAAAACAGATAGCAATAGCAGAGGCAGTAAAACATGCAAGAAATAAACTGTGAAAGTAATAAACAAATGAAGCACACACACACATATATACAGATGATTCCTGATAAATAGGTCTAGGAAAGCAGACAAACAAGTCACAATGCTGGAATACCATACTTAACCAAAGTACAAGAAAACAATAAACAACACTTCAGCATCGCAAGCCTCATCTTGGTCTCATGCTCTCTAGCTCTGCAGCAATCAAGTACCTAAAGTAGAAGGGTACTTGGAATTTTCTATACCTGCATAAATATAATCAATTTTTGTACCAAAAGCATGTCCCAAACATGGTGTGAGACTAAATCCTAGTAGGAAACCATCCAAAGATCTTTTCCTAACAGTCGAGGAATATATATGGCAGGATATAATCAAAATGAAAAAGTAAAAAAGGATGTAATAAAAAGTAAACATTCCTACAATTTCAAATGCATTAAATTATTAGATATCAAGTAAGTAGCTAATCACAAACTGATAACCCTCTGGGATGTACTCACAACCTAATACCCTCTGGTCTTACCTAGTAAACACAAGCTACCCTCTGGGATGTACACACAATCTCACCCCTCTAGTTTAGCTTTTGCACAGACTCTCTGAGGAAGAACTCACCGTAAATTCCCCACTTAGTCTCATATCGGTAACAAAAAGGCATTATGGGGAAGCACTCAATGAACAATTCCCCCTATGGCCCGCATCAAGGAACTACTGACACTTTTAGGAAGCACTCACTTCCATTTCCCCTATAGTCTTGCATCGTAACAGTAAACAGACACTCTGGAGAAGCCCTTAAACTCTATTCTCCCTATAGTCTACTACAACAGCTTCTCACGACCCTGTGTAAGTCAATTGAGCACAATGATATATAACAACCAAAGTATACCTCAATAAATACTTGGAAAAACAATCTACAACATATCGTCATGTCAGATAAAATAATATTACTCCATCATATCAACACTAGGAATGGAATGCAAGAAGCCTAACAGGATAAGAAAGAACAAATGGTCATAAACAATACAATTATGATCAAGAAATCCATATCATATAAATTAACACTATTCACATTCAATTGAACTCTACCCAAGCATATAAATCATAACAGGCAATAACAGGGTCAAAACCGTAAACACCCAATACCCCGATCAAGGGTATTGGGACTTTTTCATATTAACTCAAATACTATATATAGAATGGCACAAACCACATACCTCAGTGTTGTGAGATAGATATACGTGAACCTCAGGCTGTGAATCAACCTATAATTCCATAGATCTACAAAAGCATCTAAAACATTCAACTGAGGATAACATAAGAAAGAGGAGGAATTAAGAAATGAAGCTATAGAATAAGGAAGGGCTTACAGAGGCGATCCCAACACAATTGACTGTGGTCAAATTGGAGAACGAATGCTCAATCAGGGGCTATGAGAAGATCTGAGGCCATACAGATGCTCTCGGATGAAGAATGAGAAGAGGAAGCGTGTTCTATCCATCAGACGCAACCCTGGTCCATTTAATGAAAAAAAGTACACAGACTGTACTTTTGAAGTACACAATTTGTACTCACCTTCTTTGACTCCCAAATAAGGTGGTCTCCAGGTCACCACACAGGGCTTTGTGCTTGGACGTTACATGACCATCACACGAATACGTGCAGAAAAAGTGTACACGATGTGTACTTCAAAATTTTCCAGAAACTCCTCTTTTTCTCAAAAACACTAGAAAAGAGAAAAAAATACATAAAAGGATGATCCAGATTCTTAAAAAATTCCCCCTTTAAAGAAATGCATCCCTGAATTTTCCTAGTAAGGCAGCGTAGAAGAAGAATCCTCGAAAATCTCCAACCACTGTGATCGTACATCAGCCTCCCTCTCCCAGGTCTCGTCCTATACTCGCCCATGCTTCCATAGCACTCGTACCAGTGGAATAAACCAGTCATATAGAACTTTCATACTTCGATCAACAATTCGGATAGGATGCTTCTCAAATGAGGCATCCACCTCTAACTCAACCTACTTGGGTTGAAAAACATGAGATGGGTCTGAGAAGTAACGTCGAAGATAAGAAACGTGGAAGACGTCATGTATAGACTGATACCTATGAGGTAACTGCAACCAATAGGCGACCAACCCAACTCTCTCCAACACCTCAAACAGCCCGACGTACCTCAATGAAAGCTTACCCTATCTCCTAATTATCATATGTACCAACCTTGAAGTGACACACAAGAAAACCTGATCCTTGACCTCAAACTCCTGAGGTCATCTCTGTCGATCAGCATAAGACTTCTGTCGAGATTGTGTAGTATAAATCCTATTTCGAATCAACTATATTTTCTTTGTGGTATCCTGGACAAGACAAGGTCCCAACATAGCTACCTCTCCTACCTCCAGCCAGCATAAGGGTGATTGGCATGGCCTACCATACAAAGCCTCATAAGGTGCCATTCAAATAGTTGCTTGAAATCTATTTTTGTAGGAAAACTCCACAAGAGGTATGTGATTCTCCAATGAACCTCCAAAATCCAGGATGCATGCTCGAAGCATGTCATCAAGAACCTAAATAGTATTCTTGGATTGGCCATATATCCGGGGATGGTATGCCATAGTCAAATATACCCATGTACCCAAAGCCCTTTGAAGTACCTGCCAGACCTAAAAAATAAAACGAGCATCCCTATTAGAAATAATGGAGTGCAGAACTCCATGTAAACGTACAATCTCTTAGATGTACAACCTTCACATATCATCAACACTGAAGGTCTCCTTGATCGGTAGGAAGTGAGCATCCTTTTTGAGTCTTTCAATGACAACCCACACTGCATCATTCCCTAGAGGTGACCTCAGTAAACCTATCTCAAAATCCATCACAACATCGTTCCACTTCCATTTATGAATGGGTAACTGCTACAAAAGTCCTGCTAGTCACTGATTCTCTGCCTTCACCTACTGACAGGCGGAACACCTCACGAAAAAAGTAGCAACATCTCTCTTCATACCTGGCCACCAATACTGACAGTGTAGATCACGATAATTCTTCATGACACTAGGATGAACTACCCAAACTGAGGAATGAAGGTCTCACATTAGCTCCTCAAATAGGTCCACTGGCACCAATACGCACCCATGAAAACACATGATCTCATCCTCGCCTACTTTACATCCAGGAATAAGGTCCTCTCTTAATACATTTTCCCATAGGACCAGGCCTTCTGAATCTGATAGCTACCTCATTCTCACTCAATCAAGTAGAGTAGTGGTAACAACTACAGATGAAAGGAAAGTCTACCCCTTCCTATTGTGAACCTCTAGATCTATCTCAGAGAATAGATACATAAGCTGACACTCACTGCTGGCCTCCTGAACTACCTGTATCTGAGTCCTCCTGCTCAACGCATCAGCCACATCATTGCCCTTCCCAGGTATACAGGCAAGCTCAAAGTCAAAGGACTGAAGGTGCTCAAGCCACCTTCCCTTTTTCAAATTCAGATCACACTGAGTGAAGATATACTTGAGACTCTTGTGGTCAGTGAAAACCACAAAACGATCTCCCATAAGATAATGTCTCCAACAACGTAAAGCATGAAAAACTGCAACCAGCTTGATATCGTGCGTTAGGTACTTCCTCTCATGTGGCCTCAACTACCAAGACCCGTATGCAAAAACACCTTACTCTTGCATAATCACTGATCCCATCCTTATACATGATGCATCATAGCAAACATCATATCTCTTACCCAACTCTATAAATACTAGTATCGATAATGAATTCAACCTCCCCTTCAACAACTGAAAGGCTGACTCATAAGAATCTGACCACAATTACTTCACACCCTTCTTAGTCAGTCCTGTCAATGGTGTTGTTAAGCTTGAAATGTACTATATAAAACACCTGTAGTAAATAGACATCCCTAGAAAATTCCATACCTTAAAGACATTATTTGGATTCTCCCAAGAAACTATTTCTCTCACTTTATCTAGGTCTACAGATACTCCTACCTTTGAGATAAGATGACCCAAAAAGTGAATCTGGTCCATCCAAAAGTGGAATTTTGAGAGTTTAGAGTTTAACTAATGCTCTCCCAGTGTACTCAAAATGATCTCAAGATGTGTGGCATGGTTGTATTGAGTGTGAGAGTACACCAAGATATCGTCCATGAAGACTACCACAAAATAATCCAAGTATGGATGGAACACTTGGTTCATTAGTGCCATGAAAATTATAAGCATGTTCATGAGAACGAATGACATAACCAAATAATCATATAGACCATAACTTATCTGAAAGGCTGTAAGAGGTACATCTGATGGTCTAACATGCAACTAATGGTAACTGGATCTCATGTCATTCTTCGAGAACACCTAGGATCCATGAAGTTGATCAAAGAGATCATAAATCCTTGTCAAGGTATATCGGATCTCAACCGTCAACTGGTTCAACTTCTGATAATCCACACAATGTCTGAGGGTATTGTTCACATTCTTCACAAACATGATAGGCGAACCCCAAGGAGAAGTACTTGGTTGGATGAAACCCATTGCCTGTAACTCCTCCAACTGCCTCTTAATCTCCTGTAACTCTGGTGTAGCCATCCTATAAGGAGTAATGGACACTGGTGTCACTCCTAGGACAATATTGATAGAAAATTCAACCCCTCCCTCTAGTGGAAAACATGAAAAGTCCTCTGGAAAGAAATACCTGAAACAATCCACCACTGGAGGAAAGCCCATCTTTGAAGTCCCCAAGTAATCCATATAAAAACTAGAAATCTAGGTTGTAACTCCTCTCAACCCTTGAATCTCAGGTCTCACTCTACTCACCTGGACATCCCATTCACCATTGTGAAGAAACGATCTGCCCTCTGGTGATGTGAAACTCACCCTACGATGATAGCAATCAAAAAATTCCTAGAAGGGAACTAACCATTCCATTTCGAGAATGACATCATAGCTTGTCATCTCTAGGACATAATGGTCCCATAAGATGTGACACCCACCAAACTTTGGAGGGAACTCCTTGTACTATCTTACAATAGCTATTCTTGTACCCAACATAGTGTCTAGCGTCAAGATATCATCAAAAGAAAATATACAGAGTCCAAGACTCTTCATAACAGCAAAAAATATAAAACTATGGGAAGACCCTGTATCGAAAAGAGCAGAAGCTAAACCTGAGGCAACTAGGATCGTACCTCAAACTATAGAGGGTCTGAGATACTTATCCTACTGAGTTTTCTCCATCGAAAAAGTCTGGCCTGCACCACAACCCTGTGACCCTAACTGACCACACTGAGATGATCCACCCTACTATCACTAAAAGCCTAGCGACTGGCTACCACATCCATGAAATTCACTTTGGCCTGTGTGGTTGGAGGAACTCGAGTTCCCTGACTGATGAGAAACTGGTGGTGTTTCTTATAAATGCGGTGTCATAGAAGAACCCCTATCACCAACCGCTGGTGAGAATAACTGACAGATGAACTGAAGATGGACCATCGTGCTGCAAGATCAACACACCACTGGATCTCTCAAGAAAAGTGGCCTCGTATTCCCACTCTTCCCACTCTGGTATCACACCACCTAGCTACCAGAAAAAGTGTCCCACCTTCTCAGATCCCCACGCATAGACTCCCTATGACCCTTCCTGCTATCATTAAGGGGGATACCAACTCCGGATGTCAGGCCGCCCTGACTCAGATCTCTAGAATCCCTCAGATTCCGCTCTGTTATTGGCGCCTGGTTGACTACAAAAGTGATGGAAGTCAACCTAAAGATGTTCACCTGTGATCATATGTCATTCCCCAGACCATCCTAAACCATCCTTACTAGGAATAACTCATCACCTCCTAGAATAGGCGTGAAGTGTTTCAGCCCTGTGAAGTGAGAGGAATGCTCCATAACAGAAAGAGTACCCTGCTCTAGACTCATGAACTCTCGGGCTCGATTGGCCCTCAAGGTATCTGGGTAGAAGTAGTCATAGAAGGTATATTGGAACTCATACCACACCATAATCTATTAGCACCCCACCTATGAGACCACATTCCACCATCTCTTGGTAGAGTCTCGAAGCATATACGCCGCGAGCTTTACCCTCTCTCTGGAGGCGTCTCCAGATGCTCAAAGATAGATAACATGGATTCTAACCATGAATCTGCAGCCTGAGGTCCTCCTTCCCCTGTGAAGGTGGTAGGATGCTACAACTGGAAAACTCTTGTCAACTTTTCCATAGAAGGGGAACAATGCAGTACTCCTCAAAAGGTTTGAAATAAACTCATGAAGCCCTATCGAAACAATGCATCAGTACCTATATCCGGAATAACGGTTGGTGACAATACTGGAACCACTGGAGGATCTGTTGGTAGTCCATGATCATCCATATCCAGTGTCTTATCACTACCCTGTAACTAGCAGAAAACCGGAGGACATCTCGGTTGCATGACTCTACAAGGTGAAGCACACACTTTAGATCAATATTAACAGGGAATGAAACTTAAAGTGTGAGAAGGGAGAAAGAGAATGAAAGATTTCATGTTTTTCAAAACATGGATACATAGTGTGTATAATTACTACACGACATGTTCCCTTAAGACTTCACATGTGCGTATACTTCTTCCAACCCAGGTCGTGTAATACCCCTTACACATGACATGTTGTCCTAACACATGACATGTACTTGAATCCTCTTCCCCTGCCCGAGTTCTTTTACATGGTTAAGCCACATTGTTCTCCTAGAACAAGAATACATGGCATGTTAGTACCAGACACAACATGTACTAGATGAAATTCACCTACCTGTGTTGTTAGTCACATGATCGGTTACACAGCTTACTCTAAACGGTGTGTGCAAGGTTGACATGACGTGTATGACTTAAGATTTCATCCATTTCTGTCGTTAGTCACATGGTGGACATAAGGTCTATATAACACGGCATGTAAAACTGGTACATGGAATGTTCCCCCAAAGATTAATCAACCCCATGTCTCTTCCCACACATTCAGTGACATGGACAGAGTCTACATAGTGTGTACATATAGTACATGGCGTGTAGTCAAGGAAAACAGTTCCTTCCCAAACAGAAGGACACATGGCATGTATTCATCATTACACGCCGTGTATTTTGGGTTCTTTGGGACATTAAGCCTGTAAAACTACTCTGAAACCCATAAAAACACTGAAACAAATATTCAAGTTCCAAATTCCAATCCGTGAGGGTTCATACTCCCCACAAATCAAATCTTGGCATCTCATATAGTTCATAAACAAGGATAACAGTGCAATGATCCCCCAAATTCCAGTCCATGAGGGCCCATAATAACTCAAGAACCAAATTTTGGAATCCATTCAAACAAAAACTTACACAATTCAATACCCTACCAAAAGAAGGTATTTTATCAAGGCATCTATCACAACAACATGCATATCTAGAACAACATCTATCACAACAACATACAATTACTAATTCACCCTAAATGGAATGGTAGGAATGCATGACATGTGATTTTTAATAAGTTTCTATATGATGAATGAGATGACATACCATCATATCATCGGGTTGAAATAGAAATTGATCCTTAATAATATCAAGAATAACATCAAAAAACATGTGAATCACCCAATGGTGAAATCAAATCAACTGTAATAGTTGAAAAAACTAGAAATATTTCAATAATGAGGTAAATTGGATTTTCCCTATACATGGGTTCTCTACTCCCAGGCACAACATATTAAGAAGTACCTATTCCTTCTTATCCCTGACTATAGGCTCCAAAAAGTAAGTGAAGAAGAAAAAAATTCCTCTAATACCACTTTGTAACACCTCGATTATGGAAGCTACATAGAGGTTTCCCATACCCAGTTGGTCACATGGCCTCAAGCGCATTTACCCGAATGCCAGAGGCTACCGACTAGAAGTGAGGGACTTGGGTGTGATATTGGAGAAACTATGCCCTCATTGGAATAGTAACATAGCGGAAGTAAAATAGATAGAAATAGAAGAGGTAGTAAAACATGCAATAAGTAACAGTCGAAGTAATAAACAACTGGATCACACACATATATATAGATCATTCATGATAAATAGGTCTAGGAATGTAGAAAAACAATTCACAATTATGGAATACAATACTAATCCAGAGTACAAGAAAATAGTAAACAACTCTTCCACATCGCAAGCCTCAGCTTGGTCCCATGATCTCCATCTCCATAGAAATCAAGTACCTAAAGTAGAAGGTCAATTTCCCATATCAATACCTGTAGTAATATAATCAATTTGGGACCAAAATCATGACCCAAATAGGGTGTGAGACTAAATAACTTTAGGAAACCACTCAAATATCTGTGCCTAGTAGTCAGTGAATATATATGGCAGGCTATAATCAAAATGAAGAAGTAAACAAGGAAGTACTCAAAAGTAAAAATTCCTATAGTTTCAAATGAATTCAATTATTAGATATCAAGTAAGAATATAATCACAAATAGGAAACCCTATAGGATGTACTCATAGCCTAATCCCCACTGGTCCTATCTATCAAACACAAGAAACCCTCTAGGAAGTACACACAGTCTAACCCCTCTGGTTCAGCTTTTGCACAGACTCTCTGAGGAACCACTCACCATCAATTCCCCCTTTAGTCTCATATCTGTAACTAAAAGACGCTCTGAGGAAGAACTCAACATCCAATTCCCCTTGTGGCCCGTATAGAGGAACTACAAACACTTTGAGGAAGCACTTACGTCCATTCCCCCTACGATCTCGCACCATAACAGTAAACAGACACTCTAGAGAATCCCTCAACGTCCATTCTCCCAATGGTCTACTACACCTGGTTCTCACGGCCCTGTGTAATTCAATCGATCACAATGATATATAACAACCACAATATACCTCAATAACTACTTAGCTAAATAGTCTACAACATATCAACATGTCAGATAAAATAATATTACTACATCCTATCAACACTAGGAATGGAAATCAAGCAGCCTAACAGGCTAAACAAGACCAAACTTTCATAAAAAATACAATCATGAGAAAGACATCCATAGCATATCAATCAAGCATATAAATCATATCAGGCAATAACAGGGTCAAAACCATAAACAAACAATACCTTGATCAAGGGTATTGTACACTTTTTCACATATAACTCATAGACTATCTACAGAAAGGAGAAAACCACCTACCTTAGTGTCATGAGATTGATATACGTGTAACTAAGGCCTTGAACTGACCTAGAATTCCCCAGATCTACAAAAATGTCTAAAACATTTAACATAGAATATCTTGAGAAAGAGGAGGAATCAGAAAATGAAGCTCTAGAAGAAGGAATACCTTATCGAGGCGATCCCAATGCAACCAACTACAATATAATTAGAGAACACATGATCTATTGGGGGCTCAGAGAAGATCTATGGTCATACCGATGCTCTTGGATGAAGAAGGAAAAGAAGAAGCATGTTCTGTCCATCAGACGCGACCCGATTCATTTAATGAAAAAAATAAAGTACACCGACTATACTTTTGAAGTACACAGTGTGTACTTGACTTATTCAGTCCCCGCATGAGGCAGTCTCCAGGTCACCACACACGACTATGTGCTCAGCCGTTATATGTCCAGGTCATAGCTACATGCGGAAAAAGAGTACTCGACGTGTACTTCAAAATTTTCTAGAAACACCCCTTTTTCTCAAAAACACCAGGAAAGAGAAAAACATACCTGAAAAGAAGATCTGAGTTCTTAAAAAAATTCAATTATAACTATTCAGGAGATGAAATGTGTTGGGTCGGAACAAACGAGGAAGGATGGCAAGAGGGGGGGGGGGGTGAATTGCCTTTTAAAAAATTGATTAACAAATTAAAAATCAAAGTAAAGTGCAGCGGAAATAAAGAGGCAATCACACAAGAAATTGATAACGGAGTTTGGCCAAAACCCGGCCTACGTCTCCGCGCCCAACTCAACCGTTGAGAGATTCCTACCGCTTGCTTTTCAATGGTTTTAGCAAGAAACCCACTAGGCTTTGAGGTAGCACTAGGACCTATTACAGCTTGCTTTTGTTGGTTTAGCAAGAACCCACTTGCTTTCAATGGAATAGCAAGAACCCACTAGCCTTTTTAACGGGTGAAGGCTAGCTCACCGAAACACAAGCCTTTTAAAAGGAAAGGCTTGAAGAAACCTCTTCACACCTTAATGGTGGTGTGAAACCCAAAAGAAAGGGGGATGAGAAAAGGGTTTGGGGTTTGTAGGCACAAACCCAAAATTAAAGCTCAAAATAAATAAATAATGAAAAACCGTAGTTGAGGAAGACTTGGGCGCCAATTGGATAGATGGAGTTGATGTAGCGTGCTCTCCCAAGCTTCTTGAGGTGCTCCTTGGATTGGGAATTGGATTGGAGCACTTGTGGTTCCCTTGGAGCAATCCGCCGGAGGTTTGCCAAATGAGGAGAATTGTGTTCGTTGGCTTCACAATGCTTAATTATAGTCCGGCAATGGTTCTGGGGCTTCAAGGTCCTTTATTTATAGAGGGGGAACCCTTATATGGCCGTTGGAGGCCTTTGGAGCCGTTGGAAAGGCTTTCGGAGCCGTTGGGAGGCAAGTGGAGCAGCCTGGTCAAAGCTCCAACGGCTAGTTTGACTGGATCCACCGGCTGGCCGGTACAGTCCCACCGGCTGGCCGGTGTGTGCAAAAAGGCATAGGATTCCTGTCCAGGGGCCACCGGCTGACCGGTGCCAGAGCCACCGGCTGGCCGGTGGCAAGACAGTAGCTTGCACTATTCATCTAGGTGCCACCGGCTGGCCGGTGACAGTGCCACCGGCTGACCGGTGGAACCTGGCAGTGGGCAATGCCTCTGCCAGGTCCACCGGCTGGCCGGTGCTATCACACCGATTGGCCAGTGGACTGAATTTCAGTCCACTTCACCAGCTTTCTTGGGCCATTCCTTTGGCAATCTCTTGCCTATCATCCACAACACTTAAAACACAATATTAGATAAATATGAAAGTGATTGTGATCATGAAAATCAAAGAGTGTGGGGTACAACAATCTCCCCCTATTTTGATGATCACAATCACTTATCTAAGCAATGTAAAAACTTAAAAGAAAGGCATGCTTTAAATGATAAATTGAAAATAAATACTAAGCATGAGAGAAAAGATTCTCCCCCAATCAATCAAGAAATTTCTCCCCCTTTGTGATTATCAAAATAGAATGGGGCATAAAACTTGATTGAGGGAAGAGGTTTGAAAAACTAGATATGAGAATTGAAAAATCAATTGAGATTTTTGAAATTGAAATGAAAATTTTGAATCAAAAATTGAATAACAGTTTGAATTGAAAGTTTTGAATCAAAAATTGAATTTTGAAATGAAAATTTTGATACCAAGTGTTGAAATTGAAAGTTGGAATCGAAAAATTTGAAATCACAAAAAAAACTTAAAAGATCCTAACTCCCCCTAAATAAAAACAAAAAGTCACTGGGGAGAGGGATTTTGAAAAGAGACAATTTTAGGCCCGGAGAGACTCGCTAGAAGGGATTTTTCAATCCAAACTTGTCTCATAGCGGGTCTTCTCCTATAAAATTCGTCGGAATAGAAAATAGATTTGGGTTGGCCGTACCGGGCATTTTTGCAATTACACTCATAAATGAGGTGCCCGGGTTTTTTACAATAATTACAAAATTTGAAACTAGAGCTCCCCCTTACAAAAACAGTTGGAGCATGGGAGGAGGAAGCTATATTGGTATATCCTAGCCCTTGGGTGGTTCTAGATATACGTTGGGAACCAAGCAAATTGTTCAAATTTTGTTCCCCTTGGATGAACTTTGCTAGGGTCTCCCTTAGGTCTTTGATGGTTGATTCCATAGAATCAACATTGGGAAAATTTTGGATTTTTAGGGAGAGTTCCTCCTTCTCTTTGAGAAGTTGGTCTTTTTCGGAGGAAAGTTTTTTGAAAGACTTTTTTAAAGCAACAAAGTTTGAAGAGAGTTCATGAAAACCATTTTCTAGTTGATCTCTAACATGTTGGAGTTCCTCATAGGACAAATGATTGAAAGAATTTGAGGAACTAGAAGACGAGGAAGAAGAGTCGGAAGATGATACCTCATGATTTGCCATTAGGCATTTTTTACCTTGGTCGCTCGAGGAGAAGGAGGAGAATGAAGAGGTGGAGCTATCACTCCATGTTGCCTTTGAAGCCTTCTTCTTCTCCTTTTTCTTGGCCCTTTTTTTGTGAAGTGGGCAAGCGGGTTTGAATTTTTCGTCGAGTTCTTGCTCTTGAGCGGGTTCTTGCTTTGGAGCCTTGCTAGTACCTTCATGGGTTTGCTCTAAATATTTCCAAATATCATGTGAAGTAGTGCAAGAAGAAATACAATTAAAAACATTACGGTCAAGACCACAATGAAGAGCGTTCATGGCTTTGCCATCAATCTCAAAATAAGCAATGTCATTGGGGGTCCATTTAGACTCATCGGGAGAGGAGAGGAAGTTGTTGGAGCTATTGGGGTTCCCTTGGAGGAAGTCGCCGGAGGTTGGCCAATTGATGCAAAATATGTCCGTGGGCTTCCGTATAGTTCCGGTTAGGTGTCCGGGGCTTCCTCAGCCTTTATTTATAGGCATGGAACCCTTGGGGAGGCTTCGGAGCCGTTGGAGAGGCTAAAAGAGCCGTTGGGAGGCAAGTGGAGCAGCCTGGTCAAAGCTCCAACGGCTAGTTTGACTGGCTCCACCGGCTGGCCGGTACAGTCCCACCGGCTGGCCGGTGTGTGCAAAAAGGCATAGGATTCCTGTCCAGGGGCCACCGGCTGACCGGTGCCAGAGCCACCGGCTGGCCGGTGGCAAGACAGTAGCTTGCACTATTCATCTAGGTGCCACCGGCTGACCGGTGGAACCTGGCAGTGGGCAATGCCTCTGCCAGGTCCACCGGCTGGCCGGTGCTATCACACCGGTTGGCCGGTGCTATCACACCGGTTGGCCGGTGGACTGAATTTCAGTCCACTTCACCAGCTTTCTTGGGCCATTCCTTTGGCAATCTCTTGCCTATCATCCACAACACTTAAAACAAAATATTAGATAAATATGAAAGTGATTGTGATCATGAAAATCAAAGAGTGTGGGGTACAACAAAATGTCCCTTTCACTACCATGAGAACATCAACTTCCCCCCACTGAGCTACATATACTCTATACCATGTTACCAATACTTTTCACTTACCTATATCTCAAATTTATGCGATCTATATCCAATGAGGTTAAAAAATAACCTAAATTAAATTTTAATTATGGATTATAACATATTAAATTTAAAAAATTAAAGAATGAATATTAAAATCCACAACACTTCCACTCACAGCCATTTATATATACTCACAAACATTTACTATTTCCCACACCATCTAAAATGTTTCTTATATGGATGTTATTAGAGGTGATTAAAACTTGTGGTGGTATTGGTGTGAGGTGGATGAGAAATCTTGACAACATGACATTTCTCCAAGCTTTCAAGAGAAATTATCCTAATGATTATACTGAAAGTAGGACCAAAGAGCTCTACTCACTATGGGAGGAATACCTTTGAGAGTCAGATTGGCACAATTTTAAATTTATCAAGGTTGAATGGGAAGAGAATAAAAAGGTGTTTTTGACATGTTTTTTAACAAAAAATGTTCATCATGTGTAGTTTCAAGAGTTCACCAATCATATTGATATTCTCATCCAAATATATTTAATTATAGAGTTCGAATAAGATCCAATGTGACTGTACCCAAATTAAAAGTAAATTTTGATGAAGTGTTTTCAAAAGTAACCAAGTGAGTCCTATAAGAAAATGCATAATAATAAACAAAAAAATCATTCATTATGTTTTGATTATTTTTTAGGTTTCAGTTTTTGTGTTCTTAGGAAGTAGTAAATGAGAAGGATGAAAAGATGAAAGAGTTGAAGAATGATTTGGGATATGCGTTATTCAAATCCATGGCAGCATCTTGGATAGAGATTAATGCATAAAATCTGAGTAGGAGGTATATAATCAAGGAACTTTGGAACCACAATTATGGGAGGAAGGATAGTTTGAAAGAAGCAGTCTAATCCATCATCAAGGGAGGGAAGGAAATCAAGCGTGTGAGGAAGGATTAAATAAAGGCAGTGAAGGTTAGTTGTACTAGAGTATTGAAGTATTATATCTCTATTCATGATAGCAACAATTTTCATGAAATATGCATGTGAATGTGGACTTTTATCCATGAAATTTATTGTATTGAATATCTATCTTACCAAAATTAATCCTTATTTACAACAACTTATTTGTGAAAACAGTGGTCCTTTTTTATGTAATTTTATTTATGTTTATTATGATGATTATGTGTTGTGTGATTATTTCAATTATTATACATTAGGAATATTTTCATAAAAGAAAAATGAGATATATGGGTTTTATGTGGATGAGGGGCATGGAATATAATCATAGAAAACATACCTACTTACTTTACTTAAACCACTTTATATTCATCTTGGTGCACATGTAGCTGATGTTTCCTTGGGTTGATGGTTGCAAGGATTGATAATTTTTTGGAATGGATAGAGTATCAAATTACATCTTTTAGAGGGTTTTGGAGTTTGTGTCATCAATGTTAGGTTGGTTATTCGTATAGGGTTTTATTTTTACCTAGGATTTATAAAATTGTTATTGTTTTTATGCATATAGGAATTTATATTCATGGGATTATATTTTTCATTATTATAGATAGATGGAATTTTCATGTGAGTTGGTTTCTTAAAACATTTCTCATGGATCATGTTGAATGCAACATATTTATTTTCAATCCTTTGGAAGTTGGTTGATGGTTCCAAGGGTTGAGTAACATTTTGATTCAGCTCAGGTTATGTTATGAATAGTTGTACTGTATTGTGATGTTATAGTTTTATAAAATATAAATCTATTGATAAGATAACCCACATGCACATAAAATAAAATAAAATATATTAAATTTTTTCACTTCATCAAAAATCACTTCATTCATGGAGAGGAATTTATTTATGAAATAATTAGATAGAAAAGTAAACATATATATAACATATTCTATAGATGACACAACATATGGAAACTCTTACACTACAAAATGATCTAGTGTTCTATTCTATGAAATGTATTCACTTATAAATTTAAAATAATGAAAATTCAAAAAATATATTTACTATTAGTTTATAAAATTTAAAAATTTATTTTAAGTAATTATAAATTTAAAGGACATGGGATATTTTTTGAATCCATTTATTGATAATGGAAATAAATTGTATCTCCCTTAATGATATCCCTAACACATTGAATATCATATTCTATCAATACTATAATGTTTTAGTGAATATATTTTTTATTAAATTTACTACTATTAGAAACCTTTCAATCAATTATAAACACATTTGTTATTGAAAATACATCAAAACCTTTTATGTTGGATCAAATAAAAAACTGAAAAAGTATGCTTATTTTGATTTCAATGAAAAATTAAATATTTTTTTCCTTATTAAACTATATATATAACATTTTGATAATATTAACCAATATAAACTGGAAAATTTAAAATTTAGTTCCCTAAATTAGATTAACCCATTCACATTAATTCTATATGTACATCAACCTACTTTATATTATTCATAAAAAATAACATTCCCTCTAAAATTAGTCCAATATAATTTTAAATTTTTTTTCATCTTCATGTGCATGTCATCGTGTGGAAAAAAAGATTCAAATAATGAAAACAGACACTACCAAAAAGGTAATAAGAAATAATATAGCGGAAAAATAAAAAATTCACCATCACTTATAACAACGGATGGTGATATAGTTCGCACTGGTCTCGTTTGAAGCTGGAATGAGTTTATAGAGTCAGGGTGACATTGTGTAGGTATAAGTAAGTGATAGAGAGAGATGAGATGTAGGGTTCATTATGGTTAATAATAACTTAAAAACGCAAACTGAGGATTTGAAGAAATATACAATGAGAGAGGAAAAGGAGAAAATAACATACATTGGATTCTAGCCTTGATTCATTCGAGAGAACATATAGGAGTTTCACTTTAAATAGGGGAGTTCTGTGAGAGCTTGAGAATCATGACTGAATGAGTCAAAGTTAGGGTTCTTTTAAATAGATCAGGGAGAATTTTAACAACACATTCAAAAAAGAGTTGATCACGACCCCTTTTATCAGCACTAAATTGGAAAGTGTTGATAAATGACATATTTATGAGTGCTAAAAAAGTCTTGATAGAAGACATCTTTATTAGCACTAAAAAAGAGTTGATAAAATGAACATTTATATATGCTAAAATTTTAGTGCTGATAAGGGATTTATAATTATAATTATAAATAAACAAATTTGTAAACAAATTTATATATTATATATATTTATTACAATTTTATAATTATTATTAATATATAAATATTTATTTATAATTACGTTAATAATTTTTATATTTTTATATTTTTATATTTTTATATTTATAATTTTAAATACCCAATTTTATAAATATAGTGAATATATATTTATAAATATATTTATAATTATTTATTGATAATTATAAATATATTTATATAATTATATATATTTATATATTTATATATATATATAGAATTATATATATATATATAATAAAAAAATATAAATACAAATATAGTAAATATATTCATTATTTAAATATATTTATTATAATTTTATAATTATAAATATATTTATATAATTATAAATATTTATGTAACTATATATATAATATAAAAATTAAAAATATTCATTATTTAAATATATTTATAATAGTTTTATAATTATTTAAATATGTAATTAATTATTTATAAATATATAAAGAATACTATAAATAATAATAACATATATATATATCCACCACAGTGAAGCTTAGTGGTAGTTTCCCCTATGGGACTTGGTGAGTTCTTGAGTTCAATGCTCACCAAGTACATCCTTGCATTGTATGTTGCATACTTTTCTTTTGTAATGTAGCCCCTTTCTCTGAATAAAATGTGGCTTGGACCTCAAATTATATATATATATATAATATATATATTATAAATTTAAATTTAAATATAAATTTAAATACAAAATTTTCATTTTTTAAATAAATTTATTATCATTTTATAATTATTTAAATATATATAATTTTTTTATTTATAATTATATAAATTCTCATTTAAAAAATATTATCTATTTATTTATAATAATTATAAATATATAAATTTATAAATATATTGAAAAAACATTTATAAATATATTTATTTATAAATATTTATTTACAAATATATTTTTAACAATTATCAATGAATATATAATCATAAATACATGCATTTTTAAAATTAGTAAAATTGAATAATTCCTAATAAGAACACTTTAAAAATACTAAAAAAATGAATAAGTTTTAGTAAGTAAATATAAATTATTAAAAAATATGGATATATATATTGTAGTGAAAAATGAATACATATTCAAAATACTAAAACATTTTAAATAAATAAATATAAATATATAATATAAAATAATCAAATTCAAAAATAAAATAAAAATAAAAAATAAAAATATTAAAAAATAATAAATATCACCTAACTATAAAAATATTAAAAATAAATAAATAAAACTTATTTATTAAAAAAAAATATTAAATGTATTATGTAATAATGAAATTCTAAAATATACTAAAATTTGAATAAATTACATAAATATTAGGTGTATGTGTTTCTATATAAGATTTCATTTTTTGCATAAATATTTGTTTGTGTGCATAGTATATAAAAAATACATTAATTAAATATATGTATGTGAAATCAATGTAACACATGACGTTTGATACATATTAAATTGAAAAATCATGCAACTTTAAAAATAAATAAGACATTAATATGTTTTAAATTATTACATTTTATTCATTTTAAATATATTTATATATAATATATATTATTTATTAATATTTATAATTAATATATATATATATAATATTTATTCATTTTTATTAATAGTTGTTTCATTAATAAATTTTTAATTTTTTTTTGCAATTTATTCATTTTTAATTTATTGTTTAATTATTAAAATTTATTTATTTTATAAATCTATATTAAATATATACTACTTGTTAATATTTATAATATATATATATGTATATATTAAATTTATTCATTTTTAACAATAATTATTTAGTTAAGAAAATGTTTAATATTTTACTTAATTTGCTCATTTTTAAATTTTATTTGTTTAATTATTTATTTTTATTCATTTTACATATCTATATATTTAATATATAATATTTATTAAAATTTTTAATTTATAAATATAAATATACATATATATTAAATTTATTCATTTTTAATAACAAATATTTAATTAATAATTTTTTTAATAAATTTTATTTGTTGAATTATTTCATTTTATTCTGGAACTTATTAACTCTAAAAGAGCGATGATAAATGATACACTTTATCAACATATATAAAGGGATCCCTTTATGAGTGCTAAAAATAAAGTTCAGATAAAAGGTACATTTTATCAGTGTTAAAAAAGAACTAATAAAGGTTACCCTTTATCAGCACCAAAAAAGCATTGATAAATGGTGCCTTTATCAATGATGATAAAATGTTTGTCACAACCCGTACCAGTGGGCCCATGCTGTGAATCCCCAAGCCCACCTCCAACAGGCCAGGGGATAGCGACTACCGTCGAGTAGGCATATCAATGACATGGGAAGCCTTAACCTAAGTACCTATACAAACACGCACATCTCTAAGATAATAAAATGCAGAAATGTAAAAAAAACTGAACAACCATGAATGCATACATATAAATTATACAACTAGAGTATGATAGGAAGTAAAGGAAAGTAAACAGAGTCAAATAAATCCCACCACAAAGAGTATAAAACATAAGTCTAACCTGAAAGTAAGTACTGGGACTGCTGTTAGAAAGCCGCAGGAACTCACCTCAATCTATGCAGTCCCACTAAGCACTGCCTGGTCCTGGTCCACCTAAGAATATGTCCAAAGGTCAATCTTCTACACAAGACATGACATGTGTGTGAAAATCCCGAGCATGGGTGAGTATGAAAATACTTAATAGGACACCATAAAACCACAAAGCATACAATAGAGAAAATATAGTTAGCTCTACACAGGTATATGTCTATAACACATATAATAAGAATATCCAGATATACTCAACAAAGACACATATTATAAAGGTAAGTCACAACTGTAGTATACCCACATTGGACTCCAGCTCGAAGATTCCACAAATCACTCATCCAGGAGAACACACTCCTGAGTCTGATAGAAATGATGTCGTCCATCCAAGAGGTAGTGGTTTCTGGGTCTCGTCATGATAAGTACACACTGATAGGACAAAAATAATACAATACACAAATGAGGATCACTGTCAAGGATATGGGAATATATCGACAAATTAATCTGGAATAACCCTCTAAGTAGAGGATTTACACTAGCATAGTGTTGGTCATGAAGATACCAAGAACCCCACCTAGGGTATGAAGATGAATAAAGGATCTCACTCTCGGCCACACAAATGGATTTTGATGACTCTATCCAAGAAGTCATGATGAAGCGATCATTTTCCTAGGAGCAGGATAAAATTCCATACCAACCCTTAGGGAAAGGATATGGGAAACACACCCTAATGAAAATTTTACAATATGTGGAGGAAAAGGGATCTAATCCATGTATAATAAAGCACATGACATGTAGAAGGGGTCACACACTGTGTCCTTTGACCCCAAGTCCTTCCTGTTTAAAGGACCCATGTCTCAAACCATGTATTTGTAGAAGTAAACTATGTGTAGGATTTCTATGTGGTCTACCCATGTGCTAGTACATAGATTTATCACATTTACCAATAAACGAATTACCTGTGTACTTGGCCAATTCCATGTCTGTGTGGGGGAGTACATAGCGTGTAGGTTTCCCATGTAGTCTACCCCATATTTATGTACCCTCCATGGTACATGCCAAGTCCCCCAGGAGAGACCACATTCTGTGTGATAGGGGTCACACACCATATAATCCTTAACTTTTTTCTGAAACCCTAGATTCCATAAAGGGGTCTCCACCTGATGTGTATATCCTCATTACACGCCATGTAGCATGGGATTTTCCAGAATCCTAGATCCATGCTTTGGTCATCTTCTTCATTTTTCCAGCCTCCAATATAGCCATAAATTTCTTGAAAACTCAAGGAAACCACTCATATGATCTTTTCCATCAACAAACAATAAGTTTAGACCATCAAATCCTCTTTGAAAATAGAGCTAAGCATCATTCTTCATTGTGCACCAAAGATCGTTGAAGAAAACAAAATCGGGTATCCACTATCTACTGATTCATCTTCACTTCCATCTTCATACCACCTTTGTGTTGTGATGATCCTAGATCTATGATATCAGATAATTTCACCATTAAATAGGTGAAAAATGATATATTGATCTGGATAGGTCAAACCATGGGCCAAACGAAAAACGCCCATGATGAATGAAAAATTGGGGGAGAAAAGAACAAGAACAATATAGTGTAATGAACTTTGTTCTATGTTCTTGTTGATTTAGATCGATTCCCATTATAATTATAAATGAGGAATACAAAAATTGAATCAGGAATAAATCCTACTAAAATAAACCCCATAATAAACCCATCCTACAATTACGCACAATCTATGAATCAATTCATTGGTTAGTTGATCTACATTCATCATAGGAATCAAGAAAAGGGAAAAGTAACAATTCAAACAACCAAAATAACTTTATTTGGATCGATCAATGATGAAGAACAAAGATGTGTCACATTCGTTGGTGAGATCCTTCGATTTTTTCCTGCTCTGATTTTTGATCTCTGATCCAGTCATCATTCGCACATGGGATCTCCTCCAATGGATCCAATGGATATTATCAATTAATAGGGTTATATAGCTAAACCTAGTAATTTTACATAAGCATGTATTTAGAGAGGGAGGTTTTAGGACACTACATCCCTACGTCAACAAAATAGATCAAATAATTTTATTAATTACTTTATTTGTTTTATGCCCGTGACAGTTTTTCCAAAAATGACCTACACCGACCATGGTTAAGTTATGCCTAGGATAAAACCTACATTATGAACTCAATGGTGCCATCATATTTCTATTTTGAGAAATTTTTTAGAAGTAATTCCAATTTTAGGGATATTGTGCACACATGCTATTTAATATATTAAATATATTTCAATAATTTATTCTGGGAACATTGGGACAAAAAATCACAAGCCTTATGAATGAATTTTCTTAAAAATAATCCATATAATATCCAAAAATAATACATGAAAAATATGAGTCATTACATTATCCCAAAGTTTGGTTTCACATCCCCAAAAAAGGAAAAAAGGGATACTCAAAAAGATATCAGTACTGGGAAAGAATTTGAGCCTCCCACTCCCATGTGCTCTCTTGAAGATACCAATGCTATCATTTGACACATACTAAAGAAATTGATCACACAAGAAGGATCTGATCCTACCAATCCTCAATCTCTACTGGGTACTCAACAATGGTAGCTTCATCCTTAATGTCTAGCTTTCCCCAGTCGATAACGTGTGATGGGTCATGCACGTACGTTCTCAACTATGAAAAATGGAAGACATCGTGTAGCCGGTCTTACTATAGAGTTATAGCTAAGTGGTACACCACCTCTCCAACTCAATGTTGTACCTAAAGAGGGATAATAAACCTTGGAGATAGCTTGCTGACCTGTAAAAGTATCCATACTTCACATTGAGGTAAAACCTATAAGAACACATGGTCTCCTTCCTCAAACACCAAAGGCCTCCATCATCTATCCACATTAGACTTACGACGGATCTAAATAGTTTTCATTTTCTCCTGGATGATCTTCACTATTTCGGTTGTTGGTCGCACCAACTCCAGACCCTTGAGTGCTGACTCTCCTAGGTTAGTCCATTAAATTGGTGACCTACATGGTTTCTTGTAAAAATCATAATATGGTGCCATACCGATGGTGGAATGGTAGATATTTTTGTATACAAACTCCACCAATCGTAGGTGATCCTCCCAACTATGGACAAAATCCAACATGTAGGCTTGCATCATGTACTCAAAAAACCAAATGGTCCACTCAATCTGGCCGTCATTTTGGGGGTGAAATGTTGTTCGCATGTTTAACTAAGTCCCAAAAACCTCCTATAATCCCTTGCACAACTGATATGTGAAGAGATAATCATGGTAAGAAGTGATCATTTATGGAACTCTATGGAGTCAGACTATCTCTTAAATATAGAGGTGTCCCAATCTCTCTACTAAACTCTACTCTGATATAGCTAGGAAGTGGGCCAACATGGTGAGTCAGTTGATGATCACCTTGATATAATCACGTCCCCTGGATGTACATGGTAAACTTGTCACCAAGTCCATGAATATCCCATCCCGCTTCCACTATGGAGCCTCATGGTGTTGAGATAAACCCGTTGGAAATTGGTTCTCAACCATTAATTAATGAAAAGTAAGGCATCGAAGGAAAAACTCCTCAAATTCTTTCTTCATCCGTGGCCACCAAAAATAACATCTGAGGTAATGAAATATCTTTTCCACACATATATATACCACAAAATGAAACTTATGAAACTATCTCAGAACCTCCTCCAGTGACGTCACTGCAACCATCATGCATAGTCTAAAAAGAATGTTGTTCTCACCACCTACATAAAATACATCAGGGGAATATCCTGTGGATATCTAATTATGTAGGGTCTCACAGTCGGTATCCCCTATCTATGCCTCACTAAAGCACTACATGATCATATGGGTGACAACCATCGAATGAAGGTAAGTTTCTCCATATCCATCCACAAAGGATAAATGCAATGAGGCTTACTTATCTGATTCCTCATTTAGAAACTGCAAACAAGATCTCCTACTAAGAGAATCTACTACCATGTTCCCATTCCCAGAAGTATAGACAATTTTGAATACATAATCATGGAGGAACTCTATAAATCATCTCTGTCTTAGGTTAAGATACTTTTGAGAGAAAATATACTTGATACTCTTATGATCGAAGTATATGATAAAATGATTTCCCATAATGTAGTGTCTCCAAATATATATTGATAAGACTACCACTTCCAACCCAAGATCATAGGTCTCATAGTTCTTCTCATGTGGTCTCAACTAGTGTAAACTATAGGCAATCAATTCTTTCCTCTGCAAAAGAACACAACCATGCTCTGTTCCTGATGCATCACAGAATACTATGTACTCAATAACCGCATCTGGAAATATCAAGATGGTAGAACTCATTAAAATATGCCTTAACTACTAGAAAGTATGTTGAAACCTCTCTATCCACACAAAAGGCTACCCCTTTCAAGTCAAATCTTTCATGGGTGATGATTCTATGTAGAAATAAAGTATGAATCTCCATTAATAGCTTTCCCGTGCAAGGAAGCTTCTCACCACCATCATGCTCTTGGGTGGCTCCTAAGTTAACATTGCCTTGACCTTGGCTAGGTCTACTACCAATCCATCCATTGAGATAATTTATCCAATAATGTGGACCTCTTGAATCTAGAATTGGAACTTTGAGAGCTTCCCATAAATTTTTTTTCTCTTGGAGTACATCTATAACTATCCTCAAGTGTCTTGTGTGCTCCTCATGAAATGAAGAGTACACAAGGATGTTGTCGATGAAGACTACCATGAACTGGTCTAATTAATGATAAAAGATATGATTCATGAGTCCCATGAACACTGCTGGGGATTTATTCATGGAAAATGGATTCACTAAGTACTTATAGTGATCATAGAGACATTTGAAATCCTTATTCACTATATCCTAATCCCTTACTCATAGTTGGTGATAACCTAACCCAAGGTCAACGTTTGAGAACCATCATTCCCCTCTTAACTTATCAAAGTGGTCATTGATCCTCAGTTGTGGATACTTGTTCTTCACAATCACTTGTTTCAAGCACTAGTAGTCCACACACAACCTCAATATCCCTTATTACTTATTGGTAAAATAATGGGGCTTCCTACAGTGAAATGTTGGGTCTAACAAAGCCCTTTCTATGCAAGTCCTCCAACATTACTCTTTGTTCATGAAGCTCTGTGGGATCCACCAAATATGTTGGTGAAAAGATCGATGTTGTACAATGTTTTAGATAAATGTAGAATTATATCTCATGGTGTGGATTTAAACTTGGAACATCATCAAGTAAAACATCCTCATACTCCCCCACCACTATAGGAAAAAAGGAAGTCATAAAATTCACTACACAAAGGGTTAGGCTACCCTATATATGAGTAATCATCCACACCCCCATATGTATGAGTCCATGCTATATTTCTTGGGTTTCCCTTTGACCATCAAAGGAAAAACTAGTTCTGTCACTATGGACACACCACATCATTCTCCTAAAATAGTCAACCTGGGCATAAACTATAGAAAACCATTCCATACCATGAATGGTTTCATAATGCCTCAACAATACTACTAAAAGATTCCAACATAAACTTTCTCCTCCCAAAGTCAGGTCACACTATCAGCACAAGTACGTTATCACCGAGTCTTCTTCAGGAGTCTCCAAGTATAAGGGTTGAGCCAAAGGTTCAAATAGAATCTCTAAGTCTCATACAAGGTATGTGGAAAGAAAGTAATGACTAGAGATTGTGTCTATTAGAACTACAACTAAGGTATAAAATATACAGATCATACCTTGAATCATTCTTGGAGCCTCCAGATTATAATATTTGACCACTTGTAGTTTTCCCCACCCCTATCCTCTGGCTCCTTAAGCCTGGTGTGGACCACCTGGGGGTGGTGGTGGTAACAAGTCAAAGTGTGGACTACCTCCAACTACTCTCCCAACTCCTTTTCCACGTTCTTTAGTTTGTGAACCTGCATAATCCTAAAAATTACATTGCCTTAGTATCCCATCTATAGTCTCTCTAGATTTTGTACGGTGGGTAGGACAATATCATATAATATTTCCCCTACTATCACATGAGTATAATTGCCTCTCTATGGTCTGATTGAAACCACCCTATGAGCCCTGAATCATAGACTATATATCATGTAACCTCCTCCTAAAATGTTTATCACATCCAAGTCCCAGAGACTAATGTCCTCTCCCTACCACTGATGTCTGAACTTCTGTTTTCCCATAGTTGATAACCACCGGCTGTATCTTCTCATCTAAGAAAATATAAACCACTAAATCTCACTATAATACCCCAACATAGGTAGGAATGAATATAAGGATAAAAATGGATCAAATGTCTCTTTGCAGACCCATATCTAAATTCTAGTCCATGAATAATTGTTTATGAAAAATATATATAGAGTAACTAGAGAGGTTGGTAAACCTTGATGAATACCCAGATACTATCTTGCTACCCTGTTGGTGCTACAGATGCTCCTAGATATGCACACCCCTTAGTTTATATGGCAAGAACTCTTCTCAAAAAATGATCTCTACATCTGTCCACAAAAGAGTCACCTCATCATAAGACTGGTTCACCAAACCCCACAATCACCCCACAAATCCATGATGAAGGCTCACCTATAGGAACACCATCTGATCTTCTGGTATCCTGACTAGACAAAAAAATCAGGTCCCTGCATCAAGCCAGTCCTCGACAAACTATAGGTTGGGATAACATCAGAACCTAAGGGTTCTATATCACTGAAACCCATGAATCATGCTCACACTACACACCTCATTCACGGGTACTATGGCCACCACTTACTTCTCTATGGGTGTTGGTATAACTAGAACACTACCTAGAGGTAACACCTTATGAACTGATCCTTATATTGATTCCTCATGACTTATGGGATCATATTCATAATCATGCTGCTAAATCCTAGCTGAAATAAATAATATAGGAATCTTGAAATAACAAGATGTACCATGGTCAAGGAGTATATCTGGAGAGATAAATCAAGAAGGAAATGGAAAAAACAACCCATTACTACATGATTCATGTACAATTATTTTCCTTACAACTAGTGTTCTTATGTACCAAGTTGAAAAGTAGGGGATTAGAGTCTTAGTGTATGGATACGTCGACCACTGCACCAACACTGGAGTCCCTTTCCTGAAATCCAAACTTGAAACACTGAAAACTATTTCCCTAAACCAATATCACAGACTCTCAGTCCAAAGGTGGAACCAATTTATCTCATACCACTCTATCAAAAACCATCCTAGTGGGCCCCATGCCAGGACTCCCCAATCCCACCTCCAATTGGCTAGGGGATGGTGACTAGAATTGAGTAGGCACATCACTGACAAGGGAGAACTTACCCTAAGTACATGTACACACAAACACATCTCTAATCATATACAGTACTGAAATATAAATTAAATTGAACAAACATTCAAGCATATATCTAAATAACACAACTAGTTTATGAAAAGAAGTAAATGAAAGTAAAGGGGGACAAATTCATGGCCACTAAAAAGAGTTTAAAACACAATTCCAACATGAAAGTATGTTCTGGGGTTGCTATCATAAATACACAGGAGCACACCTCAGTCTGTTTGGTCTCAGTAAGCACTATCTGGTCCTAGTCAGCCAAGGAACCTATCCAAAGGTTGATCATCTTCACAAGACATGACAGGTGTAGTTAAGTCCTATCTAAGAGTGTGTATAAAAATACTCACTAGGACACCATTAAACCACAAAGAATACAACATATGAAATACAGTCAGCTAAAAAAAGTTATATGTCAACAACACATACAATAAAAATATCTCCATATACTCAAAAAAGACACACAATCTAATGTTATGTCACAACCATAGTATAATAACCTAGTATTCTAGCTCAAAGAATGCACAAATCGCTTATTTAGGAGAACACACTCATGAGTCTGATAAAACTGATGAAGTTTTTCTGAGTGTTAGTGAACTTTTGGACTCAAAATGAGAAGTAAACATTGATAGTTTTAAGAGAATACTATACATAGATAAGTATCATTTTCAAGGCCATTGGGTGATACCAACAACTCTATCTGTATTAACCTACTAAGTAGATGATCAACGCCTCTGTAGTATTGGTCAAAATGATACTAATAACTCCACCTAGGGTAAAAATATGAATAGATGATATCACTTAGGGCCTCATGGATGGATTCCAATGACTCTATCCATGAATTAATACAAAAGGGATCATTGTCTTAGGAGTAGAATATGATTCCATAACAACCCTCGGGGAGTGGATAAGGGGAATTCACCCTAAAAAACCTTCCCAATATTAATTTTAAAAGCTCTCTAATCCATGTATAATAAAGTACATGACATGTAGAAGGGGTCACATTACATGTCCCTTGACATCGAGTATTTCTCGTATAAACAACCCATGTATCAAATTGTGTTAGTGCAGAAGTACATGACATGTAGGCTACTCGTATAGTATACCTATGTTCCAATACACATCTTTGGCCCGTTTACACCTTCCCATGTATCATTACACACATTTTACCATGTACTTGGTCTAGGCCATGTCTTTTCAGGGGATTTCAAGGAATGTGGGTCACATGTGCAGTCCACCCCGTGTCTGTGTGCCCTATGAGGTACACACCGAGTCACCCAGGAGAGACCACACACTATGTGACATTGGTCACAAGATATGTGATACTTAAATTTCTTCTGAAACCCTAGCCGCATCAAAGGGGTCCCCACATAGCTTGTATATCCGGATTACATCCCATGTAGTGTCAAATTTTCTTGAATCCCATATCTGTGCTCCAATCATATTCTCCATTTCTCTGACCTCCAATCTGGCCATGCCATTACAGAAAAATCAATGAAATGACTCATCCATGATTTTTTATCAATAAAAAAATGTTACAACCATAATTTTCCAATTATAAAATGAAACTTAGAATCATTCTTCATTGTGCGCTGTAGAATTATGAGGAATGTGAAATTGGGTCTCCATCATCATCTGATTCATTTTTTCTTCAATCATTGCACCACCTTTGTGTTATACCCATCCTAGATCTTTGAAATCAGATCATTTCACCATGATTTAGGTGAACAATGATTTATTGATTGGGATATGTTAGACCATGGACTAATTGAAGAACTCCCATGATAAATGTAGAAACAAGGGAGAAAATAATAAGAAAAATATAGAGGAAAGAACCTCAATCGATGTTCATGTTGATCTCAATCCATTTTCGTTAGAAAAACGAAGAACCAACAAATTGAATCATGATGAAATTTTCCTAAAATAAACAATGAAATAAACCCATCCCACAATTACGCATGATCCATGGATCAATCTATCAGTCGGTTGTTATATGTTTTTCATAGGAATAAATAATGGTGAAAAGGAACAATTAAAATAACCACCTACCATGATTCAGATTGATTGATGATAATGAATGAATCTGCGTCATTTTTGTTGGTGAAATCCTTCAATTTCATCCCACCCTGATCATCGATCACTATTCCAATTGTTGTCCACCAATTGGATCTCCTCCAATGGCCCAATGTCTCTCATCAACTAATAGAGTTAAATAGATAACCCATTGAATTTTCTAGAAGAATGTATTTAAAGTGGGAGGGTTTAGGTAACTTCGTCGTTTTTCCAAGAAAACAAATAAAATAATTTTATAAATTATTTTATTCATTTTAAACCTATAATGATGTTTCCAAAAATGACCAGAGCTGACCAAGGATAAGTAGATACCAGGTTTAAACAAACATTTTAAACTTAATGGTTCCCTCATATTTCTGATCTGGGAACCCATTTATAAGAAATTCCTTTTTTAGGAAAAATGTTCACGCGTGCTATTTAATATATTACAAATATTAATTTAGGGCACACCAAGCCTAAAAATTACAGGCTGTTTTAGTTCCTAGTCTTGAAAATAATCAATAAAATATCCAAAAATAATATATGGAAAATCTTAGCCAGTACTGAGTTCCCTTTATCTATGATTTTTTTCAACATTTATAAATTCCATCGTTGTTAAAGGCCTATTATGTAGCAGTGTATACTAATTTAATCTCTAAAATAATTGTTCAATAAGTTTGGAGATCTCAATGTGTTTTTCACAAGGAGTGTCATTATTTTTTTCTTCATTCTTCATGGAAAACCAATTATTGTATAAATCTAAAAAATTTAAACTATGGTAGTTAATAGTCAATTTAGTTTCAATAAAATCAAATGAAAATGACTTCAAGAAAGTATTTAATACCTAAGTTGGGTTGGATTAAAGTTTTTCTTCATTTATCAATGATTCATGGAGTTTGGTTGTCATGTATGGAGGTAGGAAGTTAGGATCATCCATCTTCTCATCAAATTCCACCACTTGTGTGGTTTTTTCTTATAAGGCTAGAAAAAGATATAGTTATGGTATTTCTTCTTATAATATGGTATGATCACGTTACATGTAAATACTTACAAATTCGTTCCAAAATTTATCTAAATATTATTTATCTCCTATAACTGTATCGAACAACAAGTCTTATTTAAGAATATCCTATATCCATGGAATGGTGAGGTCTAGTAGTAGTTATTCAATCAATTCCTTCTCAACCTCAAGAATTTTTTTAAAAAAAATTTGAGGAAAAAAGTTAGACTCTTTTATTCCTCATATTCATTTCAATGGATTTCTTATAAGTACTCCCAAAACATAGTTAATTATCATACCAATGCTTTTAATATCGAGAACTTGAGGACTTATTGAAGTTCATTGATAAGATCCTTGAATTACTCCACTATGAAAATTATTATTATATATCCACTCGCCTACTTAGAAAATAAATAAATAATATCTTTCATTGGTGAGGGTGTGTTAGACAATGGTTTATAATTTTTTTAGTTTTTAAAATTTAATTAAAAAGTATAAAAATACTTACAAAATGAATAGAAATGGTGAGTAAAAGACAACTTAGATCCTTAGATATGGTTAAATATTTTACAAATCATGTAATGGGATGTGAAAAATATATAATTTATTATAAAAATATAGAATATTGTATGACCATGTCTGTCTCACTTGAGATTCTATTACCTTCAATCACTAACTATTCATAATTCAGTTATTAATTTTTTTAGTATTTTCTATTTTATAAAAGTAGTAAAAATATTTAGTTTGATTATGGAATGAAAAACTAGAAAATAATAATGTAATAAAAAATTTTGATAGAATGAATACAGTTTGAAGGAAAGGAAATTATCCTGAAATAACCATCCTGAGTGAACGATTATTTTCTCATAGAAAAACACAAATCTACTTAATAAATAGATTTCATCAAAGGTGTGCACATCCTCCTCCACCCTAGATATGAATATAATATTTACTCAATAAATTAAAAGTATAATACGTATCCACCTCCTACACGTAGGAAAAATAGATCATTTGAAGATTCTAAACATATGATATTATGTAGTGGTACCCCACTACAAAGAAGATATACTATAACAAAAAGTTAATAAGAAAGATTAAATAATAATGAACAATGACTTGGTTTTGAAACTGGATTCATCCCATGAGAGGTTCCTTTGGTTATTCACACAACATTTTCAATTTTTAATGATCACAATGAAAATAATGAGTGTGGGGGTGAAGGAAAATGAGACACATAAAGAACGATATAAATGACAGATAAATACAGAATTATTGAAACTATGAGTAATGTGATTATAGAATGAAATGATAATAAATTAAAGTATAAAACTATTCTAACTTATAGTAAAAAAATATTCCAGTGAACTTCCCAAAAAAATACCCCATAAAAAGGTGAATAATACATATTTATATATTGGAGGAGAGGCTAGGATTACAAATGTCATAAAAAAGAAATTAAAAATAAATTATAAATGAATCTATATTTTTTATCCATATATTTTACTATCATAAATATTAAACATTAAGTATCTAAAGTTGAATGAAATATTATTTTTTGAGTCATCTATGTTGTGTTAAAAGTTTATCCTAATTCAAGAATAGATAAATATTTTATAGCACAATCATTGAAGTGATATCAAAATTGATGAATCCAATCCAAAATTCACTTCGGGGAACACTATATTCATTAAACATTGATATTAAGCTCATAGTATTCAAACAAATTATGTATTAAAACATGTTTAAAATTATGTAAAATAATTAAAAATTAATATTTAACACAAATAATATTTTATGATAAAAATACTAGAGAGAAGTTGAAAGGGAAAAACTGAAATTTCCATATAGTTCCCAAATACATTATCTAATTAAATATTCCTATTAAACAATTACTTAAAAAGTATAACTTTTCCAATTAATATCAAATATAAAAAACACTTAAAAATTTATAATTCATCAACTTTCATAATTAAACTCTAATTATTCTCACAATCTAAAAAATTAACAATCACCCTTTAACTAACAAATTGGTTACATTTAAAATAATAAAATTAAAAGTGAAAAAATGTAAAAATATGGGCTCTATCAAACACCCTAGAGAGGAGGATAAAGCTAGATGTCTATATGATTTTAGGCACAACAAAGTTCTAGTGGGATATCGTGGTCATGGAAGACCATTATATGGTTTTATTATAGAAGTACTTCATATTAGATTCCTTTCTCATTTCTTTCCAGGTACCATAAGAGTAGATATAAATAAGGAGTTCATGAAACTTATTTAGAGAGGTATGTCAATGATTTACTATGTTGTTTACTTCATGTACCTACAATTTATTTCCCTATGATGGTTATTGATGAGATATCAAGTGTGAGATGTTTTGAGGATGGGCTAAGGTATGATGTTTATGTGTATGCGAACATATTTTTTTCTTCCATCATTTTTAGTGGTTTTAAATTAAGACATTATTACTAAGAAAAAACCTATAGAGGGTTCAGGGTTTGGGTAGGTGAATTCAGTTGGGATGAAAAATATTAGGTCTTTAGGCAGTAGGAAGATATATTTTTGTGGTTCATGCCAGAGCAATGGAAGGAAGCATAGTTAGGGTGACGAATCATCTCTTCCTCAATAAAGAGATAGCTCAATTAATTACACAGAGTTATAGGTTATGTTATATTTTCCCTCAGTATAATATAACTATAGTTGAGTGCTGATCACATGGGAGGATGAGACATCTATAGATATTTTTACATAATAATTTATGGGTTTCTAGTGAGAAAGAACTGGGGTAGGGATCTATGACAATATCATGGATGATTTCATCAGCTCATAGTTGGATCTCCACTTGATTTTTGGGTTTGGGTGGAGGAAATGTTTCCCAAATGCATAGTCAATAGTTAAAATAGATTGGTACTTCACTTGGGACATTGAAATGTGATCATAACCAAGGCATTGGATAGTTGTGTGCAATTCATCCCACTCTTTATGACTAGAATGTTGCACTGCATACAATCCTAGGTACAAGATTAATGGATTACACTCTCATAAATATATTATTTGATACATGAGAATCTCATTATTTTATATAATCTTATTTTATTGGTGGTTTGTGCTTATCCATAGATTATTTTTACAAATTGGCATTGATCAAAAAAACCTCTAGGGATATGATCTAAGGGAATACACCAATGTAGAGAATACAACCTTATGATTGGTTATAATAGGTTCGTATAGGATATTTTTATGTTAGAGATGTTTTTTTCTTGATTCTCAATATGGACTATTTAATAATGTATCCGGCCTACATGGATTGTTATTATTGTCATGTATCTTTTACATATCCTAAGGGTAGAATTTATGTTCACTTTTGAGAATGGGACTTATAGGATGTTTATGCAGGACCCTACCATCATAATTTTGGTTTAATTATAGCCTTGGGTTTTATACTTCTTTTGGATGACGGGGGAGTGCATAAAACAACTTCTCCTCCTATGTTTGATCTTTTTAGGTATGTATTTCGTGTTGATTTCATAGGGTTATCGTTCGGGAGAGAGGATGAATTTACTATCAATATCATTAAAGGTACATAACTTATTTACATAAAACATTTTCATTTGTCTTTTATAGAGATATAGTAACTAAAGTTTTAGTTAGATGACTTGGAGGCTAAGTGATTCATATGAATTAGTACATCTCATTGGGGGTGATATAGTCCAATTTTTTTAAAAAGTGAATGCCTCATTGAGGTTATGCATAAACTATTGAAATCTAAACCAAGTGATGGTTAATAACCATTATCCACTTAATTTAATTGAAAATTTATTTTATTATCATTTGGGATCATGAAAATTCTCTATGATTTATTTGAAATTATGTTATCACTAGATAAGGGAGAGACCTTCAAACATTCCTTACACTTTATTCATGAGAAAGTATTGTATATATGTGTACTTAGTAATGAATTTTGGTCTAAAGAATATGAAAAATGTATTTATGGACCAAATTAATTGTGGTTTCCAACTACGTTAAAAACCTTTTTAATTAATTTTTTATGATATTCTCATATACTCAAAGTGAAGGGAGGAGTACACATAATATATGGAGATCATTTTGGGAACACCTCAAGAGAATTGTCTATATAACAAGCTCTCAAAGTTACACATTTGGATTAAATAGGAAAAATTATCATTTCAAGTTAAATTTGATGTTGGGATATAAATAATCCCTAGAAAGGTCATAGTAGTGGTTTCTTGGGAACAACCCAAAAATGTTTTTGAGATATTGTAACACCATGAGATTTTTGAATATTTTCTCTTTAATAAATTTGATGTGTTTGATAGATTTTGAAGCACAAAACTATGAAATTGGGTGAATAATTAATTTAAATTATCAAATTAATTACATTATAGGGTATTTAAATGAAATATAATTGTCAAAAATATTTTTTTAATTATTTTAGGAAATACTATTATTTGTAAAGAACCTTTTTGGAATATTTTATTTATAATAATTATTTTATAATAATTATTTTATTTATAAAATGTATTTATAGTATTAAATTTATGAATAAAACATTATTTACACATATATATAATGAACTAATTATCAATAAATTGGTTATAAATGAAATTAAAAATAGATGAAGGTAAAAATAGATGTTTTTATTGAAAATTGATTTTATGTGCATAGAGTGTTTTTATCTAAATAAAATTAAATTGAACACTATTTATGAATGATTTTATTGAAATTTAAAGATAATATTTTCAATAAAATATGTTAAAATTCATCTAATTTTTTTACTAGGAAAAGAATTGTATTAAATTCAATTTTACACTTAAAAATACATTTATCTAAAAATGGTTTCTGTTACATTTTGTGTGTTTATTTTAATTTTTTAACTCTTAAAGAAGTTGAATTTGATAAAAAAATTTACATATTTGGAACCACCATGTCCAAAAATTTTAATTATTCCAATTTCATTTTTGGTCATAATTAATAACAACTATGGTAAAAACCAGTTACCTCAATAAAGGTTAAAATGCATTAACGAGGGGGTTAAACTTAAAGATAAGGTTTAAAATATAATTTAAACTTGTATTAATTTTATTTTTGAAAATATTTAGACCTTAAAATATCTTGTTTTCTAACATTTTCTAATTTGGTATAACTTTCACTTTAATATGATTTTACTATATTTCAATGTTTTATGTATTTATATGTTTTCCACTCACCTCACTTATAAAAGGGAACCTTCTTCCTCCACTACATCACATATTTGGATCCATCTTGTTTAATAAATTCCATAAAAAATAACTTCTTAAATTAATTTCCCAAATCATAAATCTTATTTTATTCCCAAAATATCAACCTTTGAAGGATTAATGAGTAAGTAAAGGAGGTTTCCTAAAGAAGTGGTAATTGTGTTTTCTGATCTATTTTAAGGTTAATTCTTCCTTAAAATAATAAAAATATTATATAAACATATTAAAATGAGTAAATAAGTAATATTATATACTAAAATTATTTTTTATTAATTTTGAAACCATTTGTTACATTCTTTACTTCCTATGGTAAATTATAACATCATTTACACGCACGTAGGGACTACCACCTCCACAAAGTGATATGATTTGTTTTTCATGTCTTTGATATATTTTTTGTAATATTTGTGTATTTAATAAAACAAATATGATATTTATTATATAATTATTATTATAGAAATGTGAATTATTATTTACATTTTTTATTCCATCATTTGAAAAGTGAATGCATCACTTTAGTGTACATACACACTACCATCTCCACAAGCTGACGTATTTATTTTTTCACCAGAAAATTATATGAATAGTTATAAAAGTATATATAATGAGTAAATATGATACTAATAATAGGGTTAAAATTATACATATAATGAAACAATGAACAAGGTGCTATAATTGGTGCCTTAAAACAAAAATATGCATGGGAAACAAAACAGTTAACACCCAAACCATTAATTTTAATGAATTATTGATAATAAATGGTTAATTGAAAATTTAATTTGTTTTTATACTGTAATATAAGTGTGAATATAGATACTATATAGATTTATAATAAATCTAAATTTATTGTAGAAGAGCTTAAGGTAACATGTGAATAATGTTAGGACCTGAGGTAAGTGTTTATGTTACAATATCATTTATTTTTGGGATTGCCTATGTAAAATTTCCATTAAGAAAATTATATGATCTTTATCCTTTAAAATCCATAAATTTTATTCTATTATTATTATTCATATAGTTTCCAATTATTGGTACAATTTTACACTCTTTGGTACGTAAAATAATTGATAATTTTTTTAAGAATAGTCGACCTTGTTTCCTCTTTGGTCGATGAACATTGTCTTCCATGTCCAGGTTATTTAAAGAATTTTCCAAAACGTTATTTTATATAATTTAATTATTGTTTCAATAAATTTTAAAACATATTTTTAATTAATATAAATTTATTAACCATTATTTTTTACAATTTTTTTGAATAATTTATTTATAACTTTTTGCAAAATGTGTGAAATGAATCTATATTTTATCATTTACTGGAAACATATATTTTCCCACAATTATAAAAATTAATTTATTTGGAGTTTATTTTAATAGAAAATCATTTTATAAATGTTATAGGAATTTTTTTTTAAAATTTACCAAAATAAAAGTTAATTTTCCCCATATTTTCAACAAAAGGTTTGAATATTTTTAAAGGTATTTTTCATCTATGTTAACATCATTTAAGGATTGTTATGATTCAATAGAGATATGATATTGTGATACCATCAACCTTATTTTCCTATCTGTACTTTTATGAGGATTTTATAAGTTTGATTCTATGAAACCCATTACTTTATCCCATGTTAATTAAGTTATGATGAAATATTTATGAAAAACATTTATTTTCTACTATTTATACTATAATGAATGTTTTTTGAACTCATGGAACAATTGTGTATACTTTTAATTAAATGATTTTTAGATAAATAATTATATATAACTTAAATTAATTGGGTAATGATTAATATCACGTTAGATAATATAAAAAATATGTGGATTGAACCCATTCTAGGTATGAAAAGAGGTTAGGAGTGAACCCAATCCAGTATGGTATTTTTCCACCATGTAATTATGTTACTGGAAATTATCTTTGAATAATGAAATGATTTTATATACTTATTATTTCACCACAATTCCTATGACATGTTCTTTTTTATATTATATTCCCTAATGGATTATGATTGATTAATAACTATTCCTCACTCTTATGGCTCAGATATTTTGTAATGATAAATCTTTATGAAATGAATCATAATTTATGATTTATAAATGATTTGGTATAAGGTTTTTAAATTATAACCATTCTATCATAACCCTATTCTTATCTTATGCTTTCATATGACCATCAATTGATATCTCCTATATTTACCCTTTCTGAGAATTTGAGATCATGCATTCTTATTTTTATATTATCTCCAGGTTATGAAGAAAAGTTTTAAGTATGATATGTCTAAAATGGGTACTATGAAAGAAGAATGTTTTGGGTGATGTTGAATATTTTCCATGAAATAAGTTTATTATGTATCTAGTCTTCAAGGACACTAAACCTTTACAGTCATCATGAAAGAATAATTAAAAAATATATTAAATATTCATATAAAATGATGTAATATTTATGTATGATATGATATGGTAACCTAAGTTGGTATCAGATGGAGGTTTAGTTATTTTTGGATATTAGGTTATAAATAATATAAGGGTAGATCTCAATAACACCTATAATGAACTCGAAGTGATATACGGATAACCTAAAAGTGTCATAGGTTGATAATAGGATTTCATAATTTATGACATTTCAGGAATAATATTTAAAATTATATGAATTCTCACTCTGGTTATTTTAGTTTTATGCTTACACTATGATTTTTGGTTTTAGTAAATTTTTATAACTAGGTGGAATCTTGTTAATAATGAATGTGGTAGAAAATGAAATTTTTGTCTTCTTGAAAAAACAAATGGTATTAGAGCTGGAAGAAAAAATCTTGTTGCTATACCCATGAAAATTTCTTAATCTATAAATAATTCTGAAATTATAAATGAGAAAATGATGGAATAATTCACTTTTGTGTATTTAATTTGGAAATATCTACCTTCTTTCAGTGGGTCCTTCGATTCATTAGTGGATAAGAAATGGATCAGTATTGGTGAAAATATATTTTCCATTTTCTAGTGTTTAGAGCATGAAATATTTGTCCTAACAGTGTATCGTTTAGAAGGTGAAGTAGAAAAATGGTCAAATATTATTAAGAATATAAGAAAAGAGGAAGAAATTTAATACAAGGAATGGGATGAGTTTATAATGGTATTTTTCAATAACTACTTTGTTGGTCAGATTGGAATCTCAAGATGGGGGTGAATTGAGTTCCTACTTGAAATTTCTTTTAAAAACATTATTATAAATATCCCCCAAATTCTTAAATGGCACAGTTGATTAAGGCAGTAGAGATGTAAATGTCCAGTTGTTCAATAGGTTTCTCAAAGGGTGATTAGGCCTTAGTTTAATTAGTGTGACAATCTTCTTCAACTTTTGAAACAAGTTTACTGAATTAAACATATACACACACTAACCAAAACTAACTATCAAAGTGAATGAAAAATAGTTTAATATTTTAGAAATTATAAGAAGAGGAATATAGATAAAATAGAGTATAACAAAATATAGTGCATAGAAATGTTAAACAAGAGGTTCAGTCTCAAGAAAAGACATAATGCTTTCCACTTGGTGATCACCTATCACCAAGAAGTTTATTTTAACAATAAACTTGATACAAAACCTATATTGGACTTATCAATAGTTTTTAAAAACTTTCTAGGGTTCACACACACTACCACAGTTTTTTGTTGGAATGAAAAAAAACACAGACCACACACAGTCTTTTCTACAGTTATACGTGGGAAAACAAGGTGTCAGAGAAGTTTGATGTGAGGATTTTTGTATCCTCTAGTTCAAGCACATGAGACTTTGTGTATGACATAAACACACACTTCAAAAAAATGTAAAATAAAAGAACACAATAGAGAAAATATGATGAGATTGATTTTATAAGGCTTTGTGTGTTTACAGTTCAGCTCTTGGCTCCTTGAAGTGATTCATTTTATGTTTGGGCCGTTCTATGAAAGTTTTCTCCAAAACAGATCGTCGCAAATCTAGGTTATGGATTTTATAAACTGAGTTTTCTACTTATTGATTTTATCTAGAGTTGATGAATCACATAATGCAGAAAGTGATCTTTTCCCAAATGATCTTTGTGATGCTTTTGGGTTCATAGTGTAAGTGTTGGATGGTTCATTTTTGATCTAGCGAGTAAGTTTCTTCATATACTCAGATGCACTTCTCATCCTCTCTTTTCTTCTTTGGTCTTCTCTTTTATACATGAGGTCTAAAAATTGGAATAAGTACATCACGTGCGATCTTTCTCATACCTCGTACTTTCCCAAAACACAGTCTCTCGATATGTCTACAATTAGAATTAATTAATTTCAGAAGAATTAAAGTTAGAAAAAATGACTGTTAGAATAATCTTAATAATTTGAAAAAGTATGGAGTAGAAGAATATGATAGACTGGTAATGGTAGCCTTCACAATGGTAGTCTTTAATAGTAAGTGCACATAGGTAGGATTCATTGGTAACCTTCCCAATGGTATCCTTCCATCGGTAACTCTACATCTATAACCTTCCATTTGTAACCTACCATCGATAAATCTCCATTAGTAACCTTCCCAATAGTAGCCTTACATCTGTGGCCTTGCATCGATGACCTTGCATCACTTCCCTTTCCATGGTGACCTTACATAGTGACCTTGCAATGGTGACCATGCATTAGTGACCTTTGTATCAATGAACTTTTTATCAGTGACCTTTGCATTGGTGACCATTTCATCAATGACCTTTGTATCAGTGACCTTTGATTCGATGACCTTTGCATCGGTGACCTTGTAATGGTGACCTTGCATCGGTGACCTTTGAATCGGTGACCGTTGTATCCGTGACCTTTTTACATGGAGAAATGTTTCACTATGAGCTTTAAACAAGAGAGAAGTGAAATTAAACGTACGTAATTATAACTTTGATATAAGCATGATTTTCACATAAATGATTATCTTGTAAGAGAAAAATAATTATCACATAAATAAAACATGATTTGGGATTATCAAAACAGGTGAGTCCAATAATCTCCCTCTTTTTGATAATCACAAATTTTGTCAGTATTTTCTGAATTAGGATTAAACAGATTTGCTAATATCTCCAGAGGTGTGTATAAGAACATTTGAACCATGTTTATTATAGAAAAAATATAGATAGTATATATATGCAAAGAGTTCAGTCAACTTAAAATTTTTTTTCCTCCTTTAAGTTTAGGCAGCTTAAAACTTAAACCTGACCTGTTTTCCCCCCTTTGTGATTAAAAAAAAATGTAAAACAAAAAGAGACAGAAGGTAATTTTCCATTGATGAAGAAATAGTAAAATATAAAATAATGGTACAAATAACCCTTTCAACTAAGATATCCCATATTCAATCCACATCAGAGATGTATGAAGGAGCTTTGTCTTTGGAAGTGGAGGAAATTAGTTCGGAAGATGGAGGGATAGGCCTAGGGATGGCAGTCACCAGGGTAGGAGGAGCTACAACAGAAGCATCAGTAGACTTGTAGTGAGTAGATCTTTGAGGAATGGTGGGTGTCAAGATTTTTATGGTCTATGCAGGAGTCATCAATGGAGAAGAACTGTAAGATCCTAGGGCACCTGAGGTAGAAAGCAAGATTGGAGGAACAATGATGGGAGTTCAGTCCACATGGAGGAAGGGGAAAAGAAGATTTATGAAATCAATAATAATACTTCCTCTTCTCCCCATGGATGAAATAAAATCATCCTTATTCTCTATAAATTTCTCCAAGGTAGTAGTAAACTCTCTAAGCCTGCTAACCTGATCCTTAAATTCTTGAGTGACAGGTGGAATCCTCATGTTATCAAACAACAACTTGAACGGACCATCCATATAATGCTTAGTGTATACCCTTTTCTAGTAGAAATTAACTTGTTATTTGATGGCCTTATGATCTTGAGCATCTTACCTTAAATAATTTCCCTCAAGATTATGAATTTCTCTGGTAGTGGAAATAACTTGAGTCATAGACTGAGGATCTGAGGTGCTGGTACTAGAGAACTTCTCAACTTCTTCTCTAACAATCGTCCTGAAGGCTTATAGATCAATTGGAGGAGAGGATGAAGATGATGCAGATGCACAGAGAGGTGCCATTGTGAAAGACACTCTCTCCTTAAAAGCTTTAGTCAGCCCACTGATAAGTCTCTTCACATCATCATCTTGGCCACCCAAATGTGTATCCATTGACTTTTTAAAGTCCTCCAATACAATGACCATTTGCTGAACCACAGTTTTAATATATCCAAGATCTTTTTCCACCTGAACCCTTGAAACCATATAGGGGTATAATCTAGGAATAGATTGATTCATAGATTCTATAGAACCTACCAACATTATGATATGATTTTGAAAGTCCTATACCCCCTTTAGCAGGATGGAGTGAGAGGCAGGAACTCGAATTTCCACTATAGAAGTGACAACTTCTTGATTGTGAGTCATATCCTTCTCTAACCCAAAAAATCTATCATCAATGTGGTTTTTCAGATATGATTTCATTGATTCAAAATAATCCTTCCTCACATAGTCATGAGGAAAAAGAACCACTGGCATTACAATAGTGGTTTATGAAATAGTAGGAATTGGAGGACTTCTTATAGGCTGGTCATCATCAGAGTCTCCATAATCTAATCCTAATACCATAAATCCAGGGTCTTCTGACCAATCCTCTATTCGTAGAGCTACAACAACTGAACATGTGGCAATAGGTTCCTCCCCCTCACTTGGATAATTATCCTAATCAACCATATCCATCTCTGCCATACCTCATTGACCAACTTCATCAACAAGAGGGTCCACTGATACTTCTTCTACTGAATCTGAAACTACTTCCAAAGTAATTAAACCTTCAAACGAATTAGCAACCTCTTCATCTATCCTTTCTACCATTTTTGTATGTCCAATCAGAGGACTAAGACTTAGGCATTATTCTCCACTTACATCAACAACAGTCTCAAAGTCATCATGAATAGATTCAGGGTCCTCTTCCTTATTTGAGGTCCCTCTAATGTCTCTTAAGCCATTTTCTTCCCCTTCTTCCTCACTAGTCTCTTTATCATCATTGTCCCTTAGAATAGTCTCTCTACTATGCAATCTCGTTGGTCGTCTAGGCTCACCAAAGGATACAATATTAGAAAGAGTATTGGAGGGAAGGTCAGGATAACTCCTTTCATCTATATGAGAGTCCTCCCTTTCTTGCATAGCCACAACTTCTTCTTTTTCATCTGAATATGTAGGCTCCACTTCACCAAGATTTAGAATAAGATCTCCCTAATCCTTAGGCATAGTAAGATGAGTGACAGGGTTGAATTTCTCATATAGGATAGCCCCATCATGTACCCATATTCATTGATAAGGGTTCTAATTTATTTTCATCAACTTGCAAATTAACTTTGTAATGCAGAATTTGTCCCTTAATACAACTATTTCCTCATTATCTCTAGAAACTCATTTCACATTCACCATCAATGATATCAATCTAGCATGAAATAAGGAATTGTATTTTGAACTAGGATTTGTCATATCTTCTAATTGATTCATCAGAAGCCTAAATAAATTTATCTTATGTCCATGAATCAAAAGATTCAAAAGAAATACATCCTGAAATTTCAATATAGCAAATTCCCTTTCTCCTAGGACTCAAGAAATTCTGGAAAAACTTAATCAAAAACTTTTCTTCTCCTTCCATATCAACAACAATGAATTTCCTAGGGATAACACTCCCTATCAATTCAGTTAAGGCTTCTTCATAACAGAAGAAATCAGTAGTGGGAGGAACTACTTCTGAGTAGTAATCATAAATCCATTCATGTGGTACTCTCAGACACTCATCCCATTCAACAGAGGAGAAGCTTACACTTACTCCACTTACCCTTGAAGACATTCTGTTCTCATTCTGAGTCTGTTCAAATTTCAAAAACTCATAAAACTCCATCACTAACTTCAGAAAATAGGGTCTGTTATTGTTTGAAAAGCATTCAACCCATCCTTGAGCTCCAAGAGCATTCAACACTAAAGATCTTCTCATTTGAAACCATTCGAAACTGAGCTCTTTTTCAACTATGATTTCCCTCTTCGATAGATGAGGGTTTATCGACTTTTCCACTACCTTTATTCCATTACACGACTCAGCTTGAGGTCTCTTTGGATTTGGTGCATCCCCTCCATCACTGAACAATGGTCTCTTCACTCTTTCCATGCGATCTGAAGCTGTTTGAGGGTTTTGGAAGAGGGTTAGGTTTTGAGGTTAGGGAGAAAAGATATTCGAAAGATAATTTTAGGTGGATCAAAATTTGGTATGATCTTTAAAGTTTATCATTTAGGGATCAAAGAACAAATAAAGTAAAAGAAATAAGTAAAATAGAAAACATTCCATCTTCTTGAAGAAAGAAAACACGAAGTCCCTGAAAACATCGACTATCTGTAAGATGCCAATAGTGGGGTCTTAACAGTGAGGTCCCAACGGTGAGGTTTCAATGGTGAGGTTCCAAACAGTGAGGTTTTCTAACGGTGAGGTTCAACTGTGAAGTTCCAATGGTGAGGTTTCTATCAGTGATGTTCCAAAATGTAAGGTCTTAACGGTGAGGTTTCAACGGTGAGGTCAAACAGTGAGGTTTCTATCAGTGTAGTTCCTAATAGTGAAGTCCTAATGGTGAGATTTTGACAGCAAGGTCCAATAGTGAGGTCCTAAAAGTGAGGTCTCTAACGGTGAGGTTCAACAGTGAGGTTTTTATCTATGAGGTTCCTAATGGTGAGGTCCCATAGTGCGGTTCGTAATGGTGATGTCCAACTATGAGGTTCTTAAAGATGATGTTTCTATTGGTGAGGTTCATAACGGTGAGGTCCCAATGGTGAGGTTCTTATTGGAGAGGTTTCTAATGTTGAGGTTTCTAATGGTTTACAGTTTATCATACCTAACTCATGTTTGATGTAATTTAACCTCTCATAATTCAAAGTCTTTGCGAATATATCATCTAATTTGTGTTCAATACCAATGAATTCAAGAGGGATATCACTTCTTTGATAATGATCTCTCACGAAGTGATGTCTCACATCAATGTGATTTGTCCTAGCACAATATACTGGATTTTTAGAGATGTTAATAGCACTTGTATCATCACACATTATATAGACATGTTTGAATTGATTTCCATAGTCTAGTACTGTGTGTTTCATCTATAGAATTTGAGCACAATAACTCCCAACAGCTATATATTCAGCTTCGACAGTAGATATTGCAATAGAATTCTATTTCTTACTACACCATGACACTAGTGAGTTGCCTAGATTGTGACATGTTCCATAAGTTCTCTTTCTATCTAACTTGAAACCAGAAAAATCAGAATCGGAATAACTTATTAAATCAAATGATTGTCCTTTTTGGTAAAACAGTATCATATTTGTAGTATACTTGAGATATTTAAAAATAATTTTAATAGTAGTTAAAGGAGACTCTATATTATTGCATTGAAAGTGCATACACATGCATACAGTGAACATAATATCATGCCGGCTAGCAGTAAGATAGAGCAGACTTCCAATCATACCTATGTAATTGGTTTAATCCACTAGTTTACCAGTTTCATCAACATCCAAATTACTGGTGGTACTCATAGGTGTATCATTACCCCTATTTCATCCCAAAAAAAAATGTTTCAAAAGATCCTTGGTATATTTACTCTGATTTAAAAGAATACCATTTTTATTTTGAAAATTTTGAAATCCAAGGAAAAATTTATTTTCCCCTATTAAACTCATTTCAAATTCATCATGCATCATTTTTGAAAAATCAAAACAAAAAGAATTTTTAGTGGATCTAGAAATAATGTCATCTATATAAATCTGTACTATTAAAAAATCTTTGGAAATCCTTTTAATAAAAAGAGTAGGATCCACTATTTCTTTAGTAAAACCTTTTTAAATAAGAAAATAAATAAGTCTATCATACTATGCTCTTGGAGCTAGTTTTAGACCTTATAAAGATTTAGAAAGCTTAAAAACATGATTTGTAAAATGGGGATTTTTAAAACTAGGGTGTTGTTCAACAAATACATCTTCCACTATGTACCCATTTAAAAATTCACTTTTGACATCGATTTGATAAAGTTTTAAATTTAGATGACCTGCATAAGAAAGTAGTATTCTAATGACTTCTAGTCTAGATACAGGTGAAAAATATTCCTTATAGTATATTCATTCCTCTTTCCTATATCCATGTGCAACTAGTCTAGCCTTATCTCTAACTATGTTTCCAGATTCATAAAATTTATTTCTAAACACCCATTTAGTGCCTATGGTCAACATGTCTTTATGTATTTCTAGTAATTCATAAACTTTGTCTCTTTCAAACTGATTTAATTCTTCTTGCATTGCTATCACCCATAATTCATCATTGATTTCATCATCAATATTTTTAGGTTCAAACTGTGAAAGAAAGGATTGATGTTCAACCTGGTTTCTCAGAGAAGTTCTAGTTTGTATTCCTATATTTAAATCACGCACTATAACATCTAATGGATGATTCTTGAGAGTTATAAAACCTCTAGAAAGAGTTCAAATAGAGTCCTCATTAATGTCTATAGGTCCAGATTCACCATGCACAGATTCTGGAGAATTTCTAGAACTGGTTATTTTCACTAAGGGATCATTGTCTTTATCATTAAGGTCCAGAATTGACATATCTTCCACCTAGAGTTCAACATAGGTTTTGGGTTAATGTGGATCATTCTCATCAAATTTTACATGAATATATTCTTCCAAACATTTGGATCTCTTATTAAATATTTTATAATCTTTACTAGTGATTGAGTATTATAGGAAAATTCCTTCATCACTTGTGGAAGAAAACTTTCCAAGATTGTACTTAGTGTTAAGGATGAAGAATTTGCAACCAAAAACTCTAAAGTAATTAACCTTAGGCTTCCTATTATTCCAGAGATCAGAATGGGTCTTCTTAAGAATAGGTCTAATCAAGACTCTATTGATATTGTAACCAGTTATATTAATAGCTTTAACCCAAAAATATATACGTAGGTTATACTCATTAAGCATAGTCTGAGAAATCTCTTGAAGTTTCCTATTTCTTCTTTCTATAATTCCATTTTGTTGGGGTGTTCAAGGAGTAGAGAAACTGTGGGTATAGCCATTATGTGAGTAAAAGGATTCAAATTCCTGATTTTCAAACTCACGACCATGATCACTTCTCAAGGTTTTAATTTTAAGTCCATTAATATTTTCTCCAAACATGGAATATTTAATGAAGTAAGAACATGATTCAATTTTGTGAGATATAAAGTATACCCAAGTATATCTAGAAAAATCATCTACAAGAACCTAAAAATAGTGATTCCCATTTAAATTTGAAACTCTAAATGGTCTAAAAAAATCCATGTGAACCATCTCATGTGGTTGATAAGTATAAACTTCTTTCTTTAGTTTGAAAGAAACTTTGTGTTTTTTCCCTTTTTAAAAGGATTGCAAACTTTGTTTTGTGGGAATTCTAATTTAGGTATGTATCTAACTAAATATTTCCTAGTTAGTTTCCTAAGTGAGTGCACATTGCAGTGTCATAATATTCTATGCCATAACCGAGATTCCTTATGAAAATAATTTAAACATGAAACATTTTTCTTAGCTAAAGAATTTAAATCAAAATCATGTACATTTTCATTTCTAAGAGCAGTGAATATTAAATCATTTATATAATTAAAAACATTGCATGAATCATTTTCAAATTTAATATTGAAACCATCATCACATACTGAGAGATACATAGTAAATTTTACTTTAACAGATCAACAAAAATTACTTTTAAAATTAATACAGTATTAGGGTTACCAATTTGGAATAAGCTGATGATCTTCCCTTTTGCATTATCACCAAACGTAATATGTCTGCAATCAACTTTAATTAGGCTCTTGAATCATGAGGATTCTCCTGTAATGTGCCTTGAAAATCCACTATCCATGTACCATAAAGTTTTACCGGAGATCTTTAAATAGTTTTCCTACAAAACATATTAACTGTAGGGTAACTTTGGTACCCAGTTTTTCTTGGGTCTAGAGAGGTTAGAAAGTAAAACTTCAGTAACAAATAATTGTGTCACAGGTTTCCTATAATCAACAAATATGTTTTGAGACATGATCACTTTTTTATGTCCTTTATATAATTGTTTTTCAAAATATGGTCCAGAACTTGAACTAGAAGTGAACTATCCAGATTTTGGAACAAATTTATTCTTAAAAATTATTCTCTGTCCTGACTGATATCCTAGAGCAGTTGTGTATTTTGGAGAAATCTTTTTTCCTTGTAACCGAGTCAAGGTATCTCTACCTGTAGTAAACTTGTCAAGATCTCTTTCTAATTTCTCATTGGATCATTTATGTTGAGTATTTTTTTAATAACAGATCATCTTTTTCTTTTTCAATATCCAGATCAAACTTATAGTTTGTATTTAAAGCATGTTGTCTTTTCAATCATTTATATTTATCCTTGAGTTTATTAAAGGTGTTACCAAGAATTCCAAAATATACAAATAGTCCATCCTTAGTCATATTTTCATGATTGTTTGATTCACATTCATTCCCAAAATAGTAAGAATTATATATAGGAGAATTGGGTGTTACCTCGGATGTTTCTGTCATGAAACACAGGTTTGCATGTTTGTTCTTTTGAATATCAGAAGTGTCAAACCCACTTGAACTATCTTTTGATGCACTACAATTATCTTTCATATCCTTTTTATATCCCTTACCCTTGTCTTCATACTTCTTAAATTTATACTTGGGGTAATCTACTTTCACATGACCATTTCCTTTACACTCATAATAGACTATCTCATTTGTGTTATCTTTCCATTTTCTATCCTTTTTCATCTATCCTTTATTATCATGCATTCCTTTATGGTTTTAATTTTTAAAGAAATTATTCTTCCAGTATAACTTCTTGAATCTCCTAACAAGATGAGCCATCTCATCATCACTGTCAGAGTTTGAGTCTTCACTAGTGTACATATCTATAGGAGCTTGAACTTTTTCTTTGTCCTTGTTCTTTGAGGTTGCAATCTTTAATGCTATGTAATTCCTTCTAGGTTCTTTATCTGCCTCTTGCTTTAACTTAATCTATTCTTTGTGCATCATAATATTTATACTTAGTTCCTTCACTAGAAACTTGCCTATGTCACATGATTCTCAGATAGAAATAGAAGTTACTCTCCATATTCCAAGTAGGCATCAAAGAAATCTCATAATCTGATCCTTATTGTCCACTGGTTTTCCAATGAGAATCATGGTATTCACTATTTAATTAAACCTGAGATACATTTCAGATATAAGTTCATCATGCTTCATCTTAAAATTATCATATTTAACAGTACAAGTATTTAATCTCATTTCTTTAACACTGGTTGTTACCTTATAAGAAATAGCTAAAGTATCCCAATTTTCATATACAGTTTTACAAGTAGATATTTTATTGAATTCTTCATCACCTAGTGAATAGTACAAAGCATTCATTTCTTTAGATTTATTGTTATATGTAGCTTTAGTCAACTAAGACCATGTGTCCCTAAGAGTAATAGGTAATACATATTGTTCTTCAATTGTGTCCTAGATTTCAGGTCCCATGCTCTCTAGATACATTTTAATTTATAATTTCCACTAAGTATAGTTATTTTCATTATAGAAAGGTGAAATATTAGTAGCAACACCATCAACTTGGTTATCCATTGTTAATTAAAATTTTAAAGAACTGAAAATTTAGATATGACAGAAATTTTAAGATATTTAAGATATAACTAAAATCACGGTTAGAGAATTTGAAGAATTTCACAATAGTTTAGGTATTAGTAATAAAACTAAACTAAATCCTCTAATACCAAATGTTGGTCTGAGTGGAATCTCAGGAGGGGGTGAATTGAGTTACTACATAAAATTTTTGTTAACAAATTTATTATAAAGATCCCTCAAATTTTGAAACGGCCCAGTTAATTAAGGAAGTAGAGATGTAAATGTTTATTTGGTCAATAAGTTTCTCAAAGGGGGATTAGGCCTCAGATTAATTAGTGTGAAACACTTCTTCAACTTTTGAAATAAGTTTTCTGAATTAAACATATACACACACTAACCAAAACTATCTATCAAATTGAATGCAAAACTGTTTAATGTTTTTGAAATTATAAGCAGTGGAAAATAGATAAAATAGAGTATAACAAAATATAGTGCATAAAAAAGTTAAACCAGAGGTTCAGTATCAAGACGAGACTTAATCCTCTCCACTTGGTGATCACCTGCCACCAAGTAGTTTATATTAACAATAAACTTGATACACATCCTGTATTGGGATTCTCAATAGTTTTTACAAACTACCCACGGTTCACACACTCTACCACTATTCATTGTAGGAATGATAAAAAACACAGACCACACACAGTCTCTTCCATAGTTATACATGGGAAAAAAAGATGTAAGAGAAGTTTGATGTGAGTATTTTTGTATCCTCTAGTTCAAGAACAGAAGATAGTGTGTATGACACAAACACACAATTCTTAGAAATGTTAAATAAAAGAACAAAGTAAGTGAAATATGATTAGATTGAGTTTAGAAGGCTTTATGTGTTTTCAGTTTATGTTGGAGTTGGTGGTCTAGAACCAACTACTTTGTACTTTATTCATTAAATAAAAGACTTATCACATCTTGATTGTTCTTCTGCATGACATGTCATGTGATAATGTCCTATGGACAACTATTGCATTAAAGGGTCGTAGCGGATCCCTGCTATGATGAGAACTCGAAAGTTCCATAACACTGTTCTTGAATGTATGTTCTATGACCGGATGATATTATTTGAGGGAAACAAATAATACAGTTCATCAGGGGTGAGGAATCATAAAACTTTAAGGCACCTTCTCATGATGTGCAGCCTTGGTAATATCCAAGAGGATATTATGAGAACGAGACCCGCCAGTAGGAAATCCACATTTCACAGTGTCATTGGATGTTCCTATCTACGGACGTGTGTATTGGTCCTTAGACTTTAAGATTATTATTAATGGGTATTACAACTTGTGCACTTAGATGTATTGACGAAAACTATGACGACACACTGTTCGCAACGAGGTAGGAAACATTGGGTGCGTCACGAGTAATACCGCATTAATATATAATGCGAGAAAGGATTTGTCTCTTCTGTTCCATAATTGAAGTAGATATCTCATTCCCATTGATGGAATTGATATAGCCTAAATAAATCCATGGCCATGCTAAGGTATGGGAAAGTTCAATTCCGGGAATTCAAAGAAATAATAATCAAACACATGGGTTGATGGAACTAGCATGCAACCCTCTTGATTGGAGATATTGAGACCAAGGGATTATATTACACGGTAAACGTTCGTAGGAGGTGACACGTCATTGCGGCGTTAACTTCTTTCTCTATGGGTGACTTGGCGTGTTGCTAGAATCTGACCTTGGACTTTAGGTAGGCTCAGCCCAATGCCACTGAGAAAGAGGCCTAGAGGGTTACACACTAAGTGTGTCCATGTATCTCAGTTAAATATTAATTTAACAAGTTAAATAAATATTATTCCCGACTGGGGTTTAATAATTATTTAAGGATGTCTGATCTCATTTATTTTGACACTAGTTATTCGAGAGAATATATTGTGGGTTAAATAATATATATTTATTAGCGAGTAATGTAGTTACATTTATTTAAGAAATAAATAGACATTACTCAAGGTCTAATAAATATAGTGGAGGAAAATAAAAAAAACTAGAAAAATAAAAGTACACGCCGTGTAGTTTTTTTTGGGATTCGTGAGAAAATATTGTTTATTTAATTAAATGATATTAAATGTGATTCATTAGATGCATGTCAAGTAACAATGATAGTCAACTGTCATTATTAAGACATGGGGTATTGCTAAGAATTAAATTAAATTATTAAATGATTATGAGAAATTAATTAATTTTTTTATTCTAAGTATTATAAATCCCAATTACATTATTCTCAAAAGGTTAGCCATTGTTGTGCACAACAGATTTGGAAATACTCTCAAGCCAAGAGAGAATTCTCTTTCCACCAAGAATGCCCTCAAGTTACGAGAGCAAGATCCTCCACCGGATCAATGCGGTCGAAGGCGGACATCGCAAGCGAAGGTTTTTCCGCGCTTGCACCCGGAGATCCCTTCGGCAAAGTCTGGAGATACGTGACACACGTGTGGATCACCACTAAAGGAATCCTACACTTGGATTCTACGATGCAATGATGGATCACCGAATCTTGTCCGGATACATCAACGAAGAAAGAATTCCAACCGGGCAATTCTTATGCATTAATTAAATTAATTATAATCAACATATGATGATCCTCCTCAAGGGTTCCAGGACTCTTCTTTTCTTTTCGTTCTTCGTTCTATTCCAAAGATTCGGCATTTTATATCGTGACAGATCTCGGATTGAACGCTGTTTAACGTTAAAATTAAAGTTGGGCAAACCCACCAACGTGCTTTCGCTGCGCCCGGAACCTACAAGTGGTATCAGAGCATCATATCGTTGATTATAATTATTTAGTTTTTCATTGGTAATTTATGCATTTAATAATTTAGTTATTTCAATTCAAGTTTAATCATTCTGGAAATCTGAATATCGAGATCTATTCCTCCTCCCTCGTTTCTCGTTCACCTCACAAAAAAAGATTTTTTCTTTTAATTTTCATTAAAATAAAATAGAGGAACTCATCCAGAGGAGCCAACTTTTTCTAGACGTATAGCACCAGAATACACGGCGTGTATTAGGAAGTACATGCCGTGTAGTCTAGGTTCAATGCATTGACTGATCTTCCAAATCAGGCCGTGTATTGGATTCTTTCTAAGAATTTAAGACACCGTGTGTTGAACAGAAATAGGTGGCACATGGTTTCTGGAATACAGGTTGTGTGGTCCAATGAACACGGCGTGTAGTCCCTTCGGGTCAGGGTTGGGTCGTGTACTCCGTACACGGCCTGCCCGGCTGGAAACCATGTAACACGGAAATTACACGGAGTGTGTCCCACTGTACACGCTGTGTACTCTGAAAATTTCCAAAGTACATTAACACGCCCTATCCCCGGGCATGTACTTAGGATGGACGGTGAAGAAAAGTACACGCTGTGTAGTCGGAACTACACGCCGTGTACTCACCCAAATTACGCAGATTTATTAAAATTTATTATTATATTATACAAACCCTTGAGACGTGTACCATGGTGCAGGCGTAAAGCTGAGGCACAACACATGATAGGTGTTTTATATATATGTGTTTAATTTAACATCTTCATAATAAATGGGAATTCACCGGGTTTCCTCCAAGGTACAAGTTACGTACAAGGATAATTTTAAATGAATTTATTTGTTTAAAATTATGATGGATGAGAATATCAAGGAAATTCAGAAAAGGAATTTAAGATAAAAGGATTGATTAATTAAAGAAAATTAATTGATTCGAGCGTGATTTATCTTAAACAAGAACAATTAAAGGATTGAATGCTAGTTTTATTTATGCGTAAATATCGTTGCATGTATGGATGATCATGACCTAGTCCGAGACCTTTGTATGTGAATGATTTCTTTTAATTTATTTATTTCAATTAAATGTGTTGGCCTGCGAGCCATCTCCTCATTAATATGTAGGGCCTGCGCGCCCAAGGATTCTATTATGTCAAAACCCCTTTTACCCCTCAACTGCGTCTGAGATAAATGCATATGTAATAGATGGAGCTCCCAAGCTAGTGGAGGCGGCTCAAGTCAGGAGCCAAGGTGAAACCAATCCAAGGAGATACAAAGGTGGACAGGTGGAAAGCTGTAAACACGAACCCAAAAGGTTCAAGGTGTTTCTCCCCTAGGTCTTGGCTTATTTTATCAACCGCTAGATAAACTAACCAATAGAAAATCTCATGATCATACCATTTATTTTATTTCTGTCAGTTGCATGGTTTATTTATTGTGGGTGTGTTGTCACGATCACACAATTAATGAATTAAATGAGCATGCAAGATGGAACTGAAATATAACTGGCTTATACGTAGATATTATCTTAGAAATGGTTAATCACTTAAGTATATCACACTTAATATTAAAAAGCATGTAATCAAAGATAATAAAATGTTAATTTATGTATAAGTATAAAATCCATCAAAATAAATGTTAAGTCGGCATAGCATTCCATAATATTGGTTAGAATAGAACCATAGTTCAAAGTTCTTGACCAACCCTAGTTGGGGTTCTTTCAACTATCAGGGAATTCTAATTCAAGGTTTTGGGTTGACTTGACTTGGTTCGCATCAAGGGTTGACTGCCATAGCAGGACTTGGTGTGACCAAGAGGTAAAGGTTGAGGAAATCCAAAACGGATTTCAGGATTGGGGAGTCCACTCAGCGGATCAAGGAGCTGCGAGTTAATGCAGTTGGCATTTGGAATGCCTACCTAAAACCCTTCAAGTTGCTTGACCAACCCTAGTTGGGGTAATGCGAAGGGCAATATGGATTCTTGCCACTAGAATATTCACGCAACAGAATATTCCGAAGTCAATGGTGGGGGCTATTGGATTTCAATAAAATAGTGGGAGACTAATAAGTATTAATTTATTTATTTGTCTCAATTTTTGTAATAAAGTACTAAACATTTTCTCATATTAATTTATAGAAATGACAAGAAAATGACTTCAAACATATCATTGCGCACCATACTCGAAAAAGAAAACCTTCTCACCGGTACCAATTTCCAAGAGCGGCAGAGGCATTTATGCGTCGTCCTTTGCCACGAAAGGAAATTATATGTGCTAGAAGATCCTATTCCAGTTGCGCCTGGGAAAGAGTCTAGTGATGAGGAATTATCTCTCTACATGAAACACATGGATGATGCCACAAATGTCTAGTGTTTCATGCTATCAGCCATGTCTAATGAGCTCTTGAAGCAACATGAAAACATGGAAGCATATATCATGATGTCTCACCTTAAAGATCTCTACCAAGAGAAGGCGAGACAGGAGAGGTATGAGATCTCCAATGCTTTGTTTACCACGAAGCTTGGAGAGTCTGCTCCAGCTTGGCTCATGTAGTCAATCTTATTGGCTACATTGAATGATTGGACATCTTAGGGATTAAATTCCCGGATGAGTTGTGTACAGATCTCATCCTATCATCACTACCCAAGACCTTCTCTAGCTTTATTGTAAACTATAACATGAGCGGAAATGAGAAGAGTCTATCAGAGCTTCTGACCTTGATTCGCCAGGTAGATAAGGACATGGGGCATGACAAACCCGCGGTCCTTATGGTGAACAAGAAAAGTAAGGACAAGGAAAAGGGGCCAAAGACTTATAAATGGTCTGAAGCCCCCGAGCACCGTCCCTCCAAGAAGGGGAAGATCCAGAGGCAGGGCAAGGAACGAGAAGTAGTGTGTTTTTCATGTGGCAAGCATGGTAACTGGAAGAGGAACTGCACCCAGAAGCGTGGGGAGGCTAAACGTGCATTTTTTATCGAGTGCAAGCTTTCTATTTCTACACGTTGGGTATTAGATACAGCTTATGGGGCTCACATCTGTATTCAAATGCAGGAACCAAGTAGATTTAGAAAGATCACTAGAGGAGAGGTGGATCTTCGAGCTGCCAATGGCGTAAGGCTGGCTGCGTTGGCTATTGGAGACTACCACCTCTCATTGCCGACTGAGATGATTTTGGTTTTACATAACTGTTATTATGTTCCTAGTGTTACCAAGAACATAATTTCTGTATCTTGTTTGGATATGGATGGATTTGTTTTCAAATTTGGAAATAAGGGTTGTCTCTTTTATAAGAACAACGTATGTTATGGTATGGAACTTTTAAATAATGGTTTGTATGTATTGAATTACAAAAACCAAGTGTTGGCAATCGATAACAAAACAAACTCACATGACTCATACATCACCCAGTTATGGCATCACCGCCTTGGTCATGTGAACGAGAAGCGTTTGACAAAGCTCTTCCAAGATGGCTATTTAGACTCTATTGAGCAAAAACCACTGGATAGATGTCACACTTGTTTACAAGGAAAAATGACCAAGACTCCTTTTGGTGGACAAGGTGAAAGGACCACAGAGCTGCAGGGATTGGTACACACGGATGTGTGTGGACCATTTCCAGTAGAAGCTAGAGGTGGATATTCTTACTTCATTACTTTTACTGATGATTTGAGTAGATATGGCTATGTATAATTAATGAGGTATAAGTCAGAGTCCTTATAGAAATTTAAGGAATTCAAGAATGAAGTAGAGAATCAGCTTGGTAAGAAGATAAATAAGCTTCGATCGGATCGAGGTGGAGAATATCTGAACCAAGAGTTCATCGATCTTCTACGGGAGTCTGGGATTATATCTCAGCTCACTCCTCCTTATACACCACATTGGAATGGTGTTAGTGAATGGAGGAACCACACCTTGTTGGACATGGTGAGGTCGATGATGAGTCATGCGGATCTTCCATTATCCTTTTGGGGATATGCATTACAAACTGCAGCATACACATTAAACCGAGTACCAACTAAGGCGGCAAATGGAATTCCATCCGAGTTATGGAATGGAAGGAAATCCACTTTGTCGCACACACATGTATGGGGATGCGAGGCATTTTCAAGGCCTTCTCAGGCAACAAACTAGAACCCCGGGGCATGAAGTGTATCTTTATAGGATATCCCAAGGAAACGAAAGGATATTACATATATAACCCTCAAGACAAGAAAGTGATTGTTGCCAGACAAGCTGTCTTTCTTGAGAGGGAGCACATCCTCAAGAAGGATAGTGGGAGAAAGATTAACTTCGATGAAGTTGATGCTCAAGATACACAGGAGTTGGTATAGGAACAAGTTCCACAGGTCCCCATGGAAGAGGTTCCAGAAACACAAGTACTGCGTAGGAGCTCAAGAGAGGTAAGAGAACCAAAGAGATTTGGTTTCCTAGTCACCGAGGATAGTGAATCATTATTGTTGGACAATGATGAACCTCTCTCCTACAAGGAAGTAGTAGAAAGCTCATAAGCTGCAAGATGGCTAGAAGCAATGAATTCTGAGATGGATTCCATGTATCAGAACCAAGTTTGCGTTCTGGCCGATGATCTAGTTGATGTAAAGCCTGTTGGATGCAAATGGGTATTCAAAAGAAAGATGGACATGGAAGGTCATGTTAGAACCTATAAAGCAAGGCTAGTAGCTAAAGGATTCAAACAGCGTCAAGGAATTGAATATGATGAAACCTTCTCGCTAGTTTCCATGTTTAAATCCATAAGAATCATACTTGCCATAATAGCTTACCATGAATACGAGATTTGGCAGATGGATGTCAAAACAGCATTCCTTAATGGGAACCTTCAGGAAGATGTCTATATGACACAACCAGAAGGGTTTGTGACACCAGGTTAATCCAAATGGGTTTTCAAGTTTCAGAAATCCATTTATTGATTGAAGCAAGCATCCAGGTCATGGAGCATTCGATTTGATGAAGCCATAAAGGAATTTGGTTTCATTAAGAATGAATGTGAGCCATGTGTTTATAAGAGGTTTAATGGGAATGTGGTAATCATCCTAGTGGTATATGTTGATGACATATTTCTAATTGGAAATGATGTACCAGCCTTACAGTCAGTTAAGGACTGGTTGAACAAGTGTTTCTCCATGAAGGACTTAGGAGAAGCAGCCTACATTTTAGGGATCAAGATCATTCGTGACAGATCCAAGAGGCTTCTTGGACTAAGTCAGGGTACATACATTGACCAGATACTAAAGAGATTTAGTATGGAAAAATCCAAGAGGGGATTGGTTCCAGTGTCACATGGCTTACATCTTTCTAAGAAAATGTGTCCCCAGACACAACAGGAGAAGGATAGGATGAGTAAGATCCCATACGCTTCGACAATAGGATCCATCATGTATGCCATGTTATGTACCAGGCTTGATGTTGCCTATGCACTAAGCATGGTAGGCAGATATCAAGCAGATCTAGGAGAACAAAATTGGATTGCTGTTAAGACTATACTTAAGTATCTAAGTAGAACTAAGGATATGTTCCTGGTGTATGGAGGAGACGAGGAGCTTGTCATCAGAGGGTATGCTGATGCTGGTTTTCAAACAGATCAGAATGATCTGAAGTCGCAATCTGGATATGTTTTCTATCTCAATGGAGGAGCTTTGAGCTGGAAGAGTTCAAAGCTGCCGGTTTTTGCCGATTCTACAGCGGAGTCCGAGTATAGAGCGGATTCTGATGCAGCCAAAGAAGCCGTCTGGATTCGGAACTTTGTCCAGGAGCTTGAGGTGGTGCCTAGCAGTAAAGATCCCATTACATTGTATTGTGATAATACTGCAGCGGTGGCTCTTGCAAAAGAACCAAGGTCACATCGACGGACAAAGCACATACTCCGGAAGTATCATCTCTTGAGGGATTTCTATCAAAGGGGTGAAGTTGCAGTGAGCAGAGTGTCCACGGAAGAGAACATGGCAGAACCCATGACTAAAGGCCTATCTCAGCAGAAGCATGAATATCATGTGAGAGCTAGCGGGTTAAAGGTTGTTAGCAGTTGGCTCTAGTCAATGTGGGAGTCTGTTGGAGTTGGTGGTCTAGAACCAAATACTTTGTACTTTATTCATTAAATAAAATCCTTATCACATCTTGATTGATCTTCTACATGACATGTCATGTGATAATTCCCTAAGGACATATATTGCATTAAAGGGCCGTAGCAGATCCCTACTATGATGAGAACCCAGAAGTGCCATAACACTGTTCGTGAGAAAATATTGTTTATTTAATTAAATGATATTAAATGTGATTCATTGGATGCATGCCAAGTAATAATGATAGTCAACTGTCATTATTAAGACATGGGGTATTGCTAAGAATTAAATGAAATGATTAAATTCTTATGAAAAATTAATTCATTTTCTTATTCTAAGTATTATAAATCCCAATTACATTATTCTCAAAAGGCTAGCCATTGTTGTGCACAACGGATTTGGAAATACTCTCTATCCAAGAGAGAATTCTATTTCCACCAAGAACGCCCTCAAGTTACGAGAGCAATATCCTCTACCGGATCAAGGTGGTCGAAGGAGGACATCGCAAGTGAATGTTATTCCGCGCTAGCACTCGGAGATCCCTTCAGTAACGTCCGGAGATACGTGACACAAGTGTGGATCACCGCTAGAGGAATCCTACACTTGGATTCTACGACTCAACGACGGATCACCGAATTGTGACCGGATACATCAATGAAGAGAGAATTCCAACGAGGTAATTCTTTTGCATTAATTTAATTAATTATAATCAACATATGATGATCCTCCTCAAGGGTTCCGGGACTCTTATTTTCTTTTAATTCTTCGTTCTATTCTAAAGATTCGGTGTTTTATATCGTGACAGATCTCATATTGAACATTATTTAACGTTAAAATTAAAGTTGGGAAAACCCACCAATGCGCTTCCGCTGTGCCCGAAACTTACAGTTTAGCTCTTGGCTCCTTGAAGTGAAGAATTTTATGTTCAAGACTTTCTTTGAAAGTTGTCTCAAAGATAGAGTGTCGCAACTCTAAGTTATAGCTTTATGAATTTAGTGTTCTACTTATTGTGTTGATTGTGAGTTGATGAAGCACAGAAGGTAGAATTGACCTTGTCCCAAATGATCTTCATGATGTTTGTGGGTTCACAGTGTAAGTGATAGATGGTTCATCCTTGATTTAGCGAGAAAGTTTGTTCATATGCTCAGATGCGCTTCTTAACATCTATTTTCTTCTTTGGTCTTCTCTTTTATACTCGAGGTCCGACAATATGAATAAGTACATCACATGTGATCTTTGTCATACCTCGTACTATCCCCATATATGGTCTCTCGATATGTCTATAATAAACCTTAAATAATGTCAAAAGCATTAATGTTAGAAAATATGACCGTTATAATAATCTTAATAATTTGAAAAAGTATGGATTAGAAGATTATGGTAGACTGGTAACGGTAGCCTTCAAAATGGTAAGCTTCAACAGTAAGTGCACATCTATAACATTCATCGGTAACCTTCCCAATGGTAACCTTCCAAAGATAACTCTTAATTGGTAACCTTCCATCGATAACTCTTTATTGGCAACCTTCCTAATAGTAGCCTTACATCGACGACCTTGCATCAGTGACCTTGAATTAGTGACCTTACAACAGTGACCTTACATTGGCGACTTTGCATCAGTGACCTTGCATCGGTGACCTTTGCATCGATGACCTTTGTATCAGTGCCCTTTGAATCAGTGACCTTTGAATCAGTGACCTTTGAATCAGTGACCTTTTCATCGGTGACCTTTTCATCAGTGAAATTTCTATCGATGATCATTGCATCGATGACCTTTGCATTGGTAACCTTTTGATCAGTGACCTTTGTACCAGTGACCTTTGTATTGGTGACCTTGCAACTGTGACCTTGCATTGGTGACCCTTACATCAGTGACCTTTTTACTTGGAGAAATTGTTCACTATGAGCTTTAAACAAGAGAGAAGTGGGATTAAACGTATATAGTTATCAATTTGATATAAACATTATTTTTACAAAAATGATTATCTTGTAAGAGAAACATAATTATCACATAAATAAAACATGATTTGGGATTATCAAAATGGGTGAGTCCAACATACATTCCTTGAAATCTCCACACAAAAAATAAGGATAGTTCCTTGATCTTAAGAAAAATGTTGATGAATCTATTTGTACCTATGAGAAAAAATTAAAAATAATTGTATTGTATGATTGGATTTATCATCAACCTTGAAATGAAAATTGATTAGTTCTTCAGTGAATTAAAAAAAAGTCTCTAAAAGTTGATATCCATAAAGGATATTATTATAATAAATAAATCATTTGATGTTATATCAAGGTAAAAATGTTGATCAGATATTCCTATCATTCTCATGGTTCTGATAAGAATATAATGATGGAGTTTTGAGAAAATTATAATAATGAAACCCATGGAGGAAAGAAAATGAATCTTAATTTATACCAAAAGTGTGGAAAAACGTATAGGGGAAATTGTTTCTAGGGTACTGGTAAATGTTTCAAGTATGGAAAATAAGACCTTTGAACAAGTGAATGTAGAAGATATGTAAAAAGGAAATATAATGAAACGAATTGGGTGATTTCTCAACTAAATTTAGCACCCATACTCGAATTCTATTATTATAAGGAATATTGGAATTATTCTAAAAAATTAATGAATCCCAGGGTTAATGATGATAATTGTTGTTAAAAAACACTTGATCCAAGAGATAAACTGAAATATCATTTTATTATAACTTCTAAAGTGGGTTATGAGAATGAAGTGGTGAATAGTACACTTATAATCCACTATAAAACTTTAAATGCCTTATTTGATTGTATTTATATTCACTATATTATATTTTAAGAGTTTTCTAGGAGTATTAAATCAAAAACTAAATAATTGGATGCTAAATTATTAGTTAAAACATCTAATGGAATGATGATCACATCTCATGTTTATATTTTCTCTCCAATAAAATCTTGTGGGAATGTGATTCCTAAAAATATTGTGATTCTCCCTATATTTGAAGTCACATTTAATATTTTGAATAAACCCTTTATTTTCTATTTCTGCGAGGAAAATATGAACTCTTAATGGAAACTGATTACTTTATATGGGATTAAATACCTATTTATGTGGGGGTATTTGTCTATAATGGCTGTGGAGAAACTCAATATTGAATACATGCCTATTATGAAGGAATATGTTGATGTATTATATAAATAGTTTTTTATTATTCCCCTGAAGTGTAAAGTTGAGTTTTTAATAGAATTCATTCCTGATGAAAAATCTATTTTAAATAATCCTTATAGAATTTACTTGATTGAGATTCAAGGATTGAAGAATAATCTCCATGAGAATCTTGATAAAGTATTTATTCATTAAAATGCATCACCATGGGGTGAAAATTTTATTTTTGTTAATAAATAGTATTGGTTAATGCATATTTTTATTAGTTATAGAGAAATTAAAAATATAAGTATAATGAAAAATTATCCTCTAACCTATATTGATTATTTATTTGATCAACTGTGAGGATCTTAATACTTTTCAAAGATTGAATTTTTATCTATATGTCATCAGTTAAGGGTCAAAAAGGAGGAATTATCCATGAAAAAAATTTATATGAGTTATAGACCCTATTAATTTATATAAATTCTATCTAGACATAAAAATTCCCTAGTATATTCATTAATCTAATTAATAGAGTATTTATATCATTCCTCGATGAATTTGTAGTACTATTTATAAACTATATTCTTTTATATTAAAATACCAAGAAAGATCATGAAGATAAATTGAGTATTTTGTTGAAGAATTTTAGAAAAGGAGAATAGTTTTTCCATATTTATCAAGTGATAATTTTGAATACATAAAGTATCACACTTGGGTAATTTAATTACAAGCATGGGTATATCAATGGACATTTTAAATATGGAGGTTATTGAATAGTGGCCTAGACTAACCATGATTAGAAAAGTTCATTGTTTTATTTGGTTGGATTCATACTACCAATTATGTTTGAGAAATTTCTCATGGTTATCAAATAAACTATCCATGTTAATGCATATAGGATCCATGTTTTTTTGGACTAGTGAATATTAAAAAAATTCATGTAATGGAAGATAAGGTTGTTCAATGAACTTGTTTTCAAACTACCTTGTAGTGGAGAAGGGTTTGTGATCTATAGTGATGCATTAATGAAATGAATAGGATGTGTTCTTATTCATAATAACATGGTGTTAGATTATGATTCATTATAATTAATGGTTCATGAGAAAAACTATTTGACTCATGATTCAGATCTCATATCGACAATTTTTTCTTTGAAGATATAGAAACATTATCTTTATGGAGAAAGGTGTTAGGTATATACTAAAAATAAAATCATAAAATATGTATTTAAATAGAATAAGTTGAATATATATTAGAGGAGTTAGTTGGAATTGATTAAAGATGATGACTGATTAATACATTACCTCCCTAAGAAGGTGAAAAAATTGGATGATGTTTTGAGTAAGAGAGACCATAATAGTTTATAAATGATGAGGATTGAAAGAGATCAAATAATTATGGATTTATAGAGGATGGAACTTGTAATAATAAGGAAAGGATGAAGTCCCTATCTTTACCAGATGGATATTTAACCATTTTTTCTTTTGAAAATTAAAGAGGTATACAAGGATGACCAAGAGTTGCAAAATAAGGTAAGGATTATTCCAATGTTCAACCTTGAACATTATGGAATGATCTGATTCAAGAAATGGGTATATTTCGTATCAATACTTTAATTGAAGAAGGATATTTTGGATGAATCTCATATATCATCATCCTCTATTCATCCTTGAGTTATGAAGATTTATAGATATGTTAAAGATCATTTCTAGTGGGACAACATGAAGAGATATATTGAAATGTATGCATCCCGATACTTGGTTTTCCAAAATGTTAAGTATTAGAGGATAAAGTCTAAGGGGTTGTTAAAAACATTACTCATAATTGAGTTGAAATTGAAAAAAAAACTCCATGGATTTTATCATAGGAATCCATAATAAATCTAAAGGTTAAAATGATACTTGGGATGTAATTGATTTCCTTATTAAATTAGCACAATTCATTACTATTAGAGAATATTTATCTCTTGGTAAGCTCTATAAGATATATATTAAGGAAGTGGTAAGGTTTCAAGGAGTACCACTCTAAATTACATCTAATATATATCTAAGGTTTATCTCTATGTTCTAGATATTTCCTTAGAAAACTTTTAATATGTAGTTGAGATTTATCACTTCATATCATCCTCAGATAGATAGTCATTCCGGTAGGACCATTCAAACCCTATAATATATGCTTATAGCTTTCTCTATGGATTTTAAAAGAGGTGGGGATTAACACCTTCCTTAGGTAAAAATTTCTTACAAAGGTAGATTTCACTAAATAATTTACATGCCTTATTATTAATCCATATATGGAAATAAGTATAAGACATAAACATATAGGGATGAAATTGGAAAAAAAGATATTGGGACTTGATATAGTTGAGGAAATGAAAGAGTAGTTTAGATCTATTCAAAAACAAATCATGGTAGCTTAGAGAGGACAAAGATGTTATGATTAAAATCATAGATGAGATTTAGAGTTCAAATTTGGTGATAATGTTTCCCTACAAATATCTCCTTGGAAAATGGTTATGGGATTTTTAAGGAAAGGGAAGTTGAACCCCTGGTATATTGGCCCCTTTGATATTCTTGATCACATAGGGATGGTAGCTTATAACATGATGATTCCTCAAAAAATATACCAAGTTTAGCATGTTTTACGCATATTTTTTTTGAGTAAGTACATACCTGATCCTTCATATGTACTAAACACATAGGTCATACCATTAGAGTATGATATTTTTAATGAAGAACAACATGTATAAATATTGGATCATAGAGATAAAGTTCTATAGAACTAGACTAATCATGCAGTTAAGATTATTTTTTTGAATTATAAATCTGAAGAAGAAAAATGGGAACTTAATGATGTTATTATGTATAGGTATCCTAATTTATTTGGGTCATTGTGATATAATTTTGAGGATGAAATTCTTATAAGGGGGGTGGAATGTAACACCCTTAGATTTAAGAATATATTTTTATCTTTAATAAATTTAATTTATTAGATATCTTGTGAAGCTTGAGACCATGAATCTATGTGAATAATTATTTTTTATTATTAAATTAGTCACATTATATTATATTAAAATGAAACATAATTATTAATTTTTTTATTCACTTAGGAAATACTATTGATCCAAAATAACTCTTTTTAAATATTTTGTTTATGATAATTATTTTTTTCATATATATATTTTTAAAAAAATTATTAAAAGTATTAAATTTATGAAACATTAATTTTTCACTTGTAGAAAATAAATTCATTGTTTATCAATTAGTAATAAATGAAATTAAAATCATTTTAAGTTTACAAGAGATATTTTTCTAAAAAAGTACTTTTATACGTACAATGGTTTTTTAACTTATTAAATTAAATTGATAAATACAAATGGAGTATTTTAATAATATTTTAGTATTATATATTAAATGAAAAAAACTAAAATTTCATTAAATAGTTTTTACAAGGATTGGAATTGGATTAAATTCAATTTTATGCATAACAATACATTTGTCTAATAACTATTTTCATTGCGTTTTGCATGATTATTTTAAAAAATAATTTCTAAAACGTATAGAAATTTAATTTCATAATTTTTTTAATTTTTTTTTCATTAGAACATAATTTTTTAATTATTATACTTTCATTTTTGTTCATAATGAATAGAAACTATTGTAAAAGAGGTTTAACGATGGGGTTATTATAAAAAATAAGGTTTAAAATATTAGTTAATTTGAATAAATTTGATTGGTTGAAAAATATCGACCTTAAATTACCTTATGTTTAATTGTTTTACTATTTTTTACATTTTTAGTTGAATATTACATTATTATATTTTAATGTTATAAGTATTTACAAGTTTTCCACCCACCTTTTTATAAAAGGGAACCTTATACCTTCAATCATTCACACATTTTGTACCATATTTCTCATAAAATAACTACCAAAAAACCTCATAAATTCCTTACCCATGTCCCAAATATTATTTTCTTCCCAAATTACCATCTGTTGAAGGCTTAAGCTGTAAGACAAAGGATATTTCCCAAAGAAGAGGTAATTGTCTTTACCGATCTATTTTTGTGTTTATTTCTTCATTAAATACTAAATACATTATATAAAAAATTAAAATAGTTAAATTAGTATTATTAACATATATAAATTTTTTTATGTTAACAGAACAACCATTTTCTCTTTCCTTTCCATCATATGAGAAATGATAACATCATTCATGTAGACATGTCAACTAAAATCACCACAAAGTGATGTGATTAATTTTTCATGTTCGCTATAAACAGATGGTCATATTGATGGATTTAATGAATATATGTGTTATTTATAATATAATTATCATTGTTTAAATGTGAATTATTATTTAAATTATTTCATTCTATCCATTTGAAAGTGAAAACATCACTTGTGCGTACGTAAAAACTACTGTCACTAGGACATGATGTAATTATTTTTTCATCACCAACTTATAAGAATGATTATAACAGTTTATATAATTAATAAATATGATTAGTATAACATAACTATGATTATTTATATGATGAAACCTTGATCAAGGTGAAGATAAAAAAATCTTCATAGAAAAACATGCAAGAGAAACAAAATATTTAACACACATGACGTTGATTTTATTGAAGAATTATAAATAAATGGGAAATAAAAAATTATAAGGGATTATTATATTATAAAATTAGTATTAAAATAGATAAATTTTATATATATAATAAATATAAATTTATTAATAATGATCTTAAGAGTGTGTATGAAGAAATTCATGACAAGAGGTAAGGGTTTATGATATAATCTCATTTCTTTTCAGGATTGTCTATGTTAAATTCCAATTAAGGGAAATCATATGATATTTATAATTTTCCCCCATATATGTTCGTCTACTATAGTAATTCAAAATATTTTCAAGTATTATAACCATTTTACTCTCTTTTATACTAAAAATATTGAGAAAATGTTTTTAAGAAATGTTTACCTTATTTCCTCATTAGTCAATGAATTTTTTCTTCCATATACACCTTATATAAAATGGTTTTAAGAATGTAATTTTATACAATAAAATATTAATAATAGTTATTTTTTACCACATTTTACTTACTTTTGAAGGAATTTAAAATTATTTTTTTTATAATGTTTTCCAAATAGTTTATTTATGACATTTTACAACAAAGGGTGAAAGGAATCAATGTTTTAACATTTACTACATGAATTTATTTCTACAACACTAAGATTGTTCTTTGATTTGAATATTGATTCATAATTTTCCATTATTATTTTCAAAAAAAATTATTTTATAAATATTTTGCGAATTTAGTTTTAAAAGTTACCAAAAGAGAAGGATATTTTTCTCTTATTTTCAAAGAATGTTTTTAATTTTATTTTAATGGTATTTTTCATCTATTTCAATATCATTTAAGGATTATTATGATTCAACAGGGATATAATTTTATGATATAACTCTATTTATTTCCTTGGATGAACTATTATGATGATGTTATATTGATGATTCCATTAAACCCATTACTTTACTAGGGGTTAATAAAGTTAGGATGAAATATTTAGGAAATCGGTTTCTTTTCCATGAGTTATAATATGATGAACTTAAATATGTTGGGGAATTTATAATACCCAAAAAACATTTATGTTATGAAATTGTATAAATTTTAAAAAACCTAGTGTTTTTCCCCTTTTATGAATGTTTTGAGTGTTGTTTGTGAGATGAAGTGGCTTCTGACATTTAGGGGGGTTGGTAAGATGAAATTTTATTCATTTTGAGGTAGTTTTAGTGTTGTTTTGGAGTGCCAAAATGTGAAATATAATGCATGGAGACTCATAAAAAATGGATGAGGGTGGTGTGATATGAAAACACCTAATTGTAGGTGAGGACCCCTACCTAGACCAAATCATACTGTGACCTAGGGGTTATACCATGATGGTATCGAGGAAGAGGGGTGGCCACCAACCTATACTAGGTATCTTCTATACCTAAATAGTCACACCAATACCATTCTATTGAGTGTTTGTTAATAAATTAATTATTTTTTTTGGGTTAAAAATTTAGAGCGGTATTTTATTCTCTAGTACAGACAACACCCTTAGCACATCTCTTGAAATATATTCTCTTTAAAGTGACTTATCTTTCATTCCTTGATAGAATTACACACCATTAAATATGAGAGAAATATAGAGTAATTTATAACATTAATCATCTTTACTTCCTTTTATTTTTTTTATTCTTTATAGTATTATGCCATTATAAAATTTTGCTCCCTATTTCATGTTTTTCATCTGATTCTTGCATTTCAAAAGTTTGAGATTTAATTAGTGACTAGTTTTGGATGAATATAATTTTAGTACCCTAAATTTGAGGAAAATAATAATTTTAGTTTTGTTATTTTATATTTTATGCTAATGGATTAATGTAACTATAATTGTTCAAAAATGTAATCGGGGGAGAGTTATAGTCTGGATACTAGAAATTTCTGCAATAAACATTTATGGTGTGAATGGGTTTATCATCTTTAATTGGTTAATAATGATTCCAATGTTTTTTATCCTGAATAGTTTTTATGGGTGTGTTTAGGGAAATAATTTATTTGAAATACGTTCATGATATGAAATTAGGTTCATAGAAAAATAAAACTCAATGTGTTGTGAATATGTAGTAAATGTCACATTGAGAAATTCATGATGTAAATTCCATCTTCATTTCATGAATTTTTCAAACCTAGTAAATTTTTACACAGCACGTGGTTTTATTTTTTATTATTTAGTATCATCTCTTTTTTCCATTTGACTTCTAAATATTCACTTGGTAATTTTTGGTGGACATTGAAATCTGGATTCTGATTCCAGTAAATATTTAAACCTCTGTTTATGGAAATAAAAGGACAAGTTCTACTAATTCTTCATCATATTTTATCTATATTAGGTTTTTCACTTATAACTGAAGATTGGCATGTAAGAACATATCTATGGTTTTGGATTTTTATTGATGTGATCTTGGTGTACTTTATTATGGGAATAGAAGGAATATGTTGATACATGGAATCAATTGAGATATTTTTTGAAAATATAATCAAGGTTGGTGAATTCTATCTCACTCAACTATTCTATAACTGGAAGACTTGATATTTTAAAAATTATGGTTGTTATTTTTTTTGGAAATATCTTCTTGATATTTAATTGGAAAACCCCTGTTTGATTTGATTTCAAAATGGTTGGTTTTTAAATATGGGGTTTATGTTTAGATAATTTTTTTTTTCACTTTAAAATAAAAGTTTCGGCATGTGTTTATGTTCATGTGGAACCTATTATGGGTGTAAGTAACATAATTATGTGATTATATGGATGCACTGTGGGTGGATGTACCCCTATCATGTGGGTTCACCAAGTGAAGGATTGGTGAAACAACGAATCACCACTCATGAGTATAGGTAGGTCTATGGTCGCATACATTAGGTGAGTATAGGTTTTGATAAAATAATATTGTATGATTATATGCTATTTTTTATGAAATGTGTTAACCTGTTATTGTCCTAGTGTTTTGTGATGAAAATTATTTGGGGAAATCCTATAAAGTGATATACTCACCCCCTTTTTGGGCACTTTGTTTCATTTTACGATTTAATCTACAAAGATACTAGGAATGGTCATGCTTCATACTTCTCTAGCAGTGATCCTTGACATCATGGTTTGGTTTCTAAAGTTGGATATGGGGAGTGTATGTATCTTGGTCTAGGATGGTGAAACATTGGTGCCTATGTCTTTCTATTTTGTGTCTTAACCTTTCAAATTTATTTCTTTCCCACTATTACTCTGACATTTTTCTTATATTGGTACTTCATTAAGTTATGTGATTTATTCTCATTCATTATTTAGTTTTTTGGATGTTTTATATATATTTATAGGTTGTATGGGTTCTTAAGGAAAATAATACCCCCAAATTCTCTTAATCCCTTGGAATTTATTTATAGCCTTTGGTGTCTTGTTTATGTCACCTATGGTTAGTAGCATTTTCCCTATTCTTAACCCAATGAGGACTAGTGGGGTGTTATAAATAGTGTCATTTTATTTAGTCCTTGAGTTGGGTTAGTAGTAAGGAAATATGACTATTAGAACATTGAATGTACTACATAAAATATGTTTCTAACCTTTTTATTCCAAAGTTCATGTTACCGGGGTGTTTGGGTATGTGGTATTTTATGAAACTTCTAGAAAAGTTTTCATCTCATAATTGTGGGTTTAACAGACGAGTTTTTCATATCATACATTGATACTGAGAGTTCCCACTTAGAATTCATTGATCATTTTGAGTCAAATGATTTTCTAAAATTTGATATGTATTGATTTTTGAAAATGGTTAAAATTTTCACTTTTTCAAAATGGAAATAATAATGATGGTTGTTAAAAATGGTATGATATTATCAATCATTTAGTTTTTAGAAAGTTCTGACTAAATAATGTTTTTAATTATAGAAATGAAACCTATTAGATGTCATAGAAATTAGTAATAAGAATATATGGAAAACATGGTTTCACATTATCCATAGGTGAATCAATAGCTTGTACATAGTATTATGAATGATTTTCAAGCTGTTGATAGAAGGAATAAAAATTATGCAAAGACATGTTGATCATTTGGTACAATTTGAGAAACTAAAATCTTTTACATTTTGAGGGTATTTTTAACTTAAAAAAGTAAAATAATGGCTAAATTAATTGAATGGAATATTCTATTTTCTTGCTACACCAGCAGAGTTGAAAATTAAATTAGATACTTTTATAATCAAAAATAGTGTATCAAAATGGTGGGATTTAGTTGTCTAGGATAAAGACAAAAAAAGTATTATGTGGGACGATTTTGAAGAATTATTTAAAAAAAATTATATCTCCACACTTTCAAATAGAAATAACATTATACTTTTTTAGTCTAAAATGTGATAACATATTTGTAACAGAGTATGAAGAAATGTTTATGAACTTAGTATATTTTTTTATCTAAAGTAACTATTTATGCAACCTTCAAGGAATGTATCATTGAGTTAGAATTGTGACCTGATATCTGATCCAAGATATCCATACTTTTTACTGTATATTATATGGTGATGGTTAATATGGAAGTAGAGGAAGAAATAGATATTTCTAGGAACCATATTGGAGGTAGTATCTTTATTTCCAAATAACAGGTGGGAACTATAGTGCTGTAAATTAGAGGAAGAGAGATGTATATTCTCATGGAGGTAGAACACCTCAGACTCAACCATCTAAATTAGTTAAATTTCTTGGAATATCACAAATAAAAGTAGGATGTTTCCAATGTGGTTAATTTTGGAATAGGAAGAAGGAATGAACTGCACCACGAAGAAGTTTACACCATTGTGGTAAAAAGTACATATCAAGAAGTATTTTTATAAACTTATAATATTAGTTGGTGGAACACAGTCATCTTATCCTTATCTTTTGTACAATAAAATGGAATAATCACATCAAACTAGTTTTCATCCATAGACACATGTTCACCAAGATGTTTCCAGAAAACAATTCATTTATTCAGTCGATAACTTAGTAGGAAAGCAGAAGCTATCCCATTATATATGAGAAATAATTATATGGATATGAATAAGATATTGTGGGTGAGAAAACTAGTCCCTATATTATAAGGTACCATTCTTCTTAACTACACTCTTATGCATGTCTTATTTGATACCGGTGAATCCCAGTATTTATTTGCTTCTTTTGTAGACAAAAAAATTTGATTTCATGAGGAAATAATGCCTCACGTCATGAGTATCAAAACACGCATTGGAAAGTAGGAGTGGAGTGGTTTCAAATTCCCAACATGTTTGATTTCTATTAATGTAGTGTTTTTTCTATGAGATTTTATAGTCCTATATATGGATTTTTTAATTTAATATTTTGTATAGACTTGTTAGTGGTATTTAAATCTCATGACCACTAATATGAACAAGTGATGTTAACATCCACAAATGGAGTACATCACCTTTTCAAGGAGGATTAGGATATAAATTTTGGAAGAGTGGTACCTTTAGTGATATTTGAAGAAGAAATATCAGTCTAGTTATCAATAATGATTTTGGGTTTTATTATTGAACTAAAGAATGATAATTTTTCTAAAATAGTGGATCGATACCCAAATGATTTTCCTAATAATTTCTCTAGCATACCACATAAAAGGGGAATTTAATTTATTATCATCCTATTTATAGGAAAGATACCTATTTCACTATGTTTTTATAGAATGACTCCAATTTAGTTATATTATTTAATGGTTTATCTTGATGATTTGAAAAGTAAAGGATTTATCAGATATAGTACATCAACTTGGTATTATCAAGTTTTATTCATATGGAAGGAAGATTGTACTCTCGTCATGTGCATGGATTATCATAAGATGAATCAAGTAACAATTAAAAATCAGTATCCTCTTTCTCAAATAGATGATTTTTTTATTAAATAATGTGATCCAAGTGGTTCTCTAATATTTATCTATACTCCAGATATCATCATCATGGATTCAGATTAGTAGATGTTCCCAAAACATCATTCTGGAGTAGATAGGGACACTATGAATATTTCTTAAAAAAATTTTGCCTAAAAAATTAAATGACTGTTTTAATGGATTTGATGAACCATATTTTCCAAAAGTACTTCAACATATTTATTATTGTATATGTTGATGATATTCTGGTGTACTACGTTGCAGGATTATCATTTGTATGCTATGTTTTCTAAGTGTGACTTTTATATCAAAGAACATCATTTCCTTAGAAATTTCATTTTAAATGAAGGAATATCAATTGAACTTAGGAAGATTGAAGTTGTTTTCTCTTGGAAGACACCATGAATGTTTTTGTGGTATATATTTTCTTGGGACATTCATGCCATTATTCCCGCTTCATTCGGTATTTCCCAATAAAAGTTTCTCCCATGAATACCAAAATAAGGAAAGGTATTCCATTTTTATGGAATGATGAAAGTCATAAATGCTTTTTAGAACATTAAACTCATCTCACCTTGATACCCAACCTAATTTTTCCAATATTGGTTAATAGATATGAAGTATATTATGATTCATCTAGATCTGGTCTTGGATGTATCCTCATACAGGGATACTATGGTTTGGCCTAAGGTTTGAGGCAATTACAAGTGTATGAGATGAATTATCCTACAAATTACTCGAAATTAGCTACGGTTGTCCATTCTTTAAAGTCAAAGTGTAATTAAAACTTTGTAGAAACGTTCATAGTTTTCACTGACCATAAGATTTTGATATATATATTTTATTATAAAGAATCGAACTTGAGGTAATAAATATGTATATGGTACCTCAAGATGTTTGATTTTGAATTTGTATATACACCTAGTGAAGGCTATTCTATAACAGATGTTCTGAGTTAAAAATCAGAAAATGAAGTGGTTTGAGAAGCTCGTTACTGATGAAAATTAATAATCATGATTGATGATATGAATTTATACCTTACTGTACATGGTGGTAACATGATTATATTTCTATTTAGTCTTATTCCAGACTTAATAAACATGGTAAAAGAATATCAGGAAATATATTTTGATTGTATCACTATTAAGTCAATCCTAAATGGTGGGGATACTTCTCTAAACTAGATAAAATATATAGAGTCTTTATTATTCTTTTAGAATAAAATGGTAGTTCCTTAGTCTTTCCAGGGAAAAAATCTTTTCACATATCACCATTCGAAATGGGATATTCATCCTTGTGTTTTGAAAATGTCCAAGGTGATGAAAGAACATTTATAGTTGAATTTTATTAAATGAAATATTATAGAATATTTGATGAAATGTATGAAATTTTAGAAGGTAAAGGAAGAACATCATAGAAAGGATTGTATACTACATTTTATACTGATACTTGTATGTAAGTGAGAGAAAATTGTTATATATTTTTTCAACAGACTAATGATAATATTACATAAACATTATTTTAAATGGATAGTAGTGGATCAACTTACTAAGTCAACACAATTTATCCCTATCAAAGAATCCAACATGGTAAAGGAATTGTAAAAATTTTAAATATGAGAAGTGGCTAGGTTACATAGAGTTCCAGCTTCAATTGTATTTAACCTATACACCCATTTCACATCTAGATTTTGGCTTTCATTAAAATAGGTTCTTTTATATCGTGACATATCTCGGATTGAACATTTTTTAACGTTAAAATTAAAGTTGGGCAAACCCACCAACGCACTTCCGCTACACCCGGAACCCACAAGTGGTATCAGAGCATCATATAGTTGATTATAATTATTTAGATTTTCATTGGTAATTTACGCATTTAATAATTTATTTATTTCAATTCAAGTTTAATCGTTCTGGAAATATGAATATAGAGATCTATTCCTCCTCCCTCGTTTCTCGTTCACCTCACAGAAATGTTTTTTTTATTTTAATTTTGATTAAAATAAAATAGAGGAACTCATCCGGAGGAGCCAAACGTTTCTGGCCGTATAACACCAGAATACACGGCGTGTATTTGGAAGTACACGCCGTGTAGTCTAGGTTCAATGCATTGACTGATCCACCAAATCAGGCTGTGTATTGGATTCTTTGTAATAATTTAAGACACCATGTGTTGACCAGAAATAGGTGGCACACGGTTTCCAGAATACACGCTATGTGGTCCAATGAACAAGGCATGTAGTCCCTTCGGGTCAGGGTTGGGTCATGTACTCCGTACACGGCCTGCCCGGCTGGAAACCGTGTAATGCGGAAATTACACGGCGTGTGTCCCACTGTACACGCCGTGTACTCTGAAAATTTCCAAAGTACATTAACACGCCCTATCCCCGGGTGTGTACATTGGATGGACGGTGAAGAAAAGTACACGCCGTGTAGTCAGAACTACACGCCGTGTACTCACCCAAATTACGCAGATTTATTAAAATTTATTATTATATTATACAAACCTTTGAGACATGTACCATGGTGCAGACATAAAGACGAGTCACAACAAGTGATAGGTGTTTTATATATATGTTTTTAATTTAACATCTGCGTAATAAATGGGAATTCACGGGGTTGCCTCCAAGGTACAAGTTACGTACAAGGATAATTTTAAATGAATTTATTTGTTTAAAATTATGATGGATGAGAATCTCAAAGAAATTCAGAAAATGGATTTAAGATAAAAGGATTTATTAATTAAAGAAAATTAATTGATTCGAGCGTGATTTATCTTAAACAAGAACGATTAAAGAATTGAATGCTAGTTTTATTTATGCGTAAATATCGTTGCATGTATGGATGATCATTAGCTAGACCGAGACCTTTGTATGTGAATGGTTTCTTTTAATTTATTTATTTAAATTAAATTTGTTGGCCTGCGAGCCATCTCCTCATTAATATGTAGGGCCTACACGCCCAAGGATTCTTTTATGTAAAAACCCCTTTTACCCCTCACCTCCATGTGAGATAGATGCATATATAATGGATGGAGCTCCCAAGCTAGTGGAGGCGGCTCAAGCCAGGAGCCAAGGTGAAACCAATCCAAGGAGATACAAAGGTGGACAGGTGGAAAGCTGTAAACACGAACCCAAAAGGTTCAAGGTTTTTCTCCCCTAGGTCTTGGGTTAGTTTATCAAGCACTAGATAAACTAACCAATAGAAAATCTCATGATCATACCATTTATTTTATTTCTGTCAGTTGCATGGTTTATTTATTGTGGGTGTTTTGTCACGATCACACAATTAATGAATTAAACGAGTATGAAAGATGGAACTGAAATAAAACTAGATTATACGTAAATATAATCTTAGACATGGTTAATCACTTAAGTATATCCCACTTAATATTAACAGGCATGTAATCAAAGATAATAAAATGGAAATTTATGTATAAGGATAAAATCCCTCAAAATAAATGTTAAGTCTGCATAGCCTTCCATAATCTTGGTTAGAATCGTACCATAGTTCAAAGTGCTTGACCAACCCTAGTTGAGGTGATTTCAATTATCGGAGAATTCTAATTCAAGGTTTTGGGTTGACTTGACTTGGTTCGCATCAAGGGTTGACTGCCACATCAGGACATGGTGTGACCAAGAGGCAATGGTTGAGGAAATCCAAAATGGATTTCAGGATTGGGGAGTCCACTCAGCAGATCAAGGAGCTGCGAGTTAATGCAGTTGGAATTTGGAATGCCTACATAAAACCCTTAAAGTTGCTTGACCAACCCTAGTTGGGGTAATGCGAAGGGCAATATGGATCCTTTCCACTAGAATATTCACACAAGAGAATATTCTGAAGTCAATGGTGAGGGCTATTGTATTTCGATAAAATAGTGGGAGACTAATAAGTATTAACTTATTTATTTGTATCAATTTTTGTAATAAAGTACTAAACCTTTTCTCATCTTAATTTATAGAAATGGAAAGAAAATGACTTCAAGAATATCATTGCGCACCATACACGAAAAATAAAACCTTCTCACCGGCACCAACTTCCAAGAGTGGTAGAGGCGTTTACGCGTCATCCTTCGCCACGAAAGGAAATTATATGTGCTAGAAGAGCCTATTCAAGTTGTGCCTGGGAAAGAGGATAGTGATGAGGAATTATCTCTCTACATGAAACACGTGGATGATACCACTGATGTCCAGTGTTTCATGTTATCGGCCATGTCTAATGAGCTCTTGAAGCAACATGAAAACATGGACGTGTATAGCATGATGTATCACCTTAAAGATCTCTACCAAGAGAAGGCGAGACAGGAGAGGTATGAGATCTCCAATGCTTTGTTTACCATGTAGCTTTGAGAGTCTGTGCCAGCTGGGCCTCATGTAGTCAAGCTTATTGGCTACATTGAACGCTTGGAAATCTTAGGGATTAAATTCCAGGATGAGTTGCGTACAGATCTCATCCTATCATCACTACCCAAGACCTTATCTAGCTTTATTGTCAACTATAACATGAGCGGCAATGAGAAGAGTCTATCGGAGCTTCTGACCTTGATTCGCCAGGTAGATAAGGACATGGGGCGTGGCAAACCCGCGGTCCTTATGTCGAACAAGAAACGGAAGGACAAGGAAAAGGGGCCAAAGACTTATAAACGGTCTGAAGCCCCCAAGAACCGTCCCTCCAAGAAGGGGAAGATCCAGAGGTAGGGAAAGGAATGGGAAGCAGTGTGTTTTGCATGTGGAAAGTAGGGCCACTGGAAGAGGAACTACACCCAGAAGCGTGGGGACTCTAAAGGTGCGTTTTTTATCGAGTGCAATATTTCTATTTCTACACATTGGGTATTAGATACATCTTGTGGGGCTCACATATGTATTCAAATACATGAACCAAGTAGATTTAGGATGATTTCCAGAGGAGAGGTGGATCTTCGAGCTACCAACGGCGCAAGGCTGGCTGCTTTGGCTATTGGCAACTACCACCTCTCATTGCCAACTGAGATGATTTTGGGTTTACATAACTGTTATTATGTTCCTAGTGTTACCATGAACATAATTTCTATATCTTGTTTGGATATGGATGGATTTGTTTTCAAATTTGGAAATAAGGGTTGTCTCTTTAATAAGAACAACGTATGATATGGTATGGCACATTTAAATAATGGTTTGTATGTATTGAATTACGAAAACCAAGTGTTGGCAATCGATAACGAAACAAACTCACATGACTCATACATCAACCAGTTATGGAATCATCGCCTTGGTCATGTGAACGAGAAGCATTTGACAAATCTCTTCCAAGATGGATATTTAGACTCTACTGAGCTAAAACCACTTGATAGATGTCATGCTTGTTTACAAGGAAAAACGACCAAGCCGCCTTTTGGTGGACAAGGTGAAAGGGCCACAGAGCTTCTAGGATTGGTACTCACGGATGTGTGTGGACCATTTCAAGTAGAAGCTAGAGGTGTATATTCTTACTTTATTACTTTACTGATGATTTGAGTAGATATGGCTATGTATACTTAATGAGGTATAAGTAAGAGTCCTTAGAGAAATTTAAGGAATTCAAGAATGAAGTAGAGAATCAGCTTGGTAATAAGATAAAGAAGCTTCGATCGGATCGAGGTGGAGAATATCTGAACAAAGAGTTCATCGATCTTCTATGGGAGTCTGGGATTCTATCTCAGCTCACTCCTCCTTATACATCACAGTGGAATGGTGTTAGTGAAAGGAGGAACCGCACCTTGTTGGACATGGTGAGGTCGATGATGAGTCATGCAGATCTTCCATTATCCTTTTGGGGATATGAATTACAAACTGCAGCATACAAATTAAACCGAGTACCAACTAAGGCGAAAAATGGAATTCCATCCGAGTTATGGAATGGAAGGAAACCCACTTTTTCGCACACACGTGTATGGGGATGCGAGGCGTTTGTCAAGGCCTTCTCAGGCAACAAACTAGCACCCCGGGGCACAAAGTGTATCTTTATAGGATATCCCAAGGAAACGAAAGGATATTACCTATATAACCCTCAAGACAAGAAAGTGATTGTCGCCAGACAAGCTGTCTTTCTTGAGAGGGAGCACATCCTCAAGAAGGATAGTGGGAGAAAGATTGACTTCGATGAAGTTGATGATCAAGATACACATGAGTTGGTACAAGAACAAGTTCCACAGGTCCCCATGGAAGAGGTTCTAGAAACACAAGTACTACGTAGGAGCTCAAGAGAGGTTAGGGAACCAGAGAGATTTGGTTTCCTAGTCACCGAGGATGGTGAATTATTATTGTTGGACAATGACGAACCTCTCCCCTACAAGGAAGCAGTAGAAAGCTCAGAAGCTGCAAGATGGCTAGAAGCTATGAATTCTGATATGGATTCCATGTATCAGAACTAAGTTTGGGTTCTGGCCGATGAGCCTGTTTATTTTTTGCCTGTTGGATGCAAATGGGTATTCAAAAGAAAGCTGGACATGGAAGGTCATGTTAGCACCTATAAAGCAAGGCTAGTAGCTAAAGGATTTAGACAGCGTCATGGAATTGACTATGATGAAACCTTCTCGCCTGTTTCCATGTTTAAATCCATAAGAATCATACTTGCCATAGTATCTTACCATGACTACGAGATTTGGAAGATGGATGTCAAAACAACATTCCTTAACGGGAACCTTCAGGAAGATGTCTATATGACACAACCAGAAGGGTTTGTTACACCGGGTGAATCCAAACGGGTTTGCAAGTTTCATAAATCCATTTATGGATTGAAGCAAGCATCCTGGTCATGGAACATTCGATTTGATGAAGCCATAAAGAAATTTGGTTTCATTAAGAACGAATGTGAGCCATGTGTTTATAAGAGGTTTAATGGGGATGTGGTCGTCATCCTAGTGGTATATGTTGATGACATATTTTTTAATGGAAATGACGTACCAGCCTTACAGTCAGTTAAGGACTGGTTGAACAAGTGTTTCTCCATGAAGGACTTAGGAGAAGTAGCCTACATTCTAGGGATCAAGATCATTCGTTTCATATCCAAGAGGCTTCTTGGACTAAGTCAGGGTACATACAATGACCAGATACTAAAGAGATTTAGTATGGAAAAATCCAAGAGGGGATTGGTTCCAGTGTCACATGGCTTACATCTTTCTAAGAAAATGTGTCCCCAGAAACAACAGGAGAAGGATAGGATGAGTAAGATCCCATACGCTTTGGCTATAGGATCCATCATGTATGCCATGTTATGTACCAGGCTTGATGTTGCCTATGCACTGAGCATGGTAGGTAGATATCAAGAAGATCCAGGAGAACAACATTGGACTGCTGTTAAGACTATCCTTAAGTATCTGAGAAGAAATAAGGATATGTTCCTGGTTTATGGAGGAGATGAGGAGCTTGTCATTAGAGGGTATGCTGATACTGGTTTTCAAACAGATCAGAATGATCTGAAGTCGTAATCTGGATATGTTTTCTGTCTCAATGGAGGAGCTGTGAGATGGAAGAGTTCAAAGCAGCCAGTTGTCGCCGATTCTACAGCGGAGTCCGTGTATATAGTAGTTTCTAATGAAGCCAAAGAAGCCATCTAGATTCGGAACATTGTCCAGGAGATTTATGTGGTGCATAGCAGTAAAGATCCCATTACATTGTATTGTGATAATACTACAGTGGTGGCTCTTGTAAAAGAACCAAGGTCACATCAACGGACAAATCAGATACTCTGGAAGTATCACCTCTTGAGGGATTTCAATCAAAGGGGTGAAGTTGCAGTGAGCAGAGTGTCAACGGAAGAGAAAGTGGTGGAACCCATGACTAAAGGCCTATCTCAGCAGAAGCATGAATATCATGTGAGAGCTAGCGGGTTAAAGGTTGTTAGAAGTTGGCTTTAGTCCAAGTGGGGGTCTGTTGGAGTTGGTGGTCTAGAACCAACTACTTTGTACTTTATTCATTAAATAAAAGCCTTATCACATATTGATTGTTCTTCTGCATGACATGTCATTTTATAATTTCCTAAGGACAGCTGTTGCATTAAAGGGACGTAGTGGATCCCTGCTATGATGAGAACCCGGAAGTGCCATAACACTGTTCTTGAATGTATGTTCTATGGCCGGATGATATTATTTGAGGGACACAAATAATATAGGTCATTAGGGGTGAGGACTCATAAAACTTTGAGGAAACTTCTCATGGTGTTCACCATTGGTAATATCCAAGAGGATATTATGAGAATGAGACCCGCCAGTAGGAAATCCACATTTCATAGTGTCATTGGATGTTCCTATCTACGGACGTGTGTATTGGCCCTTAGACTTTAAGAATATTATTAATGGGTATTACAACTCACACACTTAGATATATTGATGAAAACTGTGATGACACACTGTTCGCAGTGAGGTAGGATACGTTGGGTGTGTCATGAGTAATACCGCATTAATAGATAATGCGAGAAAGGATTTGTCCCTTCTATTCCATAACGGAAGTAGATATCTCAGGCCCTTTGATGGAATTGATATAGCCTAAATAAATCCATGGCCATGGTAAGGTATGGGAAAGTTCAATTCCGGGAAGTCAAAGAAAGAATAATCAAGCACATGGGTTGATGGCACTAGCATGCAACCCGCTTGACTAGAGATATCGAGACAAAGGGATTATATTACACGGTAAGTGTTCGTAGGAGCTGACACGTCATTGCAGTGTTATCTTCTTTCTCTATGGGTGCTTTGGCATTTTGCTAGATGCTAACCTTGGACTTTAGGCAGGCTTAGCCTAATGCCACTGATAAAGAGGCCTAGAGGGTCACACACTAAGTGTGTCCATGTATCTCAGTTAAATATTAATTTAACAAGTTAAATAAATATTATTCCCGACTGTGGTTTAATAATTATTTAAGGATGTATGATCGCATTTATTTTGACACTAGTTATTCGAGAGAATATATTGTGGGATAAATAATATATATTTGTTAGTGAGTAATGCAGTTACATTTATTTAAGAAATAAATAGCCATTACACAAGGTCTAATAAATATGGTGGAGGAAAATAAATAAAACTAGAAAAATAAAAGTACATGTTGTGTATGTTTATACATACACACCGTGTTGTTTATTTTTTCGGGATTTATGAGAAAATATTGTTTATTTAATTAAATGATATTTAATGTGATTCATTGGATACATGTCAAGTAATAATGATAGTCAATTTTCATTATTAAGACATGGGGTATTGCTAAGAATTAAATGAAATGATTAAATGCTTATGAGCAATTAATTCATTTTATTATTCTAAGTATTTTAAATCCCAATTACATTATTCTGAAAAGGTTATCCATTGTTGTGCACAACGGATTTGGAAATACTCTCAAGCCAAGAGAGAATTCTCTTTCCACCAAGAACGCCCTCAAGTTACGAGAGCAAGATCCTCCACCGGATCAAGGCGGTCGAAGGCGGATATCGCAAGCGAAGGTTCTTCTACGCTAGCACCCGGAGATCCCTTCGGTGATGTCCGGAGATATGTGAAACACGTTTGGATCACCGCTAGAGGAATCCTACACTTGGATTCTACGACACAACGACAGATCACCGAATCGTGACCGGATACATCAACAAAGAAAGAATTCCAACGAGGTAATTCTTATGCCTTAATTAAATTAATTATAATCAAAATATGATGATCCTCCTCAAGGGTTCCAGGACTCTTATTTTCTTTTCATTCTTCATTCTATTTCGAAGATTCAGTGTTTTATATCCTGAAGGATCTTGGATTGAACATTGTTTAACGTTAAAATTAAAGTTGGGAAAACCCACCAATGCGCTTCCGCTATGCCCGGAACCTACAGTTTAGCTCTTGGCTCCTTGAAGTGAAGAATTTTATGTTCGAGAATTTCTTTGAAAGTTGTCTCAAAGATAGAGTGTCGCAACTCTAAGTTACAGCTTTATGAATTTAGTGTTCTACTTCTTGTGTTGATCGTGAGTTGATGAAGTACAAAAGGTGGAATTGACCTTGTCCCAAATGATCTTCGTGATGTTTGTGGGTTCACAGTGTAAGTGCTAGATGGTTCATCCTTTATTTAGCGAGCAAGTTTGTTCATATGCTCAGATGCGCTTCTTAACATCTATTTTCTTCTTTGTTCTTCTCTTTCATACTCGAGGTCTGGCAATAGGAATAAGTATATCACATGTGATCTTTGTCATACCTCGTACTATCCCCATATATGGTCTCTCGATATGTCTACAATCAACATTAATTAATGTCAAAAGAATTAATGTTAGAAAATATGACTGTTATAATAATATTTATAATTTTAAAAAGTATGGAGTAGAATATTATGGTAGACTGGTAAAGATAGCCTTCAAAACGGTAAGCTTCAACAGTAAGTGCACATCTATAACATTCATCGGTAACCTTCCCAATGGTAACCTTCCATAGATAACTCTTCATTGGTAACCGTCCATCGATAACTCTTAATTGGTAACCTTCCCAATAGTAGCCTTACATCGATGACCTTGCATCAGTGACCTTGCATTAGTGACCTTACAATAGTGACCTTGCATCGGTGACTTTACATCAGTGAACTTGCATTGATGACCTTTGCATCGATGAACTTTGCATTAGTGCCCTTCGAATCAGTGACCTTTGAGTCAGTGACCTTTGAATCAGTGACCTTTTCATCGGTGACTTTTCATCAGTGACCTTTCTATCGATGATCATTGCATCGATGACCTTTGAATTGGTAACCTTTTCATCAGTGACCTTTTTACCAGCGACCTTTGTATTGGTGACCTTGCAACTGTGACCTTGAATTAGTGACCTTTACATCAGTGACCTTTTTACTTGGAGAAATTGTTCACTATGAGCTTTAAACAAGAGAGAAGTGGGATTAAACTTATATAGTTATCAATTTGATATAAACATTATTTTTACATAAATGATTATCTTGTAATAGAAACATAATTATCACATAAATAAAACATGATTTGGGATTATCAAAATGGGTGAGTCCAACATACATTCCTTGAAATCTCCACACAAAAAGGAAGGATAGTTCCTTGATCTTAAGAAAAATGTTGATTAATCTATTTGTACCTATGAGAAAAAATTTAAAATAATTGTATTGTATGATTAGATTTATCATCATCCTCGAAAGGAAAATTTATTAGTTCTTCAGTGAATTAAAAAAAGTCTCTAAAAGGTGATATACATAAGGGAGATTATTAAAATAAATAAATCATTTGATGTTATATCAAGTTAAAAATGTTGATCAGATATTCCTATCATTCTCATGGTTCTGATAAGAAGATAATGATGGATTTTTGAGAAAATTATAATAATGAAACCCATGGAGGAAAGAAAATGAATCTTAATTTATACCAAAAGTGTGGAAAAACGTATAGGGGAAATTGTTTCTAGGGTACTGGTAAATGTTTCAAGTATGGAAATTAAGACCTCTGAACAAGTTAATGTAGAAGATATGTAAAAAGGAAAGATAATGAAATGAGTGGGGTGATTTCCCAACTAAATTTAGCACCCACACTCGAATGCTATTATTATAATGAATATTGGAATTATTCTAAAAAATGAATGAATCCTAGGGTTAATGATGATAATTGTTGTTAAAAAACACTTGATCCAAGAGATAAACTGAAAGATCATTTTATTATAACTTCCAAAGTGGGTTATGAGAATGAAGTGGTGAATAGTGCACTTATAATCCAATATAAAACTTTAAATGCCTTATTTGATTGTATTTCTATTCACTATATTATATTTTAAGAGTTTTCTAGGAGTATTAAATCACCACCTCAATAATTGGATGGTAAATTATTAGTTAAAACATCTAATGGAATGATGATCACATCTCAAGTTTATATCTTCTATCCAATAAAATATTGTGGGAATGTGATTCCAACAAATATTGTGATTCTCCCTATATTTGAAGTCACATTTAATATTTTGAATAAACCCTTTATTTTCTATTTCTGAGAGGAAAATATGAACTCGTAATGGAAACTGATTACTTTATATGGGATTAAATACCTATTTATGTGGGGGTATTTGTCTCTAATGGCTGTGGAGAAACTCAATATTTAATACATGCCTATTATGAAGGAATATGTTGATGTATTATATAAATAGTTTTTTATTATTCCCCTGAAGTGTAAAGTCGAGTTTTTAATAGAATTTATTCCTGATGAAAAATCTACTTTTAAATAATCCTTATAGAATTTACTTGATCGATATTCAAGGATTAAAGAATAATCTCCATGAGAATCTTGATATAGTATTTATTCATTCATATGCATCACCATGGGGTGAAAATTTTCTTTTTGTTAATAAATAGTATTGGTTAATGCATCTTTTTATTAGTTATAGAGAAATTAAAAATATAACTATAAAGAAAAATTATCCTCTAACCTATATTGATTATTTATTTGATCAACTGTGAGGATCTTAATACTTTTCAAAGATTGAATTTTGATCTATATGTCATCAGTTAAGGGTCAAAAAGGAGGAATTATCCATGAAAAAATTTTGTCTGAGTTATAGACCCTATTAATTTATATAAATTATATCTAGACTTAAAAATTCCTTAGTATATTCATTGATCTAATAATAGAGTCTTTATATCATTCCTCGATGAATTTGTAGTATTATTTATAAACTATATTCTTTTATATTAAAATACCAAGAAAGATCATGAAGATAAATTGAGTATTTTGTTGAAGACTTTTAGAAAAGGAGAATAGTTTTCCATATTTATCAAGTGATAATTTTGAATATATAAAGTATCACTATTGGGTAATTTAATTACAAGCATGGGTATATCAATGGACATTTTAAATATGTAGGTTATTGAATAGTGTCCTAGACTAACCATGATGAAAAAAATTAATTGTTTTATTTGGTTGGATTCATACTACCAATTATGTTTGAGAAATTTCTCATGGTTCTCAAATAAACTATCCAAGTTAATGCATATAGGATCCAAGTTTTTTTGGACTGGTGAATATTAAAAAAATTCATGTAATGGAAGATAAGGTTGTTCAATGAACTTGTTCTCAAACTACCTTGTAGTGGAGAAGGGTTTGTGATCTATTGTGATGCATTAATGAAATGAATAGGATGTGTTCTTATTCATAATAACATGGTGTTAGATTATGATTCATTATAATAAATGGTTCATAAGAAACACAATTTGACTCATGATTTAGAACTCATATCGACAATTTTTTCTTTGAAGATATAGAAACATTATCTTTATGGAGAAAGGTGTTAGGTATATACTAAAAATAAAATCATAAAATATGTATTCATATAGAATAAGTTGAATATATATTAGAGGAGTTAGTTGGAACTGATTAAATATGATTACCGATTAATACATTACCTCCCTAGGAAGGTGAAACAATTGGATGATGTTTTGAGTAAGAGAGACCATAATTGTTTATAAATGATGAGGATTGAAAGATATCAAATAATTATGGATTTATAGAGGATGGAACTTGTAATAATAAGGAAAGGATGAAGTCCCTATCTTTTCCAGATGGATATTTAACCATTTGTTCTTTTGAAAATTAAAGAGGTATAAAAGGATGACCATGAGTTACAGAAGAAGGTAAGGATTATTCCAATGTTCAATATTGAACATTATGGAATGATTTGATTCAAGAAATGGGAATATTTCGTATCAATACTTTAATTGAAGAAGGATATTTTGGATGAATCTCATATATCATCATCCTCTATTCATCCTTGAGGTATGAAGATTTATAGATATGTTAAAGATCATTTCTAGTGGGACAACATGAAGAGATATATTGAAATGTATACATCCCGATGCTTGGTTTTCCAAAAATTTAAGTATTAGAGAATAATGTCTAAGGGGTTGTTAGAAACATTACTAATAACTGAGTTGAAATTTTAAAAAAACTCCATGGATTTCATCATAGGAATCCATAATAAATCTAAAGGGTACAATGATACTTGGGATGTAGTTGATTTCCTTATGAAATTAGCATAATTCATTACTATTAGAGAATATTTATCTCTTGGTAAGCTCTATAAGATATACATTAAGGAAGTGGTAGGGTTTCAAGGAGTACCACTATAAATTATATCTAATATATATCTAAGGGTTATCTCTATGTTCTAGATATTTCCTTAGAAAACTTTGAATATGTAGTTGAGATTTATCACTTGATATCATCCTTAGATATATAGTCATTCTGGTCAGACCATTCAAACCCTATAATATATGCTCATAGTTTTCTCTATGGATTTTAAAGGAGGTTGGGATTAACACCTTCCTTAGGTAAAAATTTCTTACAAAGGTAGATTTCACTAAATAATTTACAAGCCTTGTTATTAATTCATATATGGAAATAAGTATAAGACATAAACATATAGGGATGAAATTGGGAAAAAAGCTATTGGGACTTGATATAGCTGAGGAAATGGAAGAGTAGTTTAGAAATATTCATAAACAAATCAAGGTAGCTTAGAGAGGACAAAGATGTTATGATTAAAATCATAGATGAGATTTAGAGTTCAAATTTGGTGATAATGTTTCCCTAGAAATATCTCCTTGGAAAATGGTTATGAGATTTTTAAGGAAAGGGAAGTTGAACCCATGGTATATTGGCCCCTTTGATATTCTTGATCACATCGGGATGGTGGCTTATAACATGATGATTCCTCAAAAAATATACCAAGTTTATCATGTTTTACACATATCGTTTTTGAGTAAGTACATACCTGATCCTTAATATGTACTAAACACATAGGTCATACCATTAGAGTACGATATTTTTAATGAAGAACAACATGTATAAATATTGGATCGTAGAGATAAAGTTCTATAGAACTAGAATAATCATGCAGTTATGATTTATTTTTTGAATTATAAATCTGAAGAAGAAAAATGGGAACTTATTGATGTTATTATGTATAGGTATCCTAATTTATTTGGGTCATTGTGATATAATTTTGAGGATGAAATTCTTATAAGGGGGGTGGAATGTAACACCCTTAGATTTAAGAATATATTTTTATCTTTAATAAATTTAATTTATTAGATATCTTGGGAAGCTTGAGACCATGAATCTATGTGAATAATTATTTTTTATTATAAAATTAGTCACATTATATTATATTAAAATGAAACATAATTATTTATTTTTTTATTCAGTTTGTAAATACTATTGATCCAAAATAACTCTTTTTAAAAATTTTGTTTATGATAATTATTTTTTTCATATATATATTTTTAGAAATTTTATTAAAAGTTTTAAATTTATGAAAAATTAATTTTTCACTTGTAGAAAATAAATTAATTGTTTATCAATTGGTAATAAATGAAATTAAAATCATTTTAAGTTTACAAGAGATATTTTTCTAAAAAACTACTTTTAAACGTACAATGGGTTTTTAACTTATTAAATTAAATTGATAAATAAAAATGGAGTATTTTAATAATATTTTAGTATTATATATTAAATGAAAAAACTAAAATTTCATTTAATTGTTTTTACAAGGATTGGAATTGGATTAAATTCAATTTTATGCATAACAATACATTTGTCTAAAAAATTTTTTCATTGCATTTTGCATGATTATTTTAAAAAATAATTTCTAAAACTTATATAAGTTTAATTTCATAATTTTTTTTAAAATATTTTCATTAGAACTTATTTTTTTAATTATTATACTTTCATTTTTGTTCATAATGAATAGAAACTATTGTAAAAGAGGGTTAATGATGGGGTTATTATAAAATATAAGGTTTAAAATATTAGTTAATTTGACTAAATTTGATTGGTTGAAAAATTTCGACCTTAAATTACCTTATGTTTAATTTTATTTCTATTTTTTTACATTTTTAGTTGAATATTACATTATTATATTTTAATGTTATAAGTATTTACATGTTTTACACCCACCTTTTTATAAAAGGGAACCTTATACTTTCAATCATTCACACATTTTATACCATATTTCTCATAAAATAACTACCAAAAAAACCTCATAAATTCCTTACCCATCTCCCAAATATTCTTTTCTTCCCAAATAACCATCTATTGAAGGCTTAAGGTGTAAGACAAAGGATGTTTCCCAAAGAAGAGGTAATTGTCTTTACCGATCTATTTTTGTGTTTATTACTTCATTAAATACTAAATAAATTATATAAAAAATTAAAATAGTAAAATTAGTATCATTAACATATATAATTTTTTTATGTTAACAGAACAACCATTTTCTCTTTCCTTTCCATCATATGAGAAATTATAACATCATTCATGCAGACATGTCAACTAAAATCACCACAAAGTGATGTGATTAATGTTTCATGTTTGCTATAAACGGATGGTCATATTGATGGATTTAATGAATACATGTGTTATTTATAATATAATTATCATTATTTAAATGTGAATTATTATTTAAATTATTTCATTCTATCCATTTGAAAGTGAAAACATCACTTGTGCGTATGTAAAGACTACTGTCTCTAGGACATGATGTAATTATTTTTTCATCACCACCTCATAAGAATGATTATAAACGTTTATATAATTAATAAATATGATTATTATAACATAATTATGATTATTTATATGATGAAACCTTGATCAAGGTGCAGATAACAAAATCTTCAGACAAAAACATGTAAGAGAAATAAAATATTTAACACACAAGACATTGATTTTATTGAAGAATTATAAATAAATGGGAAATAAAAAATTATAAGGGATTATTATATTATAAAATTAGTATTAAAATAGATAAATTTTATATGTATAATAAATATAAATTTATTAATAAGGATCTTAAGAGTGTGTATGAAGAAATTCATGACAAGAGGTAAGGTTTTTTGATATAATCTCATTTCTTTTCAGGATTGTCTATGTTAAATTTCAATTAGGGGAAATCATATGATATTTATAATTTTCCCCCCATATATGTTAGTCTACTATAGTAATTCAAAATATTTTCAAGTATTATAACCAATTTACTCTATTTTATGCTAAAAATATTGAGAAAATGTTTTTAAGAAATGTTTACCTTATTTCCTCATTAGTCAATGAATTTTTTCTTCCATGTACACCTTATATAAAATAGTTTTAAGAATGTAATTTTATACAATAAAAATATTAATAATAGTTATTTTTTACCACATTTTACTTACTTTTCAAGGAATTTAAAATTATTTTTTTTATAATGTTTTCCAAATAGTTTATTTATGACATTTTACAACAAAGTGTGAAAGGAATAAATGTTTTAACATTTACTACATGAATTTATTTCTACATAACTAAGATTGTTCTTTGATTTGAATATTTATTCCTAATTTTCCATTATTATTTTCAAATAAAATTATTTTATAAATATTTTTGGAATTTAGTTTTAAAAGTTACCAAAAGAAAAGGATATTTTTCTTATTTTCAAAGAATGTTTCTAATTTTATTTTAATGGTATTTTTCATCTATTTAAATATTATTTAAGGATTATTATGATTCAATAGGGATATAATTTTATGATATAACACTATTTATTTCCTTGGATGAACTATGATGATGATGTTATATTGATGATTCCATTAAACCCATTACTTTCCTAGGGGTTAATTAAGTTAGGATGAAATATTTAGGAAACCAATTTCTTTTCCACGAGTTATAATATGATGAACTTAAATATATTGGGGAATTTATAATACCCAAAAAACATTTAAGTTATGAAATTGTATAAATTTTAAAAAACCTAGTGTTTTTCCCTTTTTATGAATGTTTTGAGTGTTGTTTGTGAGATGAAGTGGCTTATGACATTTAGGGGGGTTGGTAAGTTGAAATTTTATTCATTTTGAGGTAGTTTTAGTGTTGTTTTGGAGTTCCAAAATGTGAAATATAATGCATGGAGACTCATAAAAAATGGATGAGAGTGGTGTGATATGAAAACACCTAATTGTAGATGGGGACCCCTACCTAGACCAAATCATACTATGACCTGGGGGCTATACCATGATGGTATCGAGGTAGAGGGGTGGCCATCAACCAATACTAGGTCACTTTATTACCTAAATAGTCACACCAATACCATTATATTGAGTGTTTGTTAATAAATTAATTATTTTTTGTTTTAAAAATTTAGAGCGGCATTTTATTCTCTAGTACAAACAACACCCTTAGCACATCTCTTGAAATCTATTCTCTTTAAAGTGACTTATCTTTCATTCCTTGATAGAATTACAAACCATTAAATATGAGAGAAATATAGAGTAAATTATAACATTAATCATCTTTACTTCCTTTGATTTATTTTATTCTTTATAATATTATGCCATTATGAAATTTTGGGCCCTATTTCATGTTTTTCATCTGATTCTTGCATTTCAAAAGTTTGACATTTAATTAGTGACTAGTTTTGGATGAATATTATTTTAATACCCTAAATTTGAGGAAAATAATCATTTTAGTTTTGTTATTTTCTATTTTAAGTTATTAGATTAATGTAACTAGAATTGTTCAAAAATGTAAGAGGGGGAGAGTTATAGTCTGGATACTAGAAATTTCTGCAATAAAAATTTATGGTGTGAATGGGTTTATCATCTTTAATTAGTTAATAATAATTCAAATGTTTTTTAGAATGAATGGTTTTTATGGGTGTATTTAGGGAAATAATTTATTTGAAATCCATTCATGATATGAAATTAGTTTCTTAGAAAAATAAAAATCAATTTGTTGTGAATATGTAGTAAGTTTTATATTGAGAAATTCACGACGTGAATTCCATATTCATTTCATGAATTTTTCAAACCTAGTAAATTTTTACACAGCACGTGGTTTTATTTTTTTATTATTTAGTATCATCTCGTTTTTCCATTTGACTTCTAAATATTCACTTGATGATTTTTGGTGAACTTTGAAATCAGGATTCTGATTACAATAAATATTTAAACCTTTGTTTATGGAAATCAAAGGACAAGTTCTACTAATTCTTCATCATATTTTATCTATATTAGTTTTTTCGCTTATAACTGAAGATTGGCATGTAAGAACATATCTACGGGTTTGGATATTTATTGATGTGATCTTGGTGTACTTTATTATGGGAATAGAAGGAATATGTTGATCTATGGAATCAATTGAGATATTTTTTGAAAATTTAATCAAGGTTGGTGAATTCTCTCTCACTCAACTATTCAATAACTGGACGACTTGATATTTTATAAATTATGATTGTTATTTTTTGGAAATATCTTCTTGATATTTAATTGGAAAACCCCTATTTGATTTGATTTCAAAATGGTTGGTTTTTAAATATGGGGTTTATGTTTAAATAAATTTTTTTTCACTTTAACATAAAAATTTCGGCATGTGTTCATGTTCATGTGCAACATATAATGGGTGTAAGTAATATAATTATGTGATTATATGGATGCACTGTGGGTGGATGTACCCCTATCAAATGGGTTCACCAAGTGAAGGCTTGGTGAAACAACGAATCACCACTCATGATTATAGGGAGGTCTATGGTCGCATACATTAGGTGAGTATAGGTTTTGATAAAATAATATTGTATGATTATATCCTAATTTTTATGAAATGTGTTAACCTATTATTGTCCTAGTGTTTTGTGATGAAAATTATTTGGGGAAATCCTATAAAGTGATATACTCACCCCCTTTTTGGGCACTTTGTTTCATTTTACGATTTAATCTACCAAGATACTAGGAATGGTCATGTTTCATAATTCTCTAGCGGTGATCCTTAACATCATGGTTTGGTTTCTAAAGTTGGATATGGGGAGTGTATGTATCTTGGTCTAGGATGGTGAATCTTTGGTGCCTATGTCTTTCTATTTGGTGTCTTAACCTTTCAAATTTATTTCTTTCCCACTATTACTCTAACATTTTTCTTTTATTGGTACTTCATCAAGTTATGTGGTTTATTATCATTCATTATTTAGTTTTTTTGGATGTTTTATATATCTTGATAGGTTGTATTGGTTCTTAAGGAAAATAATACCCCCAAATTCTCTTAATCCCTTGGAATTTATTTATAGCCTTTGGTGTCTTGTTTATGTCACCTATGGTTAGTAGTATTTTACCTATTCTCAACCCAATGAGGACTGGTGGGTTGTTATAAATAGTGTCATTTTATTTACTCGTTCAGTTGGGTTAGTAGTAAGGAGATATGACTATTAGAACATTGAATGTACTACATAAAATATGTTTCTAACCTTTTTATGCCAAAGTTCATGTTACCAGGGTGTTTGGGTACGTGGTATTTTATGAAACTTCTAGAAATGTTTTCATCTCATAATTGTGGGTTTAACAGATGAGTTTTTCATATCATACATTGATAGTGAGAGTTCCCACTTGGAATTAATTGATATTTTTGAGTCAAATGATTTAATAAAATGAGATATGTATTGATTTTTGAAAATGGTTAAAATTTTCGGGTTTTCAAAATGGAAATAATAATGATGGTTGTTAAAATTGTTGAAATTATCAATCATTTAGTTTTTAGAGAGTGGTGACTAAATAATGTTTTTATTTATAGAAATTCAACCCGGTAGATTTCATAGAAATTAGTATGAAGAATATATGGAAAACATGGTTTCACATTATCCATAGGTGAATCAATAGATTGTACAGAGTATTATGAATGATTTTCAAGCTGTTGATAAAAGGAATAAAAATGATTCAAAGACATGTTGATCATTTGGTACAATTTGAGAAACTAAAAACTCCTACATTTTTAGGGTATTTTGAACTAAAAAAAGTAAAATAATTGCTAAATTAATTGAATAGAGTATTCTATTTTCTTCCTACACCAGTAGAGTTGAAAATTAAATTAGATACTGTTATAGTCAAAAATAGTGTATGAAAATGGTGGGATTTAGCTTTCTGGGATAAAGACAAACAAAGTATTATGTGGGTGGATTTTGAGGAATTATTTAACAAAAATTATATCTCCACACTTTCAAATAGAAATAACATTATACTTTTTTAGTCTAAAATGTGATAAAATATTTGTAACAGAGTATGAAGAAACGTTTATGAAATTAGTATATTTTTTATCTAAAGTAACTATTAATGTATCCTTCAAGGAATGTATCATTAAGATAGAATTGTGACCCGATATCTGATCCAAGATATCCATAATTTTTACTATATATTATATGGTGATGGTTAATATTGAAGTAGAGGAAGAAATAGATATTTATAGGAACCATAATGGAGGTAGTATCTTTATTTCCAAAGGAACATGCAGGAACTATAGTGCTGTAAATCAGAGGAAGAGAGATGTATATTCTCATGGAGTTAGAACACCTCAGACTCAACCATCTAAATTATTTAACTTTCTTGGAATATCACAAATAAAAGTAGGATGTTTCCAATGTGGTTCATTTTTGGAATAGGAAGAAGGAATGCACTACACCACGAAGAAGTTTACACCATTGTGGTAAAAAGTACATATCAAGAAGTATTTTTATAAAATTCTAATATTAGTTGGTGGAACACAATCATATTATCCTTATATTTTGTACAATAAAATATAATAATCATATCAAACTAGTTTTCAACAATAGACACTTGTGCACCAGGATGTTTCCAGAAAACAATTATTTTATTCAGTCGATAACATAGTAGGAAAGTAGATGCTATCCCATTATAGATGAGAAATAATTATATGGATATGAATAAGATATTGTGGGTGAGAAAACTAGTCCCTATATTATAAGGTACCATTCTTCTTAACTCCACTCTTATGCATGTCTTATTTGATATCGGTGAATCCCAGTATTTCTTTGCTTCTTTTGAAGACAAAAAAAATTGATTTCATGCGGAAATAATGCCTCATGTCATGAGTATCAAAACACGCATTGGAAAGTAGGAGTGCAGTGGTTTCAAATTCCCAACATGTTTGATTTCTATTAATGTAGTGTTGTTTCTATGAGATTTTATAGTCCTATATATGGATTTTTTAATTTAATATTTTTTATAGACTTGTTAGTGGTATTTAAATCTCACGACGACTGATATGAACAACAAGTGATGTTAACATCCACAAATGGAGTACATCACCTTTTCAAGGGGGATTGGGATATAAATTTAGGAATATTGGTACCTTTAGGGATATTTGAAGAATTTATATCATCCTAGTTATCAGTAATGATTTTGGGTTTTATTATTGAACTACAGAATGATAATTTTTCTAAAATAGTGGATCAATACCCAAATGATTTTCTAAATAATTTCTCTAGCATACCACATAAAAGGGGAATTGAATTTATTATCATCCTACTTATAGGAAGGATACCTATTTCACTATTTTCTTATAGAATGAATCCAATTTAGTTAAATTATTTAATGGTTTAGCTTGATGATTTGAAAAGTAAAGGATTTATCAGATATAGTACATCAACTTGGTATTATCAAGTTTTATTCATGTGGAAGGAAGATTGTACTCTCGTCATGTGCATGGATTATCATAAGATGGATCAAGTAACAATTAAAAATCAGTATCCTCTTCCGCAAATAGATGATTTTTTTGATTAAATAAATGGATCCGATTGGTTCTCTAATATTTATCTATACTCCAGATATCATCATCTTTGATTCAGATTAGTAGATGTTCCCAAAAAATCATTCTGGAGTAGATAGGGACACTATGAATATTTCTTAAAATAATTTGCCCTAAAAAATGAAATGACTGTTTTCATGGATTTTATGAACCATATTTTCCAAAAGTACTTCAACATATTTATTATTGTATATGTTGATGATATTCTGCTGTACTACGTTGTGGGATTATCATTTGTATGCTATGTTTTCTAAGTGTGACTTTTATATCAAAGAAGATCATTTCCTTAGAAATTTCATTTTAAATGAAGGAATATCAATTGAAATTAGGAATATTTAAGTTGTTTTCTCTTGGAAGAGACCATGAATGTTTTTGTGGTATATAGTTTCTTGGGACGTTCATGCTATTATTGCCGCTTCATTCGGTATTTCCAAATAAATGTTTCTCCCATGAATACCAAAATAAGGAAAGGTATTCCATTTTTATGGAATGATGAATGTCATAAATTCATTTTAGAACTTTAAACTCATCTCACCTTGATACTCAACCTAATTTTTCCAATATTGGTTAATAGATATGAAGTATATTATGATTCATTTAGATCTGATCTTGGATGTATCCTCATACAGGGATACTATGGTTTGGCCTAAGGTTTGAGGCAATTACAAGTGTATGAGATGAATTATCCTACAAATTACTCGAAATTATCTATGGTTGTCCATTCTTTAAAGACAAAGTGTAATTAAAAATTTGTAGAAAAGTTCATAGTTTTCACTGACCATAAGAGTTTGATATATATATTTTATTATAAAGAATCAGACTTGAGGTAATAAATATGTATATGGTACCTCAAGATGTTCGATTCTGAATTTGTATATACACCTAGTGAAGGCTATTCTATAACAGATGTTCTGAGTTAAAAATAATAAAATGAAGTGGTTTGAGAAGCTTGTTACTAATGAAAATTGATAATCATGATTGATGATATGAATTTATACCTTACTGTATATGGTGGTAACATGATTATATTTCTATTTAGTCTTATTCCAGACTTAATAAACAAGGTAAAAGAATCTCAGGAAATAGATTTTGATTGTATCAACATTTGGTCAATCCTAAATGGTGGGGATACTTCTAAGAACTAGATAAAATATATAGAGTCCTTATTATTCTTTTAGAATCAAATGGTAGTTCCTTAGTCTTTCCAGGAAAAAAATCTTTTCACATATCACCATTCAAAATGGGATATTCATCCTTGTGATTATAAAATGTCCAAGGTGATGAAAGAACATTTATAGTTGGATTTTATTAAATAAAATATTATAGAATATTTGATGAAATGTATGAAATTTTAGAAGGTAAATGAAGAACATCATAGAAAGGATTTTATACTACATTTTATACTGATACCTGTATGTAAGTGAGAGAAAATTGTGATATATTTTTTCAACAGACTAATGATAATATTACATAAACACGATTTTAACTGGATAGTAGTGGATAAACATACTAAGTCAACACACTTTATCCATATCAAAGAATCCAATATGGTAAAGGACTTGTAAAAATTTTAAATATGAGAAGTGGCTAGGTTACATAGAGTTCCAGCTTCAATTGTATTTGACCTATACACCCATTTCACATCTAGATTTTGGCTATCATAAAAATAGGTTCTTATAAGTCAATTGAATATGAGAATAACATATCATCTATAGATAGATGAATATTCATGATGCACTATTCATACATTGGAAGATATTTTTAGAGCATGTTCCATGGACTTTGGTGGATTGTAGGAGGATCATATGCCTTTGGTTTAATTCTCATATGACATTAATCAGGCTATGATATATATTCCACCATTTGAGGCTTTGTATGGATATTTTTATTGTTATCCTTTATATTGTGTGGACATAAGAGAGACATATATTATTGGACTAAGTCTTAATTATGAGACTATTCGGAAAATATAAATGATTTTGAAGAGGATGGATATTGATTAAAGTAGAAAGAAGTAGTATGTAGATAATCATTTCTAGACTTTATATTTAAATGTCAATGACTACATTTTCTTGAAAGTGTCATCGAAAATTGGTCATTGAATTTTGGTTAAATAATGGATGTTAATGCAATGGTATGTGGGACCATTCAAAGTTATAGAAAATATTAGCACAGTTGTGTATCGATCAGTGTTACAACCAAGATTCAGTGCTATTAATGACATCTTACATGTTTTTTAATTAAACAAGTTTCATCCTATTTTATGAAATGTGATTAATTGGGATAATATTACTCTTAATTTGGAGGTGTATTTTATCCCCAACTTGAAATGATTTTTGGAATAGAAGGAAAATAATCTTCAAGGGAGATCTATTTCTTTGGTGTTATTATTATGGGATCATGGTCAGGTTCAAGAGGAAACATGAGAATGAGAAACTCTTTTTTGGGAACAATGGTATACCTTGATCAATAGTAATACAGATATCCAACTTCTTGAGGATAGAAATCCCAATGGTGGGGAGAATGTAGCCGCCAAGGTTTGAGGTACGTCATAATTTTATACGATTTATTTTATGTTCGAATTCATTGGAATAATGTAACTATAAGTGTTTGGTAGTATACGAGGAGGATATCTTGGAGTTTGGTAACTGGAAACTTCATTATAAAAAATTCTTGGTATGGATGGGTTTGATGTTTTGAATTATTTGAGATAAAAGATATGAACATTTTTATAGATTGAATGGTTTCACTGGGTGTAGTTTGGGAAATATATGATGTGAAAACCATTCAAGATCTGAAATCAGTTTCTTTAGGAAACTAAGACAGAGGTGATAAAAATATAGCCATAAATGGTCTCTCATGAAATTCATTATGTGAATTCCAAATTCAAACCAATAATTAATCAAATCAAGATAATTTTTATCTATTTTTTGGTTGTATTTTTTCACATTCAGTCTCCTATCTTTTCCTCTCAACTTCCAGGGATTCACTAGGATATGTTTGGTGAAATTCAACATTTGGACTCTAATTTTAGAAAATATTTTAATGTTTGTTCATGGGAATCATAGCTTAGAGTATCCTCCACCTTCCTTATATTGGATATACATGAGTTTTTTTCACATGGAACCCTAAATTGGTGTGTAATACCAGATCTATGGGTTTGGAATTATGTTGACGAGATAGTTGTGGAATTGTTTGAGGGAAAAAAAGGAAGAGGTTGATCTATGTAATCCTTTAGGATCATTTGTGAAAACCTAAATGAGTTAGATAGATTATCTATTAGTATACTATTCAATGGATTCATGGCCTGATATTTGATAAATTATTCTTTTGATTTTTTTGAAATAAACTATGATACTAAATTGGAAAACTAATGTTTGATGTGTTTTCAAAAGCATTGGTTTTGAAAGATGGGGTTTCTATTTAAATAAAGGTTTCCTTGAAAATTTGGAATAAAATTGTTAGTGTGTGTTCATGTTCATTTGTAATTGATAATATAAGTAAGTACTGATTTTAAGTTATTATATGGATGGATTATGTGTAGAACTAACACTATAAAATGGGTTCACCAATTTACAGTTTGGTTAAAGGATGACTCATCACTCGAGAGTATTGGGAAGTCCATAATAACATGAAGAAGGTGTGTGGGTGTGGAAATAATGGTTATGAAAATGATAAGAAATGAATGAAATATTTTTTAAATGTTTTATTATATGAAATTTTCTTATGGTTTTGATGTAAAATATTTACCCAATTCTCTCTTAGTTTGTATAAAATGTGTTAACCTATTATTGTGCTAGTGGAATGTGATGGGAAATATTTGGGGAAAATATAATGACTGATATACTCACCCCCTTCTTGGAAAATTTGGAACATTTTTGGATTCCACATACTGAGATACATGGAAGGGTTATGTTTTGTAGTTCACTAGTGGTGATCTATGACATCATTGTTTGGTTATTAAAGCTGGTGCTGGGGAGTGTCTGCATCTTGGTTTGGGATAGTTCCACTTTGGGGCCAATGAGTTTCTATTTGGTGTCTCATCCTAGAAAAATTATTTATTTTCTATTTTTACTCTAATATTTTAACACCCTATGATTTTACAGTATGTCTCCTTTTAAATTTATCCTCTTTGATAGCTTGCGTTTAACAAAATAGTCAACTTTAATGAATAATGAAATATTATTATTTCATAGAAATTTAATTTAGAGGAAAGAATAATATAAACTAAATTATTAAATTTATATATTATATATTGAAAAAAACGTTTTTACATTTTTTGAATAAATTTTATTAGTCTAATATATGAATAAATCCAATTTTTACACATAAAAAATAATATTTTATTTCTAAAGGCAGTTTTCACCTTTTGATTGATCACTTGTTTTAAATATAGTTTTTAAAACTTTTTTAAATTATATTTGAAAAAATTAACTTCTTATTTTAAAGAGTATTATAAAAATTTAGTTAGTTTGTGTTTTTGGTATTATTCTAATAAGTTTCATGTTTTTTATGAATAGTGAAAAATACTAGATTTTGATTGAAAACGACTTTTTCATCTAAATAATTTATATTTTTAAATTAAAAATTTGATTTTATTTAAATTATAATTAGTTAAATTTTATATCATTTAATCAAATTTATGTTATTGTAATAAATTTAACATTGTCTTTGGATATAAAAACATTTCAATCTTTTAAACATTTTCCCTTTAAAAACCTGTTTTCTCATTCGGTCAATAGGATTAATTTTTAATTAATTTTAGCCAATTATGTGTTTTAAATTTTGAAAAAATGATTCAATATTTCTAATTATAGGGTCCATTTTTTTAAATATCCCCCTTTTATTTTTTGGGCAATATGAATAATAACTTTGGTAATTTTTATCTCCATGGTTAAGGATAAATCAGACAATTAAGGGTAAAAATAATATTATAAATATTATAAAATTAATCTAAAACTTCTAATAATTTTATTAGATGACTGATTATATACCAAATCATTTTTGTGCAAATCTTATGATCTCATGTATCCACTTTAATGACATTAATCATTTTCTAGTATTTTATTTTAAGGAAAGTTGAATATGTCATACACATGTTATTAATAAGCATTACATTTTTATATACGGTTATTTATAAAATATATATTTGATGATAAATAATAATTTTAATGATAAAATGTTTATATTCATTATGGTAGTTTATTTTTTTTGGAAATAAATAATTACCTTAAAGGCTTGCACAATGATGATGCAATATTTATTTAATTAATGAAAATATCAAATAAATGATATTAAAAAATATTAAGGAAATTATAATTTGAGATAAATAGTGTCATAAACTAATTTTATGTATGAATGTTACATATTGGACATATTTTTAGAGAGTTTGTTGAAGATATTTTGTAGTTATGATATTTTATAAAAGACATGTAATGAATATTGTCAAAATTGACATCACTGGTATTTTAAAATAAATATTATTTTATTCAATTATAAGAAATTCATAAAATATTAAAATATAAAAATTATTCTTATAAAGTTTAAAGTTTCATCAAGGACTTATTTATGGTTTTTTTTCATTTTATAGTAATTATACTAATCTTCAATGAGTGAAAACATATGTTGTCACGATAAGAGTTAAAGAGTTTAAATAAGATTTTAAACCAAAATATATGGGTATGAATGAGACCTAAAATTATTTAAAAATTATTAGATAAGATAATTTAGACCCATAATAATCTTAACTTAAAAATGATTTACTTTGGATCCGTTTGAAGCTGAAAATTAATTTATATGAATTTAACATTTTAGGAGTTTCGAAAAGTGCCCCTAACCTCAATTATAAAAGGGAACCTCATCCCTCAATTATTCACACCATATTGAGCCTTATAGCTCATCAAGACATGAAAATATATATTATAAACATACTTATATAAGTTTACTAGGTTCTTTTCTTCCAAAAATACCAACCTTAGATCCCTTAAGAAGAGATCTAATGGATGTCCGCTAAAGAAGATGTAATCATTTTTACCAACTCACCCAAGTTCATTTCTTCTTATACATCCTATTAATGTGTTTTTACATGATAAAGTTATATATAAAGTAACATATATATGATTATATTTTATTTTTATTACTTTATAACTATATTACTTTGTTTATCCATCCTATAAAAAATAAAAATACCACCTCTGCGAATGTACAACTTACAGCCACCACACCGTGGTGTAATCTATTTTTTATCACCAATTTATATGGATAGTTATAATGATTGAAATAATGGATATATATGGAAATTATTTCATGATATTTATTCTATATAAATTAATATACCATCCTATTCCTTACCCTTTCACCACTAATGGAAGGATACCATCGCTAGTGCATACATACGACATATCGTCTCCATGACGCGATGTGATTCATTTTCCATGTTATCCATTTAGGAATGATTATAAAAATATATATAATGAATAAATTTGGTATCTATTAACTGAATATAATTGTTTATATGAAATAAATATAGCCTATTCATAATAAAAAAGACTCAAAGTACAAAACATGCATAGAAAAAATGAAGTTGTTAACACATGAAACAAGGGTAATAATGAAATATTATTAACAAAATGATATAATAAGATAATATATGATATCATAAATTTGTATATGGTTCTGGTTATGTTATAAATTAGTAAAATTATTTAATCCCTTATAAAGAAGGTTAACTAACATTCAACTAAATGAAATTTCAAGGTAAGGGGTTATTTCACAATCTCATCGTTATTCGGGATTGTTTTTGTTTAAGTCTCAAATGAGGAATATTTCATCTCCATGTCAAGGTTTTACAAAAAAATTTATAAAAATGTTTTTAATATTATTTAATTATTTATTATAGACATTTTTACCCCATTTTTACTTTTTACAAAATGTTTTAAAAGGAATTTTCCTGTCATTTTTCCAAAATAAGGTACTTTATGACTTTTCTTTCAAAAGTAAAAGGAATGTTTTTACCTTATATTTATAAATAGAATTTTCCACCATAATGAAGCCTTAATGTTTTGAATATTCCTTTACATAAGGTTCTTTACATAAATAATATTTTCTTTTATAAAAGCATGAACTTTTAAAAAATTATTTTAAACTAAAAAAGGGCATTTCTATCAATAATTTGAATGATTTTATAAAAGTATTTTCATCCATGTCAACACCATTTGTTTAATATTATGCTTCATTTATATTTATATATTATGATATCATATACCATATTTTATTAAATGGTTTATGATTAGTTTTACTATGGAATTTTGTTTGATTACATTCACCATATTACTCAAGATGGTTTGTGATTATGTTTACCAATAAGGTGAAGTTATTTACATTTCATATATATATATATATTGTTTCAAACCATTTATATAAGGAATTAATTGAACTTAGTGAGTGACTAAATGGGCCTTATATATCCCCAAGATGCATTATTAGGTCTCATGAGACAAACTAGACTGGGTTTTGGCCAAAGCCTTACCCATTTATTAGATTCTTGGTATGAAGCATCGATAATGATATATTCTTGGTAAAAAAACATGAAAATATTTGATTATTTGTACGAAGACTCGAAATTATGTTTTAGATGTTTAGAATTATTAATTCCATCATTATGAATTTAGTTAGTGATATTCCATGTGATTATTCGATTAGTTAAAATATCTATGGTAAAGTATCATTTTTATGTGATTATATATATGGAATTATTTGATCATGATTTATTCTTTTCATATTTTTCCCATGTTATTGATTAAATGACACATTTTTTAGTTATAACCTTTTCATAATGTGTATTCCTTATTTACTCATGTATTTTTTTATACTCTTACCCTTACCGAGCATTTGAGACCGCATTTCTCATATGGTTCATTTTCCCGAGGATTCCAAGAAGTATATTATGACTGATATACATGGTTACACAAAGGGGGGATAATGGAAGAATTAGTAAAATTATTTGTGTATTTTATGTTTTAAATTTTAACATGGATTTAAATTATGTATCTAGTTTACAAAAACATCTAAACTATTTAGAATTTTCGAATGTAATTCCTTATATCATTTTCCAATGTAATATTGTAACCACTGACTCTGAGAAACATGAGTTGGGGTATTATTGTTGGTATCAGAGTACATTTAGTAGAAAAATTAGGAACTAGATATAAGAAAACATAGATAAGGGAACACAAAACATTGGTTTAGTTTGTGTAAAAAAGTTATTTAATGAATAATTCCTTTTCATTTTAGGGATATATGTTTGATGGTATGGATAACTGTTAGGGTTTATATGATATTTGAATTTTAGGTAATTATGGGTGTATATATTATTCAGAATACAAAATGAAACATTTGAGATATCCTTTGTGGTTAAAAAAGTTCTTTAATGTTGAATATTTTTTGGGTTATTTTTTGGGATTCTTATCACATTTTTGGATAATATTAATATAGTTTTAGAAAAAGGACACCCCATAGGCTTGGTGATAACCCGTCACATCCAACATGGCTACGGGGTTTGAACCCAAAACTAAAGGGTGATAAGGGTGAAACACCTATCACTATCCTATGTTATGTTCTGGTTAACATTCCATTTTTAGTTAAACTACCTAACAAATAAAGGTTATTTTTATTTTAGGGACTTTTTTTATCAAATAGATAACATTGTGATTATAAAATGACTTGGTGATTAAGTGATTAATGTCATTTCAGAATGTTTTCACAATTTTAGGAATATTTTAAGATTAAGATAAACAAAATATTATAGTGAATAAATGTTTAACTGTATTTTGGATTCAAAAATTATTTTATTGGGTAATTATGGTGTTTTATGTTATTTATGGAAATGGTTAGAATATCTTCGAGATTATATGATCTAAGAAATTAATTTTTTGGTATGAGACATTAAGAGTGATTGATGTTATTCGTAAGACTATGTGATCCAATCCTACTGATTTATTGGTTTTAATATTAGTTTAGAATATTTTTTTGAGGAAGGGTAGTTATTTTATGAATGATCTATGATAAAATTTGGGTTTTACTCTTTACTTTTGAAGATTAAATTTGTATTTCATCATATGGAGGTTCATTAATTTTGAAATTATCTTATCTTTTACTAAACACATTGTTTTTGGTTAATATCTAAAGATAGGTGGAATAAATTGTTATCATTTTGTGTTTTTTTGATATATAGAAGTTAATTCTAGTACATCTAGTATCAAAACAATAATTCTCATTATTTGGAGTAAAAATATATGTTTGTGGTGGGAATTAATTAAAGTTTGAAACACTACTTAGTTAGTGTATTTTCTTATGTTATTACTCTAACAAGTAAAATAATATATTAACTATAGGAAAATTATTTTGAAAAAAATGTTATCTGTTTACTTTTATCAATGGCCTTTTAACCTATTACATATTTATGGTTTTGCAATGGTTAGCTTTCCCATGATCATGTTCTCTATTACACTCTTTTGGTCTTTTTGAGTAATTTTTCTCTGATATGTCTATATTTTTTTACATGGATTCATTGTATGTGTTATCTCAGGTGACCATCATACTTCCCTTTATTTATTTTTAAGTGGAAATTTGATTAATACATTTTTTGATGTAGGTTTTCAATAAAGTTATTTTGAAAATTAAAACCTTAGTCGTTGAGCCTGAATTCAAAAATTATGAGGAAATAATTTATTGAAGGAGGGTAGAATGCAACACCCCAATATTTTATGTTATTTCTCTTTTTAAATTTAACCACTTCAATAACTTATGTTCTACGCAACAACTAACTTAAATGAACTATGAAATAATATTATAACCTAGCTATTAAATTGGAGAAATGAATAATATTAAACACATTATTAAATTTATATATTATATATTCAATAAAAGGTTTTTACATTCATACATTATATTTTACAGTGATAAGATAATAATATATTCAATTTTTATGTATAAAAGCTATATTTTTTCTAAAGGTGGTTTAGACTCCTTTTACTGGTGCACATGATTTAAATCTATTTTTTTACAATTTTATAAATAATATTTGACAAAATAAAATTATTATTTAAAATTGGAATATAAAAAATTAATTTGGATTAGTTTTTGGTAGTTTTCTGATAAGTTTTATGTTTTGATGAATAGTGGAACTTATAGGATTTTAATTAAAAATAGCTTTTTTCATCAAAATAATTTACAGTGTTAAATTATATTTTTGATTGGTTTTAAATTATAATTATACTAGTTTTATATAATTTAATTAATTTTAGGTAATTGTAATTAATTTAACATGGACTTGGATATAAAAACATTTTAATCTTTAAAACATTTTTTCTTTAAAAACCCATTTTTTAGTTCTATCAATGAGATTAATTTTAAATTGAATTTATCTAATTATATGTTTTTTAATTTTTAAAAATGTATTCCATGTTTTTTATAATAAGGTCCATATTTCATAAATATAAACCTTTTTTGGATAACATTAATAACAACTTTGGTAATTTTTATTACCATGGTTAAGTGTAAATCATGTAATTAAGGGTAGAAATAATATTATAAATATTATAAAATTACCCAAATTGTTGTACTAAATTTATTGGATGTGTGAGTGTTGAAAAAAATCATCCTTGGTTTGATTTTATGGCCACTTGGAGCCACTTTAATGACTTTAATACTTTTATAGTATTTTATTCTACGGAAAGTCAATTATGTCATAGTCATCTTTCTAATAAGTATTACATATTTTATAGGTGGATATTCAAAAGATATCTACAACTATAAATAGTAATTTTAAAAATAAAATATATATCTTAATAATAGTAATTAAATTTATATTTTTTATGAAATAAATAATTTTCTTAAAGGTATACACAATGATGATACAATAATTGTCTAATTTATGGAAATATCAAATAAAAGATATTAAAAAAATATTAAAATAAATATACATTGAGATAATTATTGTCCTAAATGATTTTTATAGACTAATTTAAAATATCAAGTATATTATAAAATATTTTGTTTGAATATATCTTGTTTTTATGATATTTTTAAAAAGTCAAGTAATGAATAGTGTCAAAATTGACATTAATGATATTTTAAAATAAATAATATTTTATTAAATGATAAAAATCATTAAAATATAAAATTAGGCCAACCAATTGGTATAAAGTTTAAAATTTTATCCATGAATAATTTATCTTTCTTTCTTCTTTTTATAGTAACTATATTAATCTTCATAGAGTAAAAACATGTATTGTCACAGTAAGAGTTAAAGTGTTAAAATAAGGGTTAAAACCAAAATACAAGGGTATGAATGAGATCTAAACTTGTAGACAAATTATTTTATTAGATTATTTAAACCCATAATCACATTATTTTTTAAATGAAGCACTTTGGATCCCTTTTTAATTGAAAATAAATTTATATTAATTTAATATTTTGAGAGTTTCTAAAAGTGCCCCTCAACTCAATTATAAAAGGCCACCTCCTCCCTCACTTCTTCACACTACATTGAGAATTTTATATCAACCAATTCCTACCCATTTATCTTATTAACATCACTATAAATGATTTTTATGTTCTTCTATTTCAAAAATACTAACCCTAGATCCCTTAATTAAAGATATAAAGGAAGCCCGTTGAAGAAGAGGTAATAATTTTTACTAACTCATCCAGGTTCATTTATTATTAAAATACATATTCACATGTTTATTCATAATAAAGTATTAAATATAGTATAATATATATAATTATATGTTTTTATTATTTTGGGAAAACCATATTCCACCATTTATCCATCCAATGAAAAATGAAAACATTGCGCGTGTGTAGGTACGACTTACCCTCTCCAGGCCGTGGTGTAATCTGCTTTCCATTATCACCTTATTTTGATGGGTATAATGATGGAAATAATGGATATATAATATAATTATGATATTAAATTTATTATTGAAAAAATAATATACTATTCTCTTCCTTACCTTTTCACCATTAAGGGAATGATACCGTCACTTGTGCGTACGTACAACCTACCAACTCCACCACGTGATGTGATTCATTTTCCATGTTAACTATTAAATAATGATTATAAAAATTTATATAATGAATAAATATAAAATATATTAACTTAATATCATCTTGGATATGAAATAAATATATTCTATACATAATAAATATGACTTACATGAAAAAATATGCATAGGAAAATAAAGGATTTAACACCCAAAAGAAGGGGAATAATTAAATATTATTAACAAAATTATATAAGAGGATAATATAGGATTTTATAAACATGGATACGGTTCTAGAATAAATTAATAACATGCTTAAAAAAAATTATAAATGAGAATAAAGTACGTTCAACTAAAGGAAAGTTCAAGGTAAGGGGTTATTTCATAATCTCATCATTATTCAGAATAATTTTTGTTTAAGTATCCAGTGAAGAATATTTCCTATACATGTACATATTTTCTAAAAATGTTTTTAATATTAAGTAATTATTTTTTAAAGTCAATTTTACCCCTTTTTAAATTTATTTAAAATATTTTAAAAGGAATCTTCCAATTATTTTCTAAAATAAGGTACTTTATGAATTTTATTACAAAATTAAAAAAGAATGATTTTTTAAATTATACAAAATGAATTAAATTTCCCACTATAATTAATTTTTAATGATTTTGAGCTTAATTTATAAGTTTAAGAAGTCATTTTCAATGAAAATGTTGTCTTTTATAAATGTGAGACCCTTTAAATAAATTATTTCAATGTAAACGTGTATTTCTATTAAGAATTTTAAATGATTTTATTAGATTATTTTCATCTATGTTAAAAACATTTGTTAAATATTACGATTCATCAATATTGATCTATTATGATAGCATCTACCATATTTAATTAAAAGTTTAATGATCAGTTTGACTGTGGATGTGCTATTTTGACACCATTCACAATATTACTCAGAATGGTTTGTGATTATATTTTCTGATTTTGGGAAAGTTATTTGAATTTAATTTGTATATGTTGTTTAGGTTTCACCCCATTCATATGAGGAATGAATTGGAATTATTAAGTGACAATATATTCCTACTCTTTCCCATCGATGAATTGTTAGGTCTCATGAGACAAACTAGATTGTGTTTTACCAAAGGCCTTTCCCATTTATTAGATTATTGGTACAAAGGCCTGATAGTATCAGATTATTGGAATAAAGCATAGAAAATATTTGATTCTTGGTATGAATCCTTTAATGTATGTTTATGAGATTTTAAATTATGAATTATATTATTATGAATTCAGTTATTTATATTCCTTGTGATTTTTAAATTAGTTAGAATATCCTTGGTTATGTTTCATTTTCATGTGATTATTCGTATGGAATTATTTGATAATATTTTATTCCAATCATATTATGATAATTTTATTTATTAAATGAAACTTTTTGTAGTTATAAACCTTTCTATATTGTTTATGCCTTATTTACTCATGGATTCCACTATAATCTTACACTTACTGAAAATTTTAGATCACCACTTTCATATATTTTATTTTCCCCCGGATTCCCTGATGTATATTATGACTGATATGTAAGGTTACAAAAAGGGGGGATAATGGAAGACTCAATTAAATTATTCATATATTTTATATTTTAAAATATAATGTGGATTTCAATTATGTATCAAGTTTACCATGACTACTAAACTATTTTTTCCTATGGGATATGATTCCTTGTATATTATTCCAATGAAATAGAATAACCACCAACTCATGGAAACTGTGGTCAGGGTATTTAGAAATATTTTCTTCAAATTTTATTCATTTATTTAATTGGTTTATTCTCATTTATCATTTACTTTGTTGTGGATGTTGTATATTTCTTGAAATGTTTTATGGGTTCTAAAGGAAAATTATCTCCCAAAATTATCTTAATACCTTGAAATTTATAAATCATATGATGTCATGGGGATGTCACATAAGGTTAGTATCATTTTCCCTCTTCTCAATATAATGAGTATGGGTAGGTTGTTACAAGAATTTTTCAAGCATAAGGTATCCAGTCCACTATTTATCCAACAATGTATTGGTCTTTTTATTGGTACGTATGTGCTTCATAAATATAACTTAAAATGTGTTAACCTAAAATAATAATAAATATTTTAAATATTTTTTTTCTTATAATATATCCATATTTAATCTTGTGAGTGTCCAATTGAAGAGTGACAATGTCATCACTTAACCTGGATATACAATCTAACTAGGCTCTGAAAAAGACCACAACAATACTCAAAGGGTGTTTCTGATCCCCACAGGTTATAAACTAGCACCCAAGAAACATACAACAACCAGATTAAATGATTTTCCAAACTTAAAAAAATACATTGAATAAAAAATAGAATGATAACAAAAAATAAACATTCCATAAACAAAAGAGTGAAAATGGTAGAGATACAATTGAATGTATCAATAAGCACTCCCAAGGTAATTCTCAAAAAATAGCTAGAAAGGACAACAAAAACATCCAATAGATACTCTATGTGATAAGTGGGAAATATCCCACTATCTCATCACTAAATACCTATACCCAACTAATATAATCCTCACCACCTCACCAGGACACCTTTCCCTTTACTTTAGAAGACATAAAAAGGTATGAACATCCTTAAGGAAGTGTATTGGGTGTGAACTAAATAGAATTAGTAAGATCCCAATCAAGTGTTCTGCATCAAGTCTCTGTCAAAAAATCCTAATATTCTCAATTTATAAAAAAAATATTGAATGATAAATAATTTTCACATATATATCAAAATAATAGTAAAATTGTTCCCTATTTTCACATTTTCAAATTAAGATAGATATCATATATTAAAAGAATATATAAAATATTATATTTACATATATATGAAGTCACGAATCATATCATATCAACTCCAAATTAGTACAAATTCTAGAACAATAGAGATCACCCCTAGGATTGTAGGTTCCAAGCACAACGAAAGCGTGGTTAGGACAGAACCCAACTTTGATTTTTCCATGATCAATTATTATTCCATGATAAATATGAAGTTGAATTCTAGTATCCACAGAATAGAATCAAATATTTTGATGAAGAAGGAAGAGGCCCGAAACCTCTAGAGAGGATCTTTCACATCATATTTATAATTAAATTAATTAATTTAATAAAGAAAAGTAATACCTAGATCATTGGTATTTTTCTTTGTTGATGATGTTGATCATCCGGAATGACCCGTATGGATTATATTGTTGTGTTTGAGTGGATCAAAACTAGAATCCCTCTAGTGGTGATCCACACATGCTTCGATGGACTCTGATTGACACCCTCATTCTCCGGGTGCTAGCTTGGTGAAGTGAGTGTCTTGTGTTGGTCGTTCTTAAATGCTTGTCCTTTGGCCTTCATGAATGTCTCTCATTCTTAAGAGGGGTGGGAAGAGGATTAGAGAGATAAATTATTTAGATAAACAAATCTCAATTACCTGGGTGTGTGATTCAGTGTCGTGTGGTGGCTAGCCCAATTGGGGTACTTGTCTATTTATATGCATGGAACTTCAGTCACAATATTTAATTACATAACATCAATTAAATACATTCGTGAACTTAGATAAAACCCATGATCATAATAATAATACCACATCATTATTTATGGTGCGCAAAATTGTGCAAAGTGTAAGTATAAATAAAATTCAGTATCATGAAATAATAGTAGCATTATTATTATTTTAACTGGTGCAAACTAGTTAAATAATTGTATAATGTCTTGTAAATAATTATTTTACCATTGGACTAGCCTTGGTCTGATCGAACTCCACTTCAATTTATTGACCTCCCAAATAAATAAATAAATAATCTATTATCTAAAATAAATATTTTATTTACATACTATTAAATAAATATTTATTAAATTTTCAATAAAATAAATAAATATATTTATTTTAATTTATGCGATCATTCTGACTTGAATAAAATTATTCCATAGTCTTGAGAATAATATTTATTTCATTAATAAAATTCGAATAGAATTTAACTGAGACTAGAAAAACACTTAGTGTGTGACCCTCTCATATTCTTTCTCATTGGAATTATAAGGGATTCCCTAAAGTCCAAGATTACTGTCTATAAATGGGTCAAGGAACCCAAGAGAAAGAACATAATGTCATAAAAATGATATCCACATACGAATGCTCAATGTGTAATATAATCCCTTTGTCTCTATATCTCATCAAGAAAGCTTCATGATAGTGTAATCAACTATTATGCCTAATACATCATTCATTGACTACCTGAAATACACCCATCGTTACACCATGGACATGGAATTTCATGCGACAGTTCTATTTCAATCAAAAGGCCGAGCTATTAACTTACATAAATGGGAGGTAAAAATCCTTCCTCGACTTATCCATTAATAACATTCCACTCATGACGCACCCAACATACCCTACTTCTTCCAAACTGTTTGTATGATAGTTTTTATAAGTAAATAAAAGTGCGTGGGTCGTGACACATGTTAATGATAATATTAATGTCTAAGGATCATTACACACACTCACAGATAGAAATATCTGATGACACCAAAACATGCAGAATTCCTATTAGAGGGTTTTTTCTCATAATCTCTTGTCTTGGAGATTACCAAGTGAGAACTTCATGAGAGGAAGTATCATCTTCTTAAGAGTACTCACACCTGACGGTTAGAATTCTATGTATTCCTTCATATTAAGTCATTAAACTATAGAACTACATTTAATAATATTGTTATAGCATTTTAGGGTTCTCATCATATCTTGGAATTGAAAAGACCTTATTAATGAAACAAATAATCTAAGACATTATTACATCATAGTAATGCAGAACAATGAACAATATGTAATAAGATGTTTTATATTTAAATATATTAAATTTCCATGTAATAAACGTACAACCAGTTGGTTCTTGGACACTGACGCTTACAAACTCCCACTTGTACTAGAGCCAACTGCTTATGACTTGCAGTCTACTAGATGTCACATGGTGATCATGTTATTGGTGAGTCAAGGATTTATTCAAGGAGTCCACCACATCGTCTTCAATGGAAATACTGATCAATGCAACTTCAAATCTCAGAGAAAAATACCTCAAGAGATGATACTTCATAAGTATGTGCTTCATCCGCTGATGTGACCTTGACTCTTTTTTAAAATACACCACTGCTGTATTATCACAGTACATTGTGATGGGATCTTTACTGAAAGGTATCACATCCTTATCTTGGATAAAGCTTCACATCCAAACTACTTCTTTAGCTGCCTCAAAAGATGTGATATACTCAGAATCTACTGTAGAATCTACAACCACACTTTGCATTGGGCTCTTCCAGCTCACTGCACCTCCATTCAAAGTGAAGATATATTCTTTTTGCGACTTCATGTCATATTTATCAGTATGGAAATTATCATCATCATATCTTCTAATGACTAGTTCATAATCTCTTCCATAAACTAGGAACTTATCCTTATTACCCCTAAGATAATTTAGGATAGTCTTGATTACCATCCAATGGAAGTCACTTGGGTCATCTTGATATCTTCCCGCCATAGTCAATGTGTAGGCGACATCTAGCCTAGTACCTACAAGGAATACATGTCTGACCTAATCGCTGATGCGTATGGAGTCCTTGACATTATATTTATTTCCTAATGTGTCTGAGGACAAATTTTCTTTGAAATATGAATGCCATGTGATGTTGGAAACAACCCCATCTTGGATTGTTCTGTACTGAATCTCTTTAGTATCTTATTAATGTATGTACATTTACTTAGGCCCAACAATCTCTTGGATCTATCAATATGGATCTTGATTATAGTGACCCAGCCTTTTCTTGCATTACTATTACATCATTTTAAAGCTAAACCACATAATATTATTACACATAGAGGATCCAAAGGTTTAGTTTCTTGGGGAAACTAGGACCATACATAACAATTACTACATCAAGCATACACATTTATTTAATTCCTTCTTCTCTAGAATCTTATTGGAATGTGACCCTCCTTAGTACATGTAGTCACCTGAGGATATACATCAAAAGGGGTGCAATAAAATCCCAGTAAGAGGATATATAAGAACAATATAGTAATAGGTGATCATAACTATAACATAGGCAAATGATCATGAACATGAGAGGAAACATTAATAAGAGACATGAAATGTGGCAATGTATAAAATTGAAACATCATGTCTTAGTGGTTAAAAACCACACATACTGGTGAAAAAAGATATCATATTTTTCACACATAACTTCACATTAACTCATGAGATTCATCACTTTACCAAATGCATTGGAGCACTTTATAATTCCGGGCACACCTGTCACATTAAAACATTCATAATGCGCTATATAATTCCGGGCGCACCCGTCACATCATAACGTTTTCTTTTATCATTAATGTCACAAAGAACATATATAATAATGAAAATAACTAACCCATGAAAAGGAATCAAGTTCATCTCATAAGTACACAATCATAAACATTGTGTTCCCAAAAGAAAGAGGGAATACCATACATGTTACAAGAACCTTCAACCTTGAATGGGAAGTAAAAGGTGTGTTCTTAAAAGAAGTGTTCTTTTGGAAAACATTTTGTTTGACATAAACACCAGTTTCAAATATTTATATACCATAAAAGGAAAAAAATTATGAACAAATTATTTTTCAGGAGTAACTATATCAAAAAAAGAGTGAAATAGGGAGAACCTGAAGGACGAAAGTTGGGTTAGAGAATTTCCACTTACCTTATATCCAAACGTTTCCTTCACTTTAATTTTTTGTATAACAATGTTAGATTCATTAATTGACAATTAAAGAACATTGTGTACATGAATATAGTTCATTATGGTTTCATTAAGTTATTTTATGTGCCTTTGGTTGAGTTATAGATTTTAAAAAAACATTGTTCCGGTATGTTTGTTTTTATGGTTTTTCTTGAGCGGTTCACTTGTATTCATAAATTGAAGTTTGGATAGAACATGCGTAAACATCCATAAAAGATATTAAATGTTATTAATGATATTATAATAGTTTAAATGACATTATAATTAATTACGTTATATACAATATGGATGAATAATTATATAAGAATCTAATGATGATCACTTGGGTTAATTTGGGCAGTTTTTCGACCATAACGAACTTGTTTTGATTAATTATTTAGTAATATGTATGTAAGTTAGTTACAAAAATATAAAAAGTTAATATAACATGTTTTAGTGAAACCAGAAAAATGGTTTCATGACCATATCTGAAAGTAGAAATGGAAAAAGAAAATATGTCGTTCTTGATGGTGATAGATTAACACCTTACGCACAAAATTTTCTTTTATAAAATAAGATGAAGAGGAGAAGGGGGTTGGATGGTATAATATCCCATTATTATCATAAAATTATAGTATATGTATGATAATGGAGTTACCAAAATATTTGGAAGAAAAATAGGTGGGTAGATAATAAGAAAATAACTTGAAATTGAAAGGAAATTAAAGGAAAGAGGAAGAGAAATTAGCTATAGAATCCTACTCTTGAAATCCTTTTTAAGGGAAAAATGATTGGTCTTTTGATGAGACCATAAGATCATGGACGTGTGGGAGTGGATAGGTAATATTCATGGATAGATTTTAGATTGTTCATGAAGCTTTAGAGGTGTGAGAAAATGAGGTTCTGAAAGGTGGTATTCATAGTGGAGGGTAGAGGGGATTTCTCAATATAAAATTCATTAATTTATTATTTCCCCACAAGACAATGAATAGTGAGTCTTCCATTAACAAGAATAGTAATTTTATAATGTTAAAACGAACCAATTGGTCTTAAATTAGTATAACATCATGAATAACTCTATAATTAGCTTATTTATCTTATTTTGTAAATTATGGTATTTTACTATTTATAAAATATTCAAGTATTTATGAAAAATCCCAAAAATTTAACCCAACCATTTTTTGATGTGTAGAATCCAAAAATAAATTCCATTTTTCAAAAATAGTTTTCTAAATACTATTATTTTAATATTTAATTAATATAATAATTTATTATCGAAAACTAATTTTAAAACATTCATTTACTTATTCTAAAATATAGGTTTATCATTCCTTCAACTTGAATATTATTTATATATTATCATAGGTAAGGATACTATTTATTAGGGTATATCATTATTCATAAGGGTATGTTACTATTCATAAGGTAGGCTACTATTCACCAAAAATTAAGTTTTTATTATTGGACTCCAAATAACGTACGGATTGCAACAGTGTATGCCATATTTTCAAAATTCCAATCACAAAATTGAAAAACTTATGTTTAAAGGACACTAATCACTTAGTAGCTCAATATGCAATGTTTTCATGTGATTTTTTGACTTATTTATAAGAATGAAATTTCCATTTAAAGAACATTGGGTCATTACATTCTTCCCCCCCTAATGAAATTTCCCCCTTGAAATTTAACTTTACACAAACAGGTGAGGGTAATTATCCTTCATCGCCTCTTCTGGTTCCCAAGTAACTTCTTCAAACATATGGTTCCTCCACAAGAATTTGACAAGGTGGGTTGTCTTGTTGTGTAGAACATAATCTCTCCAATATATATTCTTTACTAGTTGATCCTCATAATAGAGGTCATATTCCAGCTGCACCACCTCTAAGTTTAGTACAAGTGAGCGATCATGTATGTAATTACTTAGGAGTGATACGTGAAACACATCATAAACATGAGCCATATTTGGTGGAAGTTCAAGCTGATAGGCCATGGATCCTATGCAGTCAAGGATCTCAAAGGGGCCAATGTACCTTGGAATTAGCTTAATTTTCTTTCAAAACCACATGACTCTCATAAATGGTGATATTCAAAGGAAGACTTTATCCCCAACCTCGAACCCCAAGTCCCTTTGACGGTTGTCGAAAAAGATCTTTTGCTGACTTTGAGCAGCTTTGATGTGTTTTTGGATGACTTGAACCATCTCTGTCATCTCTTTCACAGGATCAGGTCCAAGGAGATTTTTTTCTCTAACTTCATCCCAACATGTTGGATTTATAAATAGATTTCCTTATAGAGCATCATATAGACCCATTAGAATACTCGAGTTGAAGATATTGTTGTATGAGAACTCAACTAATGGGAGATGCTGATTCCATCAACCTTTGAATTATAGAGAGTAATCTCTGAGCATATCTTCAAGCGTCTGAATAGTCTTTTCAGATTTTCCATCAGTTTGGGGGTGACATGCCATGTTGAAATTTAATTCAGTACTCAAAGAATGTTGAATACTCCTCCAGAATTTAGATGTGAACCTTGGATCATGATCAGATATAATTGAGAACACCATGCAATCTCACCACATCCACACATATATTTTTTCAAGTTGTTTAAGTGAGAGGTATTCATGAATATTGATAAAATGGGTAGTCTTGGTGAGTTGGTCAACCACAACCCATTTCACATTATTTCCCTTCAACGTCTTCTGGATACCTATGACAAAGTCCATAGTGAAATTCCCCTATTTCTACACAGGTATAGGAAATGGTTTCATTAACCCTTTGGACTTTTGACTCTTTGCTTTAACTTGCTGACATACCAATCACCTTGATATATATTCCACAATCTACTTCTTCATGTTATCCTACTAGAATTGTTCTTGGAGATCATGGTACATCTTGGTACTCCTGGGATGGATAGAAAATTTTGAGCTATGTGCATTTTCCAATATCTCCTTCTTTATCCTAGGTGATGAAGGCACAGAAAGCCTCATTCCAAACTAAACTACACCACCACCTTCTATATGGATGTCTTGTAGCTTCCCTTCCTTTACTGCATTCACCCTTTTTTGTATTTCCACATCATCCCTTTGTGCTTCCTTAATCTTATCTTGAATGTACGGTTACATAATAATTTGTGCAAGGTAGGATGTATCCCCTTCCCTTATTATTTCAAAATCCATCCTTTGTATATCCAATAATTTAGGGTCTTTATCAATATATAATATGGATAGAGTAGTTTGTTCTTTTTTGGTTAGAGCATCAGCTACCTTGTTCTCCTTCCCAGGATGGTAGTGAATAGAGAAATCGTAATCCTTGATTAGATCTAACCACCTCCTTTAACACATGTTGATCTCCTTTGTGTGAATATATACATTAGGGTCTTTTGGTTGGTGTATATGTCACACTTCTCACCATAAAATATAGTGTCTCCATATTTTTAAGGAAAAAATCACAACTTCCAGCTCTAGATCATGCGTTGAGTAGTTCTGCTCATGGATCATAAATTTTGATGATGGATAGGCTATCACATTATCATTTTTCATGAGTACACAAACCAAGCATTTCTTTGAAGAATCACTGTATATCAAAAAAATTTCTCCACTTTTTAGTAGTGTATGTACAAGTGCAGTTATTAACCCTCTCTTTAGCTCCATTAAGCTTCCCTCAGATTCTTCTATCCAGAAACACTTTACCCATTTACTTGTTAACTTAGTTTGCGTTATTGACAATTTTGAGAAACATATCACAAAAATTTAGTACTCCCCATCTAATCTAATAAAGCTACGGATTTCTATGACACTAGAGAGCCAGGGAAATTCCACAATCACCTTTTTTTTGAATGGCCCCCAGAAATTCCCTCACCTGTGATCACATGTCCCAAGAACATGACTTGCTTCATCCAAAAGTCACACTTTCTGAACTTGGGGTACAAATTATATTTTCTCAATGTCACCAACACAAGTCTTAGATGTTTTTCATATTCCTCTTTTCTCTTAGAGTAGATGATAATATCATCAATAAAATGTCCCAAATATTTTTCATGGTAATGTCTAAATACTCTATTCATCAAATCCATGAATATTTCAGGGGAATTATTAAGTCTAAAGGGAATCACTAAAAACTCATAGTACCCATTCCTTATATGGGAGGCAATATTATGAATATCTTCCTTCTTCACCTTTAGCTAATGATATACAGAACGAAGATCCTCTTCTGAGAAGTATTGATCTCCTCATAACTAATCAAACAAGTCACTAATTCTTGGAAGAGGATACTTGTTCTTTATAGTGACATTGTTGAGTTCTTGATAATTGATACACAACCACATTGTTCTATCCTTCTTCTTCACAATGAGAACCATCACACCCCAAGGTGATGCACTAGGGCATATAAAACCGTTGTCCAGATGCTCTTACAGCTAATTCTTTAACTCCTCCAGTTTTATAAGAGCCATCCTATAAGGACTCTTTAAGATAGGAGTAGCTCCAGGTATGAGTTCTATTGAGAAATCTACCTCACAGTCCTGGGGAATTCTGGGTAACTCTTCAGGAAATACATCACAGTATTCACTCACAAGGGGCATTCCCATAAGGTTTGTACTATCCTTTGAATCAACCATTTGGGCGAGGTATACATCTTCATAGAGAATCGACACCCAAATCATTGAATGATTTTTCAAAGGAGATTCATGATCTTCCTTTCATTTATATAGGATCATAGGATAGTTTAGAATATGAAAATATATTTACTTTTCCTGACATTTGATACGTTCTCTATATAACAATATCCAATACATTCCCATTATAACATATAATTACACTAAGGGAAGTATTACAATTTTTTTTGGAAGAATCCTCCCACATATGACAATAGGAGAAGAGTCAAACACTTGGGTTTCAATGATTTCACCACTTAGTATTTTTATATATATCTCTACTTCAAGGTTTTGGTGCTTTGATTATATAGTTCTAGAAAATATTCAAGATATAATGGAATGCGTTGAACTAGAATAAAATAAGACTTTTTCCATTATTGAGTGAATAGGAAGTGTGACTTGAACGACTTCATTATATTTCTTCACTTTGGAAGTAGTGATTTCATAAACATTCCCTTTTTTCCATTGTCTTTGGTGGCTACTGATGCTGATTACCCTCAAGAACTCGAGGTTTAGTGCACTAGATTGCATTGTTCCCTAGATCCCTACAGTTGTAACATTGAACCATGGATGGTTCTCTCCTTTATTCGTATACATTCTCCATCATTTTCATGATTTTCAACACTCTTGATCATGGTTTCCTTATTTCCCACACTTTAAGCACTTCCCCATCCCTTTGAGGTAGTTCCCATAGTGTAAATTCCCTCATTTTTGGAATGTGGGTCATTGATTTTTCTTCTCACCTTTGTCATTAGATCCAATGGATTGATACTCCATCTTTCATTTCTTATCACCATATCCATGGGACCATTATCCAAACTCCATTTCCACTTTTAGAGTACATTGAACATTTTCTTTATAACTCCCAAAGTCTAGAATTGTAATAGCCTTTCAATGGTGTGGTTTTAATCCACTAATGAATCTATAAATTTGGCTATCATTTATTATAACAAAACCCGAAGCATACCTTGAAATCCTTGTGAAATTTTCTTCATAGGATGTGACCGATTCTATTTTTTTTCTTGAGCTCTATGAATTCTCTCTCCATCTTCGTGCAGATATTTCTTGGGAAATACGTGTTAAGAAACATTATCTTAATGTCTTCCCATTCTATCTCTTAATTTTCTTCCCTTATCTTAGTGTTCTTAATCAAATCCCACCATTGATCGAACTATCCATATAGAAGATAAATGGCTAGAGTCACCTTCTATATCTCAGAACAGGGGAGCACACAAAAGATCTTCTCTACAGAGTTGACCCGCTGTTTTGCAACTAGTGGATCAGAAGATCCACTAAACGTTGGTGGTCATTGCCTTATAAAACATTCTGTAGCAAGTTTCTCCTTATTTAGTTATCAAGGAAGTTATCCATTATTATGGTTATTGTTCATAACCTAAGATAGTTGGGTAAGCATCTCCCTGAAGTTTTTGACTCCACCTCCAAAATAATACGGGATATCGTTCGGGAAATCGTTGCATTGGCCCTCACACAAGTTGTTGGCTTGGTTTCTCCTGGTTCCCACCATTTTCTAAAATAGAAAAGGTTAGAACAAAACATATGTCAATTAGTCATTGATTGCTTATTAATTTGATAAATTTATACTAAAATTATGACATATGGGATCCCTATGTGATGATTCTTGTGTGTATATTTTTACTTACTCTCATGCTAGAGGTTTTCTCTAGGTTTTACTAATCCTAATTCCCAAATTAACTAAACCTTGCCTCTGATACCAACTATAGCGATCCAAAATTTTCTTAAATTAGTATTAAATCATTTTAAAGATAGAAAACATAATAGTATTAAAAATATAGGATCCAAAGGTTTAGTGTCTTGGGAAAACTAGGACAATACATAATAATTACAACATTAAGCATAAACATTTATTTAATTCATTCTTCTCTAGATTATTATTGGCACTTGACCCCTCCTTAGTACAATTAGTCTCCTGAGGAAATACATCAAATGGAATCAGCTAAAGGACCAGTAAGAGGATATATAAGAACAATATAACAATGGGTGAGCATAACCATAACATAGGCAAAGGATCATAAACATGAGAGGAAGCATTAATAAGATACATGAAATGTGGGAATGCATAAAAATGAAACATCATGTCTTAGTGGTTAACTAACACACATACTTGTGAAAAAAGATAAAATCTTGTTCACACATAATTTCACATTAACTCCTTATATTACTCAGTTTAACCAATTCATTTGAGTGATGTTTAATTCTAATCACAAATGTCTCATTAAAACATTCATATTGCGCTATATAATTCTAGGCGCACCCATCACATCATAACATTATCATTTATCATGAATGACACAAATAACATATATAAAAAATAAACATATATAACCCATGAAAAGGAATGGGTTTCATCTCATAATAATACATTCATAATCATTGGGTTCCCAAAAGAAAGAGGGAATAACATACATGTTACAAGAATCGTCAACCTTGAATGAGAAGTAAAAGGTGTGTTCTTAAAATGGGTGTTCTTTTGGAAAAAATTTTGTTTATCCTAAACACTAGTGAATAACATATATATCCTAGAAAAGGAAAAAAATGACAACCAAATGATTTTTATGGAGTAACCATATCAAAAACAGAGTGAAAGAGGGAGAACCCTAAGGATAAAAGTTGGGTTTAATAATTTACCCTTACCTTATATTAGAACGCTTGCTTCACTTTAATATCATGTATAACCACCTTAAATTAATTAATTAACAATAAAATAACTTTTTTTACATGAATATGGTTCATTATGGTTTCATTAAGTTATTTTATGTTCATTTGGATGAGTTATAGAGTTTAAAAAAACATTGTTCGATAATGATTGTTTTTATGATTTTTCTTGAGCGATTCATTGTATTCATAAATTGAAGTTCTGGAAGAATATGGGTAAACATCCTGAACTGATATTACATGTTATTAATGATATTAAAAGAGTTTAAATGATCTTATAATGAATTATGTTATATACCGTGTGGATGAATCATTAGATAGGAATTTAATGATGATCGCTTGGGTTAATTTAGGCAATTTTTCGACCACAACAGACTTGTTTTGATTAATAATTTAATAATATGTACATAAGATAGTTACGTAACTATAAATAGGAAATATAAAATATTTTGGTTCAACCATAAAAATGGTTTCACAACCAGACCTAAAAGTATAAATGGAAAAAAGAAAACATGTCGTTCTTGAAGGTGATAGATTAACACATTACCGACAACATTTTCTTTTATAAAATAAAAGGAAGAGGAGAAGGTGGTTGGATGGTATAATATCCCATTAGTATCATAAAATTCTAGTATATGTAGGATATTAGAGTTACCATACCTCTTATAAAAATATAGGTGGGGAGAAAATAAGAAAATAACATGAAATAGAAAGGAAATTAAGAGAAAGAGGAAGAGAATTTGCCTCTTGAATCCTCCACTTTAGATCCACCTTAAGGGACATAGGCTTGGTCTTTTGATGAGAACAAAAGCTCTTGAACATGGGGGAGGGGCTATGAAATATTCTTGGGAAGATTTTAGATAAGGCTTGAATCTTGCGATGTGTGAGGAAATGAGGGTGTGAAAGGTGATATTTATAGTGGAGGGGAAAGGGGATTTGTCAATATAAAATTCATTAATTTATTATTTCCCCACAAGACAAGAAATAGTGAGTCTTAAATGACCAATAATAGTAATTTTATTATGTGAACCCGAAACAATAAGGATTACATAAGCAGAACATCATGCATGACTCTATAATTAGCTTATTTGGTAAATTATGGTATTTCACTATTCATAAAAAATTCACGTATTTCAGAAAAATCCCAAAACATAAACCCAATGATTTTTAGATGTTTAGAATCCAAAACTGAAGTCCATTTTTCAAAAATAATTTTCTAAATATTATTATTTTAATATTTAATTAAAACCATATTTTATTATCAAAAACTAGTTTTAAAACATTCTTTTACTTATTCTCAAATATAGGTATATCATACTTTCAACATGAATATTATTTATATATTATCATAGCTAAGGTTAATATTTATTTGGGTATATAAATATTCATTAGGGTATGTTACTATTAATAAGGGTAGGTTACTATTCACCAAAAATTAAGTTTTTCTTATTGGACTCCAAATACCATACTGATTGCAACTGTGTATGTAAGATTTTTGAAATTCTAAACACAAAAGTGAAGAACATATGTTTAGAAAATACTTATCACTTATTATTTTATTATTTTATGTTTTCATTTGATTTTATGACATATTTATAAGAAGGGAATTTACATTTATAAAACATTGGGTCGTTACATTGATCCCAAGAATATATGCTGCCTCACCCAAGTCCTTCATAGAGAAGAATTAATTCAACCAAGCCTTAAAAAGTTATAATATTGGTATCTCATTTAAAATAAGTAATTTTTCAACAACATATACTATTAGGAAAATTTATTCACTCCCACTAAACTATTTGTATTCACAAGCCTCGCATTCGTTCTTGATAAAACCAAATTTCATTATGGATTCATCAAAAACAAATGTTCCATGACCTAAATGCTTTCTTTAATCCATAAATGGATTTCTGAAACTTCCATACCTTATTGGCATCCTTTGGAGTCATAAAACCTTCATGTTGTGTCATGTAGACAGCTTTCTGAAGGTTCCCCTTAAGGAAGGTTGTTTTGAAATCCATTATTCAAATCTCATAGTCATGGTAAGCATCAATGGATAATAGAATTCTGATGGATTTCAGCATTAAAACTGGTGAAAAGTCTTTGTCATAGTCAATTTCTTGATGCTGTTTGAAACCTTTTTCAACCAGTCATGACTTATAGGTGCTAAATTTTCCTTCCATGTCCAGTTTCTTCTTGAATACCAATTTTCAACCAACTAGATTTAAATCAATTGGAGGATCTACCAAAATACAGACTTGGTTTTGGTACATGGAATCCATTTCAAGATTCATGACTTCATGCCACTTGGAAACATCTATGCCACTTACTACTTCCTTGTAGGTTAGAGTATTATTATTATAAACAGATAATGAATCACCATCCTCAGTAACTAGAAAACCATACTGTTCCAATTCTCTAAACTCTATTGTACTCATACATAGCTCTTGTGTCTCTAGAATAGTTCTTTCTTCCATGGGGATTTTTGGAATCTGTTACTATACCAACTCTTGTGTACCTTGAGCCTCAACTTCATCTAAGTCTATCTCACTCCCACTATCCCTTTTGGATATGTTCCGCCTCTCGAGTAATATGGAATGTCTTGCCACTATAACCTTTTTTTTCTGAGGGGTTGTATAGGAAATATCCCTTTGTTTCCTTGGGGTATCTTATAAAGGTACACTTTGTGCCGTGGGGTGCATGTTTTATACATGAAGAGGCCTTAAAAAATGCATCTATTCCCCAAACATGTATATTTAATAATATGTCATTCTTTTCACTCCATAAATCATATGGAATACCATTTATCAATTTATTTGGTACTTGGTTTTGTATGTGTGCCGGTGTTTGTAACGCATATCCCCAAAAGGATAATGGAAGACTCACAAGACTCATTATTGATCTCACCATATCCAACAAAGTGTGGTTCCCATTTTCACTCACACCATTCCACTAGGGCGTTTATGGAAGAGTGAGTTGGTATAGGAGCCCAAAATACCATAAGTAATCAATGAAGTATTGATTAAGATATTCTCCACCTCGGTCTAAGCAGAGTTTCTTAATCTTGTTACCAAACTGATTCTCAACTTCATTCTTGTATTCTATAAACTTATCAAAAGAATCCGACTTATACCTCATTAAGTAGAAATATACATATCAACTAAAATCATTAGTAATAGTGATGAAGTATGAGTACCCTCCCCTTTCTTCAACCAAAAATGGTCCACACCCATCGGTGTGAACCAATTCAAGAATTTCTTTAGGCCTTTCACCTTTCCCACAAAATGGTTCTTCGGTCATTTTTCCTTGTAAACATGTCTACCATACACCAATTAGTTTTAGTTCGAAAGAATCTAAATATCCATCTTGATGTAACTTTTTCAAGAGTTTCTTGTTTATATGACCTAAAAAGTGATGCCAAAGTTGGGTGTGGTATGAGCCATATGAAGTATCATTGTTATCGATTGCTATTACTTAGTTTGTGTAATCCAACATGTAAAGACCATTGTATAAATGTGACATACCAAAAAAATGCTATCTTTGTAAGATAAGAAACATTCATTTCCGAACATGAAAAAAATGCATTTATATCTAATATGGATACAAAAATATTGTTTTTAGTAATAGATGACACCTAATAACAACCCTTTAACACCAAGATCATCCCAGTTAGAAATGTGAGGTGGTAGTCCCCAACAGCTACAACAGCAAGTCTAGCTCCATTGGATGCTTGTAGATCTACCTCCCCTCGGTCAATCTTCCTGAATCTACTTGGTTCCTGTATTTGGATACATAATTGAGCACCAAAATCTGTATCTAATACCCAATTTTTAGAAACAAATAGATTTTATTCGAAAACAAACACACCTGAGGCTTCCCCTTTATTCTTAGGCTTGGTGCAGTTCTTCTCCTAGTGGACCTTCTTACCACATGCAAAACAAACAGCCTCTTATTCCCTTTCCTCCCCTTTGATCTTCCTTTTCCTGGAAGGCCGTGAAGAAGATTTGGGCTTAATGATCTTCACCTTCCACTTCCTCTTATTCACCATAAGGACAAAAGGATTTTCACCCTTCATATATTTTTCTACATGGGGAATTATGATAAGAAGATTCGATAGATATTTCTCATTTTTTTTTCATATTGAAATTGACAGCAGAGTTTGAGAAGATCTGATGGAGTGATGCAATAATGAGATCAATGCCTAGTTCTTCAGGGAGTTTAAACCATAGAACCTCTAGGAGCTCAATGTATCCAATGATCTTGACTACATGATTCTCAGCTGGGGAACCGTCTCCAAGCTTACTCTGAAAGAGTGCCTTAGAGATCTCAAACCTTTCATGTCTTGCTCTCTCCTAGTAAATACCATAGAGGTTCTCGAGCATTCTATAAAAATCCATGTTTTCATGAGACTTCATGAGACCAAATAAATTGATGATAACATCAAACATTGAACGCCGACCGCGTCATTAATATGTTTCTAATAGACTTGGGAATTCTCATCACTCTCATCTTTGGTAGGCGGATTAGGTAATGCTGACACTAGCATGTAAGACTTCCGTTCATGGATTAGGATAACCCAAAGGCGTCTAAACCATTCCTGGAAGTTACTGCCTGTGATGATGTTGTATTTATCCAGAATTGATCACAGGGATAGTGTGGTGGATGAGTTTTTAATTTTTATTCTACAATTAAAAGAGAATATCATTATTACTTTCTTGATTACATTTTATAAGAAATTATAAATTTTATTAAGTCTCCCACTATTTTATCAAGTCCCAATAGCCATCACCATTGTACTCGGATTATCCAGTTGTCATAACATTCTAGTGGAAACGATCCATATTCCCCATCGCATAACACCAACAAGGGTTGGTCAAGCTATTAGAATGTATTTTAGTAGACAGGTCTTTTCAAACTGTGGGATTGTAGCTCCTTGATCAGTTGAGTGGACTTCCCAATCCTAAAATCATGTATTTGGATTTCCTTTACTCTTGCCTCCAATATTACACCGTTTCTAGCAAGGGATACTCCACTTGATGTAATATGGTTATGTCAGCCTGAAACCTTTCATAAGGTCTTCCTGTATAAAAGTTTGTGTTCTAACTAGGGTTGTTCAAACACAGAGTTTTATTGAGTTTCACCATTAATAAATTAATGTAAGGATTATTCTGACTTAATATTTTATTTTAGTTATTTTTGTCTCTTATTTGTGAATTGATTATTATCATTATCACATGATTTTTAATATTAAGTGGAACTTACTTAATCGATTAACCAGATCTTGATAATATTTATATATAAGTCTAGTTTATTTTAGTTCTATCTTGTATTCTTGTTTAATTCATTAATTAGGTGATCGTGAAAACAAATCCATAATGATAAACCATGCAACTAACAGAAATAAAATAAATAGAATGATCAAGATATTTTCTAATGGTTAGTTTATCTAGTGGTTGATAAACTAACCCTGACCTAGGGGAGAAACATCTTGAACCTTTTGGGTTTGTGTTTATATATTTCTACCTATCCACCTCTGTATCTCCTTGGATTGGTTTCATCTCAGCTCCATCTTGAACCACCTCCACTAGTTTGGGAGTTTCATCCATTACATATACCTTTTTTTAACTCACATATAAGTGAGTGGTAAAATGGGGTTTTACATAAAAGAAACCTTAGTCATGTAGTCCCTACAAATTAATGAGGATAGATGGATCACAGGTCAACAAATTTAATTTAAATAAATAAATTAAAAGAAACCATCCACATAAAAAGGCCTTAGTCTAGCTCATGATCATCCATACATGAAATGATATTTATACATAAATAAAACTAGCATTCAATTATTTAATCTTTATGGTTTAAGATAAATCACACTCGATTCAATTAATTTTCATCCTTAATTAATAATGCTTTTTATCTTAAATCAATTTTCTGAATTTCCTTGAGATTCTCATCCATCATATTTTTAAACAAATAAATTTATTTAAAATTATATTTGTACATAAATTTTACCTTGGAGGAACCTAGTTAATTCCTATTCATAACTACCTAATGAGTAGAAATAAACATTACACAAATGTTAAATTAAACACATAAAAATAAAACACATGTCACATGTAGTTCCTCAGCTTTATGACCGCATGATGGTACATGTCTCAAGGGTTTGTATAATATAATAATAAATTTTAATAAATTTGCGTAATTTGGATGAGTACACGACATGTATTTCCATCTATACTACGTTTACTATTTTTCACCGTCCATATAAAGTATACCCTTGGGGAAATGGAATGTGAGTGTACTTAGGAAATCTTCAGAGTACACGGTGTGTTCAGTGGGCCACATGTCGTGTATTATCCGTGTTACACTGTTTCCAACCAGTCATGCCATGTACGGGGTACATGATCAAACCCTAACCTGAAGGGACTACACATCGTGTCCAGTGGACTACACAACGTGTAATCCAGAAACTGTGTGCCACCTATTTTTGGTCAACACACAGAGTCTATTAAGACTTATAAAGACTCCAAAACACAGCTTGGTTTGGGAGATTTGTCTGATGCATGGAATCTTGACTATATGGCATGTACTGCTGAATACACACCATGTGTTCTACTGTTGTATGACCAGAAATCTTTGGCACCTCTAGATGAGATCCTCTATTTTATTTTAATAAAAATTAAAATAAAAGATCATTTTTATAAGGTGAACAAGAAACAAAAGAGGTGGAATAGATCTATAGATTCAGATTTGCATAATGATTAACTTGAATTGAAACAACTAAGTTATTAATTGCGTAAGTCATCAATGAAATATTTAAATAACTACAAACTATGATGTAAGATGCTATAATATGAATTGTAGGTTCCGAACGCAGCAGAAGCATGGTTGGGATGGAACCCAACTTTGATTTTTACCATGATCAATGATTATTTTGGGATTAATATGATGATGAATGCCAGTTTCCATGGAAAATAATAAAAGACTTAGATAAAGAAGGTAGAGGCCCGAAACGTTTAGAGAGGATCTTGCACATCATGTTTATAATTAATTTAATTAATTTTATAAAGAAAAATAATACATGGATCTTTGGTATTTTTCTTCGTTGATGATTTTGATCATCTGGAATGAACCTTCAGGATTATCTCATTGCACTTGTATAGATCCAAAGTAGAATCCCTCTAGAGGTGATCTACGTGTGTTCCGATAGCCTTTGATCGACATTGTTCATTATTCGGGTGCTAGCACGGTGAAGTGAGTGTCTTGTATCGGTCATTACTGATCGCTTGTGATTCAGCCTTGAAGAACATCTACCATTCTTTAGTGGGATGGGAAGAGGATTTGAGATATAAATTGTTTAGCTACACAATTCTCAATTCACCGGGTGTACGATTCGGTGTCGTGTGGTGTCTGGTACAATAGGTGTACTTGTCTATTTATAGGCATAGAACTTCAGTTACAATATTTAATTGCATAACATCAATTAAATACATTCATGAAAAAAGAGAAAACCTATTCTCATAATAATAATACCACATCATTATTTATGGTGCGCCAACTTTCACAAAATTGAATTATAAATAAAATCCGGCGTCGCAAAATAATAGCAGCGTCATTATTATTTTAACTTGTACCAACTTGTTGAATAATTATTTACCGTCTTGAAAATAATTATTTTACCACCGGAATAGCCTTGGCCCACTAGAACTCCACATCCATTTATTGAACACACAAATAAATAAATACATAATTTATTCTCTGAAATAAATATTTTATTTACAAACTGGAAAATAAATATTTATTAAATGTTCAATAAAATAAATAATTATATTTTATTTAATTTATTACATCATTTTAACATGAATAAAATTATTCCACGGTCATGAGAAGAATATTTATTTCATTTATTAAATTAAAATATAATTTAATTGAGACTACCTAAAACAATTAGTGTGTGACCCTCTAGGATTATTTCTCATTGGAATTAGGTGGGATTGCCTAAAGTTTAACAATACTGTCTATAAACGGGTCAAGGAACCCAAAAGAAAAACATAATGTTGCAATAATGACATCCACATACGAATTCTCACTATGTAATTTAATACCTTTGTCGCAATATCTCATCAACCAGGTTTCTTGATAGTGTCATCGAATTTTATGCTTGATACATCTTTCCTTGACTACCTGAAATAAACTCATATTTATAGCATGTCCATGGAATTTCACATGATAGTTCTATTTCCATCAAAGGGCCTAGATATCAAGTTCCATAAATAGAAGGGACAAATCCTTCCTTAACATATCCATTAATAACATGCCACTCATGATGCACCCAACACAAAATACTTCCCGTCAACTGTCTGTGTGACATTTTTCATTAGTAAATGAATGTATGTGAGTCATCACACATATTAATGTTAATATTAAAGTCGAAGGTTCATTATATAAGATCACATATAGAAATATCCTAGGACACCAAAACATGCGAAATTCCTACTGGTGGGTCTATTCACATAATCTTCTGTCTTGGAGATTACCAAGTTAGAACATCATGAGAGGAATTCTAATCTACTTACAAGTACTCACACCTGACAGTCTGTATGCTATGTGTCCCATTATAGTATGTCATCCAACCGTAGAACTATATTTAAGAATATTGTTATAGAATTTCATATGTTTCATTTTCCCCATAATTCCATGAAGTATATTATGATTGATATACATGATTACACAAAGGGTGAATAATGGAAGAATTAATGAAATTATTTTTGTATTTTATGCTTTAAAATGTAATGTGGATTTAACATATAAATCAAGTATACAAAGACTACTATACTATTCATTCTTTTAGGATGAAAATCCTTATATATTATTTCAATTTAATAAAGTAACCACCAACTCTAAGAAACTCAAGTTGGGGAAATATAGTTGGTATCAAAGTAAGTTTAATAGAAACCTTAGGAACTAGATTTAGGAAAACATAGATAAGGAACACAAACCATTGGTTTAGTATGTGTAAAAAAATTATTTAAGGAATAATTATTTTTAATTTTATGGATATATGTTTAAATTTAAGGATAACCATTAGGGTTTATATGATCTTTGAATTTTAGGTAATTATGGGTATGTATATTATTCAGAATAGAAAACAATACCTTTGAGATAACCTTTATGGTTAAAATATTTCTTTAATGTTGAATATTTTTAGGCTATTTTTTTGTGATTATTATCACATTTTTGGATAATATTTATACAGTTTTAGAAAAAGGACACCTCACGGGCTGGGTGATAACTTGTCGCATCCGACAAGGCTACGGGGTTTGAACCCAAAACTGAAGGGTGACAAGGGTGAAACACCTACCACTAGCCTATGTTACATTCTGGTTAACATGCCATTTTTTAGTTACAATATCTAACAAATATATGTTATTTTTATTTTAGGGACATTTGTTTTATCAAATAGATAACCTTGTGATTATAAAATGACTTTGTTGTTAAGTGATTATTGTTATTTTGGAATGTGTTATATATTTTTGGAATCCTTCATGATTTAGGTAAAAAAGATATTATAAAGGAATAAATGTTGAATTGTTTTTTTGATTAAAAAATTATTTTATTGTAGAATTATGGTGTTTTAGGTTATTTACGGAAATGGTTTGAATATATTTGAGAATATGTGATCTAGGAAATTATTTTTTGGGTATGAGAAATTAAGAGTGATTGATGTTATTCAGAAGACTATTTGATCAAATCATTCGGATTATTGGGTTTAAATATTAGTTTAGAATTTTTTTTGAGGAAGGATAGTTATTTTATGAATGATCTACGTTGAACATTGGGTATTGCTTTTCAATTTGGGAGATTATATTTGTATTTCATCATATGGTGGTTCATTATTTTTGGAAATTATCTTATCCTGTACTAAAAATTTTTTTTGGTTAATTTATAAAGATAGGTGGAATAAATTTTTATTATTTTGTGGTTTTTTGGATATATAGTAGTTAATTCTAGTACATGTCTCATCAAAACAATCATTCTCAATATTTAGAGTAAAAATATAATTTTGTGGTGGTAATTAATTAATGTTTAAAACACTACTTAGTAAGTGTATTTTCTTTTGTTATTATTCTAAGAAGTAAAATAATATATTAACTATTGGAAAACTATTTTGAAAAAAGGTTATTTGTTTACTTTTATCAATGACCTTTTAACCTATTACATATTTATGATTTTGTGATGGTTAACTTTCATATGATCATGTTCTCTATTAAAATATATTGGTCTTTATGAGTTATTTTTCTCTTCTATTTCTATATTTTTCTACATAGAATGGTAGTATGTGTTATCTCAGGGGAACATCAAACTTCCCTTTCTTTAGTTTTAAGTATAAATTTCATTAATACTTTTTATGACGCGGGTTTTCAATAAAGGTATTTTAAAAATTAAAACCTAAGTTGTCAAGCCTGAATTCAAAAATTATGAGGAAATGATTTTTTGAAGGAGGGTATAATATAACACCCCAAAATTTTATGTTATTTCTCTTTTTAAATTTAACCTCTTCAATAGCTAATGTTTTCCGCAACAACTATCTTAAATGAACTATGAAATATTATTATAACCTAGACATTAAATTGGAGGAATGAATAATATTAACCACATTATTAAATATATATATTATATATTCAATAAAATGTTTTTACATTCATACAATATATTTTATAGTGATAAGATAAGAATAGATTCAATTTTTATGCATAAAAGCTATATTTTGTTTTCTAAGGGTAGTTTTTTCTCCTTTTACGAGTGCACATGATTTAAATCTATTTTTTACACTTTTATAAATTATATTTTAAAAAATAAAATTATTATTTAATATGGGAATATCAAAACATAATTTGGTTTATTGTTTTGGTATTTTTTTGATATGTTTCATGCTTTAATGAATTGTGAAAAATAATGGATTTTAATTAAAAATAGCATTTTTCACCAAAACAATTTATAGTGATAAATTATAATTTTGAATGGTTTTAAATTATAATTATATCAGTTTGATATCATTTAATTTAATTTAAGTAATTGGAATCAATTTAACATTGACTTTGGATATAAAAACATTTCAATATTTTAAACATTTTTCTTTAAAAACCCAATTTCTAGTTCCATCAATGAGATTAATTTTAAATTAATTTTTTCAAAGTATGTATTTTTTAATTTATAAAAATAGATTCCATTTTTTTAATAATAAATTACAAATTTTGCAAATATTAGCATTTTTTGCATAATATTAAAAGCAACTTTGTTATTTTTTATTACCATGGTTAAGGGTAAATCATGGAAAGGGTAAAAAAAATATTGTAAATATTATAAAATTACCCTAAAAGTTGTCCTAATTTTATTGGATGACTGAGTGTTGACCAAAATCATCCTGGGGCCGATTTTATGGCCTCTTGGTGCCACTTGAACGAGTTTAATCTTTTTATAGTATTTTATTCTAAGGGAAGTCAATTATTTCATACTCATCTTTTTAATAAGCATTACATATTTTATAAGGGGTTATTCAAAAGATATCTACAAAAAAATATCCATTTTAAATATAAAATATCTATCTTCATCATGGTAATTTATTTTTTATTTTTTTATGAAATAAATAATTTCATTAAAGGTATAGACAATGATGATACACTAATTGTTTAATTAATGGAAATATCAATTAAAAGATATTAAAAAAATATTAAAATAAATATACATTGAGATAATTATTGTCCTACAGAAATTTATAGATGAATTTGAAATTTCAATGATATTATAGAAGCTTTTTTGGAATATATCTTTCTTTTATGATATTTTTAAAAAGTCAAGTAATGATTAGTGTCAAAATTGACATTAATAATATTTTAAAATAAATAATATTTTATTAGATGATAAAAAATTCATTAAAATTTAATATTTAGCCACAAAATTAGTATAAAATTAAAAATTTCATCCCTGACTCATTTATCTTTCTTTCTTCTTTTTATAGTAACTATATTAATCTTCAATGAGTAAAAACACATGTTGTCCCGGTAAGAGTTAAAGGGTTTAAATAATGGTTAGAACCAAAAGACAAGGGTATGAATGAGATATAAACATGTCAAAAAATTATTTTATTAGATTATTTCAACCCATAATCATATTATTTTATAAATTACTCACTTTGGAGACGATTTTAATTAAAAATTAATTTATATTAATTTAATATTTTGAGAGTTTCTAAAAGTGCCTCTCACTTCAATTATAAAAGGCCACATCTTCCCTCCCTTCTTCACACCACATTGAGACTTTTATATCAACCAATTACTACCTATTTATCTTATTAAAATAATTATAAAAGTTTGTGAGGCACTTTTATTCCATAAATAGCAACCTAGATTGCTTAATAAGAGATCTAAAGGATGCCCATCGAAGAAGGGGTAATCATTTTTACCAACTCATCCATGCTCATTTATTTTTATACTACATATTCATGTGTTTTTTAAATCACAAAGTAATAAATATATTATAATATATATAATTATATTTTTTACTATTATGGGAAAACCATATTCCACCTCTTATCCATCCTATGAAAAATGAAAGCACTACGCGTGCGTAGGTACAACTTATCTTGTCCAGGCCGTGGTGTAATATGTTTTTCATCACCACTTTATTTTTATGGGTATAATGATGGAAATAATGGATATATGAGATTATTATGATATTAAATTTATTATTGAAAAATTAATATACAATTCTCCTCCTTACCCTTTCACCATTAAGGGAATGATACAGTCACTTGTGCATACGTATAGCCTACCCGCTCCACGATGCGATGTGATTCATTTTCCATGTTAAGTATTAAATAATGATTATAAAAATTTATATAATGAATAAATATGAAATATATGAACTTAATATCATCCTGGATATGAAATAAATATATTATATGCATAAAAAATATAACTTACAAGACAGAACATGCATAGAAAAATAAAGGAGTTAACACCCAATAGGAGGGTAAAAATGAAATATTATTAACAAAACTATATAATTGGATTATATATGATATCATAAATATGTATACTATTATAGAATAAATTAATAAATTTCTTGAAAACATTATAAATGAGAATAAAGTATGTTCAACTAAAGGAAAGTACAAGGTAAGAGGTTATTTCATAATCTCATCGTTATTTGGGATAATTTTTGTTTAAGTATCCAATGGGGAATATTTCCTATACATGTCCATGTTTTCTAAAAATGTTTTGAAAACTGTTCTTAATATTATCCAATTAATTTTTAAAGCCACTTTTACCCCTTTTAAATTTTTAAAAAATATTTTGAAAGGAATCTTCTTATCATTTTCCAAAACAAGGTACATTATGAATTTTCTTACAAAATAAAAAGAATTATTTTTAATTTATACAAAATGAATGAAATTTCCCACCATAATTCATCCTTAATGATTTTGATCTTAATTTATAAGTTTAAGATGTTCTTTTCAAATGAAATATTTCCTTTTATTAATGTGAGACGTTTTAAATAAATGTTTTCAATGTAAAAGTGTATTTCTATCACGATTTTCTAATGATTTTATTAGAGTATTCTCATCTACGTAAAAAAAATTATTAAATATTATGATTCATAAATATTTATTAATTATTATATTAAATACCATATTTAATTAAATGGTTTATTACCAGTTTAACTGTGGATGTATTATTTTGACACCATACACTATATTACTCAGAATTGTTTGTGATTATATTTTCTGATTTGGAGAAATTTATTTGAATTTCATATGTATATGTTTTTTAGGATTCACCCCATTTATACGAGGAATTAATTTTACTTATTAAGTGACAAGAGGGGAAAAATATATCCCCTCTATGCTTTGGTAGTTCTAATAAGACAAACTTGATTGGGTTTTAGCAAAGTCCTTTCCCATTTATTTGATTATTGGTACGAAGGCTTGATAGTGTCAGATTCTTAGAATAATGCCTTGAAAATATTAGATTCATGGTATGAATCCTTGAAAGTATGTTTAATATGTTTTAAATTATGAATTCTATTATTATGAATTCTATTATTGATATTCAATGTGATTATTCGATTAGTTAGAATATCCTTGGTTAGGTTTCATTTTCATGTGATTATTCATATGGAATTATTTGATCATATTTTATTCCTATCATATTATGCTCAAGTTATTGATTAAGTTAAAATTTCTATTGTTATAAACCTTTCCATATTTTTATGCCTTATTTAGTCATGGATTCTAGTATAATCTTACAGTTACTGAGAATTTGAGATCACCACCTTTATATGTTTCATTTTCACTAGGATTCCATGAAGTATATTATGATTGATATGTAGGTTTACAAAAACGGGGGATAATAGTTTACTCAATGAAATTATTTTTGTATTTTATTTTTTAAAATGTAATGTGGATTTCAAGTATGTATCTAGTTTCCCAAGACTACTAAACTATTTGTTCCTTTGGGATGTGATTCCTTGTATATTATGCCAATGTAATAAAATAACCACCAAATCATTGAAACTAGGGTTAGGGTATTTATAAATATTTTTCTATAAATGTTATTAATCTACTTAATTAGATTAATATCATTTATCATTTACTTTTTTGTGGATATTGTATATTTCTTGAAATTTTTTTTGGGTTCTTAGGGAAAATATTCCCCAGAAATTATCTTAATCCCTTGGAATTTATAAATCCTCTAATGTCTTGGGGATGTCACCTAAGAATAGTATCATTTTTCCTATTCTAAATCCAATGAGTATGAGTATATTGTTATACTAATTTTTCAATCATTAGGTAGGTTTTCCACAATTTATACCACAATGTATTGATCATTTTCTTGGTACATATGTTCTTCATTACACAAACTATCAATGCGTTAACCTAAAATAATAATAAATAAATTAAATTGTCGTTTCTTATAATATATCAATATCTAATCTTATGATTGTATAATTGAAGAGTGACAATGTCATCACCTGACCTGGACATCCAATCCAAATACGGAATTGAACTAGACCACAACAATACTCAAAGGGTGTTCCTGATCCCCATCGGTTGGAAACTGGCAACCTAGAAACATACAACAACCAGAGTGAATGATTTTTCCAACATGAAAAAAATAAATGTAATAAAAAATAAGAAGATAACTAAAAATAAATATTCCATAAACAAAATATTGAAAATGGTATAGATACAATTGAAAGTATCAACAAAAATACCCAAGGTACATATCAAAAAATAGCTAAAAAGGAAAAACAAACCATCTAATAGAAACTCCATTTAATAAGTGGGAAATATCCCACTATCTCACCACTACATACCTATACCCATATAAAATAATCCTAGCCACCTCACCACAACACCTTTCCCTTTACCGTAGAATACATAACAAGGTCTACACATTCTCAAGGGAGTGTATAGGGTGTGAACTAAATAGGATCAGAAAGATCACACCCAAGTGTTCCATATCATGTCCCTATAAAAAAAATCCAAATATTCTCAATTTATAATAAATCATAGAATGATAAATAATTTTCACATCTATATCAAAATAATGGAAACATTGTTCCATATTTTCACAATTCCAAAATTAGATACATATCACAGATTCAAAGAATATTTAAAATATTCTGTTTACGTATATATGAAATCATAAATAATATCAAATCAAATCCAAATTTATAAAAATTATAGAACAATAGAGATCACCCCAAGGATAACATGGGTCATGCTCCCTTGGTCACTCATACTGCAAATAACAATCAAGACTAATGAACACTTAATTACCTATATACATAATGTCTATGATACAGGGATAGAAGAATGGACCAGAAAATAAACCCCCCTACAATAGAATGACTAAGCTATTAGATCCAATTACTCAATAATCTAGAAATAGAGGAATGTCCAAGAAATTGACCCCCCTATGGTGTTAAAATATAAGGCCTAATACTAAACCCTCCACGTAGGTACCCAAGGATTCCACGTGTGGAACATATCATATCATTTCAAAAAGGGATCATGAAATTTCACAATACAATTTCAAATAACCATTTTCACCTAAAAACTATGCTATTTAAACCTGTTTCCCAAACAATTTCCTTATTATTTGAAAACCATATTTCTTTTACCAAAACAAGGGTAAAACCATCATTTATTAAAACCCTTTTAATAAAAAAGGATAAAAATTAAAGAATCATGCTAATTAACTTGTATAAAACCATTTATAAAATAAAGATAATAGAACGATTCATCCAATATTGGCTAGAGATGAAACCACCCACCACAAAATTTGGTTCCAAACTAACCATGATAGGATCCAAATTCCTGAAGGAAAGGGTACAAATGAAAAATAATTAGGATTTCCTAAAAAATTATTACCGAACTAAGGCCTCAGATCTACATAGATTAACCCTTTTTGTGTTTCTGAGGCTTGAGGTGCCCGGAGGAGGCTTGTAGGAATTATAGAGTAGTTCAGTTTCTAGAAGCTGGAATCATGGAAGGATTTAATATTGTGATGAGTTACACAACATGATAATGGGTTTTAGATTGTGTAATATATTAGGGATTGAAAAATAATATAAAATAAAGAGGCGATACATTTTTCGGTGAAAACTAAATTCTAGGGATTACACAATGTGAAAAGGGAATACAATTCGTGTAATTACAAGATTATATATGTTTTAAAACATTTCAATCCACCCAGGTTGTCAAACCATATGGTTGTAATGACTCTATCTTGACTCTAGGAGAACTGACAACCCCCTATTTAACGTTTTAGAAATTTATCCATCATGGATGGATTACTAGTTTCCATAATTGATCCTTGGGGAACCTTGTTGATACAAGGTGGGGTTGTCCTTCATTTTATAGATATTTATCATGGTTTTATCTCACTTCCTATCACATCTTCTCGAAGTTCTATGGTGTTTTCTTACCCATAGTTCTTATGGTGTTTCCCTTGGTTTTTGTTGGTGCAGTTGTGACAGGACATACTTGGATGGATGCAGTTCTTGTGAGAGGAGTGATTGGAGATCATTTTCAAGATCTATTCTTGTGCTATGAATGTTGATTACCTTTTGAGGTTGGAGATTAATTTCTTGTCAATTTATTTATGTGAAATAGTAGAGTTATTGTGATTTATTCCCTAGGATCATAATGAAAATTGATCTAATAATTACTTGAAATGGATTAAAGAATTGATATTGATTAATTAGAGATATTTTTGTTTGTACTGTGATAATACTTTTCCTCTTGATTTTATAGATATTGTGATATCTATGGATTTCTTCATTTAGAATGTAGTTTTTGATGAAAATCGGTAAATAACTTACAGAAGAAATTAATTGATAATTAATTAGGTAAAAGATAAAGAGGAATTTTTAATGAATTCGTTATTGTTGTTGTAATTTGATTGTAATAATTTTTTTCAAGTGTACATGTTTAATTGAATGGTTAATTAACATAAATAATGATGTTTATTGTTGATAAAATAATTAAATGGATGTTCAATAAATTGTTTAATTAATTTGTGATAGCATGGGGTAGCTTGTTTCATAGGATTCCCGTAGGTGGAACCTATAAATAATTAATTGGTTAATTAAATATAGAATAAGAACAAGTTGTGTGATAAAATATAATTCCTTTCTAAGCAATGAGTTATGCGTTTACTTGTAAAGGCCATATTCAATGTGCTTTAGAGCCATGAGAGCTCCTTGTGTGTGAAGTTTGAATGCCTTTATTCAGAGAAAAGAGCCGAGTTTCTTTGTTTCTTCATAATACTTGTGGTGTTTTATGAGCAAGGGACGGTTTATCTCAGAGGGTTGTTGAGGTATGAGGTGCAGGGAGGCCTGATTGTTGTGGTATGTTGGACAGGGAGACCCAGATGTGACGTGAGCATGGGATGGCTGATCCTGGAGGGATATTGTGGTATGATGGGCAGGGAGGCCCAGTTTTTGTGGTATTAGTTGATGTATGGAGTGGTGAGATGAATCAAGAAATTCATATTGATATTGGGGAGGGCGCTATAAATTAAATAATGAATTGAAGATGGGCTTAGCCATTGTTATGGAAGATGAATGATTTTTTAATCAGTTGATTAGATGACGACCATGTTTTTGTTTATCTGCTTTCCATTCCATACTACTTGAGGTAGATGGTTTTGGTTACTCTCTTTCCAAGAGGCGTGGAGATGTGTTTGGTATTTCATATGCTTTCCATGTTTAGATTCTCAGGGTTTTATGGGTATATTCTCCTAATATAGGTGGTGAAGAAACAACAAGTATTTTATCTACTCACCATTGTGATCCCCTTGTGTTTGGTTTCTTAGAATGTTTTCATAATATACATAGTAATATGGAATGTAATGTTGTTAAATAAATGAATAAATTTTTAACCCATGGGGTTGGATCTTGCTAGGATGCAATACTGAGGTCGAAATTCTAAGAAGTCTTGGACGTAGTTTTCTTTTGCTTGGAAGTCATGTATATTTGTTTTGATTCAACTATAAGTAAGTTTGAGTTGATAATGGTTAATTATCAGGAAATTAATTAATTAAAAATAAGTGAAATAGATGAAAATGATATAAGATAACATAATGAAACTCTTTAAATGGTTGTGTTCATATAGGATATCTCGTATTAGCAGTGGCAGCTGAGAGTCTAAGAGATGTTAGATTCACTTGAGTAAGACTTGGAAATTACCATTGTGTGATTGGTAGCTATATTATATCATGTAATTTTTGTGTTTCTATATGCTACCCCACCCTATCGATTAGGGAAACTGACACCCTAGGGATTCTGATCCCTAAGGGGTGTTTTACCCAATATACCAGTGGAAGGATGGATGGATGACTACCCCTATTAGCCCTGCTCACTTATCATTATAGTTACTTGTGCTGGTATGCATAATAGTTAGTTTTCCCTGTATATGTGTTTAGAGGTCTATAATGGATTGTGGTTATTTCACACACATGTATTCTAGATATAGTTTCTTAAGGTCTATTATAGGTATAACATGTATATATTGTGATGGATTGAGGATCCATACTCAATGTATGGGATGTGGTGGATTGAGATATAATATCCAATATATGATACAAATTATGAAGGTTGTGGTGGATCCCAAAAACTAGTTGGTCACATTTGGTTACATGGATATGGTGGTCTGTTGTATGAGGTGCATGTTGTGGTGCTTTGCCTAGTTGTCTACGGGATAGCCTTTTTGGAGAGAGATGCTCAGGATGTGCGATGTTGGGGTAGAGTGGAAAACCAGTGGGGAAGTGGTAGTAGGGTACCCTTGATATTAATTATTATATTTCATTATAAGCGATACTTGGTGAGAGTATCCATGGTGAGTCTAGGAACATAATATACTTGTTTAGGTGACATGTTAATTTCACTTATTTTTCACTTTTCTATATCATGCTTTCTTTACATTTTACACGAGAGGCTTTAGGGAGGATCCTATTGATTATAATATTATACTCACCCTACTTTTATATAAAATATTTTTTAGTTTAGTTGGAGTAGGTTGAAGACCAGGCTGATTACTTATAGCTTGGGGGTTTTGCAGGAGCTGTTTGGGCTTCATGGTCTCTTCTATCTTTAATTTATTTTAATACTTGTAGTTTCCCTTTCAATTATAGAAATTCTTCCATGAAATTACATATGGGAACTTGGGTTTTATTTTATATTTGAATATGAGTATGGGTTGGTTGGTGTCTATCTTATCACTCTCTCTCCTATATGTGTTTCTCTAATAGGGTAATGCCTCCCATCTGCATGTTTATTATACCCTTAGTGTTGGTTTCCATCCTAGGGTCTACTGATGGTGGGAATCATGGGTCACTATCTATATTCTCCCATTTCATATCTGGGAGGGGTACACTTTGTGGGGAGGGGGTCGTGAAAGCATATTATCAGACGTCTGGTTGAGGGAACAGTTGATGCTTGGAGTTAGGAACGTGTGAGGTTTCATGGTCCAGTAGGGAAACAATGCCATCAAATTTAATCAAGCATTGTAAAAATGCGTTAATGGATGAGAGTAGGGTATTTATGTCCACCTTTGATCTGATTCATGAACCTTTAAGCTTACATCAACTACTAAATAAGATGATACTGGTTTCAGGGTGGATACATTGGAAAGGATCATGAATCATTCTTCTTTTCAACTGTGTTTGAAATGGTAGAACATGGGATAAGATAAAATGAATAAAAGAAAACAATTAATTAATTTTTAATTCTTCCATATTCCAGGTTTATGATATCTAATCATTTATTCTTTTACAATCATGGCCCTAGGTTGACGTCCTCATCAGGTTCACGTAGAATATTTTCAGTAGTTTACACCAGTAGATTTTCAGAGAGTAGTGGTTGATGATGATGACACTTAGATGATAAAACTATGATAGGTTTAGTGCTAGAGTTTGTAGAGGTACATGGGATTCATTTCCAATGAAGTCACAGAATACTAATTCTAGGAGGTCGATATATCCTTTAGTTCGACCCGTTCTCGGAAGGAGCATTATGTATTGTTGGTTGTGATGATTCTACATGGAGATGCAATGTTGTGGTGGTTCTTATTCCTTAGAGATCATGAGGAGTTGGTAGTATCATGGAAAGAGTTCCTAGACCAGTTTAGAGATGATTTTATTTCTTTCACTGCAAATGCATCCAGTTTCCAAGAGCTTCTTAACCTTTGGTAGGGGAGCTCTAATGTGAGGGAGTTTCAGATCCATTTTAGGAAGTTTCCGAGATATTATTCATACTTGTTTCCAGATGAGAAGGCCATGATATGGAATTTTGAGGAGGCTTTGTATCCATATATCAAGTGATAGGTCACCCCATTTATGATGAATACGTGTCTCTATGTGATGGAGATAACCGAGGTCCTTGAGAGGATGTTAGTTATAACCAAAACATAAAAAGAGAAGAGTTGTTAGTATTACTCATGAAGCATAGTTGTGGTCTGGGGTTCCTAGTTGTTAGAACATAAGAACTTTCGACTAGACGGGGGTAGGTACCAACCCTCAATGTTTCATTTCTTTGAAGGTGGTGGGTCTCAGGCTTATGCCAAAAAATCTGATGCATGTTTTTTTTGGAGACCTTGGTCATCAGCACTGGGAGTTACCAAAATTTTTGTTTAGTAAGCATGCACTGATTGTTTTTCTTCAAGTTCCTCTATTGCGACAGCACTAGATGAGGTACCAGTAGGAGGTCACTCCAGTTTGTGATCAGCAAATATTTATTGGGGATGGAAGAGGATAGCCCTAGGATTCTCCCCATCCCCAGAGAGAATATTGCAGTCATGGAGGTTTTCATCAACATTGTTATAGAGTCCATAGAGTAGGTCATGGTTAGCTTCATGCCTTACTGTTGCCATCGCTGGGTGAGCCAAATGTCGTTTATGGTACCTTTTTCTTATTTTCTTCATGGGTGAATTCCTTGTTTGTTCTAGGAGTGACACACTCCTTCATATCACATTCCCCTTTCCATGATTTGGGACTTTAGGTTGAGAAACATCTAGTGCCCTTGGCATTGACTAAGTCAGTTAGAGGTTGAGCTAACTTTTTTTAATGTATGTAGAGACTATGAACTAGTGTCATGGAATCACCAATCTTGGGGATATTTCTTATGTTTATGGATACAACCTCATGAAATCATCCTTGACATGAATTGGTTGTATTCTTTTCTATCTATTGTGGATTGATTCAGCAGGAAATATGTGTTATTTGATGATGATGGAGAGCCGATAGTGTTTGTTGGAAAGAGGGACCTCGAATGGGTCAAAGGTATGTTTCTTACTTATCAGACTTGACGGACTGGTTAATGACGAGTTCAACAAAATATCAATAGTCGGCATTTCCTAGGGTTGTAGAAGAATACATTGATTTATTTCTGGTGGAGTTTGTAGCATTACCACATTGACAAGAGATCAAGATCGTGATCGAACTACAGTTTGGTATGTATACTATCTCGATGTATCCAAATAGGATAGGACCTTCTGGGTTGTGAGAGCTATGTATACATCTTGATGTTCTATTGCAGTGTGGTATTGTTTGGATAAGTGTGTCACTGTGAGGTGCACCAATTTTGTTCATAAAGAAGGATGACAACAGTTTGTAGTTATATATCTATTATCATCGCTTGAACCTAGTAACTATGAAGAACCACTACCCTATTCTGTAGAATGATGATTTATTTGATCAGATGAATGGTTAAATTTGGTTCTCTAAGATTGATTTATAGTCAATGTATTATCAAATGCATGTAAAGAATTAGGATATCTCGAGGACTGATTTCTATTGTCATCTTGGGCATTATGAGTTCATTGTGACATCGTTTGGTGTGAAGAATTCTCTAATTGTGTTCATGGGGTTACTGAATGTTGTGCTCCATGAGTACCTAGATATGATCATGATGGTTTTCATTAACAAAATCCTTATATAATCCATTTCTGAGGAGGAGCATGCAGAGCGTCTGCATTCCATTTTGGGAGTTCTTCGCCGTGAGAATTAGTTTGGGAATTTCCCAAAGTGAGAGTTTTGGGATCGAGAAGTCCATTTCATGGGGCATGTTGTATCCTAGTAGAGATTAGAAATGGATCTGTGGAATGTAGAAGAAGTTGTGTCTTGGGAATCCCCCAAGACAATGTCAGAGGTTTGCAGTTTCCTTGGTCTTATAGGCTATTACAGGATGTTTATAGCCAACTTCTCTTAGGTTGTGAGTCCTCTGATAGAATGGACCAAAAATAACCTAGTATTATTGTGGATTGATTTGTGTCAGATGGATTTTGAGTATCTAAAGGTGAAGTTAGCCAGTGATCTAGTTCTTTTTCATCCAATAAAAGGATTTCTATTTTAGGTTTTCTGTGATGCTTCGTGTCTTCAGTTGAGCTATGTTTGGATGTAGTAGAGATTGGTCATTTCGTATGGGTATCATTAGTTATACCCCCATGAGAATAAATATTCTACTCACAATATCTAGTTAGTAATAGTTGTTCTTTCCCTAAAGTTGTGGAGACATTACCTCATTGATGATCATTTCTTGTTCTTCACTTATCGTAAGAGCCTTAGGCATGCTTTCTACCAACATGACCTGAACATGCATCAACATCAATGGATAGAGTTATCACAATATTATGACTTAGAGATTTCATATACACCAGGAAAGGGGAATGTTGTAGCTTATGTGATAAGTAGGAAGTTATATAGTGATGCGGTGTGGGAATCAATTGATTCTTAGAGAGTGTTGGAAGAACTTTCAACATTGCACCTAGATATGAGAGAAGTTAGTGGTAGAGGTAATATTTTTCAAATGATGGTGTAGTAATATCTGGTGCAATAGGTGGAGAAATCCCAATTGGGTGATCTTGAGGTAGAGGTATGGAGAGATCGAGTGGTTTGTGGTGAGTCCCCTGATGGTTGGTCTGAGGATAATCCACACTGAGTACTATTTCAAGGAAGGCCTTTCATTCCTTTTGTGATGTGAGAGATGTTTTTTAGAGAGATACATAGTTCACCTTTGGTAGTAAATCCTGGAATGAAAAATATATACCAAAATTTGAGAGGTTAGTTTTGGTGGTCTGGGTTGAAGCGTATAGTTTTAGGGTCTGTGTCTTGATATTTGGTCAACGAGAAGGTGAAGGACAAGCACCATGTTCCCCATGGTTTTCTCTGGACATTATATGTTCTTTAATAAAATTGGGTGGAACAATAAATGGAATTTGTTACTTGTTTACCTTGATATTGGAAAGGGTATGACGCTATATGCGTGGTAGTGGGTTTCTTGATGAAATTGACCCAGTTTATAGAGATAAAGGAGTCAGGCTCAGTGGAAGTTTTGCAAGGCAGTATCTGGAGGAGGTGGTGAGACTCCATGGAGTCTCGAGGATGATCATTTATAATCAAGATCCTCATTTTACCTCTGTAGTGTGGAGAGGTCTCCAGCATGTTTTTGGTTCTCAACTATACCTTATCACTACTTTTCATCCAAATATGAATGGTTATACAAAGAAGACCATACATACTCTTGAATAAATGTCGTTCTATTGTGTCATGAATTTTAGATGTTTATGGATGATGAACCTGCCCTTGGGAGAGTTTTCTTACAACAATTGTTTTCACTTTCCCATCGGTATAGAGTTGTTTGAAACATTTTATGGCTGAATTTTCCATTCTCCATTATGCTGGACTAGGGTCAGAGAGTTAGAAATTCTCTGGCTTGAACTGGTACATAATACAAACGACACGGTTTAGGTGATTCTTGAGAGGATAAAAGCTGTGAAAGTTCATCCTAAATCCTATGATGATAATAGGAGGTGACCAAAGAAGTTTGATGTTGGGGATCATTTGTTCTTGAAGGTTAATCCCCATTTTGGGAAGAGAAGGTTTGGTTATGGGAGTAAGATTTCTCATTGTTTTGTTGGGCCTTATGAGGTGTTGGATCATGTTGGATCCATAAAGTATAGGGTAATACTTCCCCTATAGATGATCTGGATACATGATTTTTTCAGCTGTTTCATCTCTTTCATTATATTCATAACAAATCACACATCATTTATTGGGGTGAGATCAATGTTGAAGATGATGTGACCATATAAGAGAATCTTATAGAGATCCAGGACAGCCAGGTGAAGGTGTTTCACAAGAATTTTATCCCCTAGGTTCATGTCTTGTAGAGACACGGTGGCATGGAGGAGGGAAAATGAGAACCTCAGTCATAAATATGTTCTCAATATCCTAATCTGTTTAGTGTTTATATCTTCACTTATAAAACTATTTATTTATTGGTAATGGACCTTTTCCAGTTTGTTAAATGGATTTCTCTTGTTGGTTGATGTATTCTACTCTATTTTGAGAGGTATCTCCCCTAGGAGTGTTTTTAGGAACTGGGTGTGATTGTTGCGTGGTTTCGTGTTGTTCTCTTAGTGTGGTAGTTGAGCTTCAATGGTGGTGTGATATTTGAGAGGTATCTCATAGGGAGAATATTCAGATGAACCCTTTTATATTTCCTCTTTTGATTGGTTTTGGATTTTCCCAGAGGAGAATATTTTGAGAGAAATCTAATGTAAGGGCCCTGATCCACGTGTATCAACCATTTGTGTGTTTTTGAGGCTTGGGGTTCCTGGAAGAGGCTTAGAAGAAGTATGGAGTAGTTCAGTTTCTAGAAGCTAGAATTAGGGAAGGGAGAACGTCGGGTAATAGACTGGGCATTGAAATAAAAAATAAACAGAATAGGAAACATGTTTTTCAGTGAAAAATAAATTCTTAGGATTATACGATTTGAAAGGGGATCAAATGTCAAGAAATTACCTGATGATATATGTTTTAAAACATTTACATCCACTTGGGTTGTTAAACCCTATGACTATAGGAACTCTATCTCGATTCCAGGTGACCTGATGACCCCTTATTCAACGATTTTGGGATTCCTTCATCATGGTTCGATTCCTAGCTACCCTCTTTGATCCTTGGTGACCTGGGTTGACCCACGGTGTTTTCCCATTCTTATTCTAGTGTTTTATCATAGTTTGATCTTGTTTGTTATCGTATCTTCTCATCATGCTATGTTTCTTTCTTAAACATGGTTTTAAATGGGTTTATCTTGTTTTTTTGGTACGGTTGTACCACGATGTCCTTAGATGGATGCATTTCTTGTGGGAGGAGTGATTGGAGATCCGTTCCATGGTCTATTCTCATGTGAAGAACATCGATAAACTTTTGAGGTAGGGGATTAATTTCTTCTCTAGTTATTTACATGTAATAATATATATTTATCTCAATTTAGACACATGGATCATAATGAAATTGACCTAATAATTACATGAACCTAATTAAATAATTGATATCGATCACTTGGAGATGTTGTTGTTTGTACAATTACTACAATTTACCTATGGATTTACTAGATAATGTGATAACTATTCCTTTTATGGTTTAGAATTTTGTTCTTGACAGAAATTGGTAAAGAATGTAATTCCATAATTATTTGATAATTAATTGGATAAAAGATAAAGAGGCATTTTTAATTAATCTGTTTGTTTTTATTGTAATTTGATTATAATAAAATTGTTGAAAGTGTGCATGCTTAATTAAATTGTTTAATGAACCTGAAGCATGATGTTTCTTGATAGTAAAATAATTAAAGGCATGTTTAATTAATTATTTAATTAATTTTTGAAATCATGGGATATATTTTTCTTAGGTTTCCCATAGATGGAACCGTTGAATAATTAATTAATTAATTAAAGATGAAATAAGAACTAGTTGTGTGATAAAAGATAATGAATTTATAAGGCTTCTGTTTCCTATTTTCTTATAAAAGCCACATGCCCTATACTTTGGATATGTGAGAACTCATTGTGTGTGAAGGATGGATTCCTTTATTTTGGTCTAAGAGCCCGATTGATATGTTTCTTCATACTGTTTGTGATGTGTTGTGATACTAGGATGGTTGAACAAGATGGTATATTGTGGTATAAGGTGCGCTGAGGCCCGATTGTTGTGGTATGTGGGGAAGGGAGGCCCAGATGTGATGTGATCCTAAGATGGACAAGTATAGAGGGAAGTTGTGGTATGAAGGGAAAGAAGGCCCAATTATTGTGGAAACAAATGATTCCTAGAGTGGATAGATGCATCGGGATATGTATGTGGGTGCGGGGGAAGGAATTCGAGATGATGGAACTGGTTAAGGATGGGAATAACAGTTGTTATTGAAGCCGAATTATTGATTGAATTAGTTTCTTGGCCAATTACCATGTTGTTGTTTATCTGATTTCCTTTCCCCAATTATTGAGTTGGAATTTTTTGGTTAATCTCTCTTGGAATCCTCTAGTTTTAATGCTAAAAAATCATGCAACTCATGTAAATCTTGAAACTCATGTAAATCATGAAACTCATGTAAATCATGAAACTCATGTAAATCATGAAACTCATGTAAATCATACAACTCATGTAAATAATGCAACTCATTTAAATCATGAAATTCATTTAAATCATGAAACTTATGTAAATCATTCAACTCATGTAAATCACGCAACTCATGTAAATCATGCAACTCATGTAAATCATGCAACTCATGTAAATCATAAAAATCACATAAATATTCTTTAAATTTTATCAATCATGATTACTCTTGTTCTATTAGGTTTTGTTATGATTTTGATTAACCTTAATCTATTTTATGAGTATTACTTCTTAAGACAGATGACAGATATTTGACTATGTATGAGACACTGTTTCTCTACCAAATTTGTGTCAACGTTTAGTTTACAAATTTGTAATGTCCATGAAATTGTTTCCCTGGCACAATAACTAGGATAGTGGTTACAGATTTCACAACAGACCTAACATCGTAACCATGCTATTGGTTCTAGATTTCACAAAGGACCTGACACTGTAACCATGCTACCAGTTCCAGATTTCAAAAAGGACATGACACCGTAACTACGCTAGAGTATCTAGACTTATCCAAGGACCTAAACTCATAAACGTGATACCGATTCCAGAATTTTCAAAGGATTAGACATGGTTTCCGTGACACTGGTTCTAAGACACCATAACAAAACACCATTCAAAAGATTAAAAAAGGGTATGAAACAGTTTCTATGAAACTATAATAAGAAACAGTCCCAAGTCACTATGACTGTGGCACTATACATGAATCACCACAACTGTAACACCATTACTTAAACAATTTTTTTATCTTTATCAATTAAATTTAAAGGTTGATTTTAATGGTCATATTTGAGTCATTTAATGACAATGAAATATTTAATGTTGTTTTATATATAAGATACCTAACAGTATGTGGTATGAGGTGTAGAGATCATTCTCCTTATCGGCCATACCACAAAAACCTTAATATGAAATACAAGGTGGCACACAAGATGGAAAATGAGTTAATAAAGGGACTGAATGAGACATTAGATAAGAACACATATGAATTTAAGAACACATATTATAAAGAAACAAAATTATTTTTTTCGATGAGCTGTATTAATGTGGATCAAAACTTAAATCATCCTTGAAGTAATAAAAGAAGAGAATAAGAGAAACTCGTTGGACTAAAAACCAAAACACAGATCTCATGACACTCAGTTTCTAAGTCTTCTTTCAGAAGAGGACTCAAACATTAAATATGCTACATCCTAGAAGTCTAGATTTTTATAGAAAAACACTCAGAGAATTTCTAATACCTTCTTATTATATTATACTATATTTTGTACTATTTTTTAATCTTTAAAGCAGTGTGTGTCTCTATACTAAAAAACACAAACTATCTCCTACACTGAACTAGAGGATGCAATATATCCTCACAAAAATATATTTCTACACCTTATTTCACCCATTTATAAATGTGGAAGAGGTCCTTTATAGCCTGGTTGTTTTATTTCCCATATAGAACAGTGGTACAGGTCAAGTTTCCTGGAAAGCCTTGTATACTTTTATGTAAAACCTGATCCAGGGTGCGAATCAAAGCTTTATATATATTTTTCATTGTGGTAGGTGATCACAAAGTGAAGTGGATTAGGACTCATCTTGTGACTGAACCACTTGTTTTAATCCTATTTTTTTTCAAAATTTGTTTTTCTCTGTTTTATCCCTTATTTTAGAAAACTAAGTTTCACTTTATAGTTTTTCTTGGATATCATTTTTAACTATTTTCCTTTAGTAGATTAGTTTCAATAGTTATATCAATATTTCATATTGTTATAATTGAGATGTAATCAATCTTCTGAGAAAATAACTGAATAATCAGACTATTATGAATTCACTTCCTTGATTAAATATCCAATTTTATTTTTAATTAGGGGATCTTCAAATAATGTTTTTATAAAAAATGTTTATAGGAACTCATTTCACCCCCATCTTGAGTGTCCAACTATGACCAAAATTTGTTATAAAAGGTTGTTTTTAAAAAGTTATTTTCAATGATTTCATTTCTATTTCATATATTTTCAATTGTGATTTATTTCTGTTTTAAAGATCTCTAAATCTTTGTTATTTCTAAATTTATATCTCTTTAGAATCTATCCTTTATTATTTGTTATGGATAATATATTGGAAGGTTATGATACCAAAAAACATCCTTACTTTAATGGAACAAATTTTTCTCAGGGGAAAATGAAAATAAAAAAATCATTTAGAATGTATGGGCATTGATATTTTGATAGTAATAGAAGATAAATACGAAATACCAGAATCTCCAAGAACTACATGGAGTGAAGCTAAAAAATCTGTTTACAATAATAATTGTAATGATATTAATACCTTATTTTTTTCATTAGGGGATAAATAATTTAATTTAATTTCTTCATGCAAATATGCCTATGAAATTTGGGATACCTTAGATATCTCACATGAAGGAAATACTAATGTTAAAGAAATGAGGCTTAATAACTATAATATTAAATATGTTAACTTTAAGATGAATCTTGATGAATCAAATTCTGATATGTATCTCAGGTTTAATGAAATAGTCAATACAATGGGCTCTCTTGGAAAGCCAGAGGGTTCCAAAGAAAAAATCATACAGCTACTTAGATGTCTACCATAAAGATGGAGAAGATTCTAAGTATCTATTTGAGAATTATGTGACATCAGTAAGTTTCCAATTAAGGAGATGATAGGTAAATTAATTATGTATGATGAATAGTTAAAGGTAAACAAAGAGGAAGAGGATGGACCAAAGAGAAATTTATTGGCTTCCAAAACCACTACTTCCAAAAATAATGAAAAGGAATGGATACAGACTCATTTTGACAGTACATGTAATGGTGATTCAATATCAAAAAGTGATGAGGAAATGGCTCAATTACCCATAATGTTTAAGATGTTTTATTTAAGGATGATATTATTCAATCAGCCAAGATATAAAGGAATGTGTGATCAGAAGGGAAATTGGAAGGTTTGGAAAATGAGTGAAAAATCTAATGAAATAATTTTCTATGAATGTAAGAGAAAGGTACATGTAAAGGTTGACTAACCCAAGTTAAAGTATAAAAGGAATTGTGAGTATAAATATAGGATGTTCAAAAATTCAACGAAAGCAACTTGGAGTGATTTTGAGGACAGCTCATCCGACTCAGAATCTTTCACATGATGAGAAGGATGATAAATCCAATATGTGTTTCGTGAAGAACACATCAGAGGTAACCCTTGAGTCTCCTGTAGAAAATTCTTATTATTCTGAAGATGAAAGTGATTCTAAAAATATGACTAGTGAGGAAATGTTTAAATACTACCAAATTCTTGAATATACATGCAATAAATTAATATATAAATATAAATATTTAACGAAAAATAATGATCTTGCTTCTTTGGTTAAATATGATCTTACTATAGAGAAGGAAATGAGTTCTCAATTACTTAAATATAACAATGAACATAAATTATATAATGAGAAATTGAGAAATGAATTAGAAAAAATTACCAGTGGTAAGAATACTCTAACACAGATTCTTGGTAAACAATAGCTCCTAAGTATACTACTAGTATAGGATACCAAACTAGATAGAGGAACCTAGATAAAACTCAGTTTATAAGAAAATGTATAAAATCTATTTTCATATCCATTACTTAAAAATCATCTAGTTCATAGACTGGGAAGTCATTCACTGGTTCTATATTTTCAGACCAAATAATTTTTAATTTCATAATACTTTACAAACAGTGTATAGGAATCCTACGAAACAAGTATGGGTTTCCAAATATCTTATTATTAATGTTACTGGACCGAAAAAAATATGGATGAAAAAATTATGTCTTAATTATTTTTTAGGAAATTTGTTTGAAGAGATACGGTAGAATTATATGTTAGTTGGATTGTGGATGTTCAAGGCACATGAAAGTATATTACTCATGCTTCAAGAATTTGATAAATATTGATGGTGGACATGTCACCTTTTGTGACAATGCTAAAGGAAAAATAATTGGCTCTGGCTGGATTGGTAACTCTAACTCAATTTTAATTTCTAATGTATTTTTTGATGGATTAAAATATAATATACTATGTATTTCACAATTTTGTGATGATTATTTTCATTTTAAATTTGAAAATGATGCATGAAATGTTTTTAATTCTAAAAATGAATTTGTATTTTCTGATTTTAGAAATAAAAATGATTTTGATCTTTACATAGAATCTTTAGTTTTTCAAAATGTTTCTTATTTGAGTGTCTTTAATAATGAGTATTGGATTTGGAATAGAAGACTTGGACATTGTAACACATACTCCCTTATAAAGATTACTAGAAAATTATTAGTCAAGAATCTACCCAAAATTGAGTTTCTAAATGACAATGTTTGTAATCCTTGTCAAAAGGTTAAATGACAAAAAATCTATTTCAAACCAAAAAAATAAGATTCAACTTCTAAACCTCTTGATTTGGTTCACATGGACTTATTTGGACCATTTATAGTTTCATGTCATAATGGTAAGCACTATCTCCATGTTCTTGTAGATGAAAATTCTAGATATACTTGGACCTTTTTCTTATCTCACAAAAGTGAATCTTGTTCACATTTCATCAAGTATTTTAGGATAATAGAAGACCTAAGTGGTCTTAAAAATAAATCCATAAGAAGTGACCATTTCCTTGAGTTCAAAAATAAAGATCTTGAATCTTTTTTCTCACAAAATGGCAATAGTCATTACTTCTCTACCCCTAGGAAACCTCAACAAAAGGGTGTTATAGATAGAAGAAATAGAATATTACATGAAATAGCAAGAGAAATGATTAATGAATAGGACATACCTATTTACTTTTGGGTAAAGCTATCAATACAAATTGTTTTATTATAAATAGTGTCTTAATCAGACCTTTTCTTAAGAGAACTCTCTATGAGTTGTGGAAAAATAGGAAACCCAAAGTTAATTATTGCCATGTTTTTGGTTGAAATGTTTATATTCTCAATTCTAAATATATTCTTGATAAATTTTCATCCAAAAGTGATGAAGGAATATTATTATGTTATTAAATATCTAGTAAAGCCTATAGAGTTTTTAATAAAAGAACCAAATGTGTGGAAGAATTTTTAAATGTGAAATTTGATGTAATAGATCCATATGAACCTAAGACCTCATTATAAAACATTCAGGATGATATGTCAAAACTAGATATAAATGAAAAATCATTTGACTATACTATTATGCAATCTGTAAAATCATCCAGTTATAGAAATTCTCAAGATTTCAATATGGATGAACCCAAACCTGTTGAAGAACCTGAAATCACAAGCCCTTATTTTTCAGGATATGTTATGACCCTTAAGAACCATCATTTAGATGCTGTTGTTGGAGTTTCAGATAAAGGAACTCATACTAGATATTCTCTAAGAAATCACGTTGAACATCAATATTTCTTGTCCCAACTTGAAACTATGAACATTAATAAGTAAATCAATGATGAATTTTGGGTGATGGATATAAAAGAATAGTTAAATAAGTTTGAAAGAAATAAAGTCTGAAAACTAGTGGATAGACTTAAATATACCTTGACTATAAGCATTAAATCAGTGTTTAGGAATAAATTAGATAAAGCTGGTAATAATTTAAGAAACAAAGAAAGATTTTTTTGCACAATGTTATAGTCAAGAAGAAAGGATTTACTATAAGGAAACCTTTTCACCAGTTTCTAGACATGAATCCATTAAAATATTGCTTTCATATACAGCACATCTAAATTTTATACTATATTAAATTGATATTAAGTGTGAATTCCAAAATGGGTATATAGTTGAGGATGTTTTTGTTGAACAACCACTGGTTTTAAAATCCCTCATTTTCCAAATCATTTATTTTAAATTAACAAAAGAATTATATGGTTTATAGAAAGATCTAAGATCATGGTATGATTGACTAAGTAAATTTTTTATTTCTAAATGTTTTACAAAAGGTATAGATGATCCCACTCTCTTTCAATTTTTTTTATAAATATTCTTTAGTTGTTAAAATCTATGTTGATGATATTAATTTTAGATATTCTAAAAATTATCTATGTGTTGATTTTTCAAAAATGATGAAAAATGAATTTGAAATGACTTTGATGGGTGAACTAAACTTCTTTCTTAGATTTAAAATCTTTCAAAATAAGAAAGGTGTTATTTTTAATCAAATTATATATACTAAATATATTCTAAAACATTTTTGTTTGGATAGTACTAAAATTTTTGACACTCCAATGAGTACCACCTGTAAGTTGGATCTTGATGAGAATGGTAAATCTATTGATCAAACCACTTATAGAGGAATGACTGGGAGTTAACTATACTTAACTACTAGTAGTCCTGATATTATTTCTAGTGTGTATATGCGTTCTCATTTTAAATAACATCCTAAAGAGTCACATATTCTTTAAATTAAAAGGATTTTCAAATACCTCAAATATACTACCAACTTAGGACTTTTCTATCCTTGAGGATAATCATTTGACTTAGTCAGCTATTCAGATGCTGATTTTGGTTGTTGGGAGTTGGATAGAAAAAGCACCTCTGGAACATGTCACTTTTTGGGGAAGTCACTAGTATCAAGGTGTAGTAAAAATAAAAATTTTATTGCATTATCTACTACCGAAGAAGAATAGATAGCTGCTGGTAGTTATTGTTCTTGGATTTTTGGGATGAAACACACATTTCAAGATTTTGGATATCAATTTAGACATGTCCCTATAAAATTTGATACCAAAAGCACTCTTAAAATCTCTAATAATATTAATTCCCATTAAATTACAAAAAATATTGGTGTAATATATCACTTTCTGAGAGATCATTATCAAAAAGGTGATATCACTTTAGAATTCATTGGAACTGAACCTCAACTTGCTAAACTTTTCACTAATCCATTAAATTATTAAAGGATGAGTTACATTATACATGAATTAGGAATGATCATCCTTGAGTGACCTATTTTTTGTATCATAGTTACTATCCCTCTCTCTCTCATTTTTATTATCACTTAGTTCTTGTCTCATGTTTGTTTTCACACCCATTATGGTCGCATCGTTTAGAGTCACACTGTTATGCAAACATTGTGACTGCCTATTCTTGTATCACCATTATAACTCATAATTTTGTTTCTTAAATATTTTACAATATTTCTATTTTGATTATTTTATTTCTTTTATATCTTATTTTTATGTTTTGTGATGTTTGATCTCCCTAAATGATAAAAACCCATCATTTCGATTCTCTCTTTACTCATACTGTCTACACCCAAACACAATCTCTTTTCTCTCAAAATTCTCTTATTTTGTGAGCCTTCTTTAAATTCCCAGGATGAACCATCCATATTCATCATCTCCTAGAAAAAGAATATATTCAGAGAAATAGAAAAAGGCTCCAATTACCATGCCTGGGAAACCACTAAACCCAAGTCTTGAGGATCACACAGTCGTTATAGAGAAAAAAATTTGAGGTAAGTGGATCCTATCAAGTAAGCCTCTTGTTAAGAAGTCTTGGAAGAACATGTTTGGTTAGAGTGGTTAAAAAAATACCTATCTTTCATAATATTTTTTTTAATTTTATTTGTATGTTCAGTTTTCTTTAAACTCTGAAGATGGTTTAGTCGTTAGAAGTAGGGTGAATGGACAAAGATGCACCTTTCCTTCGAGGTTGTGCAATTCTTAATTAGAAATTCCCTATGAAGGAATTTTTTAGGACTATCAAATAGGTCCTCCACCTATAGGTGACATAAATAGTTTAGAAGAGGATTTGAGTGATTTGACTATGAACAAAATGAAAATAAGGCCTATAGTTGATTAAATAGATGGAGAGAAAAGGTTGTCATTTAAGTTTATTCAACACTAATATGTCCAAGGAAAGGAGAATTTTTTACTCTCATGTATTTAGATTTTTTTTGATACATCTTCTGAATAACGGTCATAAGATTAATATGTACAAGTATATTATCCTTCAAATATGTGACATGATCAAAAAAACATCAAAGTCAACATCTATATTTTATCCAAGGTTTATCTCTATAATGATACTAGAAAAAGGTGTGGTTTTTATAAATGAATAAGTTGGTGAAGATTATTATTTTCTGTACATATAAGGATATTGTATAAGAATGAATATCAGTTGGAATCCATGTAAGAGATCTTGGGTTAATGATAATGATAGATTTTATGAGGATTTTAATCCTTTTGATCAACCTTATAGACCTAAGAATGTCACTCACCCTAGTTTAGATTCAGATGATCTTGTGGAATAATTATTTGAAGGAATAGATGTTGATATAACTGAAAGAGAAAAATATGTTAATAAAGGTGAAGCAATTATAGAAGAATATCATGAACCATAGGATGTTCCCTATAGAGAGTATATTCTCTCTAAAGGTGATGATGATTCTAGAAAAGTAAGTGAAACTGTTGATAAAAGAAAAGTTTCTATTGAAGAAGATGCTACTACTGTGGAAGAGCATGCTGCTAGTGAGGAACATATAGAGTAAGAACATATATAAACAAAAGTGATTTTATCTGATTTAGAAAGAATAGGTAAATTGTTTCGATTAGCTAGAGGTATGATTGAATATGATAGAGGAGAGGGTGTGGAAACTAGTCGAGATATTGAGTCTGTCTATTTTACAAGAGATGCATCTGTTGAGGGAGAGGAAAACTCCATCTTAGAAAGGATTGAAGTGCCAAATCCTATTAACTCAAGCTATGCAGATATATGGTATAGGATTACAAGGTAATTTTTTTTGTTTTTGAGTCCTAAGGAATATCATTTTAGGGATTAGATCATTCAACTATGTTTTAGATGAAACTAGTCTCTAATGTTATGTATTCTAAATAAATAGAACGAGTTTCAATTCCTACTCCTGAAATTGCCTAAGAAACCCCAAGTTATGTAAGCCAAGAAGATCTGAATGTTTTTGGAGAAACTATGTTGTTGGATTTTTTGAAGCTCATGAACACTAAACCTGATCCTATAACCAGTCTTAGTGAAATGGATATTGCATTGATTTTGGATAAAGTCATATGGAAAATCCAACCCAATAAGCTACATGAAATTTATGAAGTCTAGATTAAGAACATATAGTTGAGTGATGAGGTGAAAAAATTAAAATATATGGTTGAAGAAATGAGGAAATACATGAATGATGATCAAGCCCCTGTCGCTCATCTCAGTTTGTATGATAATGATAAGATCCCATAGAATTTTTTATCTCTGATTCAACCAAACTTGATTAAAATGTATTAAAAGGTAGTTGAGAACAACACCAAAATAGAAAATGAGATGAATGGGATTGTTTTTGGAATCAATACTCTAACTGCTGAATATAAAGGATATTTACATACTATTTTGAATTATTTTAAGACTCTCACATCAGCTATTTTTACTCCATGTACTTCTCATCCATCCCATCCTTTGGATAGTGAAATGGTCAGATCAGTATTTAAATAAGAACTTCAGTCTCCATTGAGTGGAACTGATCAGGGGAGTCTATCTACAATTATTTAGAATAATGATAATGTTCTTGACTTGGTAAGAGTTACATCCAAAATTTCCACTAATGATCAACAATAAATCTATAAGAATGTGTATTAGTACTTCAAGAGGATCTATTCCAAGCATTATTTGAACATTCATTTCTTGTATATTGTGGAGAATTTAAAGTTGCCTCCTATAACTCAAGAGTTCAAGGATCAAATTGCAAAGAAAAAATACTTCACACCTACTCTAGAGAAATTTATAGAAAATAAAGATGAATTTGAGAAGGCCTTGTAGTATGGTGGAGAAATCATCACATATTTTATCAAGCTATTGAAACCATATCTGCATGTTCAGATAAAAGCCATCATGGATCCTGTAGTATCTCCTTTGAGACTTGGCCTAATTCCTTTAACCAATCCTGCTTCTTCCACTTCTTTTTCACCTGTAACCATGTATGTATCTTAAGTTCTTAGCCAAATCAAACTTGTTATTGTTGAGAAAACAATGTTATGGTCTTTCACCAAACCAACCGTTTCTTCTTCTATCCTTGAATGAGTTCCATTTCCTTCTCTTCCTAAAAAATCTACCACCTCCACTTCTTCACCTTTGGATTCTACTACTATTGTCTCTAAAAGGATAAATATAATGATATATAATCGTAAGAGGAGTGAAGGATAATTTTTTATATGGCTATGATGTATTTTCATTTTTCAATTTTACTTATACACAATTTATTCAATGAAAATTATCCTCTCTTTGATTCACTTATTGGTCTCATTTAGTTTTTGTTTTTCCTTTCTATTATTCTTTTTTTGATAATCCCAAAGTGGGAGAAGAGCCAGAATTTGTGATAAATGGGGATAAATATGATCTTTTTTTGGTATTTATGGGGAAATAACCTTTATGGGTGAAGAACTACATTTACGCTATTTATTCCATATATTCTCGAATAATTGGATTTGATAATAAATATGTGTATTCCTTTCTAAGTTGTATGTATTGAAAATTCCATGATTTGTGATCATTAAAAGGGGGGATATTGTTGGAATGCTCTTGTTTTAATGCTCACAAATCATATGACTCATGTAAATCATGAAACTCATGTAAATAATGAAACTCATGTAAATCATGAAACTAATATAAATCATGAAACTCATATAAATCATGAAACTTATATGAATCATGTAAATCATGTAAATCATGACACTCATGTAAATCATGAAACTCATGTAAATTAAGTAACTTATGTAAATCATGAAAATCATGAAAATATTGTTTAAATATTATAAATCAGGATTACTCTTGTTCTGTTATGTTTTATTATGATTATGATTAACCTTAATCCATTATGTGAATATTACTTCTTAAGACAGATGGGAGATATTTGACTAAGTATGAGACACCATTTCTCTGCCCAAACTATCTCATAGTTTAGTTTGGAAATTAGAAAAGTCCATGACAATATTTCCCTGACACTGTAACTATGATTCCGATTCTGGATTTCTCAAAGGACATGAAACTGTAATCGTACTACCAGTTCCATATTTTGCAAAGGACCGGACACCGTAACTGTGCGACTAGTTCTAGATTTCGCAAAGGACCTGACACAATAACCATGCTACCAGTTCCATATTTTGAAATGGACCTGACACCGTAACTGCACTATTGGTTCCAAAATTCACAAAATAATAGAAACTATTTCCTTAACATTGGTTCTATAAAACTATAAAAAGACACCATTAAGAAGATTGAAAAAGGAAAAGACACCATTTTTATGACACCGTAACAAGACACAATCCCAAGTCACCGTTACTATGGAAACATTCTTGAATCAATGTAACTGTATCACCGTTGCTTAACAATTTTTATATCTTTCTCAATTAAATTTAAAAGTTGATTCTAACGGTCATATTTGAGTCATTTAATGACACTAACCTATTTATTTCTTTTTTGTAGGCATGAAACAAGATAATACGAGGTATGAGGTGTTGAGTTCATGCTCCTTGTCAGAAATAACACAAACAACCAAAGATTAAATACAAGGTGGTGCACGAGGTGGAAAAGGAGTCAATAAAGTGTCTGAAAGATAATTTAGAGAAGAACATACATGCATACAAGAACAAACAGAAGAAAAAATTGAAGAACTCTTTTTTTTAATGAGTTGCACTACTATGGATAAAAACATTGAAGAAACTTGAAGAAAAGAAGAGAAGAAGAGAAACTCACTAGACTAAAACCTGAACATAGAACCCAAGAAACTCTATTTTTGAGTCTACTTTCAGAAGAGGACCCAAATATCAAATATGATACATCCTATAAGTCCGAAACTACATTAAACAACACTCAGAGAATTTTTAATCCCTTCTTATTATATTCTGCTATGTTCTATACTATTTTATTAATATTTTTAATAGTGTGTGTGTCTATACTAAAAAATACACACTATGCCCAGCATTTAATTTAAGTATATAATATATCCTCACACAATATCTATTTACAACTTGTTTCACTCACATATAACCGATGAAGAGTTCATGTGTGACCTGGTTATTTTATTTCCCATGTAGAACTATGGAAGAGGTCAAGTGTCCTTGACAGTCTTGTGTACTGTTGTGTAAACCCTGATCCAGGGTGTGGGTTAAAAGATTTATATCTATTTTTCATGGTGGCATGTGATCACCAAGTGGATTGGATTAGGTATCTTCTTGAAACTGAACCAATTTTTTTAATCCGTTGTGTTTTAAAATTTAGTTTTTCTCTTTTTTAACCCTTATTTTTGAAAACTATGTTTCACTTTTATAGTTAGTCTTAGATAGTAGTTGTAACTATTTTTATTTAGTTTATTATTTTTAAAAGTTATATCAATATTTCATATTTTTATAATTGAGAAATAATCAATCTTCTAAGAAACTATTTGAATATTTGGACTATTATAAATTCACTAACTTGATAAACTGACCTATTGTGTTTTTAATTAGGGGATATTCAAATAATGTTTTTAACATAAACTCTTATAGGAACTAAATTCACCCCTATCTGGAGCCTCTTACTCCAACCAACACTCTCCATCCAAGAGAGATGATGATTTGAAGGGGTATGGAACATGCTTTCCATATTTATCTTCTCATGGTTGTATGAGTCTATGATCCTACTATAGTTAGAGATGAATTAATGATAATTATATCTCCCCATCACGTTGATCACCTTATTTTTGGTAGATTATAATATTTTCCTAAAATAGCTAGTAATATTCAAAGTAATTTTTTTAATAAATTTATAAATGTTTCTGCAATGGGGTTCGATCTTGTTGGGATGCAATGCTGATGTTGTAATTTTGAGAAGCCTTGGACTTAGTTTTCTTATTCTTGGAGGGAATGGATCTTTATTATGATGCTAATGTTATGTAATGTAGTGTTTTTAATGGCCAATTAATGGTTAAATAAAAAACTAATTTAAAGTTAAAATGATAAAAAGGGAATAAAATAACATAATATAGGTCTTTAAATTTTTGTGTGCTTATAGGATATCTAGTCATAACAGTAATAGGTGGAATTACAAGAGATGTTAGTTATAGTTGATGCTAATAGTAGGATATTCCCATAGTTTGGTTGTGGTCTATATTATGTCATGTATTTTTTGTGTTTCTATACGCTACTCCACTCTACCAGTTAGGGAAATTGACACCTCAGGGATTCTGAACCTTGAGGGGCGGCGGTGTTTTCTCTAATATCTCAGTGGGAGGATGGATGGATGACTACCCCTTATGGCTCTGATCAATTCTCTTGGTAGTTACTTGTGTTAGCATAAACAATGGTTAGTTTCCCCATATATGTTTGTAGAGGGAGGAAATGGCTTAGGGTTATTTCACACACATGTATTATAAATATATTTTCCTAAGGTCGACAATATGTATAACGTGTATAGGCTATGATGGATTGAGGATACTTACATAGTGTATGGGATGTGATGTATTGATGTATAATACCTGATGTATGATACACATTGTGAGATATGTGATGGCTCTCAAAAAATACATGGTTACTTTTGGTTACATCAACATGGTAGTCTGTTGTATGTAGTGAATGTTGTTGTGATTCACCTAGGTGTCTGCATGCTAGACTTTTTGGAGAGAGATTCTCAGGACATGTGACATTGGGGTAGAGAGGAAAACTAGTGAGGAAGTGGTAGTAGGGTACCTTTTATATTATTTACTATATTTTATTGTATGGGATACTTAGTGAGAGTATCCATGGTGAGGCTGGGAACATAGTATACCTGTTTATTTTATGAGTTATTTTCACTTATTATTCACCGTATTTTAGCATGATTTATTTAACATTTTCATGAGAGGATCTAGGGATTATCCTACTAATTATAATGTTATACTCACCCCATGTTTATATAAAATAGTTTTTTGGTCAGTTAGAGGAGTTTTGAGATCAGGCTGGTTGCTACTATCTTGGGGGTTTTTAGTATCTATTTGGGCATTGTGGTCACTGCCGTCATTAATATATTATGGTACTTATAGTTTCCATTTCAATTATAGTAGTTCATATATGAAATTACATATATACACTTTTATTTTCTTTTATATTATAGTATGATAAAGAGTTGGTTGGTTTCTATCTTATCTCTCTTTTTCACATAAGTTTCTCTTAGTGGGTAATTCCTCCCATATACAAATTTAATAGACCCTTGCTACTATTCATTAACCGGAGTCCTAATGGAGGTGGGTCTTGGGAGTCACTATCTCTCTTCTCCCATTTCCAACCTAGGAGTGGAGAACTTTTTGGGGAGGCTTTGTGACAACCAAAACATAGAATTGTGTTTCCCGATGAAAAATGTTTAGTAGACAATATTGATCAACACATACCTCAAGAATCACACATGCAACACCATAACCAAACCAATTCTAACCTATACTTGAGGAATAATTGAATGATCAACAAATAATGTAGAATTAATCCACAATAAATTGATAAATAAAAGAAATATAGAATTGAACCATTTATAATTCCAAAAAGAAGGAATAATGGGATGATAATTAAGAAAAAATTCCAATTCATTGATAATCAATAAATATATGATTAAAACACAAAATGAACAAGATAAATGGAGTTTACAACCAAAATGGAGAGATTTTACAGAATAACTAGTGATATTAGGTCTAATAAAGAGTGATTTAGAGGTTACTTAAGGGTTTCAATAGCTGAAATTTACGTAAACACTCTTACTTAACTAGCATAGCATGTGGCCATTGGTTGGCTGATGGACACTACAGCTGTGAAGTGTATTTAGTCTAGCCCATCAACTGGTTGGTAGAGACCATCGAATAGCTAGCGGAGGACCATTGGCTATATAAAGAATGATTGTCGCCTGGGACTCCCCATTGGTGGGTTGGTGGACTCTAACTGGCAGGTTAATGGCAATCCTATAAGAACCTCACACTAACAACATTCCATTAGCTAACTTGTGACCTTCTAAAGCAAGAAAACTAGGTAAAGGAACCTTGAAACACCACCAAGTCATCCTTGACACCATCTAAACCTAAAATAAAACATATTAAAAATAAAAAGTGGGTATACCTAAACAAGGATGTAAAAATTCTCCCAACTATAGGATTACCCCTAGAAATTCACATGAAAGAAGGATGCTCTGAAAGGAGGTAAGACCAAAACTACCTCACTAAATATTTATGATTCTATGACTCATGATATTCTGATCCCTACCACCATAAAATATTTACCAATAGAATAGACTTCCCATGTAGAACATTCACAAGATAATTGATGATCTCCATTGGTTCATCCATATTTGAAATTTTTGGTTCCAAATCAATCTTCTCCTAACTCAGAACTTGGGAAAGATTGAGATGATACTTCCTAAGTGGAGAAATATGGAAAAAATCATGAATAAATATCAATCAAGCTAGTAATTACAACTTATAAGTATCCTGATCAAGACACATAGTGATCTCAAATGGTTCAACATATCTCAGATCCAGATTCACCTATTTCCCAATCTAACAATTACCTAGCTGAGGAGAAACATTAAAGAATACCCAATCAATAATGGAAAAATCCAAAGTACATCATTGATGATACACTTACAATTTTCCCAGGACTGATTTGTAAATAATAATCAATTTATATCTTTAATCCCTATTTATTTCTCCTAAATGAGAATCATTCTCACAAGACAGGCTTCACCCACCTCCATCTAACAAATAGGTGACCTACACATGAATCTATAAAAATCCTAAAATGGTTCTATTCTGATTGAAAGTTGGTAACTATTATTATATGGAAAATCAACCAATCCTAGCTAGATATCCCATGATCCACATAAATACAAGATGCTGGCACAAATAAAGTCCTCTAGAATTTGGATTGCATACATTGTATAACCATTTTTTGGGTATGGTAATCGATACTCAACCTGACATGAGTCCCCATCACCACTTGAATAATTTTTTGGAATTGGGAGGTGAAATTGGGATCCTTATTAGAGAAAATAGCAGGGGGACCCCAACAACCACACAATCTCATACACTTATAGCTTACCAAGGTATTCATCCTTGGTTGTGTACCTGATCACAATTCGATGAGTTGAATACATCAAATAATCAATCACCACCTAGATGACATTATTTTATAAGGATTACATGGTTGTATTACTATGAAAGTCATGGAAACCTCACCCCATCTCCATACTATCACTGTAAGAGACTAGTTCATACCTAAATGATTCAAATTATATTCCTTAATATACTAGAAGGTGTAGTAGTGCATAAAAAAATTATTAATGTCATGATTCATACTCAACTTCCAAAAGATCTATTTCATGTCATAATATATCTTCATAGTCCCAAAATTAATGGACCATAAAGAACTATAGAAATCAGGAAACAAAAAGTTCTTAATATATAAATGGATAATAGATAGACTCTCAAAGCTATGGATTATATCAGAGGTAAGAGATAAACCTAGAACATTCTTCCCACTATATAAATATTCTTTGACTCCTATGAATCCATCATCCTACCACTGGTCACAAATAATTGACACAAGGAGAGATGATGCAAACAAAACACTGGTAAACACTATACCTAAATCATCCTTCTACATGTACAGATGTAACTAAGAAAAAATACCTTTAAGGTTATATGATTACTATTCTATTACTATTTGAGAATGTAATTTCATACCGAGGGCATCAACAATGAAATACCCCTTACTTATGGTGTTGGAAATGTCAAATTGAATTGTCTGTAGGTACTCCACATATCACCTCTAACCAATTCTAGATCATTCTGAGAAAATATTTAAATAAATATTTTATGATTATAAGAGATAGGGAACCACTCCATGATAAGATAGTGTCTCTAACACTAAAGTGCATGAATGGAAGCAGTGAGCTCTGAGTTGTGAGTGGGGTAATTTTTCTCAAGAGACTAAAGATTTCTAGAATCATATGCCACAACATGGTCATCCTGTATAATTACTCACCCCATATAAACATTGTAAGAATCATGATATAACACTTATAACTTACTAGGTTTTGACAATATCAAAATAGGTGCTGATGTAAGACATCATTTGAACTCATCAAAATTGGTCTAACACTTTGTATCCTAAGAAAATTTCACCCCTTTCTTTGTAAGAGAATTCAATAGAATAATAATTTTGATAGTTTCCCATAATTGTGGGGACTCCCCAATGTTTCCAAAACCACACTCATATGGTGATCATTATCATGATCATATCTCGAATTAACCAGGATATCATACACAAATACCATAATGAATGAATTCAAATAAAGGTGGAATATCAGGTTCATCAAAGTCATAAACAATATAGGAGTGTTAGTTTGGAAAAAGGCATCAAAATATATTTATAAAGTCTATACATGATACTAAAAGTGGTATTCAATATATCTTTTTCATTAACTAAAAGATGATGATTAGCCACCGAAATATTAATTTTTGAAAACCACATAGTCCCTTTAACCAATCAAATAAGTCATTGATATAGGGAAATGATACTTTTTCACTAATATTACCCAATTCATCTTCTAATAGTATATGTATAATCAAAGAGAGCCATTATCCTTATTAGAATAGTGCATGGGGAAACACTAGGGTGAATAAATCACTTATTTCATAGGATATCCAACTGAACCTTTAGTTATTTCATCTTTACAAAAAATAATACAATAGGTGGGTATTTATGTCAGTTGGGTACTAAAAATCAGATATTTATAAAAATATACAAACTTTTTGGAGGAATAATAGATAAGTCATCTAGTAATACGTCAGGGAAATTATGATCAATGAAGGAAAGATCAAAATGATAGTAAACATCATCAGGACTAACCACAATGGTACATGAAATACTCCCATTCTCTGGGTTAAAAGACCCCATATGACCAGACCTTAGATCTCATTCTTCATAGAATACCCAATATCCACCATTGGTATTAGATAATTAAACACACCAATGATTAAAATTAATCTTTATCTGGTGAGTAACCAGCCAATCCACCTTGGTAATGGCGTCAAACTGATCCAGGTCAAGAACTATAAAGTCCAAGAGTAACTCTATATTAGTTATAAAATTATATAATAAAGTACAATGAAATCCTTACTCTATCCTCTTGGAAATACGAGTTTCCAACTCTATAACAAAGGAAATGAACTTTTTCAGAAGTTTCAACACATCTACAAAATGGGTGGATATAAACAAGTGTGAGGAACCCATGTCAAATAGAGTAGTCACTATAAAGGATAAAACAATAATAGTAACTCTAAATATTTGTAGACTCAAATCAACTTATACTAAAAAATCATATATTGTGTGTAGGTGATTCACTCTTTAGGCTTGTGATAGGAGCACTATTTACATTAAAACATCTGATTATAACATAGTGCACTTTTAGAAGAAGATACCCAATCAGAAGAGGGTGTACAGAGAGCCTAAAAAAACTATACAAATGGACTCAACATCCAAAAAAACTATAGTTATTTGGAGATGCAGGGAAATATTGTCCAGTGTGCCACACCTTTCCACATTGGTAGAAATTCAATGGTATATTTCTTACTCCCACTAATGGAGTGGAAAAACTATTCTACTGAGAACCACCTCTACCTCTCTTATGACTATCATGCCACTTACGCTTTTTCCCCTGTTTCTGCTGGATTAACCATTAGGGGTAATAGAAGATCTAAAAAACCCTGAATTACCTATTAAATATATTTTTATCATCATTTCCCTATTAAATATCTCAACATTGGTGCTGAACTTTTTTATATATACCTATGATTTTATTTGAGGATGTAATCCTTGCATATATTTATGAGCCTTCAAATAATCACTACTGGAAAACTAACCTTTACCAACGGTTTGGAACCGTTGGTATATGCCTCCAAACCGTTGGTATAGCCTATACCAACGGTTTGGAGAACCGTAGCCAAGTAAGCCGTTGGGATAGGCCTATACCAACGGTTCTCCGAAAACCGTTGGTATAGACCTATACCAACGGTTTTGGAAACTGTTGGTATAGGTAATATGAAATCTATACCAACGGTAATGGAACCGTTGGTATATAAATTCCAAAAATAAAATCACCGCTGGGATTTGATCCCAGGACCCCTCGTTTATAATCGAACGATTTAACCACTAAGCTAACATCACTTTGTAAACATAATTTCATAAATATATATATGTATAATCATAATTATTTAAAATTTTGATTTATATAATGTTCTCGGTTAGTAGATCTGGAAAAAAATTAAAGAACCTATCCCAACAGTTTTCAAAACCCTTGGGATAGGTTTGGGTGGGTTGAATGTATGCTGGCCGAAGGTTGAAATTTTCCGTCCTCTTTCCCAGCGGTTTTGGTGAACCGTTGGGAAAGAGGAGGGAAAGTGGACCCTTTCCCAACGGTTTTGGTGAACCATTGGGAAAGAGGACTCTTTCCCAACGGTTTTGGTGAACCATTGGGAAAGAGGAGGGAAAGACGACCCTTTCCCAATGGTTTTGGTGAACTGTTGGGAAAGAGGACTCTTTCCCAACAGTTTTGATGAACTGTTGGGAAAGAGGAGGGAATGAGGACCCTTTCCCAATGGTTTTGGTGAACCGTTGTGAAATGGTAGCTATACCAACGGTTTTTACAAACCCTTGGTATAGAAGTGTTGGCAAAGATCATCTTTTCAGTAGTGAATCATTTGTCACTACCTATGGAGAAAATTGAACCAAATCTATAAAATGGGTGGTGTACATTTTCATCAAATAATCCCCTTGATGTAGAGAGAGAAACACTATAAAATTTTCAATCGTCAAACATTTTAGATAGAACTATTAAAATAAGTGGGTTCTGAATCCTTTTAACTCCAAACCCACATGCTACGTCTTCTAAACTATAGAATCCCTCCACCCTTTACATGGAACTTTGAGCTAAAATAATAGTCACTTCACCTTAATAGAATTTGGTGTCTCCAAGAAATAAAATAACTAATCAATATTCTCTAGCCAGTCCTCAGCATATTGAGGTTTATTCACACCCTTAAAGGATAGGGGATTCTTATATAAGAACTCACACACTCAATACTTCTATCTTCTAGCTCCGGGTTGTGACTCAAAAATATGGTTCTAAATAGGTGGTGTGTTTTGGTCCATGAATCTAACTACCCTTATGATAGCCTCTAGTAGACTCTGATCAAGAAGAGGATTTTCTTGAGGATAATTATCTCCTCCACTCTCCCGAGGAACCCTTCAAAGATGTCTCAGAGGCATGTTTATACAAAAAAAATAGAAGGAAATAATCATAAAATAGATTAATATTATTTTTAATTTTAATGAACATAATTGGAAACTAATATCAAGTTAAATACCGAATATATTAGACACACAACCCAATATCCCATGGTGACTTGATTCTATTCATGAAAAGAGATGTCTAGATGCTCACTGCCACCAAACTCTCAAGTCCCAAAAATCCCATATCCTGTTTATAAACTTCCAAAGACATAGAATAAACATTATTTGATACCATATCATCCCAAACCAACCTAAAAAACCCATCCAACTAAGCTTCAAAATAGACTATGGAAAATATTGAAGGGCGTCCATGATTCCCATAGACTGGTGACCAACACCCATGAAACCAATAATAGTTATAGGGAATGATTTTCCCAACATAAAAAAGGATAAATGGAGTATAAAAGATAAATATAAATATAAATATAAATAAATATAACATAAAAAAGAGTGAAAATGAGAGTGATATAACCAAAAATTGAAAGAAAAACACCCAAGGTACATGATTGAAAACAACAAGAAGCATAAACAAACTTCCCATAACTACTCCATGTGACACAAGGGAAATATACCACTATCTCACTACAAGATACCCATAGCAAACATAATTACATATCCCTAACTCACTAAACTTCCATTTACTTTCCTATATAATACATAACAAGGTTCATACCATCCTTAGAGTCTGTGAATGGGTTTAGGTAACCATGGTCAACATGATCCCACTGAGGCATTCTATTAAAATTTTCTATAAAACTATCAAAATATGTCATTTTAAAACAAAAAATGGCAGGATAAATATTTTTCAAATTTATTTCAAAGTCATAGTAAAATAGTTCCTCTATTTCAGAATTCAAAATTCCAGATATCAAAGTTTCAAAGCATATTTTAAATAATACATTTACATATATCAAAAAATGCATTATATTATATTAAATAAAATTAGTACAAACCTAATAACAATAGGGATTACTCCAAAGATAACATAGTCTGATCTTAATAGGTCACTAATACCCAAAATAACAATCAAGACTAGTGGAAAATAAATTAAATACTTCCAAATAATCTATCATATAGGGATAAAGGGACAACCCACAATGCAAACCCCTTACAATTTTAAGACCATGTTCCAAGAGATAATTAATCTAAAAAATACTAATAGAAGAACATCCTAGAAAGTGAACCCCCTATGGTTTCAGGAGTCAAGTCCAAAACTAAAACCTCCATCTAGCTACCCAAGGCTCCCATGTGTGGAATATTGGAAATAATATTAAAAAATGGCTCATCACATTTCACAACATAATCCCAAATAAAATTTTCACCAAAAAACCACACTTTGAAAACTCATTTAACAATGCTTTGAGAACAATATTTCTTTTACCAAAAAAGGGGAAAACATCCTTTATCAAATCTAATTTATGAAAAAAATAATAAAAAATTCACGAATCATGACAATTATCATATATAAAACCATTTAAAAAATAAAGAGAATCAATGGTTCATCAAACATAGGCTAGATACAAAACTACCCTTCTCAAACCCAAGTTAGAAACTAACTACGATGAGATTCACATTTCTGAAGGAAAGAGACAACAAATAAATAGAGAGGAGGCCCCAAAAAATGATTCCAAAAACCAAAAATCATGTTTTAATAATGAAAAGTTCTATAAGATTAAATAAATCAACTCCCACATGAAGAATATCATTCACCACACCACAAAAAACATTAGATCCAGCCTCTTTGGGATAAAAATGATATATCTATAAGTAATTGAGAAGAAATCATGACATGATCGATAGATATGACCAATACAATAAAATAATACTGCCAATTACAAGAATAATGGAAGTACTTAAAGATAATTAAACAAACATACCTACTTGTTGAAAAATAATCAAACTAGGATCAAAACACTAAGAAGACATGATTGAAGTATCTTTGAACACTAATGGACATCTATTATAGGAAAATTGTTCAGATTTAGTTTGAAAATGTATGTTTAGGAGGTTAATTAAGATTTTTTCTAGCTCATAATTACATTAACATGCTTACTGAAATCACCCATCCGAAACCCACCTACTATTTGATGGCCATTATAGACACATAGTGTCCTCTAGATAGATAGCCGACTAGTACATGTCTATAAATAGAATGCTCTTAGCCTAGGGATCCCCACTGATTGGTCAATGGTCTCTCACCTGCAGGCCAATGGGGTTCCTATTGGAACCCCTTACTAGCTGTATACCACCAACTAGACGGTGGACTTCTATGGTCACCAAATAAGGTTGGGGGACCATGAAACATCACCAAGTCACCCTCAAAGAATCTTAATAGACGATGGTCTTATGTAGGAACCAAATAAGGTTGAGGAACCATGAAACACAACCAATTCACCACCAACTAGGTTCTCAAAATAAGAAATGACCTAATAAATGAATGTAAATTCCTAATATTCTACTAGGATTGGATATTTATACACTTCATGTGTAGTAGATAAAATAATTGATGGAATGAGATTCTTTTGATTATTTTTTAGGATCCAAATTTATACCCGATGACCGTGGGATACCTAGGATATATCCTAGGATCTAGATTTATGCTTCATGACTATAGGGTTATTTGGACACATCATAGTATCTAACTTTATTCTTCATGAAAATGGGATTAATGGGATTATTTTGTAGGTACATAATTATTAATAATGTCTATGGGATGCATGGGATTACTTCTAATGATCTAGATTTATGGTAGTTTATATGTGATTATGGTATTACCTCCAATTTATAGAATTATTCCTTATGAAACATTATGTTCAAAGAAATTTTAAACTAGCCACAGTAGGTATGGTTAGTCCAATGTTTCAACATGGTAATTGTGGAATTATAGTCATTATTTATCAAGTCTTGTTTTTTTAATTACAAACCTCAATATTCACTATTACCTAGACTAGATATGTTTATAGATTATATTGGTGATGGCCTACAAATTCATAATCACACCTTCCTCAAACCACCTTATGTACTTGAGAAGACATCATGATTTCTGGATAAGACAAAGGCAAGTACCCTTTGACAAATGGTTTATTTAGCTGGTGTGTTTCAATGGAGGTGGAACTGGGCTAGAAATTGGGTCCATTTTTTTGTTTTTCTTAATTTTAATTGTTTTGATACTTTTATCCTAGTTTTATGAGATGCAACCACAATGGATCATAATTTTGTATTTATAACTTTCATAAAATTGTATAACTCTATTTTTTGTATATCATGGGATGTGTATTTTACAATTGGAACTTCATGTGATGTATTCACTCTTTATTTATCTTAATTTATATTATTGTTATTATTTTAACTATTATTGAACTATGATATGAGGTTATAGTTTCCCATTGTCACACCAAAGATGCTCTCTACTAGTTGTTAGCCTCTAGAATATGGGAATGTGTGCTTGGGTCCATGTAACACCACCGATACTGTTATTGTAGATTTATCTGGGGATACATTGTTATATAATACATCATTATTATTTTTCTATGATTTAAATGAGTTTTAATGTAAATATTTTAATTTCATGAAATAAAAAGATTATTTTATGAGCAAAGGGATGTTTTTAATCTTTTTTAAGTTAAATATTTTTATTTGACTAAAATTTTCTGATCTATTAAATATTTATTTTTTGTAAGTTTTCATGTATTATCAAGGAACGTTTAGAATCATTTTATTTGTTTATGATTGATTAAAATTTTTCTTTATGAAACCATTTTTAGTGAAGAAGCGGGTTATATATTTAAAAGTATGTTTTATAAGAGATAGAAGTTATATGTTTTAATGAAACACTTTTTTAAAGGATTTCAGTTATTTCAATGGTATAACATATTTTCTATTTATTTTATACCCCTTATTAGGATTTATGTACTCATAAAATGTTTTCCAATGTTTTTATAGGGATTGAAGTGGACTGGGAAGAATTATGAAATTAATGTTCTATTTATGAGGTTTCTACCTTGAATAAAGTAGGTATATCATTTAAAGAGTTTGGATATATGGAAAAAGTTCCACTAAATATGAAAAGTATGTGTTTTTTCAATATATGGTATTTCACTAATTCGATAAAATTATAATCCTAAAATGTTTGGTGCATATAAGTGTTTCAATATTTTATATAAACCATTCATTTATGGGATGGTTATATTTGGGACTTTAAAGTTTGTATCAAAGAAGGGTTTAAATAAATTTAGAAGTTAAGATACTATCAGTTGAGGATAATTTAAGTATTATTGATAAGATCATGGTTTGATAAGTTTGAGGGTGATAAAAAATTAAAATTAATAAATTCTTTTTCATGTCCTATTATATTGGAGGTGGTTAAGGGATTTTTAGGAGACATTTATTAGGTTTTAAGAAGAATAAATGATTGAGGTATATATAATACTAGGGTTGAATATATAATTTAATGTAAATGTTATTTAGGAAGAATGTTATTATATTTCTGGGGAGATAATCTGAATGATATAGATAAACTTTGGGGTTGGTAAATGATTTATTATTGTGGTAAATATGATTATATAAGATAAATAATATTTTATTTTTGGGATTAAAATTTGTGTAATATAGATAAATTTAGGGATTGAGAAGTTATTTTGTGGTTAGTATGTTAATTTTATATTCTAGGAAGTTCACTATATTTTTAGAAATATTACATGGTTATGATATATATTAAAAACTACTAAGTAGTATATGATTTTATAAATTAAGGAATAAAGATTGAGTTTTTATTAAGATTGAATATCATGGTGATTCATGTTATTTTGGGGAAATATAATCTATTTTGGTTTTATAAAATAACAAGGATGATTTTTATGATAATTGATGTTCAATTATTTTTGGGATAAAAATAATGTTAATTTCTTTAGAGAACTTATGATCAAGGTTTTCCAAATTTCTAGGGTTTCCTTTCCTAGTCTCTATTATTTTCATTTATTAATACTTTATCTCATTTTTCATCCTATATATCTAAAATACAATATCTTGAAATGGATACATTACTGTTTTATATTCATTTATAAGGAATTAATGGTATCTTTTCCTCATTCATTTATGACTCACAAATCGCATTGTTTGGAATGGATTTTATTGAATAATTCATGTTTCAATAAGTTATATACTCTCATCATTGAATATTTTATTTTAAGTTTAGTTTATTATATCCCATGATTATATTATATTTTATTTACACTTTTTTGGGGATTTAAATTTATTTATCATAAATTTTTTGTTTGAATGATTCTTAATTCATAAATTATAATGTTTGTAAGGGTTTCATTGTTGCAATTATCATTCCTAGAGTCAAGTTTCATACTATTAACAAATTCAATTTAAAAAAATTTATTTTATACTCTATTGAATTTTATTATCATAATTAATAAATTATTTAAATTATTTAAAATTACATTTTATGTTATCTTCCTTTATATTTTTATTTATATATTAGCAAAGTTAAAAGGGATTTTCTTGAATAAATTCCTTGAGACATAATAAATATTCTTGGACCATGATCCTGAATGATTAATATATTTTACAATTTTATTTATCATGTTTTATTTTATATTTTACTTTGCGGAAATTCAATTTTCATTCCATGTTCATATTCTCTAATAAATTTATTATTTTGTAAAAAAACATTTTACAAAAATAATTCACCACCTCTTTATTGATTATTATTCTCATATATATCCATTTTTATTAAAAAATGTTTTTTATATTTTAGAATAAAAATATATATTCTATTCTGAATCATTTATATTTCAATTTATCTCTAGTCAAAGGAAAATTTTATATTTCTTTCATTGAAGTGGTTTTTTTAAAAACTGTTTAAAAATCCAAAAATATATTTCGTCCCACTCTTATATATACCTTTTATCTTCCACTACATATTCCTTATACTTTACTTTATTTCCTTTCATGGTTTTATTACTGGGGATTCTTTTTGAAATTATGGATTTTAAAGTCTTCTTTCACCCCTTAAAATTTATTTCGATTTGTTTAATGTATTTCTACAATTAATAAACCTTTCATCATTAGGACTAAACCAGAATTTTAAATTGGGGATTTTGGTAAAGGTAATAATTGTTTTCAAAATATATATCTTATATATTGATTTTATGCTATTATTTGATCTATATTGATAAAATTTTATTCTTATTTAAAGAAAAGTAGTATTATAGAATAAGAAACCTAAAATTGGTTAAACATTTAATGAGATATATGCTTGACGAATATGAAATAGTAATATTTTTTGTATTTTTTTCAAGAATATAAAATTACAAGGATGAAATTTATTTAAGGAGGGAGATTGTAACTATCTAGTTATTTTTAATAATATATCACTTTTATGTTTTATTAATATTAAATATTATGAATTTATATAATTACTTTAAAAATGGGTATATGTTTTTATCATGTCTCAAGGATTATATATAATTAATTAGATACCAATTATGCATTAAAAATTATTATGTTTACTTTATGACATAAAATATGATTCATATGAAGGTTAAATATATTTCCAACATGTGATTTTTATTTTTATCTACCTAAAGAATTATTTAGTTGTTGGATACTTTACAAATTTATATTTATGTTAATTATATATATTTATATTTATTATTATGATAATTCTAACAAGATATGAGATAATAAAATGGTTTTTCATGGGAGAAAAGAAAAGTTTTTATTCTAAATCAATTTTGACTCTATATATTATACAGTTTTATTGAAAATTTTATTTTCATAATTTTATAAATTTAATTTGATATAATGGATTTCTTTTTTACAATCAACATGTCAAAATTAGTTTAGGATGCATTTTTGGTATTTTTTAATGAATGTTTATTTTTAGAGAATACTTAAAAAAATATATTTTTATGAATACAATATCATTTATAACATCATCATGATATAAATATGACATAAATATTTATGAAACTCAGCATCGATGTAACACTTATACTACTAAGATAAGGGTTAAAGGAAATGGTTTAAAAAATATTAAAAGTGATAAGATTTATATACATTATGGATTTCAATAAATTTTAATGATAAAATGAATGGTATAAAATAATTTAAATTTTCAATTTTCAATTCCATAGTTATCTAGATATTTTTGAATTGAAATTATCAAAATAACCGTAAAAATGAATTTTAAGCGTATTTAATGTTAAAAATGATTTATAAATTAATAAAAACATACTAAAACATTGTCTTAAGTAAATTAAAGGTGGAATATGGTTGATAATATAATATATTATCCATTTAGGATCCACATTTCATTTTAAAATTACATTTTCTACCCTTAAAGATAGAATATTTTTTTAAATTCCCATGAATTTGGCCTTTTAAAGGGCACTCATTATAACCTTTCCAAAACACATCTAGAGTTCAGTTTTCTATACAAATTATTCCCAAATATCTATTATAAAATTAATTTACATGTTCATAAGTATATTTAATTACCAAATTTATTATCTTTGAAGGCTTATAATCAATCCCAAGGTGGTTATTCAAAGATTAGGGTAATGGTTTCTAAGGCTCTTTATCTTTTCTTATTTATGATTCTTTATCATAAAAATATTTTAAAACACCTCTTATTTTAATTACATGAATCCATTATCATTATATTTTAATATATTTCATCAACAAATTATGATAAATCATCAATTACCTCCCATTTAACACTTTTTCATAAGCCTTTACTATGTTAAAATATAAGGTTTTCCAAAATGATTCTTTTCATTTCAACTCTCATATTACTCTTTGTTTTAAAATAAGTAATATTTAAAAGTTACACTAAATTTTTATATGATTTATATTATATTGTTTTATTAAACACAAATTTTCATTAGGTTTTACATATTGTATAATATTTTGAAATTTATTTCTCATTTTGTTAGTTTTACACTATCCATGTAAATGATGATGTTTTCATAAAATTACATACTTCACAATTATTATTAAAAATTTATTTAATGATTTAATATAATATTAATATTCAAGTAATTTTATTATTAAAATTTTTTAATAGTAAAATATCCATTATAACAATGAATTTAAAAGTATAAAATCATAGTCATTTTTAACCATTGAAAGAAGGATTGTCCGGGAAGATTTTTTTAATGGTGGATATTTAAGGAATTACTAAACTAAATTTATTTTGAATTATAGAAATATAATTAATTGATTTTTTTGAACTTATGAAACCATTAGAAATATAAATTTTACAATTAAAAATATTCTCCAAATATTTTGGAGATTATAAACTAAATGACCACAAATTAACCAACATGAACAATACTAATTTAGTAAATAAATTAAATATGATAATAAGTGAGCTAAAAAGAATAATAATAAGAAAATAAAAAGTATAAATTTTCTTTATAAGGTAAATACTTAATTTAGTTTTTTATCCAGTAGTTTAGTGGACATAAAAGGCTACTTGGGACTCGATGTAAGAGTATTATTAACTCAATTTTCTTTTATTGGGTTATATCATTTCTTTATTGATAATGTTATTCTAATATTATGTGAACTATAACCTCTAATTATTTTAAATTTTATATGAACTAATATTATTTGGAATTAAATTTCATTCACATAATATTTTACTTGATATGTTCTTACTTCACATGTTTTGATGTTTATTATGGTCCCTTTACAAATATTACTCAGAATCAAGGTTATCTATGTTTAAATTTCTATTTTGGGAGATTGTATATACTTTCTATCTAAAACCCCATTTATTTTTTCCCTTTATATCCATATTTACTATTTTATGGAATTTCTTCTCTATACTTAAATGATTTATTAAGGCCATTTTATATTGTCTTAGAATTTTTTTCAAAATTGTGAAGGGAATATTTTTTTAATGTTTTCTACCTAATAACAATTTCCAACTATTATCTTAGGTATTATTTATAATTTTTCCTCTTCATTTTTTCATTATTTTCCCATTTAATTTATATTATCATGATTTTATAAATTCTTTCCTATAAAATAAAAGTTAATGAAATTATAAGTGGAATATTTTAATTTAAAATATAATATTTTCAAGAATAAATTGTTTCTATTTATTTTTTCTCCAAGAAGCTTCCATGAAATTTCATTCATTATGGTTTCTTTGAAAAAAAATTCTTTTATGGGTTGGATTAAATGTTTAGTTTTATTGATTTAATAGGATGTTTAAATGAGTTTTATGATAAAAAATTCATGATTCTAATTGTTTTTCCAAATTATTGTACTACGAAATTATAAATGATGATGGGTGAGTGTGAGATATGGCTATCTAGTTCAATGGGTAGTGATTAAGTCGCTAAATAAATGATATTGGAATTAAATAATTATAACTTATTCTATTATGGGTGATTACAAGTGAATACAGGTGATTAGTATAATTTTTCAAGATTACTTCATCTTTTTTCTATTCTTTCAATTATTTTAATGTAAATATTTGGATTTAAGGTAACAAAAAGTTGATTTTATGAGAATTTTTTTTGATCTTTTCTAAGTTAATGGTTCATATTTAAAAGAATTTTTTGAAAATTTAAATATTTAACATTTTTATAAGTTTTCATGTTTTCTCAAAAAACATTCGGAATTAATTTATTTCCTTATGCTTAATTATGAGTTTCTATTAAAAAATAATTCTGTGTGAAGAATCTAGTTTTATTTTTAAAAGTAACTTTTATATAATAACAAAGTAATATGTTTTAATAAATGTTTTTACAAATGATTTTCAATATATCAAAGGCATAATGGGTTGTATATTTATTTTATACCCCTTACTGAGCTTTATGTCCTGACCCCAAATTTTCAAATTATTTTTACAGGGATTAAGGAGGTGTAGGAATTATTATCAAATAAAATATCCAGTTAAGAGGTTTTCCCTAGAATGATGTATACATAGTATTTAAAGAGTTTTAATTAGTAGAAAGCTGTCTGTTCAAAAGGGAATATATGGTTTTTTTATGTATGGGACCTTCCAAATTCTATAAAACTCTAATACTAAGAGGTCTTCAGTATATAATTATTTTAATATTTTCAATAAATCATATAATTATGGGATGGTTATGTTCATGTCTTTATAATTTGTTTGATTAATAAAAATTATGATGATCTTAGGTTCTTTGACACTAGTGACCCTAGTTATTCTCTTATGGTGCTTCTTTGAAATATTTTTTTAAATATAATTTAATTTCATGTTAAAATTATTATATATATTTTCATGTGTTTATTTCTTTTAAAATGTAAAAATGTATTTTCATATGGTTTATTCTCAAACATGCATTCTTAGATTTTCCGAAAATGGTTTCTCATAAAACACGTAGTGTTAAGTGAATAAAATATGATAATAAGTGAGGTAAATAGAATAATAATAAGGTTATGAACATGAAAAGGTTATAAAACAAGAAAATAATATGTATAATTTTATTATATAAGAGGTTATAGGATATACGAGGTGAGACCAGATTTAAGGTAAGAAGATTCTTAACTTAATTTAATTTAATTGAGTTGTATATCCTTTCTTAATTAGATACTATTTTAATATTATATGCACTATATCCTTTATTTTATATGTGTATTTAAATTTCTTTCAAATAATATTTTCCTTGATTGATTCTTAATTCACATTTTACAATATTTGTAAGGGTTTATTTTATAATATAACATAGAATTAATATTGTCTATGTCTAAATTCCTCTTTCGGGAGATTATATATTCTTAATATCAAAAACCCCATATAGTTTCTCTCCTCTATGTCCATATTATTTATTTTATGGTAGTTCTTCTCTATAATTCTATAACTGCTTAAGTCTATTTAATATTTACTTTTACTTTATTTACAATAGTGTTGAAGGAATATTTTTTTAATTTTTTCCACATGATATCATCTACCAATCTAATTTAAGGGTTTGTACTTGAAAATGGGTAAGAAATATAACATTACCATTTCTTATCATTAGGAATTGAGAAGGGAGCCTTTTAAAATATGTAATTATCCATAAAAAAGATGAATTGAGGTATATAAACATGTTTGGAGAATATAAAATGTATTTATGATAATTATATAAGAATAAGGTAGATATAAATTGGGTTATAGACTGAGAAAGAGTAATCGAAAATGAAAGAAGGGAGGTTCAGAAATAACCATTACATTATTCCCGATGCGTTCTGCACTTGAACTTAATACCATAGATAATCAAATTAGATTAATTAATTAATTACTATATAACAAATAAAACATTTATTTTATTTATTATTATTTTTTTAAGTTCAATTATGAACATTTAGATGAGTTATAGAGATCAATTTCACCATTCTGGGTGTGTTAATTGCATGGTTTTGTGATTGGTTAACTTGTGTATAATAATGGAAGTTAGTTTCAAAAGAAAATGAAATTAAAAAAGTGAAATGAAATGATATTTATGAACTTAAAACATTTCAAATGTTACTTCATATAATTTTTTATTTTTATATGAGGATGTTACATTTCATAAAATATTAATGATAAATGTTTAGTTTATTTTGGCAGGTTTTCCATCCATCATGAACTAGTTTTGTTTAACTTAATATTATATTTATATATTAGTTCCATATAATGGAATATGTTATAATATAATTATTAAAATATTATTTAACTAAAATAATATTTTTATAACAATCCATGATGATTTTAATATAAAATGAAAACTCTTTATCCACAGAGGTGGTTGACTGCCAAAATTTGTACAATTGTTTCCTTCCATTAAATAAGAGTATATGAGAAGAAGGTATGGATAAAAAATATTAAATTATTAATATAAAATTAAAATATATACATGGTAATATTTTTATTTTACTTTTATGGATTAATGAGTTGCGGAGAAGGTAGAATAAGAAAATAAATGAAGAGAGGTGGTCTAAGAAAGTTACCTCTTGAATATCTCCTCCTTGGAGGATCCCTTAAATAACTTGGAATTGGTATTTTGGTGAGACCAGAACCTTTATAATTTGGATAGGTAAGTGAAGAATAGATTTTTTAAGATTATTTTTGAACTAGAAGGCTCCTTGTGGTGAAATAAACTAAAGGAATGAGTTACCTTTTATAAATGAGGTGAGTGGAACTTTAAGAGTTTCTCAAAATAACAAAGTATAATAAGACTATTATAGAGATAAAAGCTTCCAAATATACTCTAAATTAATATGGGATTACATTTTAGACCATGTAATATCCCCTTTGTCATTATTTAATATTTTTATGTTTTTTTATATAATTTAATAAAATATTATATTCATGAAATATCATTATTGTCAAATTTGTTACTATTCATTACTATGACCATAAAAACAAAAAAAGGGAATAAAATTAAAAAATACTTATAATATATCCATAAATATAATTTAAATATCTATAATTCATGTATAAGGTTACTTATCTCAAATTATATTTATTTTAATTTTTTAATATAATTTATTTTGTTCTTTCATTAATTTAATAATTACCACATAATCATTGTGTAAGAATTTAACATATTTATTTCTTAAATAAAGAAGAAAAATAAAAATACATGAATAATATTAATATTTCATATTTCCAAATAATATTTATGGCCGAACATAGATTTTGGAATACAACATATTAAAAATGATATACTAATTAAAAACCATAGTGTGAATAACTTTATTTCTTTTAAATATAATACTATAATGGACATAATTTCCACTATTTGGTTCTAAAAGGTTATAAATTTGACACAAAGAAGATTATGGTAGAAAATTACTCTTTTAAAAATATTTATCCAAAAATTTTGGGTCATTTAATGCGTTTTATAATTATAAATGAAACCAATTTATTATTTTCTCTTCTACTTGCACAAGCACTCCGTCAAAATTACATTAGAATTAATATTTATTATTTTATATATAAAAGTAAAAAATAAAAAAAAATAAAAAAAAATAATTATTCTCAAAATAATCCTTTTTATCATTTCATTATGTATATTTACTCATATATATGTAAAGAAAACATATTTAATTTGTTAATTATACATTTCTAGCCCTGTGCAAGCACTTCACAAGCATTTGCATAAGATACATGTAATATAAGTGAATAACAATAAAATATAATTACAAATTAAAATTAATGAATTATATTTAATAATAAAGTCGTTAAAATACTTGTTACCTCTAAAGTAATATCTATGAGGCATTGAATTTGGATTTTTCAATGTTGTGCTGACACTATGTCAGCACAAAAAATGTTTTTTATATTTATCAAGGAATAATTTATAATTTATATATTACCAATTAATTTTGTTTTTTTGTATAATATTATCATAAATGAGTACTTAAATAATTGAAATACATTTTCATATCATTTTTACATTTTGATGATATCAAAAAAGATACTGTATTTCCTAAAAAATGCATTTGTACTATTCACCCAAAATTTAACATTTTCATAAAATTATCAAACATTTCACGATAGAATAATTTTGATACAATTATTTAAGAAATTAATTTAATCTTATAAAATATATTTTCTAAGAGTGTCAAAAATTAATTATATTTATTTTCTCATAGAAAGCGATAACATCATTTTTTTGAAGAAAACACATTTTTTAAGAATACAACGTCTTCACTAAAAATTAAGTTTTTTTAATACATATATTTATGAATATGGTTATTACTATTAACACCTACCAATTCTAGTGGTTAGGATATAACAGTCATATTAATATTTTAATATTATATAATAGTTTGTTTAAACTCGACGTTGCATGCAACACAACCTGTCAAAGATATCAAGTTATTAAAAGAGAAATATTTTATAAAATTATTAGGGTGTTTCATTATTCCCATTTAATTTAATTACATAATCTCAATTTTACTCATTTAATAAAACTTACTAAACCCAAGTATTCACTTAAAATTCATCTATAGAGAGAACACATTATGAACACCTTGGAGATGTTAATCCTGTGTGGTCATACTAATTATAATTACCATAGTATTTTAGAGAAAACTGTTATCTATCTAAGGATACACACAAATGTTTTAAAAATAATAATTACAAAAAATAATGAAACTCTATTATGATACCGAATTAGACACCCCAAACCCACACTTCTAAATCTGGTAAAAAACCTGAATATTCATTTTTATTTCATCACATGAATTACAAAAAAATACTAAGATCAAAAGTTAAGTTTCTTTAGGAACTCGGTAAAATTAAAAATAAAATAATTGTATAAAAATTATTTATTCCAAAATGGTTCTATGAAAATTTAATATCCGTATACATGTAAATTTCATTTTTATTCCTGGGGAAGAAGGGGAAACATAGAAAATGGAGATCTATAAAGACTAATAAAGGAATAAACATGGGAATGAAGCATGACATATGATTTTGAAATGTATAAAATGATAAAATAAATGGAATGAATTATGATTAAACATAAATAATCCTAAAATATATAACATGTAATCATATGATTATGGAATCATAAGAATTTACAAGAAAAAACTTCCTTGACAAAAACATGAATCAAGGATAACTTCAAAGACTACATTTCATGGTGGATATAGTCTCCATAATGGATTAGGTTTACTTCCTAATACCATACATAACATATCAAGAGACTAAAAATTTTACCAATTAATTGGATCACTATATAGGCACACACATCATAACATGTTCATGCATATGTGTTCCACATAAAGAATCAAACATTAGAAATAAACCAAATAGATACCCATGTAAATAAATGGGAATCATAATCATGTCATATTTCATAACCAAATGGAGTATAAAAATGTTATCCATGATATAGGGGATTTTAATCATTCTTGTTCATTTATAAAGTATAAATAATAATAGATCAAGAATAATGATTTCAAAAATGAAAAATGTGGCCAGGTAATAATATAAATATACCACTTAAGTGTAGTTTTAGAGAACATAAGTCTATAAAAGTTCGTAAGAGCATAATAATTAAATAAAACTAGAAGTGAAATAAAAATTTATTTTCATTAAAAAATTAGTTATTTTTAAAAATATGGGTGGCTTAAAACATTTTAGAGAGTGTACTTGGAAATAGGTCAGAAATAGAAGGTTACCTTGCTTATCGAGAAGAATTTAGAAGGGAACCTTTTAAAATGTGTAATTCCCAATACAATAAAGATGAATTGAGATATATAAACATTTTTTGAGCATATAAATTTTATTAATTATAATTATATAATAATTATTATTATTAAATACATCTGGGTAAAGAGAGAGAAAGAGTAATCCCAAAGGAAAAAATGGTTGATCGAAATGAACCCCTACCATATGTGTGAATTCATTATATACTAGCACTTAATGTCTTGGATAATCAAATAAGATTAATTAATTACTTAATTAAGATCCTATTAAACTTTTATTTTTTTAATATAATTTTTTATGTTCATTTATGACCATTTTTGATGAGTTATAAAGATTAATTTCGTCATTTTTGGAGCACTCGTTTCACAGTTTATTGATTGGTTAACTCGTGTATACTTATGGAAGTTCTTTTAGAAAAAAAATAAAACTCTAAAAGTTAAATGAAATCGTATTTATGAACATAAAAAATTTTAAATAGCCCCATATAGAATTTTTTATTCTCAAATTGGGATGATTCATTTGATAAAACATTAATGATAAATGTTTAGTTTATTTTGGTGTTTTCCCCATCCATCATGAAGTAGTTTTGTTTTACTTAATATTGTGTCTATATATTTTGACCAGAATATATAATATGATACAATATAATTATTAAAATATAATTTAACAATAATAATTATTTTGTAACAATATTTTAAGGTAGTAATATAAACTAAAAACTCATTATCCATGGAGACGGTTAATCGCCATAATTTAGACAATGATTTCCTTTCTTTAAATAAGAGGAGATGAAAAAAGGGATGGATAGAAAATATTCAATTAGAAATATAAAATTACATTATATACATGATAATATAGTTATTATGGTTTTATTTATGAATGATGTTAGGATAAGGTAGAAGAAGAAATGAAATTAAGATATGTTGTTTAAGAAAGTTACATCTTGAATATCTCATCCTCGAAAGATCCCTTAAGGAACTTTGAATTATAATTTTGGTGAGATAAGAAAATCTATAATCTGTATAAGGTATTATATTAGAGAATTTCGTAGATTATTGTCAATATAAAAGGGTCATAGTGGTGAAATTAAGTGAAGGAAGGGGTTCTCTTTTATAATTGAGGTTATGGGCACTTTAGTAATATAAAAAAATATTAAAATATAATAAGACTATTCTAGAGAAAAAAGATACCAAATAGAATATAAATGAACAGAAGATGAAATTTTTAACCATATATTATCCCATTTTTTCATTTTTAATATTTCAATTGCTTCAAAATAATTTAATAAAGTATATATATTAGGTTCTTGGGGGTATAATTACATTAAACACACACACACACCCAACACACACCGACCGGAAAGGTAGACCATATCTCCACAAAGGATAATCCACCCATAAAGCCTTATTTATTTAGTACATAGCCCGATGACCTAGTGAGCATGATGTCCATTACATGGACCAAAGATCCATAATATGAACTGAAGGGATAGTGCAGTGTCATACCTTCATCATGTCTACGTCACCGTCTGCCTGTGTCATGCCTGTGTTACTACCTACCCATGCCATGCCTATGTTACCGCCTACCTACGTCATGTCTACATAACCACCTACCCACAAAAATTCATTCTGACCAGGATTGGATCTTTAGTCTGATGAAGAATTATGAGGCACGTCTTCCAATAATTTAATAAAATATTATATTAATGAAATATCATTATTATATATTTTTTTACTATTCATTACTATGAATATAGAAACATAAAAACAAGAGTCAAATTAAAAATATATATTTTATTATATCCTATTAATATCATGGTAATCTAGATTATTCACAGTTTAGATTAATTATATTTTTAATTTTTTTAATATCATTTAATTGATTTTTCCATTAATTTAATAATTACTGCATACTTATAGTGTAAGAATTTAAGGTATTTATTTCTCACCTAAAAATTAAAAATAAATTTACCTGAATAAGATAAATATTTTATTTTTACAAATAATATTTAAGGCCCAACATATATTTTGTAATACCATATATTAAAAAAGTTATACGAATTAAAAACCCTAGTGTGAATAGTTTAAATTTCTTTTAAATAAAATTTTATAAGGAGATTAATGTCAACTAAGTGGTTAAAAATATCCTAAATTTACTCCAAGGAATATTATATTGAAAATTACTCATACAAATAGATTTATCTAATTTTTTTGGGTCATTTAACAGTTCTTATATTTTTAATTAAAATTATTTTATTGATTTTGTTTTTCTATTTTCACAAGCACTACATCAACATTACATAAGAATTATGTTAATTATTTCATATATAAAACATAAAAACAAATTACTCTCACAAAAATAAATAAATTAGGCTCAAGATAATCCTTTATATTAATTAATTATCTATATTTACTCACATTTATGTCAAGACAACTTATTTTTTTTTAATTTGACTTTTCTAGCCTTGCGCAAGCTTTGCACAAAAATTTTGATAAAATTCATGTTATATAAGTCAAAAATTCGAAAAGATAAGTCTAAATCATAATTTACAAATTATATTTAGTAATTAATTTGTAAAAATACATTCTACCACTAAATTAATATCTATAAGGTACCAAATTTTACCTTTTCAATGTTGTGCAAGTACGACGTCAGTATTGAAAATGATTTTTATATTAATCCTGAAATAATTTATAATTTCTATTTTTTAAATTATTTTTGTATCATGTTTTTATTATATTATCAAATAGTAGTAATTATTTAATTTTATTAAATTTTTAGATCATAGTTATGTTTTTATGATGTCACAAAAGAGACAATATTTCAAAAAAAATAAATTTTTATTATTCACCAAGAATTTAAAATTTTTAAGAAAATTATCAAAATTTCACCACAGAATAATTTTGGTGTTATAATTTAAAAAATAAATTTTATTTTATAAAGTCTATTTTATAAAATTATCAAAAACTATTTATATTTATTTTCAGATAGAAATAAATAAAATCATTTTTTGAGGAAAAAATATTTTTGAAGAATAAAATTTCTTCACTAAAAATTATGCATTTATTCCCAAAATATATTTCTTAACAAGAATATTCATATTAATACCCACAAATTAAGTGGTTAGGTTATAATTTTTGTGTTAATATTTTAATATCATATCATAGTTAATCTAAACTTTTTGTTGAGTGAAACACTGGATATCGCTAAAATAATTTCTTTTAAAGAGAAATATTTCATAAAAATATCAGGGTGTTACAATTTTTATTCTCATTATCTAAAAAAATCATTTAATATAAAATTATGTGAAAATTATTGGCAAAAATTTTACTTCAAAACCTACTACTTTTTGTACAAATTATATATCTTTTTTTTCAATAAGTAGTTTCCATAAACATTATTTATCTTTGGGTTTTTTGAAATAATATTATTTTATGGTTCGGTTTAAAATTTTAGGTTTATGGATTAGAAAGGAAGGTTAATTTAGCTTTATATTGAAAAATTAAATACTCTTACTGTTTTGTGAAGTTCTGGTACCTTGGAATTACAGATTATGATGGGTGAGCCCAAGATATATCTTCCCTATGCATTGGGTAGTGACTTACCCTCTAGAAAAAATTATAAATGTAAGATCCCAAATTTTTCAATAAGGTATGTTTTGATTATGATTTTGATTATGTCCCATATTTTGACTAAATAGGTGTTTTCCCACGTTTATGTGATGATTAGGGGGTGTTCTGGGAGCTTGGGACATGAAAAATGGAAGAAAATAATAGTTTTTGGGCTGTTGTACGGTTTGAAAACAGTTAATGCTAACCATGTGGATCAACCCCAATAACCGTGAAAAGGGGTTGCTTTTGGACAATAGCATCTTCATGGTTTTTGCACAGTTTGGAAAATCATGCGACCAAGTATGTTTGAGAAATTTATAAAAAAATCCATCACTAGATTTGAAGTCTTAGTTAATATTTTCCTCAGTTCTTCCAACATGAACCCTAGTGATTCCCCAAAAGCTTCACAAGCTTCCATAGATCAATGTGCCTCATCTTAAGTCCATTTGGGGTGCCTTTGGTTGAGGATTGAAGATTCGGGTGTGCCTAATATTCTTATTTATTCCACTTTTCGATTAGGTTTTGTATCCTTCACTCATCTTCTTCCAATTCTGTAAAACCCTTCTTTTTCAATGAGATTTTTGGTAATGATTATAAGGGGGTTTAGATTAGGATATAAGGACTTGATTAAGGGTGTGTTAACCAATGGATTTGTTGTGTGTGGTCTATATGTTATATCCCATAGTTTTATTTAGATTTGTGTATTTAGGGTTTTATTCTTTCTCTCTTTTTGATTTGTTTTTGGTGCTGTTGGAAGAATGTGATGTATTGAATGTTTAAGTACACAAATTAATTCCTCATGATCCTCGTGGTATGTATAAAGGATGCTGTGAATTATTTTAGTGCCACCCATGGGGTGCGCAAACCCTTCTAAATGTGCTAATAGAAATTTAAGGTATAAATTTGACTCATGATGTTTTAAAGCCTTAGTGAATGTGTTAATTAGGTTATGTGATGAGTTATAAGGGTTATGGATAGTAGTTTTTAGTGTGGTTAAAGGATAAGGGATTGTTTGGTTGGTATGTAAATGGGATAAATGGTATTAATAAGAATATGTTAAGAGACTATGTTTGTGATTGAATATTCTTAGTGTGATAGGCATGGGAAATGGGAATTGGGGATAAATAATTATGGGGTATAAATGATGAATGTGTTAATGGATTGTGGAATAATGTTAATTTCCCCATTTATTTCATATTGTTGTGTTGTTTCCAATGATATTGGATATAATTGGTTGGAATTTGTTTGTGTGGAAATGGATAAATAAGCATGTGCACATGTATTGGTAGAGTTTGGTATAGAAATAAGGTTCTATACCCACAGGTCAAGTTTAAATGAGGTTCTAAGATCCTCCCTCTAAATACATGGATTATTGAAGGGAACAATGTTCTATTCCCCTAAAATTTTAACTCCACCCGAACTGAGGCTTCGAGGGGAGGGTAATGTGGTTATTGTGATGTGATGCCTAGTGAGATTAAACTTGATTATTCCCATATGCCTTGAGAATGTTGAACATTCCTAATCCATTGAACACATGATAAAAGAGTTAACTAAACCGTGAGATTCTTAAGTTGAGAACTTGGATTAAAGGGTGGCATAATTTAAGGGATCATAATCTAGAATAGATTATTGAACTTTTTTCTTCTAATTTCCATTATTTTCCACCTGAATGAACAATTTATTTGTCTTTATATTTTTTGGAATCCTTTTCTATTGGACTATTGAGTTGTACTCACACCATTCACAAGCTGTTGTTGGGTACCCGAGCAGATTTTAGGGTATTAGGTAAGGATAGAGGCAACATACTTATTCTAGATATGTGAGTCACATTCAGTATTTGAATGGAAGAGGTATGGGACATATATCAAGGACCGTTTTGGGGATTCCACTATATTCCTTTCTTTTTGGGTTGTTCACTTGGCACTGTAGCATGACATGGCATAATTATTATCAGATATGATTTTTACCCAGTTGGGGGTTGGTTATTTATGTATGTTCATCATTGTGTTTATATTTTATCCACTATTGTTTATATTTTCCACTCTGTCATAATTTGAAAAGAGGGTATAGTCTCCCCACTCGACTCTTAGATCCTCACCGCTGGTTGGCAACCTCTAGCATATAGGGAGGCACACTTGAGGTCATGTGGTGACCAAGCTTGGGGCACCGATTTAGTGTCTCTTATGTTAGGTATGTTACAAAATGGTATCAGAGGAGTTCTTTTTTCTTTATTAATATTTAGGTATGGTAGACATGATATTAGGGAAGGAATGGGCCTTGGTAATAAGCTCATTCTTAGGAGTAGCTAACCCATGTATGGAGGAAAACCCAAGTCACCTAGGGGGAATTGTTTTTCATGTTGTGTGTTGTCACATTTGATAATATTTCACCATTAGGTGATGCACAAATGGTGTGATGTGAAAGTTTATTGATAATTTACTCATGGCCAGAACGACATGAGGATGTGCATTCCTGCATCATTCTGGGATCCTGTGTAAATAAGTGACATGCATTATATTAGGCACACACAAAGGATGAACATGTGGGGAATAGAAAATATGAAGTATTTGATTTCATGAAAATGATGTAAATTGGTTCTAAAAAAATGGTTGGAATAATTTGGAATGTAAGGTTTGTAACTATGTGAGTTGGTTGTTGAGTTAGCCTTTACCTTGGGGGGTTGGTCAAGGGTATCATTCCGGTTGTGATCGGGATCATTTGGGTAGTGTGTGAGAAATGATTTTTATGGATAGTGATGATCCTTCATTTATATTTCCATGAAATATTTATGGCATGTGTTCTAAAGATTGTGTTTGTAATTTTAGAGAAATGCCACCATGATGATGTGTGTAGGTTGGGAGACATATGGATGTTGATGATAATTATCCCAGAGTAGGGGAGTAGGTGTACCTAATGGTTCAAGATTATAGGGAGGAATAGTTCCTTGAAAAAATTTCTCGTTTTATGCAGATTAAGGAATAGGACCCTGGGTGGGTTGTACTGAGTATGATTGAGATGACTAGGGTGTTTCAGCTATAGAACCCTCTGACCTTTATCAGAGAGGGTAGGATAGAGGTAGCAGAGTTCTAGATAGATTCCATCAAGACTACTCTTGACAATTTAGATACTTCTCTTGAGAATCGAGTCAATTCTGGGGTGTATATGTTGAGAGGATAAGAAAATTATTAGTGGGAAATCATGGTTCAAAAGAGTAAGTCAAAGGAATGACCTAGAAGGATTTTTAGGAGAAGTTTCTTGAATACTTTTACCCAAAAACCTTGAGCCAGGTGAAGGCTATAGATTTTATTATCTTGACCCAAGGGACATTATTGATAATGGACTATGCTAGTCGCCTCACCGATTTGATATGCTTCATTATGGCATTAAAATGAGACAAGGGAGCTCTGGGGAAACTTTTCTAGGATGGGATGAGACACGAGATCAGGTCTCTAGTTAATATCATCCACTTGAAAAGGTTTGATGAGGTAGTGGACCAAGCCCTTAACTTAGATGGGAACCTAGAGGTGGCTTCAGGTAGTGAACATGTGGTGCTAGCTGGGCGAGAAAGTGATGCAACTTTTGATAGTAAGAAGATCATTCTGGAAATTTTCAATAGAGTGGAAGTGTACAGAGTAGAAAAATAGTTGTTCATCCTCTCTAGGTGGTGATCAGGTGTTTTGGTATCAGTGTGTCAGGTTAGGTAATATGCGTGGTAGTGTCCCGTACCACCAATTGAGTGCTGAGCATGTGGTAGGCTAGACCATGCACATATGTTATGTAGGAACCCATAGAAGTATAGAAATGATGGAAGTCAGAGGTAGATGTTGAGTGTAGACATGGGGTTAGTTACCCCATATTAGGAAGGAAGTAGGAGCTCCATGGGTCAAACTAGTAGGGGTGATGGATGTGTAACTCTATAGAATGATCATCCATACTAGAAGGGCATTGAATTATAGGGTACTCAGGACAAAGACCAGGGTAGAGGATTGGGTCATCTCCATGCAGTACAAACCACACTTGAAGGTGGTGAGGCCATACCATATACTATTTGAGGTACAGTCCTTGTTCCTTCCACATTCTTTAGTGATTTATTTGTTATAGGATAAACACATTCTTTCATTTTTTCTTAGTTTATAGTTGTGTGTGGGCTTAACCATGGAGAGTGTGTGGGGGGTAATGTCACTTGATACTTTGTTGGGGGTATGAGTCAGGAACATCAGGCAGTGTAAGGGTTATGCATTAGAAGTTGTTGGATATCATTTTCTATGGGATCTGTTTGTTCTAGAGATGTATGGTTTTGACCTAATCTTGGTTATGGATTGTTTGGTGTTCTGTGAAGCCCATATTGATTTTTACTGAAGTCGGGAAATGTTCACATCTCTTGATAAAGACACTTATGTACACTGTGGTGAGTGGGATACTCGAGGGGGCCATGCAGGGCCACTATGCTAGAAGTTAGGATAACTCACAACCCAGGTAGCATGCCTTATGTTAGATGATGGGGAGAAAGATTAGCCGGTATTCCCTCATATTGTGAATTAGTTCTAGGATTTGTTTCTTGAGGAATTCTCTGGAATACCACCCGATAGAGAAACAAAGTTTATGATGGAGTTGTTACTAGGAGTAGATCCAATTTCCATTCCACTATATCGAACAAAGCCTGTGTAGCTCATGAACTGAAGGTTTCGCTAGAGGATATGGATTATAAGGTGTTTATTCATCGTAGTACATCACCCTGGGGATCTCCTGTACTATTTTATATGAATTATGTTGGAACAATGAGGCTATGTGTCGATTATAGGAAGTTGAACCAGAGGATGGTGAAGAATTGATACCATGTTCCCAGAATCAATAACGTATTTGACTAGCTCAGAGGTGCCTTGGTGTTTTATATGACCGATTTAAGATCTTGATACCATCAGTTGAGGGTGAGACCTTATAATGTACCCCAAACAACTATCTAAAGTAGGTATGGGTTGTATTAATTTTTAGTGATGTTGTTTCAGTTGACCAATGAAACATCTGTGTTCATAGCTTTGATGAACCAGATATTTCACCTGTATCTAGATCAATTTTTAGTTGTCTTTGTTGATGACATATTGGTGTACTCCAGAACTCCTGAAGTCCATTCCAAACACCTTGACATCATCTTGTGTAAACTAGGAGATCATTGGATTTATTCCAAGATATAAAAATATTAGTTTTGGATTTATGAGGTGTAATATTTTGGGGCATATCATTTTTGAGTCAGGTGTGTCAGTGGATCCAGAGAATGTGCAGGCTATGGTGTCTTGGGAGAAACCCATGAAATTTTTCGATGTTCAGAGTTTTCTTGGTTTGGCTGTTTATTACTGGAGGTTCATCAGAGATTGATATCAGGTGGAAGCACCACTCACATGATTTAAAAACAAGGGGTTAATATTGAATGGTTAGAGGCCTATGAGAATGATTTTCAAGAGTTAGAGAAATGGTTGACTACCACACCTATTTTTATTTTACCCAAACCAGGTAATAATTACACCTTGTTTAGTGGTGCATTCAATGTTGGACATGGGGAAATGTTGACGCAAGATGTTTATGGGTTGAGACAATTGAGACCACATGAAATAAATTACCCCACCCATGACCTTGAGCTTGCAATTTTGGTTCATTACTTGAAGTGTTGGAGGCATTACTTTTTGGGAGAAGCCTTCATGATGTTTACTGACCATAAAAGTCTCAAATACATCTTATCTCAGTAGGATTTGGTCTTAGACAATGAAGGTGGTTTGAGTTCCTACCATCATTTGATTTCTATTGGGTATCTACAATAGTTAAAGGAAAAAAGTGTGGATGATTCTATAATCTGGAAGACTCGGAATCAAGTGGTTTAGGAATTTAGTTCAGAGTGGAAGTTGATTGACATATTTGTTGAGATACATTTGGAGGTACATGATGGGAATGGTTGGATAGATCTCTCATCCATAATAGTTAAACATTCACTTTTGACCTGGGTCAATGATAGTCAGCAAGTGGATCCAGAGTGTTTGGCTCTGAAGGAAAGTCTTAAAGGTGGGAAGTCACTTTCTAGTTGGGATTTTGGTGCTGATGAAGTTTATTTTGTTCATGGTCATGTTTTAGTATAGACATTCATATATGAGGAGTTGATGCGTGATTTACATGCATCGAAGCGGGAGGTGCATCCTAGTTCGAAAAAGATGTTCCATGATCTCCAAAGGTAGTATTGGTGGCTGGGAATAAAGAAAGAAGTTGTGGGTTTTGTTGCATAATGCCTTACTTGTAAGCAAGTGAATGAAAAAAATCAGCATCTAGGTGGGTTATTGAAGTCATTTACAATTCCGGAGTGGAAATGGAATGAAGTTACAATAGACTTCACAGTTGGTCTTCTAAGGATGCCTTATAAGAAATAAGAAATCTGGGTATTTGTGGACCGATTGATGAAAGTATCTCATTTCTTTTCGGTCTAGGAGACTTATATAGTGGACTAGTTTGGTGATTTATATGTTCGAGAGATAGTGTGGTTTCATGGTGTTTTGAGAAATATAGTTTCAAATTGTGATCCATGTTTCACCTCATGTTTCTGGTAGGGATTTCAGAAGGCTCTTGGTACCCAGGTTTTTTTGTGTACGACTTATCACCCATAGACTAACTGAAAGTTAGAACATATGATCCAGGTATTGGAGGACATGCTTAGAGCTTGTGTGGTGGATTTTGGTGGTTTTTGGGAAAGGAACTTGTCACTAGCATAGTTTTCTTACAAAGTAGTTTTCAATCCATAATTCATATGGCTCCTTTTGATTCTCTCTACAGGAGACCGTGTAGATCTCTTTTGTGTTGGTTAGAGGCCAGGGAGTCTGAGAAATTAAAACATAGTTTCATGCTGGAGATTTCAGAGAATGTTCAATTGATCCAAAAGAGTATGGAAATGACCTAGAGTAGGAATACATCATATGTAGATCAGCATTGTAGACCTCTCAAGTTCATGGTGAGTGAGAGTGTGTTTCTTCAGGTGTCACCAAGGTTGTGTCACCATCAAATTCTAAAGTCGGGAAGGATAGAACATAGGTATGTGGGGCCATTAGAGATTGTAGAGATCATCAGACCGATGTCTTACCAATTAGCTCTTTGAAAATGGTATAGTGGGATGCATGATGTTTTCTTTGTTTCACATCTCTGATAGTATCACCATGATCCATCTCATGTGATAAATGCCGATGATGTCAAGCTTGAGGTTGATGAATCCTTTTAGTATCATCCAATTGGTATTGTGGATCATAGTTGTAGGGAAATTTTATGCCTTTGGTTCATGTTAAATGTCTTCATAAAAATGTATCAAAGGAAACATGGGAGCAAGAATCAGATATGTGAACACAATGGAAAAACATCTTTTCCTTGGGAACTCGGTGATGCTCATAAGTAGAAGCTCAAGGACGACTCATTATAAGGTGGGGAGGTTATAGGATCTTGAATTCACCCAAAAGGTATGTTTTTTAAATTTTTGGTCATGTCCCTTATTTTGATTAAATTAATTTTTTCCAAGTTAATGTGAAGATTAAGTGGTGTTCTGGGGTATCAGGATATGAAAAAGTGAACAAAAGAAGTTTCTCACCTATTTCACGGTTTGCGCACGGTTAGTGCTAACCGTGCAGATCATCCCAAGTAACCAGGAAAAGGGGATGTTTTTGGATTGTAGAATCTGCACAGTTTTGACATAGTTTTTAAAATAGTGTAGGTAAACCGTGTGGCCCAGTAACTTTGATAAATTTTCAAAAAATGGCATTATGGGATTTTAAGTCTCACTTAATATTTTCTTCTTTTCTTTTACCTTGAACCCAAGTGACGGACCAAAATCTTCCAAAGGTTCCATGAATCAACCTTCCTAATATTAGGGCCATTATGAACGTCTTTGGTTATAGATTTAAGATCTACGTATGTCTAATGTCTGCCTTGATTCCTTTTTTCCATTAGGGATTGTATCGTTCTCTCATATTCTTCAGAAAATCTAAAACCCTTCTTTTTTTTTCGAGAGATTTAGGGTGAAGCTTCGAAGGGGGTTTATATTGGTATCTAAGGCCTCTATTAAGCGTTCATTCACCAATGGATTTGAGGTAGGTGGTCTACATGTTATATCCCATAGGTTGTATTAAGATTTGTTTATGTTGGGTTTTATTCTTTCTCTCATTTTGATGTGTTCTTGGTGACATTAGAAGAATTTTATGTATTGAGTGTCTAAATACCCAAATTAATTATTCATGATCCTCATAGGATGCATGGAGGATGTTGTGACTAATTTTATGGACACCCATGGGGTGCACTGACCCATCTGAATGGGAGAACAGAAATGTAAGGTATGAATTTGACTCATGATGTTGTAAAGACTTAGAGAATGTGTTAATTGGGTTATTTGATGAGTTAGTTGGGTTATGGTAAGATTTTTCTAATGTGTTTAAAGGATAAGTGATTGATTTGTTGGCATGTAAATGGGATAAATGGGATTAATTAGAATATGTTAATAGAATATTTTTGTGATTGAATATGATTAGTAAGATAGGAATGAGAAATTTGAAATGGGGCTAAATGGTTATGGGGTATAAATGATTAATGTATTAATGGATTATGGAATAATGATAATTTTACTATTTATTTAATATTGTGGGGATGTTTCCAATGATATTTTCTATACTTGGTTGTAATTTGGATATGTGGAAATGGATAAATGAGCATCTGTACATGGATTTGTAGAGTGGGGTATAAACATGAGGTTCCTCTCCCATAGGTTGAGTTTTACAGAGGTTCTACGCTCTTCCCTCAAAATGAACAGGTTAAAGAAAGGGATGGAGTTTTATTCCCCTAATAGTTTCATTCCTCCCAGACTAAGGATTAAAGGTGAGGATAATGTGGTCAATGTTATGTGATTTCAAGTGAGATAGGACTTTATTGTTCCCATATTCCTTGATGATATTGAACATGCCTAATCCATTGAACACAAGATAAAAGAGTGAACTAAAATGAGAGATGGTTAAGTAGTGAACATGGATTAAAAGGTAGCATAACTTAAGGTATCATAGTCAAGAATTGAATATTGAACTATTTTAATTTACTTTATATTATTTACCACTTGAATGAACTATTTATTTGACAAGATATTTTTTAGAAACCATTAGTGATGGACTACTAAGTTATACTCACACCCTTCTTGGGCCGCCATTGGATACTCGAGCAGATTTCATGGTTGCAGGTCTGGAAAAGTGATATGGCCTTGTGAAATAAAACTGAGTCGGGTTTGGTATGTGCATGGAGGTTTTCCAGGACTTGGATCCATAACCATTTTTGGGATTCTGCTGTTTTCCTTTCTTTTTGGGTAGTTCACTTGGCACTATAGAATGACATGACATAATTACTGTTTGATATGGTTTGTACCCAATTGGGGTTGTTTATTTATGCATGTTCATCATTATGTTTATATTTCCTATTCTATTGTTTATATATTCCAATGTGTATTACTCTAAAAAGAGTTTATAGTCTCCCCACATGACTCTTAGACCCTTGCCGCTGGTTGACAACCTCTGGAATAAGGGGAGTCACGCTAGTGGTGATGCGAAAACCCAGATCGAGGAACCAATTTAGTGGATCCCAGGTCAATTATGTTATAATATTATAATTAACATATTATATGTAATTTTATTATGGGTGATTATGAGTGTATACGAGTGCTGAGTAAAGTTTCCAAAGACTCTTTCATGGTTTTCAATACCTGGAAGGAATTTTAATGAAAATATATAAGTTTCATGAAACAAAAATTTAATTTTATTTGAAAAGTTATTATTTTGATCACTTAAAATGTAAGGGATTTTATTTTATGGAATGATTATTCTCTTTTAATCATTATTTATTTTTTTATGTTTCCATATTTTATCAAGGAAGTTTTAGAATCATTTCATTTCTTTATTCCCAATTATGAGTTTTCTTTTTAAAAGCACATTGAGTGAAGAAGATGGTGAGACATTTTAAAGTAATATTTATAGGATATCATGGTATATATTCTAAATAAATACTTCATAAAAGGATTATATTTATTTCAATTGTAAAACATGTTTTCTATTTATTTTATAACCTTTACTATGTTTTATATACTCATCCGAAATTTTTAAATGATCTTTACATGTCTTAAGCATGAGTAGGAAAAATTATGTAATCAATGTTATAGTTATGAATGACTGAAAATTACATTTTTATTTTATTAAAGATCAAACATTGAACAATACCCCACCCCGAAGAGACCAGGGTGGTCTAAAGTGATGCAGTCCAAGGGCATACCCTTGAACAAAATTCTTACATACCTGGGGTAGGGAACCCACATTCAAGAAAACATTTCGAGGTTCCTCCAGGACACTCTCTCTATGATCCCTAACAAATTCTCTATACGTCATATTCCAAGAGAATATATCATTTAATGAGTTCAAATTAGCAGAAAAAATTATAATTTGGTATGAAATGTATGTGTTTTGTTAAGTATGGGCCTACTTAATTATTTAAAACTATAAACTTTAAAGGTATTAGGTTTGAATGTATGAAAATATTTTCTATGAATCATATAATCATGGGGTGTTTTTTTAATTATATTAAATTTGTTTTATCAATAAGAAAGCATGATGATCTTAGGTTTCTTAACATTAGTGACCCTAGGTATTCTCTCACAGTGATTATTTTAAATATTTGTTACATGAAATTTACTTTCAGGTTAAAATTTTTATAAACCATGTAAAGTGTTACTTTAATTTAAAACTCAAAAAGAATATTTTCATATGGTTTATATTAAAACATACATGATTAGATTTTATAACAACAATTTCTCATGAAACACATGGTGGGATCATACTAGGAGTGTTATGATCACACCATACATACACCCAATGGGAATTTGTAAAACTTGTTTTCACTGATATTGGTAAGTCAATGATCCTATTAGAGGTGGATATCACTCTTGTTTTTAGAGATTGGGTTGATGGTGGTGACATAATGGGGATTAAACCTCCATTATACATGAATTTGGATAACAAGTTTTAGTTTATTTTGGTTTTGGTTCTAATTATATACTCATGTATTACTAATTCAAATTCCTATCTAATATTATGTTTTTATATTATATTATGGTTGAGGGTACATATTTTCTTAGGGACATCCCTATATCAAATATTATTGATTGTGCTTATTTTCTTTCATGGTTATGATTATTATTTTTTCATTTGAGTGCATGAATTTCCATTACATGGAATGGTTTTGCTAATTTCCCAATTAGGACCCACATAGTGGATTTTTTTGCGTGAAAACATTAATAAGGTGTGTTTCTTGATTCCCAGGTACTATTTTCCAGCCTATGGAGATCAGGAACACCCTTCAATCCTTCTAAACATGATTTATGGGTAACCTAGGTTAGATTAGGAAAAAATGGAATTTGGTCCCCCAATTTTTGATATATGATACTTGGGTGGTACTAATAAATAGGAGGTAAGTTTTATTTGTAACTCATGAGGTTAGTATGAAGGAGTATCTAACCAAAAATAATAATAATAAAACCTGTGTTTCATGGTGTTTTTGGGGATGTAAGGTTTTGAGTTTTTATCTAAACCATGAGTTTCCACAAGTTTGGAAGGGGTTAGGTGCACAGGCCACAAGCTGTGCATTTGGGAAAGACATCTTAAATTATGGGTTGTTTTTTTTATTTATTGTCCATTGGTCAATAAATGATTTTCTACGATTATTGTAGTTTTTCAATGGTTTTTTATGATTTTAATTTATGTGATATAATTGTTTTAATGATTTTATTCCATTTGTATCTAATTTTTTATTGTACCATACATTCTCGAAGATCCCCAATTAACCCTTTGAAGGAATATGTAGATAATTTTATATGAGATAATCTTCTCATAGACCAGAATCAGATTAAGGTAGTGGATTAAACCATTCGATCATTGGATCAAGGAGTCGACCTTATCCCCACTAAGGGTAAGGAAGTAGTTTTGGGACTGATTCAAGATAAGAACTAGACTATGAAGTTTATTCACTATAAGCCAACCATATGTTGTGGAATCAATGATCATCTATAGGAAAGGGATTGTTTAAAGAATATAGAAAGAATTTTTGAATTTATTGAGACTCTAGAGGATATTAAGTTGAAGTGTTCCACCTTCATGCTTTATAGTAATAGTTGAAAATCATGGGATTTAACTGTTCAATACAGGAAACTTGAGAATATTGAATATAAATATTTTAAGGTAATGATTACCCGATAGTTCTCTCCTAACATGGTGGTCATGGAAAAGTCTCAGCAGTTTTTAATCCTAAAAAAATTAAATGGTTATGGATTAAGATAAAATATTTTTAAAGATTATTATAATTTTCTATAGATGGCCTCGAATGATTAATTGATATAATAGTGGTTTGACATGGGCCTTAAACCCAAAATTTGAGGCCAGATCTTCATGACGAATCTCCAAACCTAGAAAAAAGTCATAGACTAAGACTTAATGATGGAGATTGGCCAGGAAGGGTTGTTAGGGTTAGTTGATTATATTTACATGCCTAGTGTAAGTATAGGATGCAATTCGAAGAATAATAAGAAGTGAGATAAACCTATAAGATGAAGTGGTAGTGATTCTAGGATCTTGTATTAGTATTCATCATCAACAAACAAGGGTGATAGATCCATTTTTTGTAACCAATGTTTCAGGGATTGTAATATGAGTTTTTTGTGCTAATAATATATCAAACATTTTTACTCATGTGGAAAATTGATCAATCTATTGAGATTTTTTAGATATAAAACCTCTTCTTGTAATGGTGCCTAATTTTTAGTTCCTAGGGGATCTACTATTGAGTATAATGCCTCTATAGGGGGGGGGGGAACTCAATATATTTACAAAAGAGTTACGAGTGGTTAATAATATGGATATATCCAATTTAGATTTAGACATAGGGTGGTGGTAGGTATTATGTCCATTCATAGGTGAGACAGTTACAAATGGTGGACTAGATGACCATGAAATCAGATATAAGACTAGAAACTTTGAGAGGTATCATCCTTATTACTTTATCTATTAATATCACTTTACTTGATAAAAGTTCCTATCACTCATTTATATATACTTCTATCACAAAAAATATAACTCTAATTTCTCAATATATGCCTTATGTTATGGAAATATATACTTATATTGGGAAGGAGTGTGTCTTCAAATGTCCATGTGTTGTCCCCACATATAAAGTGAATTTATTATGGAAATTATTTTGAGATATATCTCTTTGATATTATCTTCAAAATGGATTAAATGAATTAATTCAAATCCCATATTGATTTCTATCATTAGAGGGTGTCCTTACTAGCCCTGATGGATGATATCATTTGTTTCTTAGAGAATGAGTTCTATGGTCATGTTGGGCAAGACCCTATCTTCCCGAGGATGGTAGAATTATATTTTGGATGTCATCCCTTATTGTGAAGGATGATAAAGGTAACTTCGAAATTGAGTTACTTATTACGGAAATTGATTTTCTTGAAGTGTTTCTTGATGACTACTCAGGGTTACCCCATTAAGTAGGAAATCAAATTTACCATTGATCTAGGGAATGATAAATAGTCAATTTAATTACCTTTTTATCACATATCACCAAATAAGTTTAATGAGGTAAAAATTAAATTGGAATACTTAAAAGAAAAATGATTTATTCATCTTTTTATATCTACTTGGAATTATCATGTTCTTTTTTCTATGAAAGCTGATGGGACCCTTTTATTATGCATTGACTATAGTAAGTTCAACAAGGTGACTATTAAGAATAAATACTCCTTTAACCACATTAATGTCCTCTTTTATTGGTTAAATGGGGAAAATATATTATCAAAGATTGAACTTCGGTCGGGGTATCACCATCTCAGACTAAGAGACACTGATATTACCAAGATTTATTTTAGATTCATGTATTGTAATTATGAATATATACTGATGTTGTCTTGTTTAACCAATGATTCAATGGTATTAATGGATTTAATGAACCAGGTATTTCATCGACACCTAGAATAATTTTTAATTAAATTTTTGGATGATATCTTGATGTATTTAAAAACTGAGGAGGATCATGATAATCACTTGATAATCATTTGGGAACCTTCCAAGACCATTATCACTCTAAAATGTTTTCAAGTTTTAGCTGATGAAATAAAAAATTAAATTTCTTGGGACATGCAGTGTCAGAAAAAGGAATTTTAATTGATCCTAAAAAGGTGAGAGAAATTATTTCTTATGAAGAAAAAAAGGATTTATTTAAGATACAATGCTTTATGCATTTAAAATGTGTATAATGGTGATTTATTAAGGAATTATCTAATATTAAATATCCCATGACTCCAATAACTCATAAAAGAGTGATTTTTCTATTGATATGTTAACTTAAAACTAATTTCGATGAGTTTTAGTGGTTATTATCATAAAAGCCTTTCATGATTCTACCTAAATATGGTCAGATTTATGTTTTATATTATGATTCATGATACATTGTATTGATTGTTTTTCTTTTAAGTTGTTATTATGTGGTATCATATGTTTCTCATATTCTTAAATCACATGAAAAAAATATGTAATCCATGACCTAGTGATGGAGATAATCATGTATTATCATAAAGATTACCATAAATATCTTTTTGGTGATATATTCACTATGTATTTTGATTATAAAATCCTTATTTATATCTTCTTATAGTCTTATTTGAACCTAAAAAAGAGAGGATAGGTGGAATACCTTTGTTATTTTAATTATTATGTTACCTATACTCTGGGAATGTGGAATGTTATTACAGAATATCTTTGTATGAAGATACTATCTCAATCATTGAAAAAATACAACGATGAATATAATATAATGAGCCTTTTTTTCTCAGAATCTTTTAAAGATGAATAAAAAGTAGGATAATATGTTCCATTATAGTATTCAATTAACCCAATCTCTTAGTGAACTCATTCTCCAGAATCAACTATAATAATATGAGTGTTAATATATCGAGGGAATTACATGTAGTAGGAAGACAAAAAATGAGTGGTATCTATTTTCCCAAGGTATTTTCTATATTCAAAACTAATATTTAGTTCCATCATCCACAATTAAGGATTTGATGAAACATTTATATCAATATATGTGGGATTTATATCTAGAAGAAACCAAAATTTATTATGACATGAATCACCAATACTAGAGTCTTGGTATGAGGCATGGAATATCAGATTTTGTTTTATCACTCAAGTTAAATAAAATCATCAGAATCCCTCTAGTTTACTTTAGACTCTTATTGTTCCCACCTAGAAATGGGATAAGATATCCTTAGATTTAGTTATTTTGCTTCCTCATATCCCTCGAGGGAAGAATTATATATAGACTATGATTAATTATTTATCAAGAAAAGATCACATTTTTCTGATCAAGGAGACCACCAAGTTAAAGGATCTTTAGAAGCTGTATGTGTAAGAGATGATGATATATCACACAATGCCTTCTATTATAATTTTTTATAGAGACACAAAATCCAAATCATGATTTTGGAAAGGTATTTAAGAGGATATGGGATCCAATGTGAAACTGAGTATAATCAACCATCCATATATTGATTGAAACATATAGTGTGTGATCTAGATTTGGGAAGATATAATCTGTGATTGTACCATGTATTTTGAATCTCTTGAGATTCCCATCTGGAACAAGTTGATTTCACTTATAATAACAGGTACCAAGGCTACATTAGAATGTATCTCTTCAAGGAATTATATGTTCAACCATGATGGCCCGCCTATATATGAATGATGAGGGTGGGGAACCTTTGGTTCGACCAAGAATTATCCAACAGATGAGGAGTAATATTTATGTTATCCAATAATTAATAGAAACAAATTATAGCCACTATAAGTCTTATAACAAACTTCTTCATAATTATTTGGAGTTATAGGTTGGTGACCCGGTAGTCTTAAAATATTCACCTCACTTGGGTCATTGACATCTTGGTAAGTAAGGAAATCCCACTCTGAGTTATGTGGGAACCTTTGAGATCATTAGAAGGTCTTCGAAGGTTTCTTATTAGTTGGAATTTCCTTATAAATTAATATTGATTAATTATGTGTTATAATCCTTTTAGTTATAGAAATATCATCCTGACCCTTGATATGATGCCCTGAGTATGAAACCATAAAAATATATAAATTAAAGAAAATATTACATTAAATTACATAACTAAGATATTTTAGGTTTATAGTTTTAGATAATTACCAAAAAACATTAAATAACAAAACCCATTTATTTTTCGACTAGAATTTGTTCCCATTATATAATTGAATACTTAATCCATAACAACCATTTAACATCTCCAGTTTTTTTTTAAATAGGATAATATTATATAAATACCACATATATTACTTTCATTCATCACCTAGGTAAAAAAGAAAAAAATAATTGTTGATTTCAAACATTTAGTAAGGGTAATTATAAGAGATAACAATCAAGGATCATAGTTGATAATAAGATAAACATATGGGTAATAGAATGAAACAAAGGAAAAGGAATATAAAATATAAAATTCACACCAAATGAAAAATTGGTTATGACTAAAGAATCATAGCATGTAGCTTCAACATATGGGAATAAATATCAAAGGATGGTGGTATATTAATATTGTGACTACAACTTAATTCATGAAATTATTAACATAATTCATGGTTTACTACCAATACCATTATCACATAATGAAAATAGTACCATGGTGTATTAGGTTCACTCCTTAATCTCATACATAACATTTCATGAGATATAAAGCTTTTCCCAATTTATTAGAGTGATATATAATTCTAGGATCACCCATCAAATCATATTATGTGTATTCATATCTATTCCACAATGAAAACATTAAAAATTTCCTCAATGAAATATTAACCTAAGAAAAAAATTGGTTTCATGATTATTTATAAAAAAATGAAAATAAAAAATCCATAGTAGTAAGTTTGATTGTTTCAAAATAACATATACACTATCAACAAAATAAACATAGAAGGATGTCTTCATATATGGAAAATTACCCTCTAAAAAAATGTATCAAATTGTATCACATAAGGGATTAATAATTGGGGTTATTATATACCATGAATTTAATTCATCAAAAAGGAAAATAGTATCATGTAAATCATAGGGTAAATCATAAAACATAAATCCGATGAGGTTATTACCATTTGAAAATGAAAAGGGTATTTTGATGTAAAAATTTATGAGATTTTACAATTTTTTAAGATTTACATTAAAGGAAATGTTATGTGTTATTTAAAAAATTAGTTATACAAAAGTTAAGAAAAAACATTGTATTTTTTAAAAAACTAAACATAAATAATAAATAATTAAATGTGATATAAAGTTTTATCTTGATGATGTGTATAGTGAAATACAAACCTTTTGTTATAAAGTTTAAGAAAATTCCATTTTTTATACCTCTATTGAAAAACCATATTATGAAAGATATACAAAACAATATTTTTGAAATGGGTTAATGAGTAGTGTGAATGTTATAGAAAATAAAATATTCTTAGTATTAAAAATATTATGAGAAAACAATTCGGTGAGTTGTGAAACACAGATATGGATGATAAAACCTCGTTTAAGAAGATTTGAATTATTCTTAACATAATTTCATTTTCAAAAAGGATTATTATTCCTAAATAAGGTTGATTTTAAAAAAATTTATTTCAAAATATATAAATAGGGAATACCATATGAAATTAAATATTAAGCTCAAAGAAAAAAATTATAACTCCATAAATTAGTTTGAGTTATGAAAAATCCCTTATTTTTTAGGTAATATATCAATCATAATCCAAAAAAATATGATAATTAATGGAATTAATGTTTACATTATAAACCATAATTTAAGATATTATAATTCAAGGGTATGTAGTTACACTATATAAAAGTATATTTGGGAACAATACCAAAACATAATTCAATGAAGGGTAATAGATATAAACACCCATATGACTTTTGAAGTTTTTGATTCAAACCCCAATGATAGAAAGAAGAATGAATAAAATATTCCATATCATGAAATATAATAGAATAATTAAAAAAAATATTGAAGGGAATTAAATAAATTTTTATAAAGAAACCATGGTGTATAATAATAAATATTTCTTCAGGGGGTGGATATTTAGTTAATCAATCCTTATAACATAACATTTTAAGTAATAATCATTTAATAATTAGGTTTTTTGGAAGAATTTTAAAAACCTAAAAAATAACTAATTAAAATAAAATGTATAAATTAGTTATTATAAATCATCCTTGTAACAATATATTTTTAAAAAATTATAACTTGATGGAAGAAAATTGATTTAGCACAAACCATTACATTGTTCCTGATTCTCTCTGCACATTCACCAAATATATTTGGTACCCTAAAATTTATCTTTAAATTATCCTTGTAAACAATGGTATTAAGATAAATAATTTATAATAGAGGAATATTAATGTTATAAAGTATTTTATGAGGATAAAAATGATATATTTCCAATAATGTATTCAAAGGAATGGTTGTGGCTGAAGGGAAGGAAGTCTCCGCTTTTATAAGTGAAGAAATAGAACTTTTCTAAATACCCATTTCTTTTTCGATGATATAATTACACTAAACAAGGTTAAGATACATAAAAAGTTTGAAATAATGGATTATGGGTTGATATCGGTTCGATAACATCTCAACCAATAATTCCCACACATGTTTTAAACATGTTAGAATTCATTTTTTCTTATATTTTTCTTCAACATTTTTCAATAAGTGTAACTACATTTTACCTAAGTAACCTTGTTTTAATGAACATATCAAATAACCTCACAACCAAATTTTGTTTTATGAATCTAAACTCAATATCCATTTAATCTATTTAAATTTCTAATTAAATTAATATTTTCTTTTAAATATAAATGTTATATATATATATATAACTATTTTGTAGAATTTTTTTCACCTTTAAGTATTATTAATATTATTTAGTTTTTATTACCAATTTAATGAGTGGTAATTTATTTAAATATATGATAAAAAATTATTTTAAAGTCACTATTGAGTATATATTAATTTATTTAATTATATAAAATTATACAATATTAATAAAATGATCATATAAAAATAATAGTTTTTCCATTATCAAAATCATTAAATTTAATTTTACTAATCACAATTTTATTCCCAAAAATGAGATTGAACATATCGCCTAATTTTTTTATTTAAATTCTATAGGTGATGAAAAATAATATTTTAATATAAGAAAATAATTTTTTTAGAGTAAAATATTACTTATGTTTCCAAAATGATATACATGAGTTTTATAAAAACAAAAATAGTATTTTGAAATAATTTATTTTAATTATAAATTTATATATTATATCTTTAATTTTTTTTAAAAAAAATTAGTCATTTTTTTATTATGATAATGTCATAAAAGTTATGGTTTAATAAATATCGATATTTTTTCACTATTAAACGAGAAACTAATGCTTTCAAAAAAATCTCAAAAAATAAAAATATGATAAATTTAACATTATAAATAAAAAAAATTAAATTATTTTTATCTAGTTCAGGTTAAATTATTTATAAAATTATATTTTTAATATTAAATACAAAAATTTTATTTTTATTTAAAGTAAAAATTCTTTTTTTCCAAAAGTCAAAGTGTGAAATAAAAAAAATACACATGATAAATAACTTATTAAATTCATAATTAAAAATTTATATAATACTATTTTATATTTATATATCCCCTCAATATATTTGCTTAATTTATAATAATAATTTATGAATTGGTGTCAGTCGAGGGTGGTGATTCCACTAATGTATATCTCATATAAATTTACACTATCATGAATTTATCTTGCATATGATTTCAATAATATCATAATTTTTCAAGTTTGGATTGAGATTCATTTAGACAAAACCCTAATTAATATAGTTTATGAATACATTGTAATGGTAAAATTTTATTTTAACATATTTTGATTTCATTTATAGTTCTGTGTTTCATATAGAAAAATATATTAAAATAATATTCATTTATTAAAAATAATTAGTGAAATATTTGGTCATTATGCTTCTCATGTACTGCAATGGGAAGTGCTAGATATTGATCTACATGTATTGGTGACTAATTAAGCAATATGGATTATTGAATACATGGATAAAATGATATGTGGTAAATTTATTATTTTTGTTCAGGTGTTATGGAAATATGGGTTTGACTCTCAAGATACATGGTAGTGAGAATATTTTATGAGGGAGTACTTACATTATATTTTTTTAATAAGATTTTGGTTGACTTTGTAGGGAAAAAATTATTATGATGGGAATAATTGTAACACCCATGATGTTATTTTTAGGTATGAAATTTTATTTTATTGTAGTATTTCACAATTTTTTGGTGTATTTTGAAATTTTTGGAAACTATAGTAAGGTCGTGCAATAGATAAGTTAGGTCGCACCATAATAGGTACTCAAGAAAGCTATAATAGTTATGTCTTTTGTATAAGAGTCATCTAATTTAATCTTATTGAGGAGAACACATTTTATTAAATTCCTAGTTTTAAAAAAACATCATGAGTGTTTTGGCCACACTACAATAGTATGGGCCACATAGTGACTGAGGTTTTCAATGTGAAATGACTTGGAATGGAACTACCATGTTAAGATGGATATATATCATGTCATGATAGGATTTTATTGCAGTCATGGGTCATATATTAAGTGATTATCTATATGAGGTCATCACAACATAATGGGGATGGTCATGCCATGACACGATGGTGAGAATCTACTTTAGTTTGGGGAAGTATTGTTGCACCATTACATGGGATCCCATGTCGTGACATGTTCTACCCATATACAATAAAAATGTTAAGTTACTACACTACACTAATCTATTTAACATGATTTATCCCTATTTTTCCCCATTCAAACCCTCTAGGTTCAGGTTGTTTTTTATTCCTTCTATCCCCCTTACCCCATGGGATTTTTTGAATCATTAAAATTTTATTTCTTATAGATAATCTAGTATGTGGTTATTACCCTATTCCTTAGTCCTCTTGCACTCTATTTCTTATATTTATTACTTCTCTAGGACATTTATGGATTTAATTTTTCATTGACTAAATCTAAATGATGTGGGATTTAATGATGGGGTTTCTTCTTCGATTCTATTTTTATTTATCCTCCTTTCATAGTGTATTCCCACTATTAATAAGTGGCTTCATCAGTTTATGGAATGTGCTTTCTTGAGTTACCTTTGTTTTCTAAACCTTCAATGAATGATTATTTTCAAAAGAGTTTTTAAAATTGTTTAAATATGTTTATAAAATATTTGAAGGATGATATATGTTATATAATTTTTTGGTATTTTTCTATTTTTATATTGGAAATTAATGTTATTTGAAAAAATGTTTTATATATGGCATGTCTGATAAAATTATTATTTAATTTACAATATATTGAATGGTGAAATTTAAATTCATTAAAAGGGATATGGAACAATGGAACCATAGGTTCATAGGTAGGAACCTAGGTTACGTACTACTAAGAATATGATACACTATCCCAAGCATTGGATTATGCCATTTACTAACTAAATATAAATAATATTTGGATTATATGGTTTTCGTGAAATCAAATGGGAGTCACCATATCGGTAGGAAAAGATAATGATCACCTTATTATCCAATTAATAATTGGATATGATTGGTTTAATCTATAAGAAGGTATAATGAGATGGGTAGAAAGTTTTTTTAGTTATCATTGTATACTATTGTATCACCAATTCATATCACCCTATTTTATTTCCTTTTTTTCTTATATTATATATGAGTGTGGTGATTTAGTATAGTCTTTTTTATATTATAATTTATTTATGATATTTATTTTCGACTTGGTTATGATTATTTTTTTATTTATTTGAGTGAAGACTCACCAAGATAATGTGAGTTATTACTGGGTTTTAGGTTAAGACCATCTTGGTGGACTTATTTGGGAAAAAACCATTCCCAAGGCATGTTTATTGATTTTTAGGAACTATTTTATATTCTGTATGGATCTATATTACATATTAGGACTTACTACAGACAGAAATGGGTGATTGAGTCATGGGTATCTATGTTAGGTTTGTGACATAAAGTGAGACTATGATAAATTATTACAAACTTTATATGACCATTGGTGTAGCCAAAATAATAGTAAGGCCACTATTCTAAGATAAATTTTTTCGATCTCAAAACTTTGTGAACCTCAATTGATTTAAAATGTTAATCAATTTTGGATATTAAAAGTTAAAACCTATATGAAAACATATCATATTTTTTTGAAATTTATTATACATTAAAGGGATATAGTTTAATGAATGATTCAATATAGTTATGAGACTTTCATTTATCACCAATTTATAGAGAAAATAATGGTTAAGAGGACTCTTAGATGATATAATTACCATATGGGATGAACAATAAAGGATATTTTTTGGAAAGTACTTCCTACCCTTTGAAGCTGAAAAAATTCAGAATATCGTTCAAAATTTCATGCAATTAGATTAATAATCCACCTTTTAGTTATAGAATTTATTTGAAACTATTCTTATAGATTTACCTCATGATGGTGTAAAATTATGGTTTAAACTTCAAATATTTTATTTTGGATTATAACCCAACTCAAGAGTGGTTATTGATGTTTCCACCAAAAGAGGATTAATGAAGAACACTATATCATTTTCGTAGAAAATATTGGATAACCATTAAATTAAAATCTTCCAATGATAAGGATAACATGGAAAAATTGGAAGAGGTAATCACAAGGTGGAGTAAAGTACAAGTATAATATCCCAATTGGAAACAATTTCCAAATAGTTATGGACTTTTTTATCTATTCAAACTACTAAATCACCACTTGAGCCACAAAAAAATCACATGATATGTGTAGAGGGATACACCACTTCCTAGACTTATAATATATAATTAAAAATAACTAAATAATATAGGTGAATGTATGGGGATAAAAGTAACCTAAACTATTTTTCCAAAATCTATATGGTCAATAATGAAAGTTGAAAAATCAAAATAAAGAATGAAAGAAACAATTATTTGTGAAAAATGTAATCATGATCAAGATCTAATAGGATATCATAGTTGATATATGTGCCCCAACCCATTTACCAAGAATTTCAACATCGAGGCCCAATTAAAATAACCCTAATATACACGATATTTCCACAAGTAATTAAAAATGGATCAACCCAATTTTAATTTAGCGATTACCCAATATATTAATTAATATGATAAAAATTCACTCTGGTTGAGAAAAAAAATTCATCATGACATGATCCAAAGTAAAAGAAACCATCTCTTCAAAAAATTGATCATCATTTAGAGAAAATCACACTAAAAATTTCTAAGATACCCATTGGTACATTGCCATATAAATATCAAGGTTTTAAGAGAGTTGAAAAGTTTTTAACATTGGAGAGTGAAAAAGAATTAATTGGGAAATAAAAAACACAATTGAGTGATGTTTCCAAGTATAATGAACCTAAAGAACCAAGAAATGACTTTCCTAAATCAAGTAAGAATGTTTTGATAGAGGAAGGAAATATTAAGCGTGATATTACAAGGAATCCTGAATTTTAGTCTTATAGTCCACCCATTCCATTTACGTAGAGTACATGGAAAGGAATTATGGAATCAAAATATAAATTGTATGTGATTATATTGAAATAAATTCACATTAATATCATATTGACCTATTAAATTTGCTAAAAGTAGTATACATAATACTATTCAAGGATCTTATGTAATATGAGAAAAAAATACTGGATTTCAGAGTCATTTCTAGCAGAAAGTAATGTTCTAGTATAGTTCAAAGGGAGATCCCACCAAATCATTAAGTTCAGGTGAGCTTATCAATCCCATGTATTGTTGGTTCAGGAAAATTTAAAAAATCATTTTGTGATTTTGGGGATAGTCTCAATCTCAATTTACCCAATATTTTTAAAAAATTAGGAAATTAAACTTGAATCCTAAAATAATATCACATCAACTCATGAACCATTCAATAAAATACCCGATTGGAATACTCAAGGATGTTTTAGTAAAGGTGGGAAAGTTTATCTTTCTTAGTAATGTTCTTATTATTGAGTTAGATAAGAGAAGGAAGTACCTACCATTATGGGTTGACCCTTCGTTGAAGTAAATATCTCATCAATTCATATCAAGTATGATTGATCTTCTAGGTTGGAAAGGAGCAAGTAACATTTATTTGATTAAATTAATGAAATAAGAAGATAGGATTGAGTATTTTCTTGTAATTTTCTGTACTGAATAAGATCTTAAGCTTATAAATATATATTTATAAGAAGAAAGGAATATAATAGGGATTATCAGTGAGCATGTGGTTAATTGTGGATAACATGGACAAGAAGGCGATGCTAATGTCGTTGAACATTTATCCTTGTAAATTTTCATATAATAAATTCCAGTAATGGTAAAATCACCAAATATATATCTAACAAACTCCCCAATATATTCATATATTCATTTTAGGTGAAGGTGAAGTCTTTACACTTATTTTCAGTGATGAGATATCAAAATAATAAAAACCATGACTTATCAAAGTGCTTAAGTCAAGGAAGAAGGATATCATATAGAGTATTTAGAAAATTAAAGGTTTCATAATTTATTTATACACTCATAAGGAGAGACTTGAGAAAGGTGGTAAATGAAATCAATAACCGAAATGGATTTTGAAACCTCAAATAATAAAGGTGGTAAAGAAGGAAGTTTTTAACTCTATGATGATGGAATTAGTTACCCTATATATAATCGAAAATGGGTGATTAATATAATATCCTATAACACACACTATTAATATTTTTTCAACATTAAGAAGATCTTCCCAAATTTTTGTTTTCTCTAGATTTATCCCTAGAAAAGGCCTCCTGATGGTTGTGCTGACCATAAAACCCTATAATATGGTTTTTCATTTACTTCTACCTCCAACGTGTGAATGAAATATCCTCCCCCTATTTGGGATCAAAATCATCATTGGTTCGATGAATGAGTACCACATTAGAGTTACATGTGAATTAACCACCACTTTATAAGGTGATTTGTGTGCATCAGTTATCTAGAGGTTGTTTTGGGGATGAATCCTTAAAAAACAGCTAGGGAAACTCCAACCAAAGTGGAAAAAATATTTATCTTGGGTGGTTTGGGCTTTAAAAAATTTCTAGGTGATCATTGGTTTTATTTGTTTTACTAATTATAATATGTTTATAAGAGTTTAGATATTGTTAGAAATTAGAATGAAGATTATTCTTTGGTATATCTAACCCAAGTATTTGAAAATTCCATATTTTTAGGGATGGGATTATTGTTCTTGGTTTTCATAGGTTATTATTATTATTTTAATTAAAAGTAATATGTCATGTAAGTAATTTTTATTATTTTATACATGGATCATGGCAAAAAGAAAGATTATAATTCTATATTGAATTCTAAGAGGGGTTTGGTTATTTATTGTGTTAACAATAAGTTTTATAATATTTTCCTACATATGTTATTTATGGAATTCAAGATGATCAAATTGATGATTCATGGTTGTATTCATTATTTTATCTAATGACAGGTTAAATGGATCATATTTTCATTTTTATAGACTTCCCTAAGATTAGGTAATAAGGGATAGAGATAGAACTAATGATTCGTGAGGACCTTATATTATTGAGAGTGTGTATATAGTAATGGTATGTAATGAATATTACTACTTATCCTAAACTATGATTTAAAAAATCATGGTTAATTTTCTAAGTTGTGAATTTTGTGTCATAGTGAAAATACATTGTGAAAACCTCTAATTGAGTTCTTGGAGGTAAATGGTGAGCATTCCCTGCCAGAGTTGAGTAAAATCCCCCTATTAATGAAAAACTTCAAGGGATTCCCCATTATGTTATTCAGTGTATTTTATATGGATCTATGAGGGTTGTGTTTTTCATGTATTATTTTATTATAGAGTTTTATATATAACATCCAACTTTATTTGTGGGTTAGGGTAGGCTATATGGATATTGAGTATTTGATTGAGTCTTTATAGAATATATTAGATCAGATTGAGGCACCAATTGGGATGAGGGTAAAGATTACAATGTATATATTACTTGGATTATGGAAACACCAATGAGTTTTCTTCATCAAGAAAGTACAATACTATGTGTTATCCTAGAATGAATTTTATGCTCGTTTCTTAAAGAAGTTTTTTCTTAAGATACCAAGAGAAAACAGGGATGAGATTTTATGCATCATATTTAGGAAAATATATTAGTGATGTATTATTCCACACAAATAAATGATTTTCTCTGGTTTGTGCCTATGTTGGAAGGTAATTAGATTTTTGTTTTCTCTATTTTAAGGATGGATTGAGTCAATCAATACAAGTTCAGAAGAACAGTTTCCACGTGAATTTTTTAATCTAGGTAAAAACGTTTCCCTATTTTCTATGAGAAACCTAGTTAGATGTATTATGATAGGGCTTTCTAGTTTATATATAGAATTCAAGAGTATATTTTTATGGAGTATGAATTAGTGACATAGTGATTCTTATTAGAGGGGCGACTAGATGGACATTAATGGTTATGGAATGTCTCATTATCCATAAAGGTGGACTCCTCCAGTGTGTTATCATAATGGAATAGAAGGGTATACCTAAACACAGTAAAACAACATTTAGAGTATCATTAATATGGATATATGTGACATATGAATTTTTTTTGAGAGTTATTCTCATCCATTCAGTCATTATGAAAATGGGAAGGATCAAGTATCTAGAGTTAAATTAGGGACTTCTTTGTAAGGTGGTAATTGGAATTATTATGGTCAATTAGGGGAATGACGGAGGATGCGATGCCCAAAAGAAGGTATATAAGTGTAGTGATCCTTATGGGAAGTTAATAAATTGGAGGCTAGAGAAGAGACATGGCTTCAGACCAATCACATGCTATCTATATGAGTCTCTATCATGTTGGAGGGACAATGAAAATTCAAGGTATGATTTTAGTGACATTAACCAAAATATATATTTTATTTGATACATGTAGCTACCCAACCCCAAAAATCCCACATCAAGTTACTACTATTAATTACATTGGCTTGATTACAAGTAATGAAGCTCCTAAGGACTGACCAGTTTAGTATTCTTGGTAAACTAGATACTTAAATGAGTCGTTTATTACAAATGAATACATTAATTACAACATAATTTATTTCTTATATATAAATAAAAAATATTGTGGATAACTCAAATCCATCAAGTATATCCCTGTATATTTTTCATAGTACGTTTCTTAGATTCCTAGGGAAAGAATAATAATAAGGATAAACTCAAATGCTTAGTAAGGGAAAGATATAACAGAATAAATAATGTGAATAATATATAAGGCATGGTAATTAAATGAATACACATTCCATGTAATGAAAAAAGAGAAAGAAGTGTATACACAATATGGAAAGGTAATAAATGGAAACACATTATATTAAAATAACTATATAAGGGAAAATAAATATGGAAAGGTAATAACCGGAAACACATTTTATATAATCAATTAACTGAAGATGAAATGTAACAATAGATATTTCAAAAAAAATATCATAGATGAATAATAATTGAAACTAAATGAGGAAGATTATTTCTAAATGTACTTCATGTCTGAGGGACATGAAAACATTTACCATTAAGACCTTTCACAAAATGTTTTAAACTATTGGTATAAACCCATATATACTGCTTGAAAACAAATATGAAGGGTTATTTCCAACTAATTCATCTTATGATACTATTGATGCATCATGGATCTTTCATTAAATAGTCCTAAACCCATAGAGCTTTCATTAACCGGTGTATAACCCCAAGGGCTTCCTCAACCGGTCCCAAACCCATACAGTTCAGGTATAATGTTTTTAAATAAACAAAGTGTCTTATAATATATATATATATATATTGAATAATGGATATGGTTTTATCATTATTTCTCCATATAATCGAATAAATTTTGATGTAAACACTCTGTGAAAAATATTATATGGTTTAGGAAATAGTAATATCCATGATAAATGAAATGGATAATTTAGGGGATATTCAATGTTTGATGATCATAATAGATTGAATATTTCAATGGGACTAACAAGTATATCAATGAAGAAAATATGAATATTATATTTCCCCATATAAATAAAAAACCATCCATAGGAATATTATGGATGGTATAAATACAACATATCCCTATTAGAGTAAAGTAAAGGGTTTTTTTGTCTTTGAGGATTGGAAAAATTATAAAAATATATTTTAAAAATATTTTTGAGTAAAATATCCTTTTATTTTGAAAAAAAAATTCATTGAAAATTAATTTTTGAAAATATTTCCTTAAAAAAATTCATTTTATATATGAAACAAAAGCATCAAATAAATGATGGTAGGTAAACTAGTACAAGCTATACGATGTAAAAGAACATTCCTTTTTCATAAAAAATATGTTTGAAAAATTCCATGTCAGGAAAGAAACAAAAATATTACTTTGAAAAAATTGGTAGAAGAAGAAAAGTGTAAAAATGTCTTTACAAAATAATTTGAGAAGAATTTTTTAATTTTTTTAATAAATCATGGTTTTTAGAATAAAATATGTTCTTTTACTAAATAGAGAAATAAAGTCGGGTTTTATGAAAAAAATTTACTAAAACATTTTGAGTACAAAATAGTGGGAAAATGATACTAATACTTGAAAATGGTCATGAATGACCAGATAATAATGAAATGGTTTATTTAATATTGGATAAATAATTCCCTTTAATTTAAATTTCATCAAAAGATCATTAGTATTTGTTTTGAGGAAAATAAATTTTAAGATCCCCAAAGTGTCCCATACAACTTTAGAACATATTAAATCATAATCCTCAGGAATGAATAATATTTAAAGAAACATATAATATCATCAGAATAAATTTATTTATGATAAAACATTTCATTTTCAATATTTAAACTATAGAAAAGAAACTAGGTGCATAATAATATTTAAGTTTCAATGGAATGTAAATTGAGACAAAAATCCCTTAACTTGAGTTTCCATTTTTTGGAACATACTTTAAATAAATATATAATAAAATTATTTTAATTTTATACTCTATTTAGAACGTTTTTATGTTTTATCATTACATTTATTGTACTTATTACCATGTTATATACAACTATATAATCCATTACATTTACATAGGGTGTTTTGACCAAATTTGGTTTATGTGTAAAAAACAACCTTGGTAGTTCACCAATGGCCAAAGGGGTCATTATATAACATATACAAAATAATAATCATGATATAATTATCATATTTTTACACAAATTATACTTTTAAAACCAATAATTAAATATATTTATGAAAAATGAACCAACATTACAATCATGGATATGGTAGGTCGTACATACATATGAGTGACATTCCCATTTTTCAATGATTGTTATGGAAAGAAGGTAGGTAACATAATACATTAATAGAATGATAATTGTATCATAACTAATAAATTATTTCATCATATATACTTATATATATAATTATTTTTATTCAAAAGGAATCACATCATGTTTAGGAAGCAGTAGTCCACACGTCCACGAACGACGTTATCACTTCTTAAGTGCGTGAAAGGTCAATAATGAAAATGATATATATATATATATATAAAGTATATTACCATAAAGGTAATTATTTCATGAATATAAAATATATGTTTTTTATGTCACATATTTTTAGTTGCAATCATCTTTTATACGTTCCATGTTTAGTGTGAATGAATCACATCGCTTCGAGGGGGTGGTAGTCCACACTTCCTAAAATGATGTGAAAATATTAATGTAAAATGGAATGTATTAATGATATGTGTAATAAAATTATTAAATAATTATAAATAAATAATAAATATCACTTATATATCATATATAAAAATTTCTTCCACCTTAATTCCACCATGAGAGGTAGTGAATGAAAAATTAATAACTATCATTTCGTGAGGCAGTTGCTCGCTATACACAGAAAAAGTATGTTTGTGACCCATTAAATGGAAGTTTGTTTAGGTGTAGTTAAAAACCTTAAAATAACAACATCCTAGTATATTGATTATATTTTTTTCATTATAAAATCCTGAAATAGAGATAGTTGAGGGAGTGGAGAATGGAAATAAAATTAAATATCTCAAGAGAAGACACTACCTCTTAATCGGGTGACTACTTTTGGTTTATACCAAAAAGCATCATTGGAAGGATTAATTCCAAATTTAGGCTTCATTGAATAAGTTAGGGTTTTTTAGAAGCTATATGGGTAGTTATTTTTTTAACCTAAGTTGTTTGAGATGTGTGAGGAATGGGGAGAGGTGGTGACCTTTTATAAGGGAGGGAAAGAACACACTTGGTATTTTTGAAAATAAGTTAGTTGTAACATCATTTTTACCTAACAAACCAACCAAACTAAACAATGGAATTTTTATGGAAGAATTATTTCCATAAAATGGGTTTTTTACAAGTTTCTAGGTCATTTGGGCCCCTAAGTTAAAGGTTTAGTCATTTATTAAGCATAATTTTTCCTTAATAATTGTAAATAATTCTAATCACTTACACTAATATTTTTGGTAATTTTTTTAGTATTATTAAGAATTATAAATTATTCTAATTATAGATATGGAATAAATTTTTCCAAATTCAAATCATATAATTAGTATAAATTTATTTAAATTTAATTTTGCAGGTGGGATGACAATGTGTGTTTTTAAAGTTAAAATGTCTGAATGTTCGCTATGTTTTTATAATGAATGTCAAAGTAAAATTTATTAAAATAACAAAAATTTTATTAATTTATAAAAATTTTATTAATTTATAAAAATTTTATATAATTATACTTAAAAAAATTAAATGTATAATTTTACTTTATAAATAAGTTGGATGAAAAATTATTTTGAAACTAAAATTCAGTATTTTTAACTATTCATTAAAAATGGCATGTTTCAAAAAAATATAAAAAACTCACCCTAAACTAATTTTTATGTTTCTATTTCAAATATGATGTTTATTTTGACATATTAAATCAATTAAATTATCAAAATTCAGATCTAAAATGGGTTCGTCATTAAAAGGAGTAAAATTCACCTTTATAAAAATATAGGTTTTTATGTTTGAAATTAGGTTTGTTCTTATCTTATGACTATCCATCCTACTGGATGAATATTTTTTTTGAATATATAAAATATATATTTCATTTAAATCATTAAATAATTTTAATTAATTATATCTAATAATACAAAACTCCTTTGTAAGATAATAATAACAACAATATTTCTTTTTATATCTAATTGGTTCTTATTTTCATTTCTCATTAGTTGGTAACTAAGGAATTCATTTTATATTCATTTAAACCATAAAATTTAGTGTTTTCTTAAATAATATTCCTATCCCAAGAGATAGGTTATATAATATTATAATAAATTACAATATTTTAATAAAACAATGTTATTTAGTGAAACTCGGTCTTGCATGTATCAGAAGCTATCAAGGAAGGATGTTTTTGCATGTAATGCAAGATATCGAGAAATGTCACTCTTGAATGCAATGTATGATATATCAGTTTTGTGTTCATCACAATCTATATCATTTGTTGAATTTATTTAAAATATTAAAGTGGAGTATTTGTATTTTATATTCCCTTATGTGAATGGTGATGTGTGTCATACATGCTATCAAATACAAAGTTATACTTTATAATTTCAAGGTGTTCCATTCTACCCACATTAATTAAATTACATCCTCTCAATTTAAAATCAATCAGGGTAATATATTTTTTGATATTTCTTATGTCAAAATCCCACATTATGAGAAGGCTTCGAAAACAATCCTCTATAAAAGAGAGAATGTGAATTAAAAAATTCACCAGGACTACCATGTAACTTGGTATCTAAGTAGGAGAATGTTAGTGGAAAGTGAAAAAAAACATACATGGAATAAAAATTTAAATATTTATAGGGACTTATTGAATTCTTCAATCAAAAAAAAGTGAATGATCAATCGAAAGTTTAGGGTCTTTAAGCCATAAATATTTTATGATTTAACAATACCATTGTTTCAAATGAAATTAAGGTATTAGGAATACATTTTTTCAAATTCATTTTACTAATGTTTGGAAATTATTTTACTGACCCTAAATATGAGTAAATATTCTTACATGATAAGTTTCAATTTCATACGAACATTACTAAAATTTGGTTGTGCATCCATAAAATTATAATTCATCCCTTTAATCTTATAAATTAATTACCAATAAGGAATTTTTTTATTCTTGAATAAATAAAATAAAATTTTAAATGATCATAAAGCCTATAAATGAGTGAAAAGGATAACTATTTGTATCAAACTATTTTCAAAAACTAATATTTTTAATAGATTAATATCTAATCCTCAGAAGTTATACTACTGGTTCATCATTAATATTTTTTTATCAAATTGTTTAACTAATAACAATTAAAATTAACCAAAACATTTAATAGGTTATTAGTTGTCGTGAAACCCTCACCATCATTTAGTCATGGTTTCAAGACTCGTGTACTTTCTAAATATTATTAGTTTCCACCCGGCTTATAGGTTGTCCTTTTATAAAACCATATTAATATAATTTAAAAAATAAATATTATTTAAACCCTTGAAACAAAGTTGATCAATGAATATAATTTTAACAAATGTTTTTAATAAAACACTAATATATAAATACATCATCCATTTATTTCTACAAAGGTCTTTCCTTAGTCTAGAGTTTACCTATCATATCATTTATAGGATTTATAAATCATGACACCTTATTTTCAATCTAAAACACCTTAGTCTTAACCTATGTTATTCATTATCAAAATTTTATACAGTGGTTTATAAAAAAAATGTGAAATATCACAAGTATATCCACCATGAGTGTCAAACCATGTGCACAGTGAGGCTCGTTATTCTGTACCAGGTTACCCCGAGTAAGACTCATAACACCTTGTCAGAGTTATTACTATAAGGTGCATCTATTCTAGAACGACGTCCATTTGTATTATCCATATAGAGATTCATTTATATGAATAACTACATAATCTATAACTTACCAAAATTCTAGGATGTTCTTATATAATTAACCTCAAATTCTTTATTAGGGTTAGGATCTCAAATTTATCTTTTCCAAAATTTAGTCCCCAAAGACGATTCTCATATTCCTCGGATTCCAACTATAGTGACCTGATTCTGGAAATTCTGGAGCCAGTGTCTTCTAAATATTACATTGGCATGATTACAAGGAATTGATCCCCAAAGGACCAATCAGTTTAGTAGTGCTGGAAAACCAGATACATAATTTAGTCTTGTATGACAAATGAATACACTAATTACAATATAATGTTTTTAATCTTTATAAATAAAAAACATAGGGGGAAACTCTAATCCATTTTGTATATCCTTCCATATCTATAATATTATTCTTCTTGAATTATTTGGTAAAAAACATAATAAGGGTTAGCTCAAATAATCAGTAAGGATGAGATATAGAAGAAGAAATAATGTGAATAATGTGTATGGAATGGTAAATAACTTTACACACATACCATGTAATGAAAAACCTGAGAAGGAAATTCATAAAAAATATAGAATGGTAATAAATGGAAACACATGCCATTCAAATAACTATATAAGGAGGTATAAATATGGCAAGGTAATAAACTAAAACACATGAAATTTCATTGATGAAATTAAAGTGCAATGTATCCATATATTTATCGATAAAAAATATCATGGATGAATAATAACTAAAACTAAATGAGGTAAATTCTTTGGTAATGAATGTCATGTCTAAGGCACATGAAAACCTATATCGTCAGGACCTTTCACAAGATGGTTTAAAATGTGGGTAGAAACTCATCTATACAACTTGGAATCAAACTTAAATGGTTTGTCTCTAACTAATTTCATCTTATGAGACCACCAATGCATCAAGGGGATTTTATTAATCATTCCGTAACTCGTAGAGATTTCATTTACTTGTCATTAACATGTAGGGATTTCATTAACTATTCCCCAATCCGTATAGTGCATGTCTGAATCATTTAAATAAAAAAGCCTTATAAAATATCTTTATTGAATAAATGGTATGAGTTTATCAATATTTCCCAATATAATAAAATAAATTTTGAATTAATCACCATATGAAAAATGGTATATGGTTTAGCCAATAATATTATTCATGATAAATGAAATGGATAATTTTTGGGAAATTCAATGTTCAATAATCATAAGAGATTTAATATTTCAAGGGGACTAGAAAATGAATAATTTAAGTGAATTTTAATACTATCCTTGTCCATTTAAGTTAAAAAAAATCCAAAGGATTATTAAGGATGGTATGAATAAAACTTAACCCAATTGGATTAAAATAAAGGGCAGTTGTCATTGATGAATAAAAACATTATAAAAATATATTTTAAAAATATTTCTTAGAAAAATATCCTTTTGTTTCGAAAAACCTTTTGAAAAATAATTCTTCAAAAATTACTTTTGAAAATATATAATTTAAAAGCATCATATTAAATATGAAAAGAAAGCTTCAAAGAAATTATTGCAGGTAAATTAGTAAAATCCATATGAGGTAAAAGAACATTCCTTTTACATATAAAATGTTTGAAAAAGGAATTATCGTGAATGGAAAAAGAATATTCATTTAAAAAATTGTTGAAATAAAAACTGTAAAAATAACCTTACCAAATAATATTAGAATCATTTTTTATTTTTTTAATAAAATAGTGTTTGTAGATGAAAATAGATTCTCCAACTAAATAGAGAAATAAAGTTGGGTTTTCTAAAAACCATATTTTAAAACATTTTGAGTTCTAAAGAGTTGGATAATGATTCCAATAATTGAAAATGGAAATGAATAACTAGTTAATAATGAAATGATTTATTGAAAAACAAATTATATAATTTCCTTGAATGGAAATTCCATAGAAATGTCATCAGTATTATTTTTAAGGAAAATAGTCTTTAAACATCCCAAAGTGTCCCATACCACATTGAAAGATTTTAAATCATAAGACTCCTGAAGTAATAATATTAAATTAAAGTTATAATATCATTAGAATAAATATATTCACGATATAAAATTTCATTTTCATTATATACACCATATAATAAAAACTAAGTGCATAACAATAATTAAGTCTTAATGGAATATTAATTGAGATGAAAATCCATCACCTTCTGTTTCCTTTATAGTGAACGTCCACTAACTACCTATGTAATAAACTTATGTTTATTATATACTTTATTTAGAAACATTTTTCATGTTTATAATTACTTTTATTTCAATTATAACCATATTATATATAACAATGTAATCAATTATATTTACGTTGTGTGTTTTGACCAAATTCGGTTAATATGTCAAAAGTAACATTTGTAGGTCAACTACGGTCAAATGGGTCATTATATAACATCTGAAGAATAATAATAAAGAATAAATAATTATATTTCTACATAAATTATACTTTTAAAATCAACCATTAAATATAGTTATGAAAAATGAACCAATGTTATAATCATGAAGATGGTAGGTCATACGTATATATGAGTAACTTTCCCATTTTTCAATGATAATTATTGGAATAAGGTAACAATAAATATTTTTATAATGATAATCATATAATAACTACAATTATATTAAATCATATATACTTATATATATAATTTTTGTGATGTAATAGAAATCGCATCGTATCGAGGAGGCGGTTGTCCACAAGCCCACGAACGATGTTATCACTTTTTAAGTGTGTAAATGAGTAATAATGAAAATGATATATATATATATATATATTATTTAAAAAAGTTAATTATGTCATGAATATAATATATAGTTTTTTAATTCACATATTCTTAATTGAAACCATTGTTTACACATTCCTTGTATACTGTGAATGAATCACATCACTTTGAGGGGTCAGTAGTCCACACTTCCTCAAACAATGTTACCTTACTAATATAAAATGGAAAGTATTAATGTTATGTGTAATAAAATGATTAAATAAGTATAAATAAATAATAAATATCATATATACCAAATATAAACATATTTTCTATCATAATGTCAACCAAGAAAGGTGGTAAAAAAAACGAATAACCATCGTTTCGTGAGGGAGTAATTCACTGTACACTAGAACAATATGTTTGTTACCCATTAGATAGAAGTGTGTATAAGTGTGGGAAAAGACCTTAGAATAAAACAACATAGTATATTTATTACACTATTTTTGTTATACAATAATTAAATAATAAACGTTTAAATAGTGGAGAATTGAAATACAATTAAACTGGTTAAGAGAAGATGTTACCTCTTAATCAGGTAACTACTTTTGGATTATACCAAAGGGTTACTTGGAAGGATTTATACATGAAGGGAGGATTCAAGGTATATGGAAGGTATGTTGGAATGATATATGGGTAGATCATTTTCTAATATAATGGGTTTTAGAGGTGTGATGAATGGGGAGAGGTGGTGGCCTTTTATAATGGAGGAAAAGGACTCACTTGGTATTTTTGAAAGGATGTTTGGTGTAACCATGTTTTTTCCTTAAGAAAACAACCAAAACTCATTTATGGAAGGTAAATGGAAGAATTATGGCTAAAAAATGGATTTTAGACATATTTCTAGGTCATTTGGGCCCCTATGTTAAAGGTTTAGTCTTTTATTAGGATTAATTTTTCCTTTACAATTATAGTTGATTTTAATCACATTAAATAATATTTTTGGTGAAGAAAAATGTTGAACTTATTATATATTAGAAATTATTCTGATTAAAAATATGTAATCCATTTATCTAAATTCAAATAATATATATGGAAAAATTGATTTAAATTTAATCCTACAGGCGGGATGAAGATGCATGTTTTTAAAGTAAAAACATCTGAATGTTTTCTATGTTTTTATATTAAATTTCACTGTGAAATTGGTTAAAATATAATAAATTTTATTAAATTATAAAAATATTTTCTAATAAAACTCTAAAACCAATTAAAATTTTAATTAATTCTTAAAAATGAATTATATAAAAATGCATATTTGAAATAAAATTCAGTATTCATAAATATCCATTAAAAAACGATATATTTCCAGAAAATATAAAAATTTCAACCTAACATAATTTTTATGTTTCTATTTTAAATAAGGATATTATTTTTACATATTAAATCAATTAAAGTTTCTAAATTCAGATTTAAAATGGGTTCGTCATTAAAAGGCAGCACAATTACCTTAATTAAAATCATTAACTAATTTTAATTAACTATGTCTATTAAGACCAAAATCTTTTAGAAGCATAAAAATAATAATATTTTTTATATCCAATTGGTTCATAATTAAGTTTCTCATTAATTTGTAACCAATTAATTCATTTTATATTTATATAAACGGTAAAATTTCATATACTAGTTCATACCTATTCATAACCACTATCCGAATTACTAGTTTATATCATATAATATTAAATAATAATATTTTAATAATACATTTTTATTTGGTAAAACTCAGTCGTGTGTGTTACAGAAGCTATCGAGGAAGGTCACTCTTCATGTAACACACAAAATTGAGGAAAGTCACTCTTGTGTGTGATTCAAGCTACCAAATTATTGATTCTTTTACAAGCTATATTATGTATTAAATTTAATTAAAATAGTAAATATATAGTAGGGTCTTAGGATATTATATTCCCATACATGCTTCATGATGCGTGTCATACACACTATCAAATAAAAAATTTACTTTAGAATTTCGGGGTGTTACAATACCGGTGAATTTCAATCATTCTTATCTATTTTATTGGTTCAGGAAAAGAATATTATGATGGATTATCCACGTGGGGTGATGTTTATAGATATTATATTAAGGGTTTGATATGGGGGTATATTATACCTACATTACCTATAAAAGATTGATATTGGTCGGTAGCCTCTAGGATATGAAGAGTCACATTCAAAGTGATGTGGTGACTATGCCTGATACTATTTGGGTAGCCTAGGATAGGGATTTTACAAGTACCCTCTATTTTTTTCTGAATAATGGAGGAAATATGATAAGAAAATTGACAATTAGTTTTTTAGAGTTTTTTATCTATTTTAAATCCAATATATCATAGTTTTAATTCTAAAAAAAGTCAATGTTTATTTTAATAATTTCTGTACATTAAGTGTGAAACGTGATACATATTGGTTTATTTAGAGTTTCTCAATGATTAAATGTATTATTGTAAAATTCAATGTTGGATTTTTGAGAAATTTGTTTTGGTTAGAATCAAATTTTCAGGAAGATAATATTTCACGTTTAAAACCTTACATTGGTAGAAGTTAATCTTATAAAGATAATTAAAACAAAAACATTATAACTATATGATTTATTTTTTTAAAGGAGAATATATTTTGTATATAGTTATATTCATAATTTAATATTAGATAATAAAATTATATAATGTAAAATATATCATATAGAGATTTATATTTAGATTTTAATATCATGTGATGATTTCTTTACTCATACATCAGTTAAATGAAAGTTTTGTTCATATTGTAACATAATAATGACATGTTTACTCCTATGAAATCCATTTATTTGAATATTTATATCATTCGAAAGATTAAGTTAATTTTTTTTCATATGTAGTTATAAATTTTAAGATATTTCATTAGAGTTTTAGTTTCTAATTTATATAAACATTTTATTAAATTATGAAATAGAATGTTTAAAAAATATGATTTTTAAGGAAGGTCTACTAAGTAAATTATAATTTTTTTCAAATTAACATTAAATATTTATATTAGGATGAATTGTTATAATATTTGTCCAGAAAAAAGGAAGGTATTGGCTCAAACCACATCAATAAAAAATTAAAATTATTAATTAATAATGAATACAAAAAGAAAATACATAAACAAATGAGATATATCTTATGGAATTATAAATTATATTTTCATGACTGATCCTAATGAAAATATATCTTTGTAATTAATATAATTTTGGTGTGGAAAAAGAATAGTTTTATTTTTATGAAGAATTATATTTTTTTACATATATTTGTTTTTGAATTTCTACAAGTTTTCAAAGATATATTTTTGGTGAAGACAACCATCTTCCAATTTTGTTTAAAAATTATTTTCTTTAAAATAACTTTTTTTATATAATTTTTAGTGTAAAAATATTATATTAATTATGGGGTTTCCAGTTTGATGATTAGTATTATAAGAAGGATAGTTTTAATATATTATTTTGTGAAGACACTAAGTGTTAGATACATGTACTCAACTATAAATACCACCAGTAAAATGAGCTAAATAAAATTACAAACTAGAATTGTGCATTGGTGGATTGGATTAGGATATTCTCTGGGTGACTCCAAACCACTATACAAATTTTTGGGGTACACTATCCATTCATTATATTATTTTTTATTAATTATCTAATTGAAGGGGATAAAATATTGAACTAAATTTATAGAGTAATGATTAAATATTTTAAAAGGGTAAATTCATGAAATGAATGCACCCCCTATTGAGTCATTTTAATAGATAAAATTGGGATAATAGTTTTTATATGAGATAATATTACTAAATTCTTCACTTTGGTCAGTTCAAGTTTAGAGGTAAATATAGTATTAGTGGAAATGGATAAAATTAATGAAAGAATATCCTTTGTTAAAGAACTATATTTTAATTGAGAAAATTCTGGATATTGAAAATCCAAAATTGATATTGATGAAAAATATACACTAAATAATATACCATGATGCAATAATGGTCACTATGGTTTGGTGGCTATTTGGTCTTGGTATTTTACACCACATCATGGTGAATTTTAGAATAGTATAAGATATAATTTTATTGATTCTTCCAGTTTGATTATCATTCACTGTAAGATAGATACATATCATGAGATGATGCGTAGAAATAAAATCAAATATTTAATTAGTTTAAATTTTAGTTTAATAAATAACATGGAACCAAATAATTTTTCAATTTCATAATAAATGAAATTTTAGGGGCTTACAAAAAAATATTTAATTTTATGTGAGTGTCCTATATAAATATGGTTTTAATCAATTTATTGTATGGTGATTAACATTATTCTTTCATAGAAAAAAAATATCTAAAAATATCCGTTGTACATATCAATTTATAGTGGTTCTACCAGATAATTCAAAGAAAATATGTTCAATAAAATATTTAAATGATTCTAGTGGCTAGGAATTAAATCAAACTTGATGCCAATGAATATTGAATGCTTTGAATGTAAGGTACATGTTGTTTATTATTTTATCATTTATTCTATAATTTTATCTTGGAATGATATAGGGAATGAAATTCATATTCGCATCTGTTTAAAATTTTAATAGATATTTCCTGTGAATCATATCAACTATATATATTTCAAATTTGTGTTCGAAATTATATATTAATGTTATAAAGAATTATACAATTTCTGGTGGTGAACTTAATTAATGAATTGTAGAATAGGAAGTTGAGTTTTATTTGAATACAAGAGCTATAAATATTATTATTTACGATCTTGGATGAGATGTTTTCAATAGAGTTTCATAATGTTATACTACCTATAGGATATGAGAAACTATATCTGTTTCATTTAAAGGTATATAAAATTTCATTCAATTGAGATAAAACACTACCAATATTAAATTTTGTAATTTTTGGATTTTTTATAGAGAGAATATTACTCAAATGAATATAAGTGTCACAAATATAGTTAATAGTGTTACTAAATTAAGAACTTTATTTCTAAAATCTGATCAATATTTGAAAGTGATAAGAGTTTTACCTTCTAGATAGAATGGAAAATCAGCTACTATCAGATAGTCTACTCCTATGTAAAAATTAAACATTAAAAATTTTCTCAGGATATTAGTGATTTATATGAATAAAACACATGTTTGGGTAGATTTATATAAATTTATAAAAAATAAAAGTTCTGAACTCAAAGATACTACTTTTAATGATGAAAATAAAGATTAATAAATATCTCATTTTGCATATAATGATGAAAATCGAAGTAGTTTAAATTCTAGTGATGAAATTGATTAGTCATAAATAAGTATCAAAAAAATCTATAATAGAAGAATAGGGTTTAGAAAATAGTTTAATAAATTTAAGAAGAATTATGTAAATTTTAAGGAACATAGTTTTACGGATTGAAATAAAATTGGACATATCAAGCCTGATTTTCCATTTCTTAATGATAAGAATGATTCAGAAAGAAAATATTATAGGAGTATATATTATAATATAATAGAAAATAAATATATTAAATAACCATAGAGATATTCTAAATACTAAGGTGATATATCTATTTTGAGTCTAAATTTGAGAAATATAATCATTAAGAAAATATATGTTTTGTGGATCAAATTAAATACATCCATTAATTTTTTTCATCCATCGTAAAAAAGATTATTATTGTTGTAATGAAATTAATGAGTACTGTTATTTTCTTTTATATAAATACAAATTCTTAAATTAAGAACATAAATATATTATAATATATTTCGATTCTATTATTATTGTTAAAGATACCTTGTCTAATCAGTTTTGGGAATTGGAATATAAATATGTTAAAGTTTAATATTCTTTATACTCTATAAGATAATCAAATTTGTGAGTTGTTATATGATATATATACTTTATTTTTTGTTTCTATTATGTTTCTGTATTTTGAGTCATATTTTAATAAGAGTCTTGGAAGTAAAAAATATGATAAAAATAAATAAGGAATTGAACGCATTGGTTAAAACCCAATATATATTGAAATTATTTCATTCCTACTTATAATAGAAAACCATGTCCAATTTTACCTATTTTCATCGTGGTATTATTATACAATATGAAAATAACTGTAGTTTATGGATACATTGATTTATTAGTGTTAAACAATACTATATTTCAAAGGATATATCTAGACACATAATCATATGAAACCAAAACATATAATTTTATGATATTTTTATAGAGAATTATTCATGAAAAAAAAGTAGAGTAATATATAGACAATGGGTTTTCAAGGAATATGAGTGGATATTTTTTAAAATTTTATCCTCGGTCAAATGTAAATGTTTGATATGTTACCTTTAATGATAATGAAAAAGGAAATATGTTTTGATTTGGATTAGTTAGATATCCAAAATTTGTTCTTATAAAAAAACATTTAAGGGTTAATGAATAATTTGATAATTATTTATTATCTTTATGAGGATAGTTGGACTATTGATGTTTCTAATAATTCTTATTTTATGTTTAAATATAAAGTTCATCGATTTAAATCACCATGAACCAAAAAAAATACACTTTAGGTATTGATTTTTTAGATAGAATATTAATTATTTTAATGATGAAACTAATAAATCTTGAATTTTATGTTAAATACTTGAACATTATAATATTTTATATTTTATATTTTTTTAAGAATAATATTGTTTTTTATTTTCCTAAACTAAGGTTTAATGAAAATAGACTATGAGATGCATATGAAAGGGGAAAGAAACATATTTCTTATTTTAAAATAATCTACGAGGCTTTCACTTCTAGTCCATTAGAACTTTTCAACTTGGGTTTTTTTGGTCCTTCTAGAACTACAAAATAGGTTTTAATACTTTTTTCTTTGTTTTTACAGATGAATTTTCTAGATTTACATGGGTTTTATTTTTATTGCTTAAAAACTAATCTTGAATTATGTTTATAAATTTATATAAACTAGTTCACAATGGGATATATAACAGACATATTTTTTTGATAAATGAATATAGAGGGCAATTTGAAGGTCATGATTATAACTCTTAACCCCAATCCTGGTATTATACATATATTTTATAATCCTATAAAAACTCAATGAAATGGTTTCATTGAAAGGATAAATAGAAATTTTAAACAAATTTATAGAAAAATGTTTTGTGAGTATATATTACTAAATATTTTTTTAGTAAGAAGATATTAATACAACAAACCATCTCAAAAATAGAGTTCTAATTTGACATATTTTGAAGAAAAATTCAAATAAGTTGTGCATTGAGAGAAAACAAATTTGCATTATTTTTTTGGATAGAAAAATTATATTTAAAATAGTAATGATAAATTTGATAATTTGATCCACAATTTGTTGAAGAAACATTCCATGGTTATTCTAAAAACCTTCAAATTTAATGAATAGTGATTTTAATATAGTTTTTAGAACTCATATTTGTACTTGATATATAACTAAATTTTATTCAATTTTATTATATATTAAAACTATGTTTATAAATAAATAATTAAGTGTTGAAATTGGGTTTTAGTTTTGCTGGATGGGTTAAAATAGTTTAAAATAAATTCTATTTTTGGTTTAGTTAAGAGACCCAATGAATATCCTGTCATGAAACGCCTTATTCAAGATGAGGGAAGGGACAAAAATAGTTTCACACACTTCCTTCCTCATGATAAAGGAGGGATAATGACCCCCAAGTCCCTACTTCAATATGCCCCAAAATGGGGACTAGCACCAAGGGTATAGAATATCACATAATATGGAAGGAATTTCCCTTTTTATTGGACAAGATCAGGAGATAAGATGGTGAATCCCAAGAAACTATAAATATAAAAAGTAAAAGTAAGTCCAAAATACATTCCCACATGCATGTTCAAATATAAAGTTGATACAAGCTGAAAAAAACTCCAAAGTACCAAAAAAGAGACTAAGCTACAAAAACAACTATCTGAAAACCCGAGCTAATAAGTTTCAGCATGGTCCTCGAAGTCCTCCCAGAAACCTGAAAGCAGTGTTATAGATGTAGGGTGAGTATACAAGTATACCGATTAGGAAAACTAATTGCAAATATGAAAAAGTAGGAGAACATACTAACATCCCTATTGAGACCGAATTTCCGATAGGGACAAGATTAGGATGATAAAGAACAAAAAAAGAATTTGTAGGGTGCCAAGAAGATTGTGTGACCTGATAGGCAGGTGTGTGCAAGAATTAGGAGATGTGCGCAAGACTTCCTCTGGCATGAAAACCCTTGCACGACCAATGCGATGTCAAAGGAAGGCTTCTGCAACAACCTAAAAAAACCGCCAATGGCACTGACGCGCGAGAGTCTGGGGAGGCACACAAAACATTCTCTGTCATGAAACCCCTTTCACACCTAATGTGACCTCAAAGGGACCATTTCATGGAAGAATTCTCAAAAAATCAGTTAAGGCACGACCAAAAAGGATGACCATGCACGCAAGGTATCTGGCAGTGCGCAAACCCTTCTGCCCCAATGCGACATCAAACACTCCCTTGTGTGCAGCTCCTCTTGTGTTCTAACTCCTGGGGTTTTGGATATAAATTGAAATGAAACCCTATCCCTTCATTATGGTCAAAGATGAATAAGTGACGCTCTGTTGTGTGAAAGATACATCTTCCGCAACCGTGTGAAAAAACACTATGACCTCAAGGTATTTGATCTTTCACGATGGGTCCCCCAAGGGTCCTCCTTCAGGTGGGCCCTCTTGGGCATGATCCTCATCCATTTCCTTTTACCCTAAGTCCTTTTCACGAAAAATATCCCACTTGCACACAAGTTCCGCCAACATCAGGACTATTTTTCACGTATCGTACCGATATTCATACGGCCATTCCACCTTGCACGTGGCCATCCTTCTGTTCTCCATGTTTCATCCTTAACCTAAAGCACCATGTATGATCCCCTCTTATGTGTAACAGACTTATGTTATACACCCTTCTCCCGTACGACCCTCTAGGTTCGTATAAAGTGATTTCAAGGTCCCCTGGGTGGTGCTTCACATTGTGTTGTTTAGCCTCATGCTTATTCGCATATACACGCTAATGAATATTTCTTCTTAGAATAACCATGCTAACGTGGACACCTTAGTGGATCACTCCAAAGAACCCCCTCTATACAGAATTGTAGATGCCTTCCCTTTACCAAGGGTAGGTGGGTATCAGATATGTATGTCCTAGGGGTGCAGAGTGAACCCACCACATCCAAGATGCATGTTGATAAACTGACACGGACCATCATCCTCACCACATGACATTAAAATGTGGCCTCTCCGCATTAATCATATGGGGGGTACCCCACCTTAGAAATTCTCCATGCCTGATCATCTCCACAAGAGTGAAATTGTCCTCACATGGAATGAGATCATATTCTCTGGAGAGGCACCTGTCCGTGGGGAAGGGAAACCACCTTGGTGTAAGCCCGTAGCCTTTCTGGGAGGAGGAAACATTCCGGCTCCTCCTCTCTTCTTTGGTGCCAAATCCTAGAGGGGAGAAGGGCACCAAGACATTTGTTATCCCTTCCATCTCCCATTAGGCTTTGTCGCTATGCAATCCTCCACCCTGGAGTAAGTCCCATTTTCCATCTCCTTGGGATGCTAACCACACATAAGCCTCTATTTCCTCTTTGGGCCACTATCCACGGGTAATCACCACTCCACTTCCCATGGAAGCATCTTCCACTACATGAATTTTATGTCTTTTCTACCTCTTGTTTCTCACACCAAGCATGACTCATGTGGTCTTAGAGTAAGCATCAACCATGACATCCTCTCTGGGAAACTATCCACGTGTAATCCCCACTTCACTTCCCACGGAAAAATCTTTCACGATGTGATTATCATGCCTTTTCTACCTATTGTTTCTCACACCGAGAATGAATCACATGGGATAAGAGTAAGCATCATCCAATACATCCTATCTAGGCCACCTTAGCAATTAAGCACCAACCCATCCAAAAATATGTTGACTTTGATCCCTGCCAAGGCAAGGTACGTAGGATGCCTCCGTGAGGTTCAAGCCCAACACCTATTGGTCCAGACCAGTTCATGTCGGTTCACCAACCCATCCCGAACTACATGGTCTTTGATCCTTTCCATGGAAAGGTACATAGGATGCCTCCCGGAGGTTCAATCCCAACACCTAATGGTCCTGACCACTTCACATCGGTTCACCAACCCATCCCAAACTATGTGGACATTGATCCCTTCCATGTCAAGGTATGTAGGACGCCTCCCTGAGGTTCATTCCCAACACCTACTAGTGCTGACCACTTCACTTCGGTTCACCAACCCATCCAGAACTATGTGGAATTTGATCCTTTCCAAGGAAATGTATGTAGGATGCTTCCTTGAGGTTCAATCCCAACACCTACTGGTCCCGACCATTTCACATCGGTTCACCAACCCATCCCAAACTATGTGGACATTAATCCTTGACAAGGATAGGTATATAGGACACCTATAATAGGTTCAATACCAACACCTACTGGTCCCGACCTCTTCACTTAGGTTTACGAACCCATCTCGAACTACGTGGACTTTGATACTTTCCTAGGCTAAGTATGTAGGATGCCTCCCTAAGGTTTAATCCCAACACAAAATAGTCCCAAACACTTCACATCGGTTAACCAACCCATCCCAAACTACGTGGACTTTGATCCTTGACAAGGAAAATTATGTAGGACTCCTCCCTAAGGTTCAAGTCCAACACCTACTGGTCAAAGCCAATTCAGGTCGATTTACCCTTTCCCTAAATTACATTAAACTGTATTCCCCTTTGTGTTCGGCATAATGCTAAACTGTACCCATTAAAACTACAGGGGATTTGATCCTTGTATGTTGGGAATGGTACATAGGGAGCCTCTATGAGGTCCATCCCCAACCAGCGGTAAGCCGTTGGAACCCCATTTAGTGGTAAGCTATTATTAACCCCAATCTATGGTAAGCCATTGTGATCCCCATCCAATGATAATCCGTTGCGAACCCCATTTAGTGGTATGTCGTTCTAGTCCACTTTGATGGGACCCACATCTTTGATATACCCGTGAGCATCAGACCAACCCTAGATTATAACCACGTGTAAGCCCCAATATATCATAGGGTAGTTTTCCTATGTGTACATCCCAATTCTAGTCCCCCATACTAAACTATGTGGACATGGATTCCCTACCATGAGGATACATAGGAAGACTCTTCGAGACTCAATCCAAACATCACCATCACTCTTATATCAGTCCCATCATATTCTTTATTCACTTCACCCATCCATCCATATCCACCCTGATGAGATAATGTCACCCACTTTCTCACTACTCCTAGAAGAAATCCGGTAAGTAACCCCGTGTCATCCCCATCATCATTGTTTCCTATAGGGGTCACATCCATCTAATCCACTTATGTAAGTGTTTTGATCTGTCTGATCTATCTCGGCTAGACGTTAAAATCATGTTATACCCTATGTTAAACATGGGAAGCTGTAAAATACCTCAAAGAAAAGACCATGGAATATAATTCCCCACACATGACATGGGACTCCTCAGGCTTCTGCGCCCTCGAGAAGCCCTATAATATGGGGAAGAAACCCAGACACATCAATGTTCCAACATCGAGACATGCCAAAAATTTCCAATGTGACCACTCCCCGGACCGAAGGTTGCCACCCTGGCTGGACCCCTTGGAATGTCCTGATAGAAGCAGCATAATTAACCAGCATCTATGAAGAAATTGCACTGATAAGAGTTTCATGAACAACATCTTTAGTCTATAAAGGAGACCCAGACTAGGTTACGATTTCCAAAATGGAATCCATGGAAGGAGGAACCAATATTCCATTACCCCATTTCAATAATGGAGAAAACATCCCTAAATAAGTGATGGATGATGCCGGCCTTTGGAAAATGGGAATGTGGGGAAAAAACGAGTGTGTCCTCAACAGATGGATGCACGCCCCGACAAAAGCGTCACAAATAGAAATGGTAAAACCAAAATGATGTTCTTCTCATCAACATGGATATTTGTGTCATTCGAGACATCAGTGGACTAGTATGTCACTAGATCCAGTTATCCGACACAAGTTCCCGCCATGAAAATAGTGGGCCTAGGTTGAAACTTACTAGGAATTAGGGCAGCTAAACGTAGGACATCTCAGTATACGATGTTGTCAGCATGGATCCTTCTTACCATCAATGTAAGACAGAATTATGTTGGGGAACTAGAAATCGATTTCCTTATTTCAGGACTCACAGTTTAAATATCCCTGCCTTCCAGGAACCAAGATGTCGTATCAGGAAATAGATCATGGGACACCTACCGAAGCAAGGGTAGGGGAAATGTCTTCATGGAAATCCCACATGGCCACATTTCCCCCATGGCAGCTTCTATGTCCATAGTTGTTGGGCAGTCACGCCCAATATCTCCATCTGAAATCATTCAATGAAGGATGATAAATGAACTCATTCAGCGATAAGAGGAGGAGGGGATTATCCCAATCAGGGATATGTCCCATAAAGACGTAGAGGTTTCTCTACCTCATCACCACCACCTCCCCCATAGACCACGTAGGGATCCATTATCCCACACTACGATGCACCACCATTTCATAAGCCTCTCCCTGGAATGCTTTGATGACTCTCTCCCCTATGCTGATGAGGTGAGGAATATCCATGCCAGCCCGGCTGAGAACCCATTCCAAGGGCTCCCATGGAGGGCCCCCACTAGGTCACGCCAGCTCCACCACCCGGCCCCATGAGCTGAGGAACAATTAAGCTATGTGCCTACACCAGAAGCCCCAATCTGACTAACCTGACTCCAATGTTGGGTGCAGTCTGAGGAGGATGCCGAGTGATGTCAATGTCAATGACTACCGTGGATCATTCCACCACCAACATATTCCATCATTCCCCTATTTACACTGAGCAAGTGAACTCATACACCCGACACAGATCGCAGCCCCAACCGCCCCACAAGTAGCCTAGGTCAACTCTCCCGGTTTCTGGCATAGGTAGTGCCAGCCGTGGGATAACTCGCAACAACGAAACCTGGTATAGAGGTCCTCCCCAAACTATCACCAATGAGAGAGTAGCTCTGTCCCAATCCCATGTTTGGTGTGAAGGTCCTTCACATCCACCTTCAATCCTAATGATGGTCCTCCCAACTATAGTGACACACAGTACATAAGCTTCCTTCTCACCAATGACCTCAGGTATGGAGCCCTTCCTCCTGTCACATGTCTTCAGTGTGACGATACTACTCATCTGGTCAACCTTCAGTGTGGGGGTCTTCCACATGTCCTTAAATCTACCGAAGAAGGACATCCTCATCCTAGAAACCAGAGAAGTAGAGGTTTTCCTCACTTCATAAACACTTAGCATAGAGGTCCTACCAGTGTTCTGATCAACTAGTACGAGGACCCTCCACGTGCCAATGCTGCTAGGGAACACCAGCATGGAGTCCATACCCATGCTCCCACCAACTCCAGCAGAGGTCCTAACTGCTCCATTAATTTCAACAGAGATTCCCTCTGCACGTCAACCAATGGACATGGAGGTCCTCCCTATGTTCTCTTTGACATTTTTTCAGGTTCTCCTCACACTCTGGATCACCTATGAGGAATTCCTCTCTGTCTCATCACATGTTCGGACGAAGTGACTCATCGAGCAAGAAACCTACCTTGTCACAAAGAGGCATCCCAGGGAAGGAGGGCAGGTTACCGCAACCATAAAATCAAATTCTGGAAAAATTTAGACTATGATTAAACCTGTCTGCTGCTCAAATTATAATATGGAATATGATTGGATAAAGGAACCCTCGCCTCCATCCTCTATGTCATGGGAATAAGCCGGAACAAGGTTTAGCAACCTCATCCTATTAGAATGTGAGGTCCACTGGTCCCAGTTTCCCTTCATATAAACATCCAGGAGGATGAAGATTCGGCGTCACCCTAGGGTATGTCCATGAAATCACTAACATCATCACAAGAAGAACTCTCTTTCTCAACTAGAGATCACAAAGAGTAATTTTTGGGACAGATGCAGGATGAACAAAAACCTTGTCCACCTCCAGTAGCAGTGGTATCTATTCTGGAAACCATGTTCACTAGCTTGTCTTATCGTGATGTGGTGGCTATATCCTTGCACTCTTCGGAGGATAGCCTGAGATGCGACAGCCTGTCAGGCCACTCACCATATTATCTACCAGAAAGTCTACCATATCAATATTATGCTTATGTACCACTTTTGGTTCTCCACATGACTCTAGTAGATGAGTGGGAAAAGAAAGGTCCTGACCCTGAGTCTGAGCCGAGGAGCTTGTGGGACATTTTGTAGTTGAACATTTCTCAAAGATGTTTTGTTCGGTCACAACTCCAAATTTAAGTGCACCTAAATTGCTCACCCGGGAGGGAGTTAGATGCTTTCACAAAACCCTTTGGGAAAAATACTTTCTTCTGCATCATCGGTGAGTTGCTTACCCCAAGAGTTAGTCATAGTTCTAAGACCTTGGTGAACAATTTCATTTTGTTGATTTGGCTGCACTCCCCGTGGCCCAATGCCCAGAGTCACCAGGCCGCCATAGGACCCTCCAACAATAGTGCTTCCAGAGCATTAAAGTGCTATGTAGGATCATCAAGGAGGATTCCCCCCATGTGTAGAATCATGGTTGGGGGAATTATGTGGCCCTACATTTCATTTCTATCTATCTCTAGCCTGACTTGTCAGAAGATATCGAGGATATGCCTCCAGGTAAGGTCATAGTTAACATGGGTGACCTACCCAGGGGAGCGAACGAGCTAGAGCTTCTTGGAGAAGACCTACCCCTCAAGGGAGTCTCACACCTATTGGATCCATTTGGAAGGATCACTCACCCGAAAAGGAATTTACTACATTTTCCCATACTTACTGAGTCATTAACCCTTGAACAGAATCTAAATAAGGGCAAAGAGCACCTCAGAGCTGTCAGTCCCTCAGAACCATCTAGCTCAGTGCAGAAGGAGGAGGATGATGCCAAAAAAGATGTGTTGTTCCAAAATATCATAGAGCACAATAATATGGTTGAATAACTTCTTATCAAATATGCTTCAGAGTGATGGACAGAGTACGGTGATCCTAGGCTAGAGAAATTGGGGCAGACACAACATCCCCCTAGTGAATTGCCTCTAAGTGATCCTGATCATCCTACCCACCCAGATAGGGTAGAGGCTAGAACCTATGGAAGTAAGTCTCAATATGTGTTAACAAATCCACCAGAATGTCATGAAAATCCTCAGGACCCATCTCATGTTCCCCCAGACACTCCACAGGTCATCCCACTAACTTCTCCAAAGGTCATCCCACCAATCGCTCCACGAGCTGTCAGAACTGTTTATCATGTTGAAGAGCTTGCCAATGCACTGGTGGTCAAGGATCATCATGAATACAGGAAACCTCATCTAGATGATCTAATGAACGCACTCATTACCCACCTCGAGGCATTGGATACTTGAAAGGTGGAAATCCCTCCTCACGAAAAGTCGTATCTGGCAGGGGTGGATGATTTTCCAACACCCTTGAGTTTTGGAAATCCCAAATTTTCCCCCCACAAATGGGACAGGCAATCTACTTCAGCATATGTACCACTTCATCTCAAGTTGTAGACCCATATTAGGAACTCCAACACAGCAAGAGGCCACCAAACTTAGACGTTTTGTGTAGAAAATGGAAGGACCATCATTTTTCTAGTACAACCAGCTACCCATCGGGTTGGACGCCGACTGGGAAGTCCTCCGTAGGCAGTTTCTATACAATTTTAGCTCCACTTCCCATAAGACGAGTATTGAAGTCCTCTTCAAATACAAATAGAGGCCCAATGAGTGGGTCATAGACTTTCTCACCTAGTTGAATGGCCATAGCCACAACTTGTATATGTCACTGACTCGGGAAAAACTACTAAACATGTGTGTGGGGAATATCAAGACCGAATGGTTCCCATATATCATTACCCTGAATTACCCTAGTGGATTTAGAGACTTCTCAAATAAGGTTCGGCGCTTAGAGGAAGACTTACAACAGGACAATCAGGCATGCCCGTTGCCACCTGAAATTCCCACAAGAAGGGCTGATAAGTGTGATCTCTCCGCAGTGGTGCAGATAGAGGTCCCTATAAAACTGGATTTGTTACCAATGGACCTGCCTCCACAACCTTGTAGAGGCCCTCCACCTCTGGTGCAGCCTCTAGCCGAGCCGCTCCCATTTTAGAACCAGAAGGCGCCCCCACGTAATTGCCCGCCACCACTCAGGCGAGATAACCAGCCTCCATCTCCTCGATAGGATCCTCCAGCCCCTCGTCAGGTCCAGGATCGTAGAACCCCCTTCCCAGATAGGATGAATCGAACGTTCTCTTTTAATTAGGCCTAGGTTCACATCTATTTCTATAGTTCCTTGAAATAGGTACTTCCATGTTTTCCTGAATATAGGAGGCCAAAAGAGGTGGATCTTACTTATCACCCCAACTAATGCCCCCATCACTGAATCTTGGGTAAAACCCTCAAATAGTAATATGTGTTTAAAGAATAGATTCAAGACTAGGTTGATAAGAACATAGTCAGGTTAGTACCACCTCAATCATAGGTGGCATGTGTCTTCGTGAAGCCAGACAATAGTAGTGACAACGATGGTCAGTGGCATCAAGTTTATAACCATAGATCCGAAAAGTACGATGACTGGATGGCTTGTAAGATAGACTATCATTCCCATGGTATTATCCATGAACATCTAAATTGAACTCAACCTCCAGAAGATTCCATGTCACCCGCAACCAGTACCTCAGCGTGAATGGCTCAGCTATCCTCTTCCTAGATGAGAAAGTGTTGTCAACACAAAGGTAAAAAGCCCCCCAGCGATACCACCATCATCCCATACTCTCGGTGAAATCATGCCCCTAGATATGGCGATTCACCCCATAATCCATCTAGTGGTTGATGATTCTTGAAGTTACAGTCAAGGGTATGCCTCAGTTAACACCATAGAGCTGGTAAACCCCTATATGATTCCGGACGACGAAGAGCACCAGACGGACCCCCACAATGTCCCCAGCCATCGCCAGCATCATTGGAGGCGTGGCTATATGGCTCATCTGAGTGACTCATTCAGTACTTCCATATAGGATTTACATGCTACCAAAACTGGGCAGCAGGCCCAACACAGAGCTCAGCATGCGCAAACTTCTAATCTAGTGTCATCAGGTCCGCCTTTGCCAACGTTTTGTGTTGCTGGATCATGCAGAGTCGTCCCAACCGTGCCATGATCAGCCATCTAGACCTCATCCTATAGTCACTCCACATGCTTCATCTAGTGAGTAGTGGGTCATTCCCTGCACTAGTCATCTGCTGGTCCAGCTAGCAGGTCCCACCATACCTCCTATCACAGAACAACCTCCTATAAGTAGAAGCTCACACCTTGCACAGAATTATGATGTCCTCAATCATATTTCCAAAATTTCGGCAATGGAATATATCTTTGAGGAACTTTATCTTATCATAAAATATGTGTGAAGCCCTCTCTGAGGTTTTAAGAATCCCTCTCCAGTTTGAGATGGAGGTAGAAGCTCTAGAAGCCTTCCATGTTGAGGCAGTCGAGCATGCTGTGTTCCAGGCCATTATCTCATTCTCTGGAGAAGATGAATGCTCTCCCATACAGTGGAAAATATACCAACTATACATCACCAACCATATTAATGGTTTAGAGGTTCGACCCTATCTTGTCGACATGGGCTTTGGGATCAACCTAATCCCAACACGGACACTGTAAAAACTGGGTTTGTCCGAGGATGATCTGAGTCCCTCTAACCTGAAAATTAAAGGTTATGGTAGGACCAAATAGACACTGGTCCAAAAAAATCTTCCTAGAGACCCATTTCAGTGGTCTATTTTCCAGCACTGAGTTCATGGTTGTGTCCCATGACACCGCATACAATGCGTTGATGGGAAGTCCATTACTCCACCTACATGCGACAGTCCCTTCATCATATCACTAGTTCCTTAAGTAATCCCTGAATGGTTGATTAGGCATACATCAAGGTGATGTGTCTCCCTTTTACTCTAGTTAAAACCTCTATATATATGCCAACTATTACAAGAGAAAGGACAAGAAGATTTAGGCTAACGAGGTTGAACATGCTACAGCTGCGACCGACCCATGGACAGATCTAGATAATGCCTACATCTTTCCAATCCACTGATTGGAGGCCACAACCCCAGTTATGGGACAATTATTTTTTGTCTCTGGAATGAGGGGGTTCACATTCTCAAGTCTATGGGATGATGAATGATCACCTCCTACTCCTACACGAATCAGGCTTGGGTGATCCCAGAGCCCCCTATACTTATAAGACAGCGGGATGTCCGCCCCTGGCAACAATAATGAATCATTCTTTCTTGTTCCATCAGACTGGGATAAACCGGCTCAAAATAACATGACAATATTACTTCGATATAATCAAGTGTGGTACCTTGGGCTGAATACAAGATGGGATCAGATCGAAAAATTTTGTTTCTGTGGTTTCGGTAGCACATGAGTCCCTCGATGCAGTGTCTACCACCGCTCAGGCAGGTAACAGTCTCCCATCATGATCTATGGACATAGAGGAATCTCCTCCTACCAAGTATCCCTCCTCCACAAGTGAAGAGGTGGATTTTGAGGACTCTCCCCCACCTTTTAAGATGGCATCTCCACCACAGTTGAAGAACTGATATAGGTGATCCTTGGTAGTGAAATGGATTTGAAACCCACATTGATCAGGGCCACTATTCTTTTCAAAGAGAAACAAAAGTACAAGAACCTCCTAAAGCAGCATTGTGATGTATTTTCTTAGAGTTATAAATAAATTCTGGGACAATATCCCTAGGAAGTCATCCACTACCTCAGTCTTCTAGAAAACTATTATGGTTTTAAGGAGCCTCCCAGAAAGATGCACCCTTCTCACGGTTCCATGGTCGAGGAAAAAGATGATAAGATCATCAAATCCAATTTCATCAAGGAGGTCCAGTACCCTAGATGGTTAGCCAACATCATGCCCATCAAGAATCAGAATAGATAGATCAGGGTTTGTATCGACTTCTGGGATCTCAAATATCACTGTTCGAAGGATGATTTTCCCCTTCCTATGACATAGTTTTTGATTGATGACATTACTGGGTTCCAGGCCCTCTCCTTTGTGGATTGGTATTCTGGGTATAATCATATCTGAATGGATTTCAAGAATGAATATTCTACAGTATTCAGGGGACCACAAGGTACTTTTTTCTACCAGTTTATGCCCTTAGGTCTAAAGAATGTAGGTGCCATCTATAACAGGGCTATGCATCGCATATTTAAGCCAATCCTTGGGAAACTGGGGAATTCTATATAGACAAGATGGTGGTCAACTATCGTTAGCGTCAGGACTATATTAGGGACCTTGAGGATGTGTTCAGCTTCCACCGTTCCCACCACCAGAAGATAAACCCATTGAAGTGTGCCTTTGGGGTCACCTTTGAGAAGTTTCTTGGATTCGTCTTCATACATAGGGGCATGGATATCGACCAATATAATATCAAGTCCATATATAGATATCTCTCCTAAGAATCATTAGGGAGCTTTGATTATTTCAAGGCCACATATCCTAGACATGCCGATTCATCGCGAATTTGGACAAAAAGTGTAATCCCTTTTATCAGCTCATGAAGAAAGACAGTGTCTACTAGTGGTATGAAGAATGTAAGACTTATTTTGAGTAAATAAAGAATTAACTATTACATCCTCTGATCTTGAAGCTACGCATCTTTTGAAAGATGCTAGACCTTTATGTGACCACCTTGGAATGTTCTCTCGATGCCCTTCATGCCCAAAATTACAACGGGAAAACATAGAATTTTCTCTACAATCACATCTATATGCTCCTCAATATGGAGAACAGATACTCCCCTATCGAGAATAGCTTCCTTGAACTGGTATTCATAGTAAAAAAATTGTGACATTACGTGCAACACCATGAAATACAACTGCTGTCTTGGGTGGATCTGCTCAAGTACATCCTGAACCGCCAAATGTCGACAATCCATCGAGCTTAGTGGGAAGTGAACCTCCAGTAGTTCGACATCAGTTTCATCCCTTAGAAGGATATTAAGAGGAAAGCATTGGTAGATTTCCTCTCCACCCACCCATCTCCCACAGACCAATCTCTTGACCTTGATTTTCATGATGAGGCCATCCTTTCAGTTGACCAAGACATCCCATACTAGAAAAATAACATTGATTTTTCTTCCCAGATCCATACCGGAAGAAGTCTTAATGACCCCAGTCTAAATAGAGTAGGTCTAGGTATCATTTTCATTACCCTGGCACAATCCATTCCTCTATATTCATTCTTGCTATCATAAGGTTGCACCAATAATAAGGTGGAGTACCAGGCTCTCATCACTGGCCTTGAGCTGACCCTCGAGACTGGCAGTCCCCACTTTCATGTGAAAGGGGACTCCGAATTAGTCATCAAGCAGGTCAACGGTGACTATGCCCTCAGAAATATAGAGCTCATACCACTATTAGAGCGCACCCTCCAACAGATGGCCTAGTTCCCATCTCGTACAGAAATTATTCATGTTCCTCGATCCAAGAAAGGTCGAGCCGATGCCTTGGCCAACCTAGCTACAACACTTGCAGATCCTAAACAGGATGATTTTATTATCCATGAGGCACACTAGAGTGTCATTTCTATATCCACTCTAGATGACAATGACATCCCACAGGTATTCCACCTTACTACCATTGCCTCTACAGTAGGACCTCCAGGTCCCTGTGATACAGTGATTGAAGTGACTCCAAACTAGAGAACCTTCTTTTATTGAGTACCTCCAAATTGGTAATCTCTTGAAGGATTGAGTTGAGCGTGAGCGAATTAAACACTGAGCATTGTCGTTTTCCCTCAATATTGGACCTAGTCTCATGAAAATCCACTACAAGCATGGGTTTGATGGGGTTATCCTCTAGTTCATTCAAGGATACGTGACTTCTCAAATCATGCAAGAGGATCATTATAGTTCCTATGAGGCTCATCAGATCAGGTCAAAGTTATCTCTCCAGATCCAGAGACTGGGGTATTTTTTTCCCTCCATGATCCGTGACTGCATCGAGTTTTTCAAGAGGTGTCAGGCATGCCAAAATCATGCCAACTTTGTTCATTGGCTTCCAGAGCCTCTCCACACTATAAAGTAATCTTGTACCTTTGAGGTCTAGGGACTCGATGTCATGGGACCATATCCAATAGAAAAATCTCGCCAGTGCAGGTTCATCCTGACCCCTATAGATTTATTTTCCAAGTGGGTAGAAGTGGTTTCACTCAAGGAGGTCAAGGATTTTTCCAATGTTGAATTTGTGAGATCCAAAATCATCTTCCAATTTGGAGTCCCTCACGCCATTATTACTAATAATGGAACCAACATCCGGTTAACCAATTTGAAGAAATTTTATGCCAAGTACAACATCTGTTCTACCCATACGTCCTACTATCACGTGCAAGGAAATGGGAAGATCGGGGCATTCAAGAAAACCATTTCTAACATTCTGTAGAAAATGGTTGGTCAAAACAAGAAGAGTGGGTCGGAAAAGCTTCCCAACACCCTCTGGGATTAATGGAAAACAACTTTCAATTCCACACAGGTGAACCCATACTCCCTGGTGTATGGAATGGAGGTTGTCCTACCCATAAGGATTTATTTCCTTCATTACGCATAACTGTCAATGATCATAAATCACCAAATAAAGTGGATAAATTCATCTTGGATGAATTCGAAGCACTTGGAGAGAATAGACTTAATGCCCTGCACAATCTGGAAAGGTATCAGAACAAGATAGATAGATCTTTCAACAAGAAAATTTTCATCCTCTCTTTATTACAACGTAATATGGTGTTGGATCTGAGAACACCAATGATACCTGGTAAGAAACCACCCAAGCTATAGAGAAAATGGGAAGTGACTTGAATTATTCACAAGGTTTACCCCAATATCTCATATTCCCTAGTTACCATAGACTGCGAGCATATAACTCCTCCCACCAATGCCATGTTCCTCATGAAATACTTCGACTGAGCGAATGGGGTCATACATGACCTTAAACTATAATTTCCCACATGGAATTAAACTGTATGTTTTCCTACAGGATGTTAAACTATATCTGGTCCCACATGACCTTAAACTGTATTGTCTCGCATGATGTTAAACTATATATGACCCCACATGACTTTAAACTATTATTTCCACATGAAATTAAATTGTTTGTCATCTCGCATGACATTAAAATTGTAGAAAGTCCTGCATGACTTTAAAATGTCAAACATCCTTGATACATGACTTCAAACTGCACAACACCTTCGATAACAACATATGGCTTTATTCCCATCCTCACTGGATATGTAGGAACACCCGAACACCTCATCTTGAGTCCAGCCCCAGATTCTTCATTGAATATCCCCTAGGTATAGTCCTCTGGGGGGAATATACATGTTATCGTGTAGTCTTATTTGGACCCACACATTTCTGGATTTCGATGATCACACCAAGTGACCCTCCTCATTATTCTATTCTCCCATGTCCTCACTGCATGATGCTAAACTATATGTCTATAAAAAACTATGTATGGATTGATTTCCATCCTTATGGGATACGTAGCAATGACCACAAATATTTTCTCCCCAAACATCAGGATCACCTCTCAGGTCAGAAAAAATGTTGTGGGGAAATCATTTTCCCTCCTTTACGTCGAGTTCATCTGGACCGAGCCACACATCCCTCTCCTAAGAGATCTCCACCTCTTTCACTGTCCTAGTTGACATTAAATTGCATGGGCACATTTATGCTTCACACACTCCCTATAATAGGGACTTCATCATCTTTCATATCCAAAAGGGCCCCCGAACTATACATGTTATTGGATTAAGGTATCTCCTACTTTTCCAGGCCAATTCCCTCGAGGAACTCGAACAAAAAATTTATACAAGTCCAACAATCCGAACATGTTTAGTGGTCGATACTCATTTGTTGTTCCCATTTCAGGTCACATGATATAGATGTGTGTTTCAAACATATTCAATAGCTATCCCTCCTTGTTGTCACCACCCCCATATATCCCAAATATTGGGTGTTGTGGTTCATGCTATCCTGCTACCCCTTTAAACGTTAGTCTAGTTCAGGTAGGAGTGTGAGTCCAGTTGTTGTACCCTTATATGTTGGGGAGAGCCAGGTCTTATTCCTTATTTCCTACACTGATCATTGCTCACATGGGATTAGTAATTTTGGAAGGTAATACCTACAAGAAGGGTTATGTGTCTATGGTCCTAGCTCTACGACCTTAAAATAAGATCACAATCATCTCTATTTCAAGACATTAAACTACAAACTAGACAAGACTTCCTGTCTCATGTCACTCTCCCCTTTCGCCCCCTAGGCCAGGACTTCCCTTCACAAGCACAAGTACCTCCATGCTTCAAAACTCTGATCATTTGGGCTTCCATCATCATTTAAATCCAAAAGGACCCCCAAAAAATCATAGCTTCTAGGACCTAGGGATCACCTAACATTTCAGGCCAACACCCCCAAGGATTTCGAGTGACAAGTTGATATAAGCCACGTGTTGCGAATGTAGTCAACAGTCGATGCTTAATTGTTTTCCCCCAAACTTCGGTCACACAAAAATGAATACTATGTTGTGAACATGGTCAATAGTTATCCTCTATCATTTTTTATATTTTGTGTTTTTCCATAGGTAAGATGATTCACCTTCTCCACTCACCTATCTCATGCATATGAAATTAAACTAGGCATATATGGTCTGATCCCTATGACCCTAAACTAAGAGCACCATCATCCTCACCCCAAGATGTTCAAATAAGAATTGGTTTGGACTTCCCATATTAGATCCCTCAACCTTGTTGCCCCTGGACCATGTTCTCATTTGGGATTGTATGATGTGGTACGAGCTTATGCCTTCATTCATGTTGTGTCACATGTTGTTCCATATACATCCCTCGTTGAGATACCTTTCTACTATCCACATCATTACCACATGACATAAAATTTCACAAAATCATCTAGAACTATGTGGGTATTGATTCCCATCTTTATGGAATACATAGGACAACCCAAACATTTAGTCTTCAGGTCCAACCCCATGTCTTAGATACGTCCTTATCATCCTGGCCCCTTGTCCAGAGTCCTTTTAGGAGAGGGGTATATGGTGTGGTATGGGATTATGTCCCCATTCACATCTGGTTTTTAAAAACCACTCCATGTACCTATTTCTCCCGAGAGATCTTCGTACCCATGTCCTACACTCATCTTTTCGATTCGGCTACTCTTAAGTTTCCCCCTCAACCCTCTTTGGCAATTCACCAATGTGCCCAGGAGTACTTTGGGTCAGGACCTAGAGTGTCAAATTCTACCTTGACATGATCTTTCCCATTTTTAAGGCTTCGTGTTCCCTTCATTTGGGATTTCACCATCTTTCACATCCAAAGGGACCCCCAAATGGAATGGATGCTCAGCCTAAGGGATCTATTACCATTTCAGGACAACATCCTAGAGAATCTAAAATGAATAATTGATACAAGTCCTGTATTTCGAATATTGTCAGCGGTCGATGCACATTTTTTGTTCTCATTTAAAGTCATGTGATATGGATGGTATGATTCAAACATGGTCAACATTTATCCTCCATCATCACGCCAACCCCATCAATCCCTAAATGTCGGTTTCATGATTCACATCATTTTACACTCTATATTGTCCAAGTATTATTACGACACTCTTGGTACTATCTTTAGTGTGAATTTTCATGTTAGGAGGACAATGTCACGTTAGGGAATCATTCGGCACTCTGAACCGATTCCCCTTTCAGGCATTCCATGTGTTGCAAAGACATTCTCTACCCTTGTTTCTCACATCATACGTAGCTCACGTGGGCTTAGGGGTCAGATTGAGATTTCCGCTTACATGGAAGAGTTTCACATATCCGGTCCAAGCTCTAAGACCATAAATTAAGATCTCTGGTCCGAGCTATAAGACCTTAAACTAAGATATCTCTACGTCTATTCTACAGTGAGTAAATACAACATTCTCATAACTAAGTATATATTTATTCCCATGCTCATGGGATATGTAGGAACGCCAAAACATATCATATGCGAGTCCAGCTCACATTCCACTAATTTTCTCTTCTATACATCCTGTTAGGCCCGAAATCTTATTGGATTGCAGGGGGGAATGTGTGGGATTATGTCCTCATTCACATTGGGTTTCCAATAGCCGCACCACATACTCCCCTTCTAGGAGCTAGTCTCTCCCACCTCTTGTCCCGCATGAGGTTAAACCACACTCTCATAAGTATGTATGGCTTGGTTCCCATCCACATGGGATATATTGGGACACCTAGATGCTTCATCCATGGGTCTAGTCCCATATTCTCTAACCGTTTTTGGCCCCTTGGCCAGAGGTTTCTTCCCCATAAATATGCGTGGTGTAGTGTGGACCTCGTCCCCATTCACATCGAGTATTCTCTATCACTCCATGCATGTTCTCCTCTAAAACCTAATTTATTCTATATGTTTCCAAGCCAGATGACGTTAAACTATTCCTCTTGGTCCTACATGACTTTAAAATATTGCGTCTTTATTGAACGATGTTATAATTTCGGGTTGGTCCTATCATACAACCCTAAACTATGATACTCTTGTACTGGTCGCACAACAAAAAACAGAACTACATTATGATGTCCCCACTCAGGGGGGGACATCATGTTGGGTATCGATCTTCCACTAAACCATTTTTCAATGCCTACATGTGGCCTAATTCTTGTAGTGAAACCAGGAGTCTCTATCTTTGGTTTATCGCATAACAAAAAAACACACATCTATCTTGAAGAAAAAATGGGATCTATTAAATGCTGCTTATTTTGGTGCATGTACCAGACCCACACGACCTTATCATACTTAGCATTGGTACCTTATAATGTCATATCCAGAACAACATATGGCTTGATTCCCATTCTCATTGGGTACGTAGGAACACCCACAAACTTTGCCTCGGGCCCATCATAACTTTCATTTTCGGTCCCTCGACCTAAGACCCACCAAGGAACACATAGTGATACAAGTTACATGTCCTCATTAATGTAATGTTTTATAATTACCTCACCACAATTCTCCCTCATTCCTTACCATCTCTGGTCTGAGATCAAAGACCTAAAATTAAGATAACTCTACGTATTTTCTACAAGGCATAAAGAAAACATTCCCAGAAGTATGTGTGTACTGATTCTCATCCTCATGGGATACATAAGAATTCTGGAACATTCCGTCTTCAGGTCCAGCCTCAGGAATCCTAATTCCTACCACCTGTATTCTTCGACCCCTTCTCCAAAACTCTTTCAGGAACATATGGTGTCATAAGTCCCTCTTTGGCTCTCATTCACATCAGGATTCATACCGCGCCGCACGTTCCCATTTTGGGTAAATAGGTAACATTAGTTTTACCATGAACAAGTTCATGATGCCCCACATTAATCATGGGATGCATTAGTTTCCTTGCCAGAGAGGATTTAACCTACTAGTGTTGGTCTTTGACCATGCTAGTTTTAGAACTATGTTTGGATTGATTCTAATCCACATGGTATATGTAACGGTGTCTGATCCTTTCACCTCAGACCCAGCCTCAGGGACATTAGACCATCTAACCCCTCAACCCCAACCTCCATCCCAGATGTATGAACATAAAACAATATGAAACATCATGGTTATATGATGTTAAAAAATTCAATTTATTGTTTGCATCCGTATGATGTGCTCCAGATTCTCACCAAAGATTTCTAGTTTGGATGTATTTATGGTCCATAATAAGAACGATGAACCCACCTAATATGTTTCCACCTTTGTGACATAATTTCAAGAGTGTTGGACCCCATTCGAACAATCCATCACTCCACCCTCCACGCTTTGCATGCCCTTTATTCGGACCCTCTTCCTCTTCCAAATCTAAAAGAACCCCCTAATAGTATGGATTCTCATCCAATGACTTGACTACTGTATCGGGCTAACGTTCCATAAGACCAATGGATAAAATTTTGATTCAGGCCCTATGTTTCAAACATTGTCAGTGGTCGGCCCTCGTTTGTTATCCCCATTTTAGGCTAATGTAATAGGGGTAATGTGTTTCGAACACTATCAAGTGATATCCTTTATTATCCTGACACCCCCATAACATTCTGAATTTTGGGTATCAAGATTCAAACTTTCTACCCTCCTATGTCTCGATTGATTCTAATTCCCCATGAATTACCTCACTCATGTACTAGAGCACATTGGGTAAGTGATAATTCGACTGATCTGAAAGCTTAATTCTCTGTTCAGGCCTTCCCCTTTCTTTTTTGGAATCCCATATGGGTCGTTTATACCTCGGATGCCAGATGTTTGGTTGGCGCTCCCAAATTCCAGTGATGTAACGATGCGACCAAACCTTGTTTCTCACATCTGTCATGACCCATGTGAGCTTAGGGACAGATTTATAATTATTTAATTATTGTGGTCAGAATGAATTAAAATAAACAAGAAAGTCGTCCATCTATGAATCCAGTCCGGAATAAGAAGAAACAAAAAAAGTGACTGGTTTATGAGTTTGGCCAGAAATAGGACCTTAGGGATTAGTCTCTTTATTGTATTTATCTAGTGTTTTCACCTTATATATTGTGGCCTCCATGATTTCTTCCCGCTTCCGGAGATCCTTCTATTCATCAGTAGCTGCAGAGCATAACTCATTGGCCCTAGCTTGTGTTTATGCTTTTTCAGCCTGGAACTCAATCATTTGGCATCCTGCTTGCACTACCTATCCATAGGCATCTACTAGCTAGGACCTCAACTATTCAATGAGGTCATATTGAGTTGAGATGAATTCCATCCTTTCGTTAGCTTGTTCATTGAGACGCTATACTTCTTGCTCAGCTCTATTGAATTTCTGTATATTCACTGACTCCTTTTGGCACCGGGTAATGTTGGATCTTTGGCTGTTCTTCCATATTTTATCATCCATGTAATTTTGGATCATTATATGAAGACGATGGGAATCCACCACCACCCCATACATAGAGAAAGTGTTTCAAGGTGCAAAGTGAGTCCATATGGATTAGCCATTTTTCCCGTGACTGCCTGAGAAAATGTTTGATGCACTTTTGTACCTTATGCCACATCATGCAGCACTCCTCAGCCAGGTTAGGGTCAGAGTCATCCATCTCCTCAGGGTCAGCAGGTCTATACTCTGAAAAGGCAACAAAGAGTTCAACGACTGTGTCCCCTTTTGGAATTATTTCTTCTTCGGTAGTTTCACACTTACAATCCTAGAACTCCAACCTAGTAGAATTACCTCCCATGACTGTAGCCTCTGTCTCTGTGAGCATTGTGGTGGGGTCTGATTTAATGGTTGGATATAGAGGAGATAGTGTAATAAATTTCATGGATCCAGTTTATGTTCTCAAGTCAATAGCATGTTGGGCCTCTAACCTTGAAATTAATGCAATGGTAATTGAGATCTTATTTAACTAAGAATCCTGATAATAGTTGACAGCCACCAAGAATAAATACTTACAAGAGCCAAGCACGGTAGCATCTAGTGCCTGCGTCATGGTAGTAGAAAACCCTAAGGGAGATCTTTCAACACATTTAAGCTCAATCACTGGAAATGGTTCTTCCTAAATGGGGGGAATGGTAGGGAAATCAGAGGCCTCCATTTCACCACTTCCTTCTAGATAATCACCGCCTACTCCAACCATATCCAGTTACCCATATTGCTCGGTTTCAAGGACAAGATCTAGAGGAGGTCCTTTTTCCTCTATGGGCACGTCTTCACCCCCTACGGGGAATGATTTTGGGATGAAATCATCAATAAGTTCCTAAATAGGATGAAATTTGGTTGATGAGCTAATATCGTGAGAAGGGAAAGGCCAGAAAAGACAAGGGTTGTACTCACCTTTAGCTGCTCATCTCGTTCTGTGTCAGATCCAACAACCTCAATACTCTCACGGGGGTTTCACTTCCAAGCAGTTGTTCTAGAAATTCCTTCACCACCAAGACATTAAACCTCTTCCACCTCTTGATCTTCATCATCTGCTTCTTCTTTAGCTTCTTCCTCTTCTTCCCTTCCATATTCTTCTTTCTCTATAACCTTGTATTCAGATGGAATCATTTCTGGGTCATATTCCTGACTGAGCATCACTTTCACCAGGAGGTGCGGCGCTTCATATCGCTATCGTTGGAATGTGTACATATCCATGGATATCATGTATGCGTGTCAGCGATGAAAATTTACCCTATCCACCACCTGGATGCATCCTATGACTGGAAGGTCGAGCCCAATATGCAATAGCCTCTGCCACAGCTCTTCCGTGGACATAGATTGACATGAAGCCCTCTAGGAAGACTATATATATGAGAGGATAACATCAGTAGTTGGATTTAGTAGGTTCCTGGGATTTTTCCCAAGAAGTTACCAAGTTGTCCCATGAGGTCGCCCGCAGGACCACCCCTCCTCAGAAGGTGGAGGCATGTTCTCAGCTTGCGATTCTTCTACCAATGAAGTGCCAGCCTGAGCCATGCTAGCCACCTAGCCTGTTCTTTTTCTCACCACTCACATTGAACTTCATATACCTCCTTTAACTTGGGCTGCACACTAGATTCCTTGATATTCTAGATGCATTTCTGATGAATCTCATCAGGATAAATTTTTTCTAGTGTTCGACATACTATATTGACAGGCCTACACTGACATCAGTGGGGGCGAGTGATGAATTAACCTAGGACCGTAGTCATGAACATAAGACACAATTGGTGAAGGATGAAATGATGTCACCCTTCTTGAACCTCTATATAAACATTTTTTTTTGGCATTCACTGCATGCACCCGAACTTCTTGGCGAACCTTGTTAGCACGTATGGTTTTTAAAAGACTTTTCCATCGATTCGGGCTACTAGCACACCAACTCCAATGCTTTTCAGGTATTCACTCTTCTCAAATGGGCCCCGCCTATCATCTACCATCTGACTGACTGGGGTCCGGAACAGGTGAAAGTCGAAATGGGTATGGTTGCTGATCGTAAGCTTGATCCCTTCCTCTCTGAGCATCAGTGGGAGGATTCCAATAATTTTTAAGTGGGATGGATTCATACCATAACCTGGAGGGAGAATGGAATTTGAAAAGTCATATCCATCCCAATGGGTTGTGATCCAACCATGAAAGATTTGGAATGGACCGCATATTGTGATGTGCGTAATTCCTATCAAAATATGCCCTAGAATGTTGTACAACATAGCTAACACATGCACCCCTGGTCAATCTTTTTCTTCACCACCATGATCCCCACAATCACTAGTGTCTCTAGGTGTACCCCCATACTTATGTCCCTCATTAGAAATAACCAACCACTCAAAAATACAGTGAGGAACCCAACATATCATACATTTGGGTCCCAAAATTTGTTTAACCCGATGCCCCATGATTTGTGATCTCCTGTCTCCAGGACTATCTAATATGACCCTACCTTCCCCCTCTAAGATGTGTTCAGACATTTCTTCCCTTACCCCAGCATATTCACATCCTTGTGTTGGGTTAGAAAAAACTGAACCATCCCAGATAAGATATTTCCTTCAGAACATTTTTTATCTTCAACTTCTCCTTGTCCAATTCCAGTAGATTCCATGTCAGGATAGGGGTGTGCATCCTATCCGCCCTAACATTATCTGTTTAGAGAAACTCATCATTCTAATACCCCACCAAGGGGATTCCCCAGATATAATGGATGTCCCACAAACTAATACTGACCTCCCCATGGTGGAGGTGGAAGGTGTTTGGGTCAGGAGACCAGTGATTGAATAACTATGGTACCAGGTCTTGCTATTGGTATAAGTGAAATTGGGGTATCCAAACAGCTTCACAGAGACAAATAGACCACATATTTGGCCCAAAATCCTCACATTTTAGGTGTACCCAATACGCCCAGGTCCATTAACATGTGAATTTTCACCCAGACATGAAGTCCCATTCCTACCAACCCTTCGTATCATCAGTAATATTGCTTTTGAAAGTGCTCACGTAAAGAGCAGGAGATTCCTAAAGAACTAGATCACACCTTACAACAGTCCTAGTCTTTGGATTTAGGACATTGATGGATGTTTTATAAGTTTCCCTAACATGATGTCCATTTTTCATGATATTGAATTCCGGGAGGATATCCTCGCGTGTCACCCATGACCACGATGTATCCTTTTTGATTCCAGGCATTAACACCTCCTCCAGAATGCTGATGTTCCATAACGAAAAGATGTCACTTAATACATAATCTGTTTGATCTTGCGTGAGAATTCAAAAATCCATCTGATTATCAGAAAAAACCCTCCTCACATGAAGAATTTGGGGTTAAATGATCATATGAGTCCTCCTGGCATCTACAGTGGCCTCACTCTTTGCATTGGTCTGTTGGGGAGCAATCTTGTGAGGCTTTCAGAAACCCTAAGGGAATTTCTCGAATGATTGAAAATATGTGCACAAAATAGTTGTGTGCACGCAAGAATGACGTTATAATTGAGTAGCACCAAAAAAATGGGTGGCAGCGTGAAAGTGATCAACATGCCTAGAAAGAACATAATCGGTCATGGAAACTGTCACACAGATCGAGTGATTTTTCGTGCATGAGAGCTAAGGGCATGTCGTATGGAAAAATTCAATGTAGGTACCTAGGGGGAAACATACATATAGGCACGGATCACATCATCCATGAATGTGAAAGATTTTTGCGTGCCCTAACATTGTTTTTTCATGCACCGATCCATCACTTCCCTACACTTTGGCATGACCCTTAGAATCCGAAATTTGAGTCCCCCGTCAGCACTGATTTTGAGGGGGAATTTGTTGACGTCAAGTTTCAGATATGGAAAGGATTAGGATGATAAAGGAAAAAAATGGCATTTGGAGGGTGCTGAGATGATTTCGTGACCCGAGAGGCAGGTACGTGCATGAATGAGGGGATGCATGCAAGAGTTCCTCCGGTGCACAAACCCTTGCACGCCCGATGTGATGTCAAAGACAGGCTTCCACTGCAACCTATCAGAAATAACCAAAGGAAAAAGCACAGAAGATTTTGGGGAGGCGTTCAAAAATTTCTCTGGCATGCAACCCCTTGTGTGCCCAATGCGGCGTCAAAGGGAACCTTTCGCGGTAGCATGCTCGAAAAATCAGTGGCAAGACCACAAAGGGAGATTGTGCGTGCAAGGTATCTGAAAGAACGTAAACTCTTCTGTTCCCAATGCGACATCAAACAGTCCCTTGAATGTAGCTCCTCTTGTGCACCGTCTCCTAGGGTTTCATCTATAAATTGAAATGAACCCCCGACCCTTCAGGATGGTTACAAAAGCTGATGTGACACTCTACTGTATGGGAGACACATATTCCACGACTACATGAAATACACTATGGCCTCAAGGTGTTTAATCTGGCATGACAGGTCCCCCAATGGTCCTACATTAGGCGGTCCCTCTTGGTCTTGATCCTCATCAATTTCCTTTTACCATATGTCCTTTGTGCGCAAAATATATCTCTTGAGTGCATGTTCCCGTACATCGGTCCTATTTTGCGTGCATCCTTCTGGTTTGCGTGTGACCATTACTTCTTGCACACAGATCTCCTTCTATGATCCATGTTCCATCCTTACCTAAAGGCTCTATGTCTGAGCCCCTCTTATTTGAAACAAACTTATGTTATACACCCTTCTCTCGTACGACCCTCTGGGTTCGTATGAAGTGATTTCAAGGTCCCTTGGGTGGTGATTCACATTGTGTTTCTTAGTCTCATACTTCTTCACATAGGCACACTAATGGCTATTGCTTCTTCACATAGCCAAAATAATGTGGACCCTTTAGTGGATCACTCCACTACACCCCCTCTACATGGAATTTATGATTCCACCCCTTCTCCAAGGGTGGGTGGGTATTAGTTTTGTAAGTCCTAGGGGTGCAGAGTGAACCCACCTCGTCTTTTATGTAGGATGTTAAACTACTAAGAACCATCATCCTTAGCACATGACATTAAAATGTGGCCTCAGCCCATTCATCACGTGCAGGGTACCCCACCTTCGACATTCTCCACGTCTTCTCGTCTCCATGAGAGTGAAATAATCCTCACAGAGAATGTGATCCTCTTCACTGGAGTGGCACCTGTCCGTGAGGAAGGGAAACCACCTAGGTGTAAGCCCCTAGACTTTCTTACAGGAGGCAAAATTCTTGATCCTCCTCACTCCTTCAGTGCCAAAGGCTAGTGGGGAGATGGGTACCAAGACCTTCATTATCTCATCCATCTCCCATTGGGATTTGTCACTACCTGGGCCTCCACCCTAGAGTAAGTCCCAATCTCCATCTCCCTGGGCTGATAACCACCCATAAGACCCTATTTACTCTTTGGGACACTAACCATGTGTAATCCCCACTCAACTTCCTACAAATGCATCTTTCAAGACATGATCATCAGGTCTTTGCTACCTCTTATTTCTCACACCTAGCATGAATCACGTGGACTTAGAGTAAGGATCGACCATGAAAATCATTATGTGGCGCCATAGGGTGTAATCAACAAACCATCCCAAAATACATGAAATTTGATCCTTTCCAAGGAAAGGTACATAGGAGGCCTCCTGTAGGTTCAATGCCAACACCTACTGGTCCTACTACTTCACATTAGTTGACCAACCCATCCCAAACTACGTGGACTTTGATACTTACCAAGGCAAGGTACGTAGGATGCCTTCCCCAGGTTTGAGATGAACACCTATTGGTCTCAACCACTTCACATCAGTTCACCAACCCATCCTGAACTACATAGAATTTTATCCTTTCCAAGGCTAGGTATGTAGGCACCTCCCTGAGATCCAATCCCAACGCCTAATGGTCCCGACTACTTCACGTTAGTTCACCAACTCATCCCGAACTATGTGGACTTTGATCATTTACAAGGAAAGGTATGCAGGGTGCCTCCTTGAGGTTCAATCCCAACAACTACTGGTCCCGACCACTTAACGCCAGTTCAAAAACCCATTCTAAACTATGTGGAATTTGATCCTTTCCAATGAACGGTACATAGGATGCCTCCCTGAGGTTCATGAACAACACCAACTGGTCCCGACCACTACACGTCAGTTCACCAACCCATCTTGAACTACGTGGAATTTTATCTTTTCCAAGGAAATGTATGTAGTACGCCTCTCTAAGTTTTAAGACCAACACCTACTAGTCCTGACCACTTCACATCGGTTCACCAACCCATACCAAACTACGTGAGCTTTGATCCTTTCCAAGGCAAGGTACGTAAGACACCTCTCTGAGTTTCAAGCCCAACACCTACTAGTCCTGACCACTTCACATCGATTCGTCAACCCATCCCGAACTACGTGGAATTTGATCCTTTACAAGGAAAGGAATGTAGGATGCCTCACTAAGGTTCAAGCCCAACACTTAATGGTCCTGACCACTTAATTTAGATTCCCTAACCCATCTTGAACTATGTGGAATTTGATCTTTTCCAAGGCAAGGTACATAGGACACCTCCCTGAGGTTCAATCCCAACACCTACTAGTCCCAACCACATCACATTGGTTCACCATCCCATACCGAACTATGTGGACTTTAATCCTTGTCAAGGATAGGTATGTAGGATGCCTCCCTGAGGTTCAAGCCCAACACCTACTGGTCCCGACCACTTCATGTTGGTTTAACCTCGTCCTACACAATGCTAAACTGTACACCCCTTTTTGTCTGGCATGAATCTAAAAAATACCCATTCGAACTACATGGGATTTGATCCCTGTATCTTGGGAAAGGTATGTAGGAAACCTCCCTAAGGTCCATCCCCATATAGCGGTAAGCCATTTCCAACCCTTATCGATGGTACGCCATTGTGATCCCTATCCAACAGTATGGTGTTGTGAACTCCATTTAGCGGTAAGACGTTGTAGTCCCCTTTGATGGGGCCCAAATCTCTGGTCCACCCCACGAGTGTCAGACCATCCTGGGATTCTAACCACGCATAAGCCCTAATATTTCGTCGAGTATCTATCCTATGTGTACACCCCAATTCTGTGCCCCCATCCTAAACTACGTGGACTTTGATTCCCTACCACATGGATACGTAGGAAGTCTCTTCGAGACTCAAGCACAACATCACCATCACTCTTACGACGGTCCCATCACATTATTATTTCACTTCACCCAACCATCCATCTCCATCCTGGTGATATCATGTCACCCACTTTCTCACTGCTCATAGCTGTAATCAGGTAACTAAACATGCGTTAGCCCCATCACCAGTGTTCCCTCCAGAGGTCACACCCATATGATCCACTCCCATCAGTGTTATGATCAGTCTGATACATCTCCTCTAGACGTCAATCTCATGAAATAACCTATGTTAAACATGCAAACCTAAGGAAAAACTCAGAGATATTTCCATGGAATTTAATTCCCTACATTCTACATGGGATGCCTCAAGATTCCGTACGCTCAAAAATCCCTATAATAAGATGAAGAAACCCAGACGTATCAGTTTTGTAGCATCCATACATGCCAGTGATGTCCAGCATGACTAATCCCTTGACCGAAGGTTGTCCCCCTGGCTCGACCCCTTGGAATATCCTAACAGAAGCATCGTTATTAACCGGCGTACATGAAGACATGGCATCAGGAAGCGTTTAACGAACAATGTCGTAAGTCTATGAGGGAGAACCGGACTAGGTGACTTGTTCTGAGGAGGAATCCATGAAAGGATGAAATGACATCCCTTCATATTATTTTGATAAAGGAGAAAATGTACCTAAATAAGTGATAGATGCTGCCCACCGTTGGAAAGAAGGAATTTTGGGAAAAAATTAGTGTGTCCTCGATAGACGGATGCACTCCCCGAAGAAAGCATCAGAAATAGTCCCTGTGAGAAAATAGTATAACCTTAAATAACCTAACAAGGAATAATAACCAACCTAGCCTCACCAAATCACAAACAACAAATAATTCAAGTCATGTAAGGTAGTTGTATAAGCACATCGATATTTGGGTACCCCGCACCACTTTCCCACTAGTTAAATGCTCATTCTTAATGGATAATGTCTTGACGCTACCACTATTACCATATGATGTCCCACTACTATAACCTACCCGCACACATCTGGGCCATAATACACACACAATCCCGCATGTAGACACATGGGCCACAATATCCATGCCTCTCTCTTAAGGAGAACGGGGCCTCATCTTGAAGACACTTGATAAAATAGTCCAAGACTACAAAAACCTAGGACTATCATCCACAATAAACCTACCCAAAGTATCTGGGACAATATAAATCCTTAAGACATTACATCTTACCTAGATTTACTTGAGTGGTAAGAACCCAGAAGAGGGTGTGTGGAAGAAAGTCAAAAAATATCCATTCATCCTCCCACCAGTATGATGGGAAGGACACCCTCCCCCATTAATGGGGGTGTTCATCACATGGAGATCAACAAGGGTGGGGTTCGTATTGAAATCACAAGGAACTGAAATTTATACATATAGGTAATCAAAAACTCAGCCCAACCTATGGGTTTCAAAAAACTGAACAAACGAGACCACCGGAACCACATTTGTGCTACCCCTATATGCACAACCACACACCAGCCAGTACCAAAGTATAAACCAAGCCCATTTTCATTTAACCATTTTCCATTTATTAATTAAGGGATTAAAATTAATTTATTCTTGCACTACTGGGAAACTACCAACCACAACCATATCAAAAAAAAACAAAACCAGATTTGCAGTCCCACTACACACCCCCATTCAACCACTTCAGACTATAATTCTTCAAGATTATACTAAAAAATCATAATATATAACTAATTCAATCATACTACAAACAAGTTCATAACCACACTGTAGTCCCACTGCACAATGTTTTTCTATGGCCATGAAAAAAACAAAGGCAGTTGAGCTGCCTACAAGTCCATCAATTCCACAATCAACCAGTCTCTCAAACTGGGACACCAACACACCCCCTGTACTTCCCCACACACAAATACCATAACAACTAATATTATCCCACAACCCCATTTTACACGCATAACATAACCTTCTCATATTACCAACTCCTCTGTCCAACCCTGTACGCACAACCGTTGTCCCAATAGCAGCACCACACAACTCACACAATGTCATAAAATTCAAAACAATGTAGCACTCAGCTACACCTATCAAAAGGATGTGTGTATATATATATATATTCAAATTTGGTAAAAAAAACCCTTTCATCCACTTGATAAATAGTGGTGATCATACTTGGGTCCTCATCTTGGGGAATATATTTCAATTAACTAAGTGTACGTGTTTAAGCAGTTTTCAAGTTATGGTCAATTAGCAAACATCATAACAAAACAAATAGATCACCACCCATTCACAACCAAAGAAATCCAATGAACATGATTTTTAGAAGACTTAAATCCATAATAAATCCATAAAGTAGCAAAGATAAAAACAATAAAATAAGCGATCAAACATCAATCCACTCTCAGCCCATTATTTCATTACCTCATCATCTTTCGATCATATTCCCTTCTCATTTATTTATTTCCTAAGAAATTGTTCACCCATTATTCACAAGGAACCATTAGTACACTATTTCCCTCTGTAATCGGGGATGACCTCGTTGATTGAAGGTTCAAACATTCAAATCGGTTTCTAACGGGTTTGTTCATAGAACCAGAAACATCCAATGATTCCATATCCATTTGGACCTACTTTCCAAAGTTAGGCGCTCATTAGTTGTGGATATATGAGGCTTAGAAATTTTCATTGGTCGAGAGGACGGGAGGTCAGACTCATCACACCTTTTTGAGGGAAATTATTGTCTACTCCAGGACTCTCTTTATAGATTTAAGTTATGTTCGTGAATCCTTATTATATTACCAATTATAAAATGAGCTTTCCTTTAGATCTGAAAATCAATGATTGATATGTAGGAAATTTAGAGAATATTTTAAATTTATTGGAGGTTCTTAATCGATGAAGAATCATCTGTATTTTTTAGAGATTCTAAGTTTATGGTATCCTTAAAATTCAAAAAAGTCTCTTGGCCATTATGATGACCATACTGGTTTTAAAGCCACATAGTGGGACACTTGAAGTTTATTGTCATTCAGGAGGACATGGATTATTTCAGAATTGGGATACTACCCATTGATGGGATACCTACATATCCTTTGTTTTGGAAAAGGAATCAGAACCCAAGTAGTTTGAATAAGGGAGTATGATGTTTATTATTAATGGCTCAAAGAAAGATGTCATAATTACTTTTACACTCTAAGCCCACGTGAGTCATGATCGGTGTGAGAAACAAGAGGTATTATTAAAACTAGACAATTGTGCTATGAAAGATGCAATCATAAAAAATGATGTGGGGATTATGTATGTATGACTGACCAAAATAGACGAGGATTAAGATTTACTTCAGGGAAGTAATCCAGGAACATGGTCCATAAAGGTATATGTACTTTATGGATATTTGGATACTCTATTCTTGGGACTTACTCCTAAGGAATATTCCCAAGTTAGGAGGGGACTTATGATTCAGTTTTATTCCTAAGAAGGAAGCCCAGATCAAAAGGAAATTAAGACTAGGGCTTACTCTTGAAAAGGAGGCCCAGGTTAAAGGGATATGAAAATTAAAGGGACTTGGGGCTTACTCCTAATGAGGAGGCCCATATTTGAGACTAGGGATTACTCCTAAAAATGATTCCCAGGATAAGGGAGTTATGTTTTTAGCTTACTCCTGAGGAGGATGCCCATATTTGAGACTTTATGACTGGGGCTTACTCCTAAGGAGGATGCCCATATTAGGGGACTTGGGGCTTACTCCTAAAGAATATGCCCATATTAATGAGAATTTGGACTGGGGATTACTCCGGATAAAGAGGCCCATATTTGAGAATTATGACTGGGGCTTATTCCTGAAAAGGAGTCCCAGGTTAAGGATTCTCTCATCTTAAAGGATGAGGTTTAATGAATGAAATATCAATCTTTAGGGACATAAAGATGTATAAATCACTAGATTTTGAGAGATGTTCCACAGAGTTCCTTTCAGATAAGGAATCCAAATCAATAAATCATGCCATTAATGGCTTTTAAGAGTGTCTTGAATATTGAATCTTCAATAGGAGAGGTGGAATGACAAAATAGGGGTGAAATGGGCAAGAAAGGAACCCAAAAATGTAGGGGCGTTCAAGTCTTGGTAGGTGCGCAGGTACTGCGTGGGCACGCAAGTGCTGGTTGTGCAGGTATACCTATGAGACACAAGGGTACTTGCATGATTTTCACCCCTTAGAGTAATATTTGGGTGATCCTTGATCAAATCCTCTAGAATCATCCCTAGAGGGTTTCCATAAGATGACACACAAGTTCTGGTGAATAAGTAGGGTGGCGCGCAAGTGTGTCCATTTCCCTTAAGGGTAAAACCACTTAGGCGTGAAAGTGTTAGTGAATTATAACACTTATACCTTACTCCTCTTGTTTAGACCTTCCATTCTAGGTAAAGAATTACCTTAGAATAGTTCATAAGACCTGATGAAGAGACTTGGGCGTTCAGAGCTCTGTATGTGAATTCTAGAAAAATTCCTCTCGAACTGGGGGGCCCACAGGGTCTATTTATTGGCTGGAGAAGACCCTGGGTAATTATCATTTACGGCATTCAAGTCACTTGTGTGACCATTAGGTGGCACGCAAGTATACTTGCACGACAGTGAGGGAACTTGCGCGACCCTTGTGCTTTTGATGCCTTGTTCATGCCTTTGTCGATTTTTGATGATTTCTTCAAAGGATGAATAAATTTGTGCTAAGTCATTTACCTTTCCATTCTTTTAGACAATTTGACAAAAATGAGCATCAACAAAAGTCCCCCCTCAGTGTTGGATCTAAAAGATGTAACGCCCCGACCCCAGTTACCCAGAGTCGGTGCATTACTTCGTAACATTGGCATGATCACAAGAAAGATCAAATCTCGAAAGACCGATTGGTTTAGTAGCCTTGGAAACACTAGATATATTCATAAGTTTTACATTACATCATAAAATGAAAAACTACTACAACAACATAATGTTTCCACAATCCACACTATAATCCCCTTATAATATCCCTGCAGGTCATTCATAACTTACATCTTCACATCCTGGGAAAAATAAAACATAGAAAAGGGGTGAGCTCAAATGCCCAGTAAGGATAACAATATAGCGGAACATTCAAAAATAAGCATAAACATTTAAGGCAATGAATTACTAAAACAAAAGCCTTTTAAACTTGAACTTCAACATAGTATGGCAAAAGTAAAATGAAATAATGCCATTTACTTGTTCACATGGATATTCTACTAATCGAATAATCACATGCAAAATCAATAACCACTTTCATAATGTTGGAATGCATAATGCCAGACTATCATAACCACATAGCCAAGGCCTCGTGCCAAGACTACAAATAAGATTTTGTCAAGGCCTTGTGCCAAGACACTAGTTTGTCTCATGAGACCTACCGATGCATCGAGGAGCTATAGCGGGCTCCACACGTCACTTATTAAGTCCAATGCATTCCCATATGAAAAGGTTTAAACATAACATAAACATTCGTATTAAAACTAGCATACGAAATGTCAATACTTTCACCATAAACTATGAATGGTATAAAAATAGCACATCCACAGTCAAACATATCACAAAACCTTCAATACAATATAGAAGTTTTCTATCATAATAAATCAACTTCAAATAATCTTAAAATCCATCAAAGGATGTTGACATAGATGAAATCAAAATTCTTTTTAAAGAAGTATCTCCTTTTATTTTGAAATCATTTAAGATCCATATAAAATAAAACATTTTCTTTGAAAATATTCTTATAAGCTTGTATGGAAAGCTTCGCCGATTTTATAACGGCGGAAAATAACCGCACTCGCCGTATAAGTTAAAAAAACATTCTTACCTCAATTCAGTCGAGAAGGTAAAAATGACCTTGTTTTGAAAACGACGGAAATATTCCTTTATAAACCTCTTATAAAAAGTCAAACAAGGGTATAAATGACTTTAACCCATATTCTTGTAAATAGTAAAAATGTTTTGAAATACATTTCGAAGAAACATGGATGTGGATGATAAAGAGATCCCAGTAGATTATTACATATAAACAACCTCGGATAATGAAGAGATTGTGAAATAACCCTTACCTTGTACTTTTCCTTGGTTGGGGTAGGTTAACCTCCTGTATAATGGTGAAATAATTGTTATTAAATTATACAAGAATCATATATATTAATATGATATCATATATGATCTTTTAACATTGATTTGTTAATAATATCTTAGTATTATCGTTGTTTCGGGGGTTAACTTACTTGTTTTCTTTCATATGTTTTGTTACGTAAGACATGTTTGTAAAGGATAGGTTGTATATTATTCATATCCAGAATGATATAAAGTCCTTAAACATCATTTTTAAATCATCAAATGATAATTATACTTTAATGGTTACGATGGAGAATGAATCTCATCGCGTTCGTGGAGACGGTAGTCCGTACGTACGCACGAACGCTACTTCCATTTAATTTTTATTTTAAAAGAATCGAATCCAAATGATACATAGGTATATTACTATTCCAGTATAATATAATATTTTATATATGTTACTTAAGTTCATTAACACCATCCTTTATACGTTCCATGTGTGGTATGAACGAGTCATATCATTTTAAGGGGGCGGTAGTCCGCACTTCCTCAAATGAAATTATCGTATGTATATACAACATGAAACGAATAATGGTATGAAATAAAATGGAATTACAGAACCTTATATATAAAATATATATCATTAATATCATATTTAATTATAGTGCCATCATAATGGCCACCATGAGAGGCGGTAAGATGTTTTTGAACAATCATCGTTTCGTGAGGCGTTAGTTTGCCATCCACAGAAACATTATGTTCATCATCCATTAGATGGAGTTGTGTGTATGTGTAGTTTGAATAATTCTTATAACAACATCCTAGTATATTGAGGATACTGGTGTTGTTACAAAAGAAGGGAAATAAAAAGAGTTTGGGGGTTGAAGAAGCAAAATAAATGAAAATAATTTAAGAGAAATCGTTACCTTTAATTTAGGTAATTCACTTTGGTTGGAACCAAAGGACTTCTTGAAATGATTTCTGCCTAAGGGGAAGCTTCAAGGAGGAGGAGAGGGATGTGGGGAGCTTATTTGGTCAGAGTTTGGACGAGCCAAGTGGCTTGAGAGGTGTAAAGAAATGAGAAGGAGGAGTGCCCTTTTATAAGAGGGGTGAGGGGCACCTTTGGAAAAGCTAGAAATATTAATTTATAATAAATTCATATTCGGTTTCCAATGGCTCCAAAGTTGACTATTCAAAGGTTGAGGTGGGGATGGGTCGAAAACAACTCATCCAATAGAATTTAGACAGGTTTGGGTACTTATATTAACCTTATCTTTAAGTATTAACTCTAAGTTAATTAGTTTCACTTTTACAATGTCTCTTTGTATTTTTATATAATATGGTTAATAAACTTACTATATACATCCAAGATACCCCCAAGTGGTCCATTAATGATTAACGTATCATGATATAAGCCTCTTGGCCGAAACTTAGATTTTTAGGAATTTAATACCAATTAATAATATAATATTTGTTTTAAGAACTCTTTTATGTCAATTTTGACACTATTCATTAGTTGATTTTTGTGAAACTCATAACAGATTTATTACTTCGAACAAAGTCAATTAAATCAATCCTAATATATTATATTATCCTATAAAATTAGTTTAATTCATTAAAAGTTTCATATTATATTTATTTGGGTATTTATAATATCACTTATTTTAATTTTTCACTATTATAGTAATTACTGTATCATCATTGTGTCATAAATAAAATAAATTATTTAATGTCTAAAAATTATAAATAAAATATCATTATGTAGGAAATCGTTTTATCTTTCTAATGAATATTTATAATAGAAAATCCAACATGTATAACCGTATGTAAAAATTGTTCTTCTAAAAGATATAAGCTTATGCCATTTTTATTTTTATTTTAACTTTATTAATATAATGTGTCATTATCACTTACAAGTGGATCCATGGGGTCCCAAAATAGACCCAAAGATTCCCATGGTCGACCATGTATCAACCAATAGGGTTAAGACACGTTTTAGGGTAATTTTGTATTATTATAATATTATTTTTTAACCCTTATTTACCGGATTTACCCTTAACCATGGTAAATAAAATATTTACCGCAGTAATTATTCAAAATGTCTAAAAATAAAAGTTACCTATTTACACAATTTGAACATCCTGATTCCAAATATGGAATCCATTTTCCTAAATTCAAAACACAGAAGTGGCAGAAATTAATTTAAAATTAATTCCCGCTTTCAAAACAAAAAGCGTGTTTTTAAGAGATAATAACTATCAAAAGATTGACACTTGTTTATGTTCGGTTTAATTGTAAAATTATGTCCAATGACCAAAATTATATTAAATGGTAAAACTATATTCTAAATATACTTTAAAACCACTCAAATTCACAATTTATCACTATTAATTATTTTGATTAAAAAAGTTGTTTTTAATTAAAATTTATTAATTTTCACTATTCATCAAAATATGAAAGTTATCCGAAAAGTACCAAAATTTCACCTTAGGCTAAATTCGATATTCCGAATCCAAAAATGAAATCCATTTTGAAATATAAAATATATATAATTTCAAAAATTAGGTATTACTATTCATAACGGCTAGTTTGATCGGTTGTGGTGTGTGTTAAAACTCGAAGTTGCGTACAACACACGCTACTGTTTTATTCAAAGGAAAGCGTACCGTGTAAGCTTGGGATGTTTCATTTTAAATTTTTTTGATGTCCCCATTTAGTAAAAAAGTATAAAATATTGTATTTAAAAAGGTTTCACTATTAAAAGTTGATAAAAGTGTAATACTGAAAATGAATCTGTTCTTGCATTATGACCAAGAAACTCATAATATGGATTCTAAAATTATAAGGATTATATAAAGTTTAAAATTTAGTTAATAATATTCATAACCTCTTTTGAATGGATTTTTCCTTTGGTAATTCTTGGTGTGATTGAACTCGGTGTTGCGTGTAGTGCAAGTTATTGAATTATTTTGAAGAAATAACACACTATGAAATCTTGGGGTGTTACATTCTCCCCTCCTTCAATAAATTGCGTCCTCGCAATTTGAAATTGTTCTTCGAAAATAAAAGGTTGAAAATAGAAAATATATTTTTGGGAAAACCCACATCGGAAATTGGGTTACTAAAATTTAGTCTTAATATGAGGAAAAGAGAAATGAAAGGGTCACCACCAAATTATGATCTCGATTAGGAGAACATTGGTGGCATTTAGAGACATATAATTGGAGGAAAAATGTAAATATTTATAGGTATTGATTGAGGTCATCAATCACAAACAAGTGTAAAATTGAGGTCCTTAAATTCATCAATCTATGATGATTTGAAATACCATCGGTTCAACAAAACATAGGGTATTAGGATAACACATTTTTGACGTTTCAAAATATCTTAGTTGAAATCCCACATCGAAAAATGAATTAATGAGGCCTCTATTTAAAATAAAGAGTGGAAAGTATGAAGATTACCGAAAATAACACATAATAGGGTTCCATGTAGGAAAATATGGATATGGAAGAGAAATCTAACCATCAATTATCTGATGGAGAGTGGTAGAGAACATGGCTATGAAAAGGCCAACAATCCCAAAGCCATAAATTAGTGATGATTTAAGGTACCATCTAGGACAACATTTTTGTTCTATGTTTCTTTTCTTAATATTGAGGAATTTATTTATGAGATTGTCTAAGATCATAAGGAGATATACTTACTTTATAATTAGAGTTTTTTCCATTAATAAATTTCTACCACAAACTCATCTTTCACTCTAAAAGATAATAGAATGTAAAAAAAATTCTATTTACACTATTCGTATAGGGTTCCAAAATAAATGAATTTATAATTCATCTACAAGGTATTTTAATAAAAACTACATTATTTAATCCAGGACATCTCGTGGGCCAGTGGTAGGTGATACACCCTTGTCGCCCTTCGGTTGCGGGTTCAAGTCTCACAGCCTTGCCGGACGCGACAGGTTGCCGCCCGACCTCCGGGTTGTCCTTTTATGGCAATCCAAAATAATCCAAACTAGAACTATCCAAAATAATTCTGTCCAAACTCACAGTCCAACATTTATAAGGAAGGTAAACATAATGTAGATCCTTTTCACCCTGTAATAGAATATTAATACCTTCATCATGTATTCATTTAAAACACTGAAACATCCTGATTTACCATAATCCTTATTGATTACATTCATGCTCCCTTATTCCATATAGAATGCTGGATATACTTCATCAATCCAAAAATGTTTTATACAAATCATTAATCAGTTCAAAGGTAGTCAAGAATATCCAATATAATTTATCCAAAGCAATCATGTATTATTCCAAAATCACTATTTCGGTATCAGAACTATATTATGGTTTATCATTCTCTCAACCATATATTTTCCAAAAATTTATCCTGCTATTGAGTCACTTTTCTTTGTTCCACATAATCTCAAGTCCTTAATGAAATAGCACTGCAGTACAATCCTTATATACTCCATAATTATTATAACAAGTACATTGTTGATACAACACTCAATTCCTCTTCATCTGTGGTAGTATCATAACTTGATTATTATCCAATAACATCATTTGCGGCATAGTCTGATGACTGTGACATAGGTTCGCGTAGTGTCCAAACTCCTTGCAAATGAAGCATTGTATATTTGAAACCATTTTCTTACCCTTGCAGTCACGTACTTTGTGCCCTTTTTCTCCACACTTATAACAAACTCCCATTCCTTTCAGGCAAGTTCCAGGGTGTTTCTTTCCACAGTTACCACATATGAGAAAATTCTTCTTTTCCCTCTTCCCTTTATCCATCTTTCTCTCTTCCATCCTTTTCTTCTCTTGCTTCCCTTCAAAGCCATAGGGCTCAGTAAACTCTTTACTTATCTTATCAACACATGATATTATTTCTTCATATAATGATAATACATGGGAGACTATTTCTCTTATAAATTCTTGCTGAAGACCATGAAAGATATGATCCTTCCTTCTCTTTGGATCATGTGCATTTCTGGAGTTCTCATTCCTTCTACTGGGCACCATTTCTAAACAATGGCATACACTAGATCAGTTTATGAATCAAAATACATAATCACATACTTATAAAACACTTAACATAAATTGAACTATTTATGGATATAATCCATAATCATAAGAATTTTTTTTTCTTGGAGGATGTATATACTCATAATCCCTTCAAAATGATTTGTAAAGAAAATGAGAGTTATCCTAAGCATATCCCCCGGGAGTGTCGTAACCAAGAGTGCAGCAAGGCCCGTTGTCGTGCACCAGTTCCCGTTCGAGTCTAGCTCAAAGCGGTGTTTTCGGGTTTTACCCCAAGGTACATCTGTGCCAGAGCCGCCTCTACCTGCTCATATCCAGACAGGGATGTATTGCTCGGAAAACTCACAAAATCTCTACAATACCAAAATTCTAGGAAGTTCTTCTATACTAATCCTCAAAGTTAATCTTAGGTCTACGTGCTCTAATCAGAGTTTATCTAAATCTAGCTTCCAAGGTTTGTACTAAACTTCCTCTGATACCAACTGTAACGCCCCGACCCCAGTTACCCAGAGTCGGTGCATTACTTCGTAACATTGGCATGATCACAAGAAAGATCAAATCTCGAAAGACCGATTGGTTTAGTAGCCTTGGAAACACTAGATATATTCATAAGTTTTACATTACATCATAAAATGAAAAACTACTAAAACAACATAATGTTTCCACAATCCACACTATAATCCCCTTATAATATCCCTGCAGGTCATTCATAACTTACATCTTCACATCCTGGGAAAAATAAAACATAGAAAAGGGGTGAGCTCAAATGCCCAGTAAGGATAACAATATAGCGGAACATTCAAAAATAAGCATAAACATTTAAGGCAATGAATTACTAAAACAAAAGCCTTTTAAACTTGAACTTCAACATAGTATGGCAAAAGTAAAATGAAATAATTCCATTTACTTGTTCACATGGATATTCTACTAATCGAATAATCACATGCAAAATCAATAACCACTTTCATAATGTTGGAATGCATAATGCCAGACTATCATAACCACATAGCCAAGGCCTCGTGCCAAGACTACAAATAAGATTTTGTCAAGGCCTTGTGCCAAGACACTAGTTTGTCTCATGAGACCTACCGATGCATCGAGGAGCTATAGCGGGCTCCACCCGTCACTTATTAAGTCCAATGCATTCCCATATGAAAAGGTTTAAACTTAACATAAACATTCGTATTAAAACTAGCATACGAAATGTCAATACTTTCACCATAAACTATGAATGGTATAAAAATAGCACATCCACAGTCAAACATATCACAAAACCTTCAATACAATATAGAAGTTTTGTATCATAATAAATCAACTTCAAATAATCTTAAAATCCATCAAAGGATGTTGACATAGATGAAATCAAAATTCTTTTTAAAGAAGTATCTCCATTTATTTTGAAATCATTTAAGATCCATATAAAATAAAACATTTTCTTTGAAAATATTCTTATAAGCTTGTATGGAAAGCTTCGACGATTTTATAACGGCGGAAAATAACCGCACTCACCGTATAAGTTAAAAAAAACATTCTTACCTCAATTCAGTCGAAAAGGTAAAAAGGACCTTGTTTTGAAAATGACGGAAATATTCCTTTATAAACCTCTTATAAAAAGTCAAACAAGGGTATAAATGACTTTAACCCATATTCTTGTAAATAGTAAAAATGTTTTGAAATACATTTCGAAGAAACATGGATGTGGATGATAAAGAGATCCCAGTAGATTATTACATATAAACAACCTCGGATAATGAAGAGATTGTGAAATAACCCTTACCTTGTACTTTTCCTTGGTTGGGGTAGGTTAACCTCATGTATAATGGTGAAATAATTGTTATTAAATTATACAAGAATCATATATATTAATATGATATCATATATGATCTTTTAACATTGATTTGTTAATAATATCTTAGTATTATCGTTGTTTCGGGGGTTAACTTACTTGTTTTCTTTCATATGTTTTGTTACGTAGGACATGTTTGTAAAGGATAGGTTGTATATTATTCATATCCAGAATGATATAAAGTCCTTAAACATCTTTTTTAAATCATCAAATGATAATTATACTTTAATGGTTACGATGGAGAATGAATCTCATCGCGTTCGTGGAGACGGTAGTCCGTACGTACGCACGAACGCTACTTCCATTTAATTTTTATTTTAAAAGAATCGAATCCAAATGATACATAGGTATATTACTATTCCAGTATAATATAATATTTTATATATGTTACTTAAGTTCATTAACACCATCCTTTATACGTTCCATGTGTGGTATGAACGAGTCATATCATTTTAAGGGGGCGGTAGTCCGCACTTCCTCAAATGAAATTATCGTATGTATATACAACATGAAACGAATAATGGTATGAAATAAAATGGAATTACAGAAGCTTATATATAAAATATATATCATTAATATCATATTTAATTATAGTGCCATCATAATGGCCACCATGAGAGGCGGTAAGATGTTTTTGAACAATCATCGTTTCGTGAGGCGTTAGTTTTCCATCCACAGAAACATTATGTTCATCATCCATTAGATGGAGTTGTGTGTATGTGTAGTTTGAATAATTCTTATAACAACATCCTAGTATATTGAGGATACTGGTGTTGTTACAAAATAAGGGAAATAAAAAGAGTTTGGGGGTTGAAGAAGCAAAATAAATGAAAATAATTTAAGAGAAATCGTTACCTTTAATTTAGGTAATTCACTTTGGTTGGAACCAAAGGACTTCTTGAAATGATTTCTGCCTAAGGGGAAGCTTCAAGGAGGAGGAGAGGGATGTGGGGAGCTTAGTTGGTCAGAGTTTGGACGAGCCAAGTGGCTTGAGAGGTGTGAAGAAATGAGAAGGAGGAGTTCCCTTTTATAAGAGGGGTGAGGGGCACCTTTGGAAAAGCTAGAAATATTAATTTATAATAAATTCATATTCGGTTTCCAATGGCTCCAAAGTTGACTATTCAAAGGTTTAGGTGGGGATGGGTCGAAAACAACTCATCCAATAGAATTTAGACAGGTTTGGGTACTTATATGAACCTTATCTTTAAGTATTAACTCTAAGTTAATTAGTTTTACTTTTACAATGTCTCTTTGTATTTTTATATAATATGGTTAATAAACTTACTATATACATCCAAGAGACCCCCAAGTGGTCCATTAATGATTAAACTATCATGATATAAGCCTCTTGGCCGAACCTTAGATTTTTAGGAATTTAATACCAATTAATAATATAATATTTGTTTTAAGAACTCTTTTATGTCAATTTTGACACTATTCATTAGTTGATTTTTGTGAAACTCATAACAGATTGATTACTTCGAACAAAGTCAATTAAATCAATCCTAATATATTATATTATCCTATAAAATTAGTTTAATTCATTAAAAGTTTCATATTATATTTATTTGGGTATTTATAATATCACTTATTTTAATTTTTCACTATTATAGTAATTACTGCATCATCATTGTGTCATAAATAAAATAAATTATTTAATGTCTAAAAATTATAAATAAAATATCATTATGTAGGAAATAGTTTTATCTTTCTAATGAATATTTATAATCGAAAATCCAACATGTATAACCCTATGTAAAAATTGTTCTTCTAAAAGATGTAAGCTTATGCCATTTTTATTTTTATTTTAACTTTATTAATATAATGTGTCATTATCACTTACAAGTGGATCCATGGGGTCCCAAAATAGACCCAAAGATTCCCATGGTCGACCATGTATCAACCAATAGGGTTAAGACACGTTTTAGAGTAATTTTGTATTATTATAATATTATTTTTTAACCCTTATTTACCGGATTTACCCTTAACCATGGTAAATAAAATATTTACCGCAGTAATTATTCAAAATGTCTAAAAATAAAAGTTACCTATTTACACAATTTGAACATCCTGATTCCAAATATGGAATCCATTTTCCTAAATTCAAAACACAGAAGTGGCAGAAATTAATTTAAAATTAATTCCCGCTATCAAAACAAAAAGCGTGTTTTTAAGAGATAATAACTATCAAAAGATTGACACTTGTTTATGTTCGGTTTAATTGTAAAATTATGTCCAATGACCAAAATTATATTAAATGGTAAAAATATATTCTAAATATACTTTAAAACCACTCAAATTCACAATTTATCACTATTAATTATTTTGATTAAAAAAGTTGTTTTTAATTAAAATTTAGTAATTTTCACTATTCATCAAAATATGAAAGTTATCCGAAAAGTACCAAAATTTCACCTTAGGCTAAATTCGATATTCCGAATCCAAAAATGAAATCCATTTTGAAATATAAAATATATATAATTTCAAAAATTAGGTATTACTATTCATAACGGCTAGTTTGATCGGTTGTGGTGTGTGTTAAAACTCGAAGTTGCGTACAACACACGCTACTGTTTTATTCAAAGGAAAGCGTACTGTGTAAGCTTGGGATGTTTCATTTTAAATTTTTTTGATGTCCCCTTTTAGTAAAAAAGTATAAAATATTGTATTTAAAAAGGTTTCACTATTAAAAGTTGATAAAAGTGTAATACTGAAAATGAATCTGTTCTTGCATTATGACCAAGAAACTCATAATATGGATTCTAAAATTATAAGGATTATATAAAGTTTAAAATTTAGTTAATAATATTCATAAACTCTTTTGAATGGCTTTTTCATTTGGTAATTCATGGTGTGATTGAACTCGGTGTTGCGTGTAGTGCAAGTTATTGAATTATTTTGAAGAAATAACACACTATGAAATCTTGGGGTGTTACAAAAGAAATGAGGATGTGACTCTGAGGAAAAGAAGACAACTAATGGAAAGGTGGCGCGCAAGTGTTCATTGCACAACACTTGGCGCATAGGTTCGAGTCTGGTAGGGCTGGAGCACGTTGGATGGAGCACGCTGGGTGTAGGCGCGCTGGTGGGCCGCCTGGCCTATAAATATGTGGTTATTTTCCATGCATAACATCTATTTCTAGATTTTCGAGATCTCGCCGCGCAGGTCCCCTTCACCGCGCAAGTTGCTCGTTTTCCACTGTTTCTTCGCTTTCGTGCTGTTGTTAAGGTAATAGGACTTGTGCAGTGATACTTGCATGCCAAAAACTTTCACGGCACAATAACACTTGCGCGGTACATCCATACTTTCGCGCCATGTTTTAGACTTGCGCACCTTAATGCCTTTGCCAATTTTTTGAAATTCCTTCAAAAATACTATGAAAAATCAACTTACTTAAAAGTTAATTTATTCAAATTTTGTGCAGAATCAATGGCTCTTAGAACCGGAATAGATGATGAACATGCCAACAAGAGGATTTATGATGTGATAAACATAATTGGCCATGATTACTATGATATCTGCGACAACACTCTCCCAGATTTGGCTAAGTACTTGAATAAATATCATCTTAATTTCCCACAGAGAATATACCTTTCTCTATATGGTCATGGTCATCTGCAAGGAGTCAATGTTCCAGATGCAATGAATTATATGCCTGAGATGCAGCTACACTGCTACTCCTCTACTTTGGTTATGCTATGAATTAAGAGGAACAATAATGCTGTGAACTTTCAAATTTTCCTTCCATGCCATTTCCTTACAGATATGAAAATGGAAAACCATGGGATAAAATGTTTTACACTATCGGTTGATGGAGAGGGGACTATCTTGACATTAGAAACAATATCTGAAAAGAGTAATATATCCAAATGGACCTTTACTTACAATGCCTCATTCTCAAATCCATGTATCCATCTTCCAAGTCTCTTGGACAGAAACAGAGTCACTATTTGATCAGCAGAAAATTTTCTCAAACCGCACTCAAGAACATCCTTTTACAATTGTTCTAAGAAGAGCTGGTATCACAACATCTATTATTGTATCTAGTTGAATAAATGAATTCCATGTGGTAGCTGATGAAGCTCGGGATGCCATAAATCAAATGAAGAGTTATGTTGAAAGCCTCTTGTAATTTCTTTCAAAAAGAGAAGAGACTCCTGTCTGTGGATGTCCTTCTATCTCTTGTGTATCAATGAAAAATACATTCATCTTCAATCACTTATGAACACATTTTATTTTTCTCCCTACATTAAATTTTACCTAAGACAATGGGCCTAGTAAGCATAGTTTGATTTTTACTAGGATTATTATAAATAACCCTACAAACTTTGAATCTTTTAATTTCTCAATATTACCTAAATGAAAAAATGTATGTTTAGTGAGATGGAACTTGAATTTTATTCAGATTTCCTTTGTCTTTTGTGGGCAGTTTAAAGTAATGCATGTCGGACAGAAAGAGGCTAATGTTTCAGGTCGAAATAGCTTTGAACGAATGAATTAGAATTGACTCAATTATTTGAAAATTTATCTGAAAACATATTACCATACTCATTTATGCGGGAAAAAATATGTAAACTATGACTTAAGAGTATTTGAATCCGAGGAATGATATGAAAAAGAGCTAAAAGGCATTAGAAGAAGTAGTTTCCAAGAATGAAGTTACCATTATTTAACAAACCCATTAGGGGGTTGAATTATGCAGGGCCACCTAAGGGCATTGGATTCATAGTCAAATAAATAGTATCTTTTGGCTAACAAGTCTGTTATGTAGACTGTTTATTCAAGGTCGCTTAAGGGAACGTTCTGCATAGTCAGGCAAAAGAACTCCTGGAAATTTACTTTCCTAGTGCTAAAAATCCAGTGAAAGTTTATGGAGATTTAAATTTTCCAAAGTATAGAGTTTGGTGTATGGGAAGAGGTACTTGAATATGGAGAAGATATTTACAAACAAGATTATTAAAGAGCTGGATGGATATCACTCCTACGAAGGTCTGACCCAAACGTAGGGAAAGAGAATATAAACCATAGACTTGAATACTTTCAGATCCTGAAAAAGGATATGGGACAAATATGTTTAGGATTGATATTTTTTGCGGATCCCTATATACTATCATTTAAGACCAGTAAGGACAAAATAGGATTTCTTCCTAAGAATTAAGTTACCAGTATCCGACAGACCCGTTAGGGGGTTTGAATTATGCAGGTCCACCTAAGGGCATTGGCTTCATAGTCAAATAATAGTATCTTTTGGCTGAAAAATCTGTTATAGAGACTGTTTATGAAAGGCCGCCTAAGGGAACATACTGCAGAGTCAGGTAAAAGAACTCTCATAAATTTGACATTTCTGTGACTAAAATTCAATAAAAGGGTTATTAAGATCTGAAAATATTTAAGGTTAGGATTATGACACATAAAGATGGGTATTTTCCAATGTATACAGAGATACACAGATCAATGCCAACCATAATCATGTTGTGACTGGGTCCTGAATGGAAATGTTGGACTTCACTACGTATCCCATAAGGATGGGAATAAAGCCATACGTAGTTCTTGAACTACATTTTAACATCGTGTGGGATAAAAGGATTAGAGATCTTAGTTTAGGGTCATAGAGTTTGGACCATTATAAGAAATACACAGTGTGTGTTTTCATGGGGAATTTTCAGCCAGGGGACTGAAAGTGGAATTCGGGGTTAGGACCAAAAGACTTGGGGTTGGATTCGAGGGACACTCAAACGTTCCTACATTTCCCATAAGGATGGGAATGAAGCCCACATAGTTCTAGAAATACCCTCTATACAAATTTGGTTCGTACATGTGAAGGGTGAAAGGGGACTTTAGTGCAATGATGGTTTAACCCATGATAAAAGTTTTGGGCATTTCCATGTATGCACGTAGTCTTTGGAATAAAACATGATTGAAAAATAAATGTAAATAATGATTCCCTCTCAGTTGAGGGTATCAAAGAATATTTGTAGTTTATTGTCATACTGGAAAAAACAGTGCTGTATAGTTTAACGTCGTATAGAAAGAAAGAAAGTGAACCAATGTAAAGATATTGATTCTAGGGTCAGTTTCATGATTCAACATCATATGAGATGGAGGTGAACCGATGTGAAGAGATTCATTTTGGGCTTGAACCTTGGGAGGTTGCCTACGTACCCAGCCTGGAAGGTAAGGATCAAAGTCCGCATTGTTCAATTAAAGAATGAATTAGTGATCAAGTTGTTCTTGGGGTCAACGATCTAAAATATAGTGTTGGGACTTACACATGGTTAGTAGCCTAGAGAGAGAGTTGTGGTTTAATTTTTTCTCTATGCTCATATGAGCCATACTCAGTGTGAGAAACAAGAGGTTGCAACAACCCTAACGATGCACAGTTTAATGTCATGTTGTACAAAAAAGAGGACTATGCAGTTTAATGTCATGCAGTAAGGACAAAAGAGTACAACATTTAACGTCATGTTGGATGTATTAGGGACTTTTTCATAGTTTAACGTCATGTTGGATGAAAAAGGGACGATACAATTTAGTGTCATTTTGGACGAAAGTGCGAATAGTTTAAGGTCATATGCATGGACCGTGGATGGTGCAGTTTAACGTCATGATGGACGGAAGGGGGACTGTGTAGTTTAATGTCATGTATTGAGGACAAATTAGGGATTTTTTGTTCTTCAGTTTAACATCATGTGGGATGAAATTAATACAAATAGTTTAAGGTCATATGTATGGACCATGTATGATGCAGTTTAACGTCTTTCTAGATGTAAGGGACTTGCAAATAGTTTTAGGGTCATATGGATGGACTATTGATGATGCAGTTTAACGTATTGATGGATGGTGGTGCAGTTTAAGGTCATACCGGACCATTGATGATATATTTTGTGTTTATAAAAAATACTTCTTCAAAAATCTGGCATTGGTTGGAGTAGTGATGATTTCTCCATCCATTAAGATTAAAGAATAAGATCTAATGGAGTAGACCCTATGTATTGAGTAAGGTCCTTCCCATTTTGGCTCAAGCTTGGGACGTTTCTTTCTTGGTATCATCGGAGTTCTGAGAACTAATACCAATTCTCCCTGAGTGAATGAACACAGACGAACTTTTTTGTTAAAAGCTCATTCTATTCGATTCTGATAGACTTCCAAGTGGTGCAAAGTGCAAAATCTTTTCTCATCTAACCATTCTAAATCATTTAATCACTTTTGAGATTGTTCATCTATAGATGATTGATCACAAATGGAAACTATGAGCGAGGGTAGTTGAACTTCAATTGGAAAGACTTCTCCTGTTCCATATACCAATGAATATGGAGTTGACCAAGTTGTAGTGCGAGTGGTAGTTTGATAAGACCATAAAGCATGGAAGAGTTTATCAGGCCATGATTTCTTATCTTTATCCACCATCTTATGCAGTATATTTGGTAGAGTCTTATTGAAGGCTTCTATCTAGCCATTGGATGCTGCATGATACCGAGATGAATGGTTGGATTTGATGTTGTAATCTTGATACAATTTCTTTACCTTGGATAAACAGAGGATGGTGCCATTGTCCGTCAATATTGTATGAGGGACACCAAATCTGGTAATGATGTTAGACTTGATGAAGCTAACAATGAATTTAGAACTGACTTCCATGAGAGGTATTTCCTCTGCCCATTTGGAAAAGAAATCAGTAGCAGTAAGAATATACTTAAACTGCTTGGTCGTAGCTGAAGGGTAAGGTCCCACCACATCCATTCCCCATGTGGAAAATGGCCACAGGTATTTAGTTGTATGAAACAACTCTGGAGGTTGATGAATGAAGTTGTCATGTACTTGGCATGAATGACACTTCTTTGTGAAATCAACACAATCTTGTATTATTGAAGGCCAAAAGTATCCAAGCCTTCGAATCTGATCAGACAGTCTATGTCTAGACTGGTGGGCACCACAGACTCCTGCATGCACTTCTTTCATGACAGCCATTGTCTCTTCACCATAAATGCATTTGAAGAGAACTCCATCAAAACCATGCTTGTAGAGAATTTTCTCTAGGTGATCTGAGATATCATAAAGAGTAAAATTGACCACACGTCGCCAGATTTGTTCTTTCCCAGCTCTATCAGGTGGAAGTGTTCCATTTTGAAGGTATTCCCTGATAGGTGACATCCATCCTGTAGTATGACCATACAGTTCCGAAATGGGACTAATTTCATTAATCTCCTCTGTTATGCTTCAAACATAAGGTTAAATTGCACGACGATGGGCAATACTGATGGTTTTCTCATGCCGATTTGGATCTGCCAGAGCTGTGGCTATATTAGCCAGTGCATTAGCTTGAGCATTTTGTGATCGCGGGACATATGAAAATGCCGGTTCCAAAGGGAATTCCGCCATTAACTCTCTAATGTAATAATACAAAGGGATTAGTTCTTCTTTTCTGATGGCATGATCCCCATTGACTTGTTTAATTACCAGGTCTGAATCACCTTTCACCTTTAAGTGATTCATTTGTGCTTGAAGCTCCAATTCCAAGCCTGCGATGAGAGCTTGGTATTCTACTTCATTATTGGTACCACCTTCCCTCAATAGGAAGGAATAAGGTAATACTGCCTTTTCTGGAGAAATGAGGACAATTCCTAAGCCAACTTTATTGAATTTAGGATTTTACATTTTCCTCCCTATTGGACATCTAGAAGAACCATCAAAATACATTTCCCATGCCTGGGGATTTTCTTGAATAGATTAGACTTCCTCATCAGGGATTTCAATATCTGAAGATGTGTCTTCTACTGAAGGGTGTTCAGCCAGGAAATCAGCCAAATCTTGGCCCTTTATTTCCTTTTGAGACACATACTGAATATCGTATTGCTGCAAAATAACTGCCCACCTTACCAGATGCCCTGTAAGCATTGGACGACTAAGGATGAATTTGAGCGGGTTATTGTGAGATACCAATTGGACCTCTTGATGTTTCAGGTATTGTCTCAACTTCTGAAATACAAAGATTAATGCCAGGCAGCACACTTCAATACTTGAATACTGGGTTTCTGCTTCAAGCATAGTCCAACTGAGGTAGTAGAGGCTGTTTTCATTCCCAGTATCATTCTTCTGAGCAAGAAAGGAACCCAATGATCTCTCTAAAGATGTCACGTAAAAGATAGGTGGTCTTCCTTCAACAGGTGGCATGAGTACCAGCAGACTCAAGAGGTATTTCTTGAGAATATCGAATGCTTCTTGACATTCTTCAGTCCACTAGTAAGTGACTCCCTTCTTCATCAATTTGGTGAAGGGTAAACTTTTGCCTGCAAAATTGGCGATGAAACGCCGAATTTGGCTAAGTGTCCTTGAATTCCTCTTAATTATTTCAAATTTCTAAGAGATGACATACCAAGGATTGAATTCAATACCACGATGGTGTACAATAAAGTCGAGAAACTTTCCTGATGTTACCCCAAAAGCACATTTTAAGGGGTTCATCTTCAAATTATATTGTCGAAGCTTACTGAATATGACTTTCAAATCAGCCAAGTGATTAGAACATTGTTTGTATTTTACCACCAAATCGTCCACATATCATTCAAAAAACTTCCCTAGAAAGGGTTTGAAGATACGACGCAGGGCACACTGATATGTTGTGCCCGCATTCTTTAAGCCAAAATAAATTACCCGGTAGAAAAACACACCCTCAGGGGCTCTGAAGGCTGTTGATTCCTCATCATCTGGGGCAATTCAGATTTGATTATATCCGGAATATCCATCCATGAAGGAAAGTGCTTCATAGCCAGCTGTTGCATCAATTAAAAGTTATGTAATCAGAACTGGGAAATTATCCTTAGGACAATGCCTATTAAGATCTCTGAAATCGATGCAGACTCTAATTTATCTGTTCTTTTTCTTTACAGGGACAATATTATCCAACCACTTGGGATATTTAACTTCTTTGATGAAGTTAGCTTTGATAAGATTATCCACTTCAGCTTCAATTTTGGAAGCATAAGTTGGGTGTGTTCTTCTCGCGTCTTGCTTAAATCCTCGATGTTCTTATGGTAAACCTGAATGATGAGTAGCAACATCATGATCAAACCCGGGCATCACTGTATAGTTCCAAGAAAATATGTCTCAACTTTTCTTTAAAAAGGAAATATACATCTCTTGTTCTTCAAGAGTCATGGCCGCACTAATTAAAGTGGGGAAGGGATCTTCTTCTGTACCCAGATTTACTTCTCTAAGTTCATCCATGGTGGTAGAGATACCCTCTTCAAATGCTGGAGGAGCATCTCTGAGAGCTTCCTCTTCTTCTTCAACATGTGTTATTTCTTCCGTTTCTACTTGCATAGTAGATAATGAGCCAGAATTTTCATGATCAGAAGAGATGTCAAAATTTGAACATCTTGGAGAAGAAGCATCCATTTCTGACCCAATTGATGATGAAGGGTATTGTTTGGGAAATAAAGAGGAGATGATGGATTGGGAATCGACAACATTGTTCACCTATGATGTTGCTATAACTTCTTCTGGCCTGATTGGCAAAGTATAGACTTGTTGTATTTCAGCAGATGAAATGAAGACGCCACCATTTGGGCTTTCATCACTGCTTGGAGAATCACCAATTTCTTCCATGTTGTCTGGGTTGATTGCTGTAATTGACATTATGGATCTTTCCATAAGAGTATTTTGATTTGGTTCTATACTATCAATTTTGCTGATATGAAACACATAATCTGTACTAACATGTTCAAATGGATTTACTAGAATCTTCTCCAAACCATATGGAGCATTAATTTTGGTAATCTCCTTTGTTGTAGACTTATCCTTTCTTTCATGTGATAGAATTATACCTCAATGTATTGAGACTCACATGTCTTGAATGGGGCCTTATCACCATATAATGTCCCAACTTGACCATTGAAACAATATTTGAGATATTGATGGTATGATGAAGGGATAGCCGCATGTTGATGTAGCTAGGGTCTTCCAAGAAGGATGTTGAAGGCTAAGTATTGATCAAAAACCATGAAATCTGAATTGGATACAAGATATCCAAACTGAGTTCTGAGTGTAACTTCTCCCAATGGTTCTTTTTCATTTTTATCATATCCCTATAACATCATGGTAGAAGGAGATAAATCAGATTCTGTGAGGCCCAATCGACAAAGTGTACGAATGGGCATAAGGTTGACTCCTGAACCATTGTCAATGAAATCTCTTCAGGCATCTACGCCATTGACCTTGCCAGATAAGTACAAAGGTCTAATATGCACATGCACAACATCATCTTTATCTTTATTAGTGAAATATATAACTATATGGAATTCTGCATGATTATTCTCTATGTGATATACTTCAGCTGCAGCAATTTCAGTTTCAAACTCCTGAGGACTTGAAAAAGCTTCGATGAGTGCCTCTCGAAGATCTTTTGACACATTCAAAGCATCCAGAATTGATAACATGGCTGGTACATGGTCCAGGTGTTTCAATACATCATTCATTTGATCCATAAGTCTGCGTTTCCAAATAGGAACATGTGGTTTAGCACGTTCCTTGGAAGCAGATGCTTTGGAAGTTGATGCATCTTGTATTGGGATAGGAGTTGGAAATATTTCTAGTTTTAGAAGATTAGACCAATTCGATCTATTTACTTGTTGAGAGGATGAAGGTGTAATCCCCAACCGATCCTCCAAAATAATTGTGCCAGGACTGAATTTGTTATTGGTAGAAGAACTTGATTGTTCTTCCTGAGCTCGCTGAAGGGATCTAACATGAGTTTCTGATGTGTACACAGTTCTAGCAGGGTTATAATTGGAATAGTGTCTTCTAAAAGATCAACGTCTTCCCCTGTATCCTGAGCCTCTGGAACATCCTCTGATTCCTCTGTTTTATATAGGGAATTTAGGCTCACCGAAATCGAAACTGCGACTAGAATATGGATATGTTAATTGAATCATATTAACAGAACCAAATATTAACTCTTCATCCGATTAAGAATCTTCCTGACTAGACAATTTAGGTTGTATCGTTTGGTGGGCGGTGCCCGTTGATTTGAAGTAGATGGCATGATGTCTGCCATGCCAAAGACAACTTAGGCTTTGACACATACTTGTCTTCTTCTGATTCTTTTTCTTTCTTTGAATTGTGCCGTTTCTTTGGGGATTTTCCCTCTGATGAAGAGGGGTTTTCTGTGGCATTCATAGCTGAAGGTACAATTGTTTTATTCAATTGCATTCGCAAAATATCATGAGTTCAGTTGATCATCTTTCTGACCATCCAATCATCATTTTTTTGTGAATTTTTGTTCTTAACTTCTTGCCACTCGCATTCCTCCTCCAGAACTGTAGTAGTAACACATGCTACCTGAGCTGAAGAACCTTTTAATTTGAGTTGTCTCAGGTTGACCATCTTTTGTAGGAGGTCTTTGAAGACAAAACAGTCCTGGATGGGATGCCCCAACATTTGATGAAAAAGGCAATAATTGGGACGGTCTTCATCTCCCTAATTTTTTGGCCTTTTGGGCCTTGGAAACTGAACCAAATTATTTTCCAGAGCCAAAATGAAGTAACCAAGAACTTGTTCATTTTGGAAAGAGTATGTTTTTATCTTAAGATTCTCAAATTGTTTTTGTCTTGGATCTTTTTGATCCTCTTGACGAAACTTCCTTTGTTGTTGGCACTCAGAAGGTGGAGCCCTTCGAAAAGATGATGGTTTTGAGGTAGAAGCAGGTACATGTGCTTGTTTAAACATAACTGTAGCAGTTTCTGGTTTACCAATTCTCCTTCCTGGAGCTGATGGAATTACACGAGATTTAGCCTTAGTCTGTATAAGAGAATTTTCAATCTGTTGAGCGATTGAGGTAAGGTCTCGAAACCCACCTGTGTATTTCACAGGGATCAATGGTGTGCGTAATTCGTCACGTAGATTTTCTACAAAGATTGGCAACAGTTCCTCTTGAGGGAGTGCTAAGCTCAGGGAATATGTTAATCCCTTCCAGCGAGAAATGAAATCAGAGACTCTTTCATTCTCCCTTTGCTTAAAGTTTGTAAGATCGAAAACTTTTGTCTTTGGAAAAGTTGAGCTGAATTGAAGAAGAAATCATTGACGGAGATCTTCCCTTCTTGTAATTGACCAGGATTTCAAGCTTGTATACCAGACAAAAGCTGGTCTTTGCAATGTTCGCATGAAGTATCTGAGTTCCACTGCTTCTTGCTACTCTGGAGTTCCCATTATAGGATCGAAAAAAGACACATAATGCATCAAATGTTGTTCAGGGTCGCCTGATCCCTTGAAAATAGGGAATACAGAGTTCCCAAAATTTTATGGGGGAGAGATTGAATCTACCCATTCAGGGTAAGCTTTCTTTTTCGGTTGAACCTGCGGAAACTTTCCCTCTATAGCTTCTAACCAAGCTATTAATTACTCAATAGTAGTTATTAACTTTTGAGAAACATCTAGTTGAACTTGGATTTGGGTAGGTGCAATGATTGGAGCTTGGACAGATATGGTGGTTGGTACTACAACTGATGGAAGCACTGCAAATTGTTGTTACTCTTGACCCATAGGATTAGACCTGTGAGGTTGTGCTGATAATAGAGGATATTCTTGACCCATCTCAGTAGCTGCAACAAACTCACTTGGCTGACTGACTCTAGCATGCTTAGGAGGAAGATTACCCTGAAGTAGTTCTGCATTCATCCTCATTAATTCCTTCATTTCTTCCTCCTGTTGCACAAATATTTTCTCTAGTGAGAGTGGTTGGACTTCTCCAGAGGAAGGATATGTAACCTGATTCATTCCCTTCCCCTTGTTTGATCCCTTTCAGAGAGGGGGAAGTGGGCTATTTGAAGGAACACCCAGATTCTGGGTAAACCTTTGATTTCGTGTACACACACCTACTTCATTTGTGTCTGTGCGTACAACTTCCTAAGCAGCAACCTCTTCATCTGAGTCCCCTGAGTGAGCCTCATCTGGTGGATTAGCAACAACGACATTGATGACATTGATTGATGCATAATGCATCACATCCCTTTTATCAGCATTTCTGTGTTATTGTCTTCATCCATGTCTTTGATGAGACATTTACTTTTGTTGACTCAATCACTCAGGAACTTCTTGACGAACCGTAATTTGGAAAGAATCTCCTGATAATTTGGCTCTTCGTTCCTCTTGAGGCTTCTTCCCCAATCGAGAAAAGACCGAATTTCTATGAGGAGGGGAGTGATGATTTGAAAAATTCCCCAGTCTGGTAAACTGGGGATTTTCCTGCTGTCTTTGCTCAAATCCTCGAATCCTATTTGTTGATTCTGATGGTTGGTTTAAAAGAGTCCCTAGTCTGGCAAGCTGGGGTGCCTCTTGACATGGTATGTCTGAGAATTTCTTAAAATCTCTCCAGATCTTGTGGACCTTAGTCTGTAAATTAGATGGATGCATCAACCTGTATCCACTTTTATCACCCATATCAAAAGACCGTTGGATGATTTCCGACACTTCTGTCACTTGATGATGTGCTTGCTCCATACGAGAGGCCTTTTCAATATTCTCGTTTTCTTGATGCAGGAGTAATTCAATAAATTTCTGTCTGTATTCTTGATTTTGAGAAGAACTAGTTGTGGTCTGTTCCTGAGAAATCTTTTGATTACAAACAAAACCCATTGACTGTGGCCAGAAATGGGCAATAACATTGCATGAGACCATTTTTGGCGGGCTTTGCTGACTGGAGAGCACAGTGAAATTTTGTCCTCCATGAACACCCCATCCTATGACATGAATAACAGATGGGGAATTGGAAATTAACTGGTGCAATCTTCTTAGTGCGCCAAGGAATGAATGTTGAAGGGATCTCTGCTGCTTTTCAGCCTTTGGATATCGAGAGACTGATAGAGATGCCAAATCAATATGACATTGTAACCCTTATATTATCTTAAGATGATTTTCATATTCATCATAAGATAATAATTTCTTTTTTAACTGACAAAGAGTTTTCCATATGTTGAGACGAATATCATGAATCCCATCTTCCGTCAACATCTCTGGAATGTCATACTGAGAGTCAGCCAGAAGCCAAAACATGACTGGCACTTCTCCCTTCACCAATTGTTTTCTCATGTTCAGTATTTCCTCTTTATCATTCAATGAAGATTATTCTACCTGATTTGACCAGATTTGGTGCTTCCTTGTTTCTTCATCAGATTCAACAAGATTGGTAGAGAATTCAATGATCAAACTAGAAGATTCATGACTTAGGGGTGGTTCGAAGAATGACATACACCCTGATCTATCTTCTGATTGAGAAATTATTTCACCTGCTAGCGATGAAGCATCATACATGACTTATTTCACATTTGCAAGTGCCTCAAGATAAGAGGGTTTTCTCGGCACTACATTTTCCACTAGAGAATTTTCTGAGCAAAGTGCATCACTACTGTAGAAAGGACTTTCGCAGTGAAATTCATCATCATGGGGAGGACCACCATGGTGGGTTACAACAAAAGATGAGATCTCTTGCTCTATGGTCTTCTTACCACACAGAGGGTTCCTGTAGCTCTCATCTGAAGATGAAACTTCGAGATCGACCGAATTTTCATGAACCAAGCCTTCATGAGGATGTTTCTGTGAAAGACCTTCAGAAATAATGTCCCACCTATTGGGAAATGAGGGAGTAGAATCTTGAATTCCAACAGACAACTATCTGAGGGCTTCAAGAACTCCAGCATCGAGTAAGGACTTGTTACAGATTGTCTCTTGATATCCTAACTATGTTGGTCGGGTCTTCTTCTTAGATGCCTTCTTACTTGCCTTGGAAACCACTTGTTGATGAAAGTGGCTGCTCTGAGCAGGTGTATGTGCCTGATCAGGAGACATGGCCAGGTTAGGCTGATGATCTCTACTCAAATTAGGTGTATCTGCCTGACTTGGTTGTTCGTGTGATATGGGGGAGTATACCCCACACCCTCTTGGACTGGAACAGATGTGTGTGTCTGTTCTAGAGTGAAATGTTGATGTGTCACTCCACTGGTAGGGATAGATTTGCATTTCATTCCCTGTGATGCTGCTGAAGCCGTTATAATATACTGGCAGGCATCCAGAATATGAGCAGGGATTTGCTTATACACCTTCACCATTGATAGAATATGCTTGGTGACTTCAGCTTTCGGAATGGGGATATATATCCATTCCATGCTTGGAGTATTTGTATGTGCCTACTCATGTCCTCCTTTTCCTGTCAGTGAATCTTGATAGTACTCAAGTGTGGGGGTAGAGAGTTGGGTCTGCCTCCTGTTTGTTGCCGGAGCTTTTTGACTAACTTCTCAGAATGCTACCAAGTGAGACTGTTGGTAGGCTTGATCAACACTAGCAGGTGTATGTGCTTGCTGATTTCACTTCTCCGAACGTGGTTGATGAGCTCCATCATATGTAGTCAGATGAGCCTGCTAACTAGCTAATGATGTATAAACAGGTGTATGTTCCTGCCTATAGTACTCCGTCAGAATTGCCTGGCGGGATTGGCGTGATGCTGCCAGATGAGTCTGCTAGACAACGGAATTAAAACGGATAGGTGTATGTGCCCGCTCACTGCTTTCCACCAAGTTAGTTTGCTGGACTTCTTCAGAGATGGTAGAGATGAGAACCTACTCACTGTTGACCGGATTTCGCCTCTGGCAATCCGTCTTGCCTGCTCATGTTCGAGGAACCAGAGACAAACGCCTGGAGTCAGTACCCTCATCATGTTGAGGGTGCACTATCGCATGAGTCTGGCGACATTTGTTTATAGGATACCTCAGGAAGGACTCTTAATTCTTTGAATTAAGGCCATCAGGGACCTGCTCATTCACCTACCCATAATATGGGAGTGAATGGTGATTGCATTCCTGGGATAATGACCCAAAATGATTGGAGATGGTGGTTAGCACTGCCTGCTTCCTTATCGATGGTCGTCGTTGTCTGTATGACTAGGTTGAATTGTTCACTTGTAGGGCTTGTCGAGCAGCCTCCAGTGTTGGAATGGTATCGTCTTGACGGTACTCCTTAACCAGCGCATTTGATACCCAGCGTTGAAGATGATGAGTAGGTGATGTCGTCCTTAGAGCGGACGATGATCCAGCAGGAGTAGCAGTAGTGGCATTCACAGTAGAGGTTTTCACAGTAGATGTATTCACATATGTGAACATAAGAGAAGCCGTTCTGGAAATGTAGAAGATCTTGGAAAATAGTTCATTTTTGATATAACAGACGTAATCAAGATAAATTCAGCTACTACATCTTTTGGATGAGCACATATGTCAATGATTGTTTTTATTGGCCCTCTCATTGAGTTTAAATAGGGGCCTAAATAAGAAAAACATCATTTTAACATGGTTAAGGATTTACGTTGGGTTCACCATTTTTTGTTTCCCTCTGGAATCGGGGATTACCTCATTGAGTGAAGGTTCAAACATTCCAATCAGTTTCTAACGGGTTTTTTCATAGAACTGGAAACATCCAATGATTCCATATCCATTTGGACCTACTTTCCAAAGGTAGGCGCTCATTAGTTGGGGACTGATGAGGCTTAGGAATTTGCATTGGTCGAGAGGATGTGAGGTCAGACTCGTCACACCTTTTTGAGGGGAATTATTTTCTACTCTGGGACTCTCTTTATAGATTTAAGTTATGGCCGTGAATCCTTATTATATTACCAAGTATTAAATGAGCTTTCCTTTAGATCTGACAATCAATGATTGATATGTAGGAAATTTAGAGAACATTATATATGTATTCGAGGTTCTTCATCGATGAAGAATAATCTGTATTTGTTAGAGATTCTTAGTTGATGGTATCCTTAAAATACATAAAAGTCTCTTGGTAATTATGATGACCATACTGGTTTTAAAGCCACTCAGTGGGGAACTTGATGTTTTTTTTCATTCAAGAGGACATGGATTATTTCATAATTAGAATCGTACCCATTGATGGGATACCTACATATCCTTTGTTTTGGAAAAGGAATCATAACCCACATAGTTCGAAAAAGGGAGTATGATGTTTATGGTTGTTGGCTCAAAGAAAGATGTCATAATTACTTTTACACTCTAAGCTCATGTGAGTCATGCTTGGTATGAGAAACAAGAGGTATTAGTAAAACCAGACAATTGTGCTATGAAAGATGCAATCATAAAAAATGATGTGGGGCTTATGTATGTATGACTTCCCAAAATAGATGAGGATTAAGATTTACTTCAGGGAAGAAATCCAGGAACATGGTCCATAAAGGTATATGTACTTTATGTATATTTGGATACTCTAATCTTGGGACTTACTCCTAAGGAAGATGCCAAAGTTAGGAGCGGACATATGATTGGGTTTTATTCTGGAGAAGGAATCCCAATTCAAAAGGAAATTATGACTGGGGATTACTTTTGCAAAGGAGGCCCAGGTTAAAGGGATTTGAAAATTAAAGGGACTTGGGGCTTACTCCTAAGGAGGAGGCCCATATTTGAGACTGGGGATTACTCTTGAAAAGGAGCCCTAGGTTAAGGGAATTATGGTTGGGGCTTACTCATGAGGAGGATGCCCATATTTGAGACTTTAAGACTGGGGCTTACTCCCAAGGAGGATGCCCAGATTAGGGGACTTGGGACTTACTCCTAAAGAAGATGCCCATATTAATGAGAATTTGGACTGGGGTTTACTCCTGAAAAAGAGGCCCATATTTGAGAATTATGACTAGGGTTTATTCCTGAAAAGGAGGCCCAGGTTATGGATTCTCTCACCTTAAAGGATGAGGTTAAATGAATGAAATCTAAATATTTAGTGACATAAAGATGTATAAATCACTAGATTTTGAGAGATGTTCCACGGATTTCCTTTCAGATAAGGAAGAAAAATCAAGAAATCATGCCATAAATGGCGTTGAAGAGTGTCTCAAAGATTGAATCTTGAATAAGATAGGTGGAATGACATAATAGGGGTTAAATGGTCAGAAAGGGCACCCAAAAAGGTAGGGGGCGCAAGTCCTGGCAAGCGCGCAGGTAATGCATGGGTGCGCAAGTCTTGGTTTCACAAGTATACCTACGCAGCACATGGGTACTTGCGCGATTTTCAGCCCTTAGAGTAATATTTGGGCGATCCTTGATCAAATCCTTTAGAATCATCCCTAGTGGATTTCCAGAAGATGACACACAAGTTCTGATGAAGAAGTAGTGCGGCGCGCAAGTGTGTCCATTTCCCTTAAGGGTAAATCCACTTAGGCGTGCAAGTGTTAGTGAATTATAACACTTAGACCTTAATCATATTGTTTAGACCTTACATTATAGGTAAATAATTACCTTATAAGAGTTTAAAAGACCTGAAGAAGAGACTTGGGAGTTCAACGCTTTGTATGTGAATTCAGGAAAAATTCCTCTCGAACTGGGGGGTCTCACAGGGTCTATTTATAGGCTGGAGAAGACCTCGGGTGGTTATCCTTTAATGTGCGCAAGTCACTTGCATGACCATTAGGGGGCACACAAGTATACTTGCGCGACAGTGAGGGAACTTGCGCGACCCTTGTGCTTTTGAATCCTTGTTCATGCCTTTGTTGATTTTTGATAATTTCTTCAAAGGATGAATCAATTTGTGGTAAGTCATTTCCCTTTCCATTATTTTAGACAATGTGATGAAAAGGAGCGTAAACATACACCAACCCTTCATTATTCACAATTATAGAGAGATAGAAAAAATTCCTACTTGGATGATCAAAGGATCGAAGTTCCTCCTTGTGCCAAGAACAGGGGATCGTGTGAGCAACAAGGATGATCTCCAAGGAAACTGAGCAGGAGGGGCTCTAGAATAGGTGCCCAAATCATCTAGGTAGGATGTCTCTAGATGCAACAAGTGGGAATTAAAAACATACTTGGAAGGGAAGATATTGACATTGAACATAAAGATCCTATAATAAAGAAATAATGGTTTTAAAAGGCATTATCATGAAATCCTGGTAAAGATCACATTGTTTAAGTATCTTGAATCCCCTAGAATGTTAGGATATTAATGATATACTTAAAATATTTTTAAAATCCCTTAAAAATTCTCAAACAAGGGTTTGAAATTGGTTTACATCAAATTAGACGTAAGAGGGGTGAAACTGGAAAACTGGGAAAAACTGGAAAAACTACAAACGAGTCACCAATGGGTGAGTCACCGATGGGTGATTCACTGAAGCGGAGGCCCTAACGACTGAGCTACTGATGTGACCTACCGATGCTGAACCACTAACATTGAACTTCCAATGTAACGACCTACCAATTCCTCGACTAATTGATGCCTTGACCTAACAACACCCTGAACTACTGATTCCCTGACCTATTGATGCCCTGACCTACTGACATCCATATTATCTAACACCGATACCCTGAGTTAATGACACCGACTCCCTAAACTCACTAATGCACTGAAATTCCAATGTACCGACATGTTGACACACAGACATACTGACACACTGGCATGCCGATGCACTAACATTTCGACGCACTAACTTGCTGATGTCGATGCCCCAAGTTACTGTTGGAAAACTAGAAATTTGGAAAACTCATGAAATGATCAATCGATAGCTCCTAGAACACCTCAAACACTGGATTTCCACAATGGAAGGCCCCGAGAAAATTTTGGTTATTACATTAGATACCTCTCAAACTATTCTCATCCCTGATAATTTCAAAACTAACCTAGAAGAAAGGGGGGTATGAACAACCACCCCTTCAGATACATCTAAGGAGTAAACCAACTCGTGTTATTGAAAATATATAGATAAAATATTGACAAAAAAGATCACACAATTGAAATATATCTCCTGAAAAACTATAAAAACACAAAGGCTCCACTTCCCTAAGAAACCACACAAACAACAATGGTCGCATTTTCCATACACATAGATTAGGGAGATCCTCTCCCCATGTCAAGATACTATCCGCATTGAGAAACATTTTCTTAACCTCATAGGTTTAATTAAATCCAAATTAATTCATATTGATCAGGGATTATGTCCTCCCCTCTCCATAGTCAGGACTTTTCACACGCATTCAGAGAATAGAGAATAACTCATCTGATAACGAACAAGGTCAAGCATTACATCATAGAACGAAACAAAAAAGTGAAACATAGAAACAAAAATCAAAAAAACTCTGGGTACTGGGCACACATATATTCCTCTCATTCCCATGTACTCTAATTGATTCTTCCATTACCCCAAACACATGAACCAAAGGAATTGCCCATCCTCACAACACCTTATCCTCACGATCCTCGATTCTCACTGGTCGCTCCACAAACGCCGCGTCATCCTCGACATACAACTCTCCCAAGTTAAGGACATGTGATTTATCATGTAGATACCGAAAGTGTTTAGAGACATAGAATACCTTCGGGATCATCTCCAATAGTGGTGGTAATGCCAGCGGATACACCACCTCACCGACTCGTCCCAACACTGCAAAAGGTCCAATGAACCTAGGATAAAGATTTCTTCCTCTAACAAACCTCCACTATTCGTGCCAATCGGATACCCTTTAGAACACATGGTACCCATCCTTGAACTCCAAAGTAATCCTCCTATGTTCATCATACAACTTCTGTCAATCCTGATCCACCTTCATCCTCTGACACACATGCTGAACCTTCTCTATTATGCTCTACACTACCTCTAATCCAAGAAGGGTTATTTCTCTAACTTCTGTCCAGAATACGGGTGAATGAAATGGTATTATGTATAAGTATCCAAATGGTATAATTCCATTTATATAGTGATATATATTATTATAATAAAAATATACCAGAGGTATGTGTCATACCCACAATCCTCTGAAGTCTAAGACACATGACCAAAATAGGTCCTCCAATATTTTGATGGTCATCCCAGTCTTCCCATACAACTTTGGGTGGAAATAAGTGTTGAGGCATATATGGGTGCCAAAATAATGTTGTAATCCCCACCAAACATGTGAGGTAAACCATGAATTTCGATCCAAGATAATGGATCTTGGAACTCCATGCTGCCACCCCACTTTATCTATGTACCACTATGCTAAGGTATCCACTACGCTCGACTCCTTGATCTATATAAAGTGAGCTTATTTCATCATTTGATCCACCATTACCCAGATATAATCACATCCTCCATGATCCCTAGGTAGTCCTATAAAGAAATCCATCGAGATTTCATCCCACTTCCACTCAGGAATGTCTAAGGGCTGTAATAGACCACCGAGAACATGGTGCTCATCCTTTAACTACTAACTCACTAGGCAGCTCGCCACACACTCCTCCACTTCCCACATCACCCTATGCTTCCAATATTGGTCCCTCAAGCCTTTCATCATCTTATAAACTCTTGGGTGTACCGCTAAGGGTGATATATGGAAATCCCAAAGAAGTACCTCGTGCATTGTTACAAGGACACAGAGCTTCTTACAAAAAAACATTCAATTCAGACTATCCTCTGGCTATCATCCTGGAGAATTACCCTATCCAACAAGATCATGAAACATTTCAGCCTTTAAGTCTCCCCACTAAGACTACCCCACCAACCATATTGAAGAATACAAAACTGTCATATGAAATAGATAGACTCTTCCACTATCCTCCAAAACATCAAGGTGAAAAGAGGCCAACTCCTCTATTTCCTTCCAAGAATTCATGGATTCATGAACTACCTATTTCTGTAACATCCTATTCAAATCATCGGCCACAACATTACCCTTTCAAGAGGTGTAAGAGATCTCAACATCTTATACATGGAGTAAATTCATCTATATTCGCTAGAAAATGTTTTGATCTCTTTGGGAAAAGATATACCACAAGGTCTTATGATCCGTAAAGACCAAAAACTGCTCCCTGATGAGGTAATGCCACAAAAAATTCATTGCGAACATGACTGTTAAAAGATCCAGGTTATGGGTGGCATAGTTACGTTTGTGAGTATGTAAATTCCTATACCTGTAAGAGATAAATCTTCACTGTTGCATCAACATGTACCAAAATCCTAGACTAGAAGCATTACAAAACACCTCAAACAACACCCCTTCCTCTGGAAACCTGAGCAGTAGAGAACTGACCAGTTTCCCCTTCAGATAGCTGAATGTTGCCTGACACTGCTCACTCCACATGAAGGCTTGGTCTTTTCTGGTCAAAGATTTCAATAGAGCTGAAACTTGAGAGATGTCAGGTACAAACCTATGGAAATATCATGAGAGACCCAGGAAGATAAGAACATCTACCACATTTAGGGGTGATTCCCAAGAAACAACCTCCTAGACCTTTGATGGGTCCACTGTTATCCCTTGCTGAGACACCATGTGTCCATGGAAGTACACCTATCATATCCAGAACATGCACTTGGACAACTTTTCATAGAGATGGTGGTGTTGGAAGGCCTCCAAGATAGTACTCAAATGCTCAACATGATCCCCATATGATCTTGAGTTTATCAAGATTTTGTCAATGAACATGAAAACAACCTATAAAGATACTCCTGAAAAATAGAGTTCATGTGCCCCATGAACACTGCTGACGCGTTTTTAATGACAAAAAGAATGACCACAATCTCAAAGTTCCCATACCTACGCCTAAAAGCGGTCTTCGGGATGTCTCCCTCCTTCAACCACAACTGGTGATACCCAAATTGCCAATCAATCATAGAGAACCAACCTTACCCCTTTTACTGGTCGAAAAGATAGTCAATCCTCAGATGGGGGTAATGGTTCTTGACCTTCACCTGATTTAGTATCCAGTTGTCTATGCATAGTCTTAGACCACTATACACCTTCTTCATGAACAAGGACATACCACCCCATAATAAAACACTTGGGTGGATCAAACCCATCTTCATCAGGTCATCAATCTGAATCTAAAACTCTCACAACTCAAAAGGCCACATCCGATAGGGATCCATCGAAATCATATGGGAACTAGGTTGCAAGCCTATTTCAAACTAAATGTCACATCAAGGGGGTAGAGCCAAAACCTCTTCGGGGAAGACATCCAGGAACTCATTGGAAACCGTCATACCTTCCACCATCTCTATGTTTGTTGATTACAAAGACAACTTGCCTAACAAAGAAAGAAGATGCTCCACATGTCTATTTCCCTCATAACAACTCTGCTCATGAATAAAATCTATGTGATGGCCACACATATCTGAGAACACAACTATTCTCTAGGGGTAGATGATAATAATGTGAAATAAAAACTAATAGTTTATACCTAGTATGACATCACATTTTTTCATTTGTCGGAGAATATGATCCCCACTGGACTGATGGGACCCCAACATCAATCTACGTCCTTAGTAAACATCAAACTAACTGGTCAAACCTCAAACTGGATTACTAAACAATAGGGGAATGGTATGTCTCTCTTTGTCTAGTCCTAGAGCATGGGCTATACCAGGTAAAAAAAGGAGTGCAAGGGTCCTCAATCAAACAAAGTACATGAAAGCGTACTAAACAGACTTATCATACCTTGAACAACCTTTGACCCTACTGGAACTACTACCTAGGCTACGTGAAATTTCACATGCCCAGCTCCTCTACCTCTCTGTTATCGAGTGCCCCCACAACCGTGACCTGACCTATGTCCCTAAGAAGAAAATTGAGGTTGGAGTCCCCCAACACCGTCTACCCTTGATGGTGTGGGATCTCACTGCTCATGCTATTAGAAGGGCCTGACCAAAAACTGTTGTAGTTAAGGTGGGTGCAGAACATGCCCACCCCACTCTATATTACTCAAACCGAGCACTGGTTCTGAAGATGTACATGACCTCCACAGAAAAAGCACCTTGGTCCCAGGACCATGGTGAAAGTGAAAGGACTGGGAGATCAGAGCTAGAACTGATGAGGCGTACTTCTCACTGGTCGAAACATGGAAGGCCTTGACATTAGAGACCTAATGTTAACTTCTTTTACCATTGATGAACTAGGCTAGCTCCCCGATCATGGTACACCTCTCGGTGATTTCATTATTTACAGTACCTCATCCCTCTTTTGGACCTCCAAGTATGTCAGTAGACTAAACGAAGTAACAACATACTGAATAGAATGTCGGAGTGCCTCCTCTAAGTATCTCGCTCGAGACTCCTCATCCAGAAAGATATTTGGTGAAAATCATAGGAGATACTTGAAATTTATCCCCTTTTCCCATACCAACATACTCTCCTGCTGAAGGGAGAGTGGTTATTACCTCTTCTCAGTCCTTATTGCCGAAGAGATAAATTCTCCATAGAACTCCTTCTCAAAGTCAGCCTATGAAACCTCAATTTCCCTTCCTCCCCAATGTAAATCATCCACTACTAACATGCTGCTCCTCATATATGGATCACTGCTAGAGGAACCCAGTACTCTATCAGAGCTCAGATCAGGCTGAAAGTGATCACCAACTTCTTGAGCAAACTCTCCGTCTCCATGTCTGAGGCGCTGCCCTTGTACTTCCCCATAGTCTATCGTGAGAAGGCACATAGAGTATTCTACCACTGGTCATCTTCCTCCTCTCAATCGACCCTCTGCTGATCAACCGGGTCAAACTGTCTCTCCTTGACTGCTCGTACGAGTAGCGTAGAAATTTTCCTCTAAAGTTTTTTAAATATTCATTTATTTTAAATTTCCAAAACCCACAAGAACACAAGTCATTATGATTCATGTACCTTTCCTAGGATCTATTCCTTTCAATCATTTTAGCCTCACTTGGTCACTTAGTAGGTCCAATGTCCTTATATCAGATCACTGGGGACCCTTCAATCTAGTTTCCTAGCCGGTCTTCCCTAGACTACTTTATATATGAAGATTTCCTAACACAATTTCCCTACCATCCCATACAATCCTCACTATTCCAAACTCCAAACTTCATCATATCCCTCAACTCCCATAACCTTCCTATGATTCCATTTTGTTATGAGCCTTCTTCTTCAAGATGGGGGAAGGGACAGAAAAAGTATCATGCCCTTCCTTCCTCCAGACGAAGGAGGGATAATGACCCCACCGAGTCCTACCTTCAATAGGCCCCAAAGTGTGAACAAGAACCAAGGGTATAAAATCTCACATAATATGTAAGGCATTACCATTTTTATTGTACATGATCGAGATATAAGATGGTAAATCCCAAGAAAATCCAAATAATAAACGTGAAAGTAAATCAAAAATCCATTCCTACACGGGTGTTCAAAAATGAATCTGATACAAGGTAAAGAAAAACTACAAAGTAATGTGCCAAATGAAAATAGAATAAGTAGCAACACCGACTAATCCCAACACCTGGGTAAGTAAGGTCCAAAATGGTCCTTAGAGTCCCCCTAGAAATTAGAAAACAACATTACAGACCAAGGGTGAGAATAAAAGTATACCCTATAGGAAAACTGAAGCCACCCATATAACAGTGGTGGAACATGATAACATGCCTATGAAAAAATAGTACAACCTCAAATAACCTACAAGGAATACTAACCATCCTAGGCTCACCAAAGCACACTCACCAAATAAAAAAAGTCAAGTAAGGTTGTAGTATAAGAACATCGATATTTGGGTACCCCGCACCACTTTCCCACTAGTTAATTGCTCATTCCTAACAACTAACATCCCAATGCTACCACTCTTCCCATATACAGTCCAAATACCACAAAATTACCACATACACTTGGGCCTTAAACCACACAAAAATACCACCCGCAGACACCAGGGCCACAACAACCATGCATCTCACCCGAAGAAACATGGGAAAACAATCCTATCCAGCAAACACCTTGGCCTCTCATCCAAAACAAAACATCCCCAATGATCTGAGACTATTGAAAGGCTCAAGACATTATAACCTGCCCAAATATGATCGACCGGTAAGAATCCAAAAGCGGTTTCAAGGAAGAAAGTCAGTAACCGACCATCCACTCTCCCACCAGGATGTTTGGAAATACACCCTCTCCCATGAATGGTGGTGTTTGGAACATGATTATAAACAATATTGGGGTGAATATAAAAATCACAAGGGACTAAAATTAATACATATAGGTAATAAAACACTCAACCCAACCATTGGGTTTCAAATAACCAAACAAACGAGACCACCGGTACCTCGTTTCAGCTACCCCTATATGAAAAACCACACAACATCCTCTAACAAAGAATAACTAAACCCCTTTTTCATTTGACCAATTTCTATTTATTAATTATGGAATTAAATTTAATCTATTCCAGCACCACTGAGAAACTACCAACCACAACCATATCAAAACAAAAAACAAAACCAGATTTGTAGTCCCACAACATGCCCCTACACAACCACTGCTAACTATCATTATTCAATGTTATAACACAAAATACTAATATTTCCCTAATTCTGTACCACTGCAAACAATTTCATAACCAAACTATATCACCCTTGAACAATGTCATTAAATGGACATGACACAAACAAAGGTAGTTCAGCTGCCTTCAAGTCCATTCATTCCAAAATCAATCAGTCTCTCAAATGGGGGCACCGACACACCCCTGTAATTCCCCAAAGAAAAATCCCTCAAAAACTAATATTATCCCAAATCCTAATTATACACACATACCACACCCTTCTCATGGAACCAAATCCCCTTTCCACCCCTGTACCCAAAACCGTGCTCCCAACAGCAGCACCACACAACCCACATAATGTTAGAAAACTCAACAGAATATAGAACTCAGCCACACCTATCAACATGATGTATATATATATATATATATATTTAGATTTGGTAAATACCATTATTTAATCCAATTTATAAATAGGGGTGATCAAACAAGGTTTCTCATCATGTGGCTTCCATTTAAATTAACCAAGTGTACGTGTTTAAGCTGTTTTCATGTTATGGATGATTATCAAACATCATAAAAAAACAAATGGGATACCACCAGTGTGAGAGAAAATACCACCAATGATCATGACATTTAGTAGGCATACTACCATGAGCAATACATAATGAAACAAATATAACAAAAATAAAATAGGTGATCAATCATAAATCCACTCTCAGCCCATTATTTCATTACCTTGTCATGTTTGATCATTTTCCATACTCATTTATTTTTTCTTAAGAATGTGATCACCTATTATTCACAAGGAAACATATGTACATCCACCCCTAATGATTCAAAATTAAAGAGATACATAAGGAATCCCTACATGGATGATCACTGGATAGAAGTTCCTCCTTGCACCAAGAACATGGGATTGCGTGAGTAGTAGGGAAGAACTCTAAGGAAACTGAGTAGTAGGGGTTCTAGAATAGGTGCATGAATCATTTGGGGAGTAAGGCTCTAGAATAACCTAGAGGGAACAAAAAACACATTGGTAAGAGAAGATCCCAACTTTGAAGATCCAAATCCTATAATAATGGATGGACAGTTTTAAAAGGCATAATCATGGAATAGTGGTCAAGATCACATAGTTTGAGTGTCTCAAATCCCCCATAATGTCAAGATATTAAAGATATAAATAATATCCTTTGAAACACCCTTAAAAACACAAACAAGGATTTAAACATTGTTTACGTCAAATAAGATGTTAGAGGGGAGAAACTGGAAAACTGGGAAAAACTGGGAAAACAATGAATGAGTCACTGATGGGTAAGTCACCAATGTAGAGGCACTGGCAGGGGAGATACAAATGTGACCTACCGACACTGATCCACCAACGCTGAGATACAAAAATTGACATACCAATGTAATGATGTATCTATGCCTTGACTTGCGAACACCTTGACCCACCGACGCCCTGACATTCCAACGCCCTAACCTACTGATGCCCTGACCTTCCGACGCCCTGACTGTAACACCCTTAGATTTTATGAGAAATATTCTTTTTAATTTCATTTATTTCTTCTATTTTAAACTACACCTAGATTATCTTGTACTTTACACAACACCGTATTAGCTTTCAGTATACATAACACAATTCTTGGCTCATGTTACACACAATTTCAAGTTGGTTTTGTAGAAATTATTCTACGCAAAATTAAGTATATATATATTTTTATTTATAAATGTAATAAGTTTTGATTATGTTATACTCAACACTAAAAGGAGCATCCACTATACACAACACTGAATTTTCTTTCATTACACGCCAACACGACCTTCCTCAATAGCATGTGTAGTACGCAATACTGGGTTTCGCTAAACAGTGATATATTGTTATAATATTACTATGAACTAGGAGTTATGAATAATATTAACTAAATTTTGAATTTTATAACATTATTAATAATCTTACACAATTTCTAGAACATGGTATGAGAACAAAATAAATGTTTTGTGTAAAATATATATTTTTTTTTTCAGAAAATACAGTTTTGTCACATTTTGATGGAACACCCACATTAAATTTAGTTTTTCTCATGTTTATAAGTTTAATTTGATAAAATAAAATTATTCTTTGGAATCAGGATATAAAAATTTGCTTTGGATAAATTTTTCATATTATTCTGATTACTTTCATATATTAATGAATAGTAAAAAGACGCTATATTTTAATTAAAAAAATACTTTTTTCATTGTAATAATTTCTATGATTAAATTATAATATATATTTGTTTTAAAGTACAAATATAATATATATTTTACAATTTAATACAATTCATTTCATTACCATTAATTTTATATTGAATTCATAGGTAAAAACATTTCAATCTTTGACAATGTTTTAACTTTTAAAACCCATTTTCTTAACAACGAGAATAATTTTAAATTAATTATTGAAACTTTTGTGTTTGTAATTTTGAAAAATGGATTCCATATTTGTATTCAGTGGGTCCAAGTTATGTTAATAGGTTTATTTTAATTTTTAGACATTATGAATAGTAACTACGATAATTTTTATTTACTACTGTTAAAGGTAAATCGGGTAATTAAGTGTAAAAATAAGATTATAAAATTACCCTAACACCTGAAAAAAAATTGGATGAATAAAAGTTGACCCATATCACCTAAGGGTCAGAATATACTCATTTCAGGGACTGTTGACCATGAAATCGATATAATTATAATTAAACCAAAGAAAGTGACAACATGTCACTCTCTTATATCTTATAAGTGTAATAATTTAAATATAGTGATAAACTTTATAAAACATCGAACATGAATAGTCTAAAAAAGCTAATAAAACTATCTACACCATGTGAATTTATTTATAATTTTTAGGTATTAAATAATTATCATTAATAATGAAACAATAGTGATGTTGAAATAATTTTATTCATTGAAATATCAAATAAATGGTTTTAAAAATATTAAAATAAATATTATATGAACTATTAAATGTGATCCAAGAACTTTATATACTAATATGACATATTAGTAATCTATTAAATATTTTGGTTTTAATATATCCTCTTTTTAGATTTTATTTAAATTCAAATAAATGAATAGTTTCAAAATTAATACTATTGTTATTTTATAAAAATAACATATTTTAAAATTGTTTAAAAATCCTAAAAATATTTAAAAATTATAGATTTAAATTTATATGGTCTAAAATGTCATAAATTATCCAATTATGGACAATTCACAACACATAATTAATTATTTATAATAATTTAAAATTTAGAATATTATTACCATAAATAAAATTAAATAGATTAAATAAGGGTAAATCAATTTGAGAAGGTTTAAAATAAATTCAAAACATGTCTAAATTTTATTGGTTGATGAGATTAAAACCCTATCTCATCTCATATTAGAATTGAGTAATTTTTGGATGTTTTTAAGTAGGGTTGGAATTTATTATAAATTAATATGTTTGAGGTTTCCAAAGATGCCCCTCTACTCTCTTATAAAAGGGCACCTCCTCCCTCTCCTCTTCACAAATATTTGAGCCTTCAAGCTCGTCTAAACCCTTCCAATTACTCTTTTACACTTACCTAGGAACATACTAGTGGTTTTGGTCTTCTTCAAATACCCACTTTAGTGCGCTAAGAGGAAGTTTAAAAGAGGAACGTCGAGGAAGAGGAGTTTCAGAAACGTACGGAAGAAATTGGACATAAGGTAAGGGATAATTTTGCAATCTCATTTTTATCTGAGATTTCATTTATGTAAGTATTTACTGGGGTTATATTTTTCATCCATTTCCATAAAAAAGTTTTTCATAATGTATTTAATATTATTCCATGTATCTTTAAAGTAATGTTTACCCCTCTTTGACTTTTACATTGTGTTGTGGAAGGAATATTTCTTTTGTTTACTATTCAAGGAACTTTTTGACTTTTCTAACAAAAGTATGAGGATAATGTTTTTGTAACATATATGGAAGGAATGGATTTTTACATATTCCTAAAGGTTTATTTTCATGAATCTTCATCTATAATATTTCATGATGATTTTCAACAAAAATCATTTTCTTTTATAATTGCATGGAATTTTGTAAAAAAAAATGATTTTGAAGAGGAAAGGATTTTTTCCTCAAGAATTCATTTCAAGTGTTTTATCGAAACTATTTTCCATCTAAGATGAAATTATTTAGTGTGTTTATGTTTCAAGTATAATGTCTCTATTATTTACATGGTTTGATTTTCTTATGATGAAATAATATCCATTTGTTTTATATGGATTATGTTATGATGGGATGATGTTTATGAAACCAATTTTATTTTTTGGGTTACGATGAATGATTTATGTTTATGTTGTGGCACATGTAAGAATGATTTAATTATGATATGGGTGGAAACTATATCTCCCTCGAATGCATTGCGTATAGATTTATATCTCATGAGATAGACATGGCTGGAATGGCAAGTTAATCTGGTTCAGTGATACAAGACTGGAATGAGGAATTAACTCGATTCAGTAAGGGAAGTTTTCCACTATGATGGTCTTGGTAGAAATGCCTTGGATACTATGAAAATCATATCATGTGGTTAATGGATTCCACAATTACATGTTTTATTCCCATGATATTTTATCATGATTTATTTTCCTTTATGATCTATGCCTTATGTACTGCCATGTTTTATCTCATTGCTCAAGATTTTGATGTTTAGATTTTATGGTCATGTTTTTACATTCAAATGTTTATGGATTGTTTTATGTTCTCCATGTTTACCCTTACTGAGCATTTGAGCTCACCCTTTTTATGTCTTATTTCCACTAGGATATGAATAAAAGTTTTAGGTAAAATAAAAAGGGGAAGAACTTTATGGGAGATGTTGAAGATCATTCATTATGATTAGAAGATTTTGTTCCGAGTTTCCAAAGACACTAAACTAATAAGGTATTTGGGCATTTTTTTGTTCTGTATTATGTATTCTGCAAAAGTAATGTAATATCCATGTATGTCAAGATTTGGGTCTCTACAATTGGTATCATAGTGAAGGTTTAGTTAATATTTGGAAAATAGGATGCGAAAAATTCAGTGAAATCCCTAGAGATATTTCTAAGGTTTTTCTAGGGATGTATCTAAGGTTAAGTTTACCGATCTGTTATAGTCCTAGAATTATAGTAACGATCTTAGATTTAAACTTAAGATTCTATATATTAAAGGTACTCCCCCTTTATTGTGTTGTTTTCCTAGTATGATTTTTTCCTCTCACACTATTCTTTTTGGGTTTTAGAAAATTGCTGGAAACAGGAAGATTCATGATAATGGAGGATATGATGGAAAATGGAATGATATTATTAATGAGAAGCAAATGTAATGGGATTTGGAAGTCCAAACATCATTATTATGCCTAATAAGAAATCTCATAATATGATCAATAATCTCAACTTTTGTAAGTATCACAACTCAACTAATAAGAGAAAGATGGAGTTTCATGATGATCATAGAGGAAAGAAATTTCAATTCCCCTCATGTAAATCATGTGGGAAGAGGCATCAGGGAGAATGTTTCAAAGGGACTAGAAGATGCTTTGGGTGTGGAAAAGAAGGAAACAAAGCCAGTAATTTCAAAAGAAAAGGTTTAGTTAACACCATGGATAAGGATAATTGTATTGCTAATACATCAACAACAGTTAAATGTTTTAAAAGTGGAATGTACAGGCATTATTCAAACCAATTCCCTAATGTAAAGTCTCATGAAGAGAATCATCATGGTTGTATGGGTTGTATTTATATTAATGACGATGAAGAGACTACAAATGATATGCGAGATGAAGGAATTGATGAGGCTCGGTCAATGGTTTAAGAAGGTAGTGGAGTGATTTATGTTTATCAACAGTTATGTTGTATAGGTAATTATACTATGGAATAAAGACACATCTAAGGTTTGTTACACTATTTTTTTCCTAAAGTATTTTAATGTATATGTTGAATGGTACTGGTAACTATGAAATGTTATTCAGATATTTTTGGAAAGTAGATGATATGCGCATAATGAATGGATAATGAGATAATGAAATGTTTGATAGTATTAACGATCTCTTGACTGATGTAAGGACAATGTGATATCATGGTTTGAGTATATAGAAATTTTGGGATTTTGGTATGCGGAAAGAGTTAACTTTTGACAAAATTCATGTTTTCACTAAGGTTCTATGGTAATACATGTTTCAAAAGAATACATAATTAAGGTAATCACATGTTTGGAATGTGACCTGCAAGATATATTTTGTGATATATGAGAGATAAATGAAGGTATTCACATGCTTGTTATGTGACCTTTCTGGTAGTTGTTTTGTTTACTATGAGATTGGACAAAAGTATTTTTGATAAGCCTAAATGTTTAACATATTAAGTTAGACATCCGATAGTATTATTTAAGGATATAACATGTTTTTAGATATTATTTCTGGAATGTTATAATAGTATAATTTTAGAAAAAGGAAAACCCGTAGGACGGGCAACAACCCATCACGTCGGAAAAGACTGTGGGAATAGAAACCACAACCGAAGTGCGACATTCCTTTATCGCCAACCACTGGCCTACAGGAAGTCCTTGATTATTAGAAACTAGATTTATTTTATTAAGCCAGATGATAGATGATGTATAAGTCCATTTTTAGAACCATAAACGATTAATCTCACCGTAGATGGACTTATGTATATAACATTTTCTAACCTTATGTTTGGGACAAATGGAATAATCTATCATTTTATCGCATGATCTGCTAACACTTCACGAAAGACAAATTCAACTTCATTTATTTTAGAGATGAAGTGGAAATTGTTCAAGGCACGATCAACAGTGAGATTTTACCAAAATCAAGTAAGTATTTCTTTTAATTAAAAAATTCTTCAACATTTGGGAAATGAATCTTTGAAACCAAAAATGTAGTCCTAGTGCCCTCATATTTGATGAATAAAATAGTACCTTAGATCATCAAAAATTTATGGCTTTGTGATTGTTGTATTTTTCATAGCCATGTTCTCTAGCACTCTCCATCAGATCTTGATGAGAATATTTGTCTTCTATATCCATTTTTTCACCTATGTTCTCCTATGTGGATACCCAATGATAAGTTAATTTGGGTAACCATTATGTTTCTTACTTTACTTTTTAAAATTAAGCTTTAGTATTCCTTTTTACGATGTGGGTTTCTGTGAAAGAAACTTTCAAATAGTAAATGATTTATAACCCGGATGAATTTTGAGGGAGAAATTCATTTTAAGGGGGGTAGAATGTAACACCCCGAGATTTTATGAGATATTTTCTTTTTAATTTCATTTATTTCTTCTATTTTATAGTACACCACTATTAGCTTTTACTATATGCAACAACGTATTAGAGTGCAATATATGCAACACTATTCTTGGCTCGTGTTACACGAAATTTTAAGTTCATTTTAAAGAAATTATTCTACGCAACATTAATTATATATTTTTTTAATGTATAAATGAAATAAGTTTTTATTATTTTATACACAACACTAAAGGGTGCTTCCACTACCCACAACCCTAACTTGGCTTGCATTACATGCAATAACGACCTTCCTTGATAGCGTGTGTAGTACGCAATACCGAGTTTCACTAAACAATGATATATTGTTATAATATTATTATAAACTAGAAATTATGAATAATATTAACTAAATTTTTAATTTTATAAAATTATTATTCATTTGACACATTTTCTAGAACATGGCATGAGAACAAAATAAATTTTTCAGGTAAAATAAGTTTTTTTTAAATGCAGTTTTGTCACCTTTTGTTGGCACACCCACATTAAATCTAGTTTTTGAGATGTTTATAAGTTTAATATGATAAAATAAAATTATTCTTTGGAACCAAGATATAAAAATTTACTTTGGATAAATTTTTCATATAATTATATTAACTTTTATATTTTAATGAATAGTAAAAACACGCAATATCTTAATTAAAAACAACTTTTTTCATCATAATAATTTATATGGTTAAATGATAATATTTAATGATTTTAAAGTATAAATAGAATATATTTATATAATTCAATATAATTCATGTCATTACCATTAATTTTATATTGAATTCATATGTAAAAACATTTCAATCATTGACAATGTTTTAACTTTTAAAACCCGTTTTCTTACTAACAGGATTAATATTAAATTAATTAATGCAAGTTCTGTGTTTTTAATTTTGAAAAATGGATTTTATATTTGGATTCAGAGGGTCCAAATTATGTTCATAGGTTACTTTTATTTTTGTTGACATTATAAATAGTAACTACAGTAATTTTTACTTACTACTGTTAAAGGTAAATCGTGTAATTAAGGGTAAAAATAAGATTATAAAATTACCATAACACTTGCCAAAATTCTATTGGATAAATAAAAGTAGACCAATATCACCTAAGAGTTAGAATATATTCATTTCATGGACTATTAACCATGAAAATGATATAATTATAATTAAAACCAAAGAAAGTGACAACATGTCACTCTCTTATATCTTATAAGTGTAATAATTTAAATTTAATGATACACTTAATAAACCTTCGAAAATGAATATTATATAGAAATATAATAAAATTATCTACATCATTTCAATTTATTTATAATTTTTAGAGATTAAATAATTATCATTAATGATGACAAAATAGTTATGTGGAGATTATTTTATAGATTGAAATATCAAATAAATGGGTTTAAAAATATTAAAATAAATATTATATGAACTATTTAATGTGATCCATGAATTGTGTATATGAATATGAAATATTATAAATCTTTTAAATATTTTGGTTCAAATATATCCTCTATGTAGATTTTATTTAAATTTAAATAAATTAATAGTTTCATAATTGACACTATTGTTATTTTATAAAAATAAAATATTTTAAATTGTTTAAAAATAAAAAAAATATTTAAAAATTATAAATTTAAATTTATGTTGTATAAAATGTCATAAAGTATCCAATTATGGATAATTCAAAACACATAAGTAATTATTTATATCAATTTAAAATTTAGAATTTTATTACCACAAATAAAATTAAATATATTAAATAAGGATAAATCAATTTGATAAGGTTTAAAATAAATTCAAAACATGTCTAAATTTTATTGGTTGATGAGATTACAACCCTATATCATCTCATATTTGAATTAAGTCATTTTTGGAGGTTTTTATATGGGGTTGGAATTTATTATAAATAAATATTTTTGAGGTTTCAAAGGTGCCCCTCCCCTCTATTATAAAAGGGAACCTCCTCCCTCTCCTCTTCACAAAATGTTGAGGCTTCAAGCTCGGCCAACCCCTACCAATTTCTCTTCTCCACTTACCTAGAAAAACACTATAGGTCCTGGTCTTCTTCAAATACCCACTTTAGTTCCCTAAAAGGATGTTTAAAATAGGCACATCGAGGAAGAGGAGTTTCAGACACGTAATGAAGAAATTGGACCTAAGGTAAGGGATAATTTTGAAATCTCATTTTTATCAAAGATTTCTTATACGTAAGTTTTTACTGGGGTTATATTTTTCATCCATGTCCATAAAAATATTTTTCATAATGTGTTTAATATTCTTCTATGTATTTTTAAAGTCATGTTTACCCCTCTTTGACTTTTACATTGTGTTATGGAAGGAATCATTCTTTTGTTCACCATACGAGGAACTTTTTGGCTATTTTGGAAAAAGTATGAGGAAAATGTTTTTTTAAATTATACATCATGAATGGATTTTTATGTATTCATAATGCCTTATTTTCATGAATCTTCCTCTACAAGAGTTCATGATTATTTTCAACAAAAATCCCTTTCTTTTAAAATTTCATGGAATTTTGTGAAAAGAAAATGATTTTGAAGAGGAAAGGATGTTTTCCACAAGAATTCATTTCAAGTGTTTTATCGAAACTATTTTTCATCTAAGATGAAATTATTTAGTATGTTTGTGTTTCATGTATAATGTCTTTATTATTTACATGGTTTGATTTTCTTATGATGAAATAATAACCATTTGTTTTATATGGATTATGTTATGATGGGATGATGTTTATGAAACCCATTTTATTCTTTGGGTTATGATGAATGATTTTTGTTTATATTGTGGCACATGTAAGAATGATTTCATTATGATATGGGTGGGACCAATATCTCCCTCCAATGCATTAGGTAAAGATTTATATCTCATGAGATAGACATGACTGGAACGTCATGTTAATCCGGTTCATTGATATAGGACTGGAACGAGGAGTGAACTCGATTCAGTAAGGGACTTTGTCCACTATGATGGTCTTGGAAGTAATGCCTTGGCTACTATGGAAATCATATCATGTGACTAATGGATGACACAATTACATGTTTTATTCCCATGCTATTTTATCATGATTAATGTTCCTTTATGATATATGACTTATGTACTGCCATGTTTTATGTCATTGCTCAGATTTTGATGTTTAGATTTTACGCACATGTTTTTACATTTAAATGTTTATGGATTGTTTTTTGTTCTCCATGTTTACCCTTAATGAGCATTTGAGCTCACCATTTTTATGTTTTCTTTTCCCCAGGATATAAATAAATGTTTTGGGTAAAACAAAAAGGGGAAGAACTTTATGGGAGATGTTGGAGATCTTTCATCATGATTAGAAGATTTGGTTCCTAGTTTTCAAAGACACTAAACTAATACGGTATTGGGGAATTTTTTGTTATGTATTAATTATTCCACAAATTTAATGTAATATCCATGTAAATCATGATTTGGGTCTCTACACTAACTCACTGACACCGATGCCCTATGTTATCAAAACTAACACCCTAGACGCACCAATACACAGATATACGGATGCACCGACTTTCTAATGCACTAACATTCCAACACACTGACATGATGACACACTGACATACTGAAACACTCACATGGTGACATTGACGCCCTAAGTTACCAATGAAAAACTGAAAATTTAAAAGACTCTTCAAATTAGACACTAACAGCTCCCACAACACCTCAAACATTGGATTTTCACAAAGGATGGCCCTGGGGAAGTCTAGGGTATTAAATATCTAGTTTAATAAACTCAATGGGGTTTCAGAAACAAGTAATATAATCTAGGATTAATTATAAAGAATAAATATGAATTAGTTACAGAAGGATAAAATCATGAAAAAGAGATGGATTATAAGAAAATATTTTCACCTTTTCAATATTAAAATTCATTAGGATCCTTATTACATTTCCATATTATATGAATTTAAAAAATTTATAATAGATATTAAATCTAATTTTTAAATGTTTTTATTTTGGAGGATGTTTATGTTGCAAAACCTCTTGGTTTTTGAAATCATCTTTTTCTAAATACTATTTTAAAATTATCAAATATTTATATGGTTTTAAATAGACACATAGAGTTTGGTATGAAAATATTAATTATTTTATATTATTAATTGTTTGTTGTTATAGGTATGGAAGATCATATATTGTTTAATAAAATTTAATAAAATTATTATTTAAGAAAATTTAATCAATATATGATTTTTTTGTTCAAATATATGTTGATGGTATGATCTTTTGTTCAACTAACCAAAAATTATGCAATGAATTTTCTAAAATCATGAAAAAATAGTTTGAAATGTTCTTGAGGGGTGAGTATAATTCTTTTGTTGAGGATTAAATATTTTATTTATACTTCAGGAACATCAAAAATCAAATAAAATATAAAAACATGATACATAGAATGTTTAGACTTAGAAAAAATAAAGCATATGTTACACCTTTGATTTCTGATATAAAACATGGCATTAAAAAATTGAGAAATCTATTCATATTAATTTATATATAGGAATTATTGGTAGTTTTTATATCATACTTATAGTAAACCAAAATATTTGTTTTTTTTGTGTCCTTTTTATTAAATTTAAAACTAATAATATATAATATCATTTGAAATATTCCACAATGATTTTTAAGGTATCTTAATAATTCTGTTAATCTCAATTTTTTGGGTTTCATAAAACCTATTAATTTTATTTGATTTCATAGTTTGGTAATGAATTTAAATTTTTTATTTTATATAGGAATATTAACTCAATAAATTATCTTTTATATGGAATATATTTTGTTTATTTTCCATTTAAAAACAATATACTATTAAACTTTAAATAGATAAAGGTGAATATATTGTGGGAGGGAATTTTTACACTTAAGTTACATGTATTATGCATATTCTTAAGGAATTTGGATTTAATTTCAAACATATTACTATAAAATTTAATAACCCTATTTCTACTAACATTTCTAAAAATATTATAATCTATTCTTTATCAAATCATATTTATATAAGATATCATTATAAAAAACCGTGACATTTACATTGAGTTTATAGATATAATACATATGTCAGTAGATATATTAATGAGGTCTATGCCTTTTAATAGATCTAATTTTATTAAGAGTAAGTTGGGTTTTTTGAGTTTAATTCAATTTATTCTATTTATTTTATTATTGTGAACATATTATTTTTTTATGATTTAATGAATATGTATTTAATCTTATGAAATTAATGTTATTTTTGTTTTATCATATATTTATTATTATATTTTATTTAGACTTAAAAAATTGTATTATCACACACCGACATAATATACTTCCATTTTTATTCTTTTATTATTTTTAGGTCCTTAGGTAGAGGTTTGGGTTTGAGTCCCAATCAAAATTTTGAGTTTTTGTAAATTTTTCTAAGTGGAGCATAGTTGCCGCACAATTAGTGGTAACCGTGCGGATACCATGTGTCTAGTTCAAACCTGATAGAACTGACTAAACAACTTGAACTTGTTCCTGTGGTAGTTCCCAGGTAATGATGAAGTCCCTCTTTTCTAAGTAGAGAGTTCCACATGGTTACCTCATAGTTTGGAAAAACGTGCAGCCAAAACGTGAAAACTGTGTTGGATTTTTAAAACTTTATTTTCCATAATCTACCCTCCTACCCATTTAACCCAGAAAACGCACCCTTACCCCTTGGTTGACCATGGTTCTTTGAGAGTTATGCATGGTTACAGCACAGTTTGGAAAACCATGCGACCAAACTGTGTTGACCATGCTGGAATTTTATAACATTATTTTTCCTAATCTATCATCCTACCCATTTAACCAAAAAATGCACCCCTACCCCATGGTATACCATGGAACTCTAAGGGAGATCCCTAGTCCTCCCTACATTATTCCTCCTCCTCCGCATATGCTCCCTCTTCAATCATAGGCGATTTTTTACAGTTTCATGCCCCTTTTCTTCTTTTCTTTATTCCCGCATTCTTACCTTCGATTTTCTTTAGTATTTTCTATCTTGACTGAACCCTAGGGTTTGGGTTGTATGAATTTTGGCCCATTTTTCTATGGTTATGGTATATTATTAATTTATGGGGATTATATCTCCCTCTCCTTAAATTTTAACTCCATCTTCACTTCATTTAAGGTAGGAATTTCCAAATTTTCCATTCCGGAACACTCTATGGGCACTTTCATGTTTCCATTTAATTTTTAATTTTTTTCACCTCTATTATATCTATGGATTGATTAGAATGGTGATTTTTTATTAGTATAATTTAAAAAAACATCATTTTACAGATATATGTGTGATAAGACAAGGTTTAAGGCTCCTTGATTGCTTATTTTAAAAATATGTGTTCATTAAATTGTAATTGGGGGCTTCTAAGAAATTTTTATCTTTAATTTTCATTACATCGGTATTTTTTTGTTTGTTAATTTTGTTAGTGCATATGTTTTGGTGATTTCATAGTTTGGAATTGGTGTTAAAAAATTTTAGGGAGGGTTTTATGGTTTTAAAAGGGATTTTTCATGTTTTCAAATGAAATGAATGGTTAGATGTGGTTTTAAAGAAATCAGTATATGTGGAAGTGATTGGATAGTCCCTTTGGATGTTTTGGTGTTCCATTGGATGTTGGAACACCCAAGAGAATCACTAAGTGTACTCATGGGTGTGTCTTTAGATGAATATGGTATTTTAAAATGGGGTTTTCTTAAAACCCTGGGTTTGTAAATGGTATTATTTTTAGAAATATGGTTTGTTTCATTGTGTAGATTTAAAAATGGTTTGAGGTTCCATATTAGAGAGGTTTCATGTTTTTATTGTTTTGTGTGTGTGCTGGTGAAGGTGTGGCTTCAGGTATAATTTGGTTTATTTTATAAATTTTTTAATACTTTGATTTTATGAAGGAATTTTAAAGAAGTGCTTTGGCACAAGTTTGGGAAGGGTAAAGGACCGTTTGGAATATAAAACTCAAAAGTGATGTGTGTGTTAACTTTTAGAATGGATTTGGGTCTGGATAAATGAGTGTGCCCGTTTAGAAATGTTAAGTGTTTTGTGAAATGGTTTAAATGTTTATACATTATAATTTCCCAGTTGGAACCTTTGAATGATTTGAAATGTATATGTATGTATATGGGGAACCTTTATGGGAGGGATTTCCCTTAAGGGCTATCATATATTGGTGTCTATGTTTGGGGTAGGAAAGTGCTGTGGCGATAGCTGACCTGAGTCACATATTCATTGGATTTCTACATACAACGGATTATTATTACAACCATGGGTTCCTATTCATATTTTAGTTGATTGAGTAACAGTTTCTTACCTAACCTCATTAGATAGGTTGAAACCCAAGCGAATTATAGATATGACACAAGGGTTGTTGCACTAGTGAGGAAAGGACAGAGAATCCTGTTGGTTATTGACTTAGGGGCTTCACCATAATTCGACAAGTTTTTCGGACCTGAGTTCGTCCAGGGGTCTTCAATGGATGTTTAAGATCAGCCATTGTTATTATTTATATTACTTGTCTACTTTTTTTTTCACTAGTTTTCAGTTTTCACTGCTTATCTGTTTCAGTGGGAATATCCCTGTCTTCCCTTGTTTTGGATTTTTCATAAAAATGACAATTTTTTTGGAAATGGTATCTGGCATATGCTGGATTTTAAAATGGGAAGACAAAGTCATTTAATAAAATGATAAAAATCATAATTTTATAACTATATTTCAAACTTGTGTTAATGGAATATTTTGGTAAAGGAAACACTTATATTCTGTGGTTTATCCTTGGCCTCCCTACTAAGAATCTCAGTGCTCACAACTGTATTATAATTTTAGTTTCAGGTTTCCTAGCTCAGACACTCTCTGTGGAGCAGTTTTGGTATAAAGGTTGGTGGAGACCAAGTAGTCACATGTAGATCACATGGAAAAGGTCATCTTTTTATTTTTCTAGTTTTCAGACATTTTAGTTTTACTTTGCAGAAGAGTCTATTGTTTATCTATTTTGTACTCTAGTTTTTGGTTATGCTACATTATTTATTTTTCCTATGTATTTCTCTAGTCTTGGTTATTTCATTTGGGCTTATATTGTTCCCTATTGTGTTTTATATGATGTCAACCATGTGTTTCCGTCTTAGGGAAATTGGGAATGCCTCTTGTGACTTTCCATGGGCAGACTCGGGTGACCAGTTAAGGGTAAACTCAATTTGGTTCACGATGAAATGGTATCAAAGGAGGCCCTTGATATTTGGGGTGTTTGGTATATAGATATTAGGATTATCGGGTCTTAATAGGGAGGTTACAGGTTAGTTCCTCATCATCACTGCTCATGATGAAACCTGAGTTATCAGGAGTAGTCTAAGAGTGTGTCTTTGTCTTGGGTTATTTTGGGATGAGGGATGAAAATAGAGGTGATCCAATTTCATGTTTTGACCTCACATGGAGTGGTGTTCCATGTGGATTCCAAGTGCTCAGTTCATGGTCCTATTAGTGTTATTCCTTACTTGGTGCATGGCCACCACCATTTCGCAAGGTTAAGTATAAGTACTAGTCCCCCATTCCGGTGGTTCATTGCTGATTGTATTAAATTTTGGTCTTGGTTGGTGTAAGCATGATTTTGGAAATTAAAATGGTTTTTGAAACAAAATTAACTTCTTTCAAAAAAAATTTAAAGTGAAAATTGTTTTGAAATTGAAAAAGGTTTTCTTCTAAATAAATTACGCTCGGGTTATGAAAAGACAACGGGTTAGAAATGAAACGCGACTTCATTTATGTGGTTTTGAAAAGGAAGGGTGTAACCCTTGGAATTGATTATGGAGGATCACATGTGTGTGGGTGTGTAATGAAAGTGTGGGTGTGTAATGAAAGTGTGTGTGTGGGGGGGTACTTGTCCATGGACGATGTTAATAAAAATGGATGGATTCACACGTGATGATTCATAGGTTTCCACAGGTGGGGGTTTTTGGAATTAAATGCTTGGTTTTATTTTTATAATATTTATTTGAATGAGGAAGGGATCAATGAAAATGGATTTTCTTGGAAAATGGGTTTTGATATTTGGTAAGTATCATCGGGATAAGGAAATTTTGAGTTTTGAAAAAAATGGTGGTTTTTGGAAATGTTATTTTTTCTTGGGTTTGAATATGTTTTTCTTATGAGCCTATTTCCACTGGCTTGGGATGTTTATTTTGGTTGTTCTTAATTCATCATGGGATTTTAAGACAGTTTAATTAGGTTAGGGTATTTCTTTTTGATTGAGTTCTGGCTTGATACTGGTTTCTATTCTGTTTTTCATATTGTTCGGTGTATACTGCCCCAAAAGGTTGCTAATGTTGCCGATGAGTCATGCATAGTTTCTGCTTTTTCTCAATATTTTTTTATTCTTCAACGTTAGAGAGGTCTATTATAGTTATGTTAATGGTTTAAAGAGGTAGAGTATTCTTTTGAGTGGTTGGGAACTCCCGAGTTTGTTTAAGACCATGCTGTCCGGGGTTTGCCCAAGGGTCTGGTTTCAGACTAGGGGAGGTAGGATGTCTCTTTATCACTATAGTATGAGGGTAGTTAGTTTTGGTAGTCATTTATGGGGGTTCCCCATCTAGGGAACAAGGTGTGTTAAAGGAACCCATTAAAAAAACTCTCATTCATCGGTGCCGGATTCCAATCCTTTCGGACCGTTTTTTGCATGATACAAGTGTGGCTGGTTCAAGCATTATAAGATGCCTTTTTTACATATCTCCTAAGTCTTTCCACCATTATGGACATTCATGCCAATGATGGAATTGATTATCTAATAATATTTCAGGTAAGGAGTCCTAATCAGGGGATGTTAGTGCTTGACTGTGAGGAATAAGATGCCTCAGCCATCAGGGCCCCAGCCATAGGTGTCAAGGTGAAGCTCACGAACAGTCAGGTGTTGCATGGGGTATGAGAAACCATGGACTAGTTTTTAATTTACTAATTTCCATTATTATGTTCATCTTATGTTCATAGTTTACTATAATTGGGTTGTGAACATGTTATACAACAGTCTAAGAATCTTTGTAATTCTGAATGTGTCTTGCAGAATCGTTCGATTTTCATAAAGAGTGATTGGATCTTGTCTGAGGGATTGTTTTCGAATTGGATGATGTTTCTGGTTTTGGGTTGGGGTTTCTTTCATGGTTTCCCCTAATTTTTTAGATTTCATCCACTAAAAAGGATTTTTAATCATGGAGGATGTATGTTCTCCCTTGTTCGAAGGGTCGTTGGCGCTTATAGAATGTTTGTCATTCCATAATCCTAGCATGTCAGGTTGTTTTGTAGTAGGTTCCTTGTTTGGGTAGTTTCAGTTGGATAGTTTTTTTCAAGCTAAGGGGGTTAGCTTAGCTCGAGTTAAAAATAACTTTTTTTGGTAGTAGTAAGGCCATTGTTGGTTGGTGTGAGAAAGTTGGGTGAGTTTGGGTATGGAGTTCCCACACCCCCTGGGGAAGTGTGTTTGGTTATTGAAAGTTGTAAGTTAGTGGAATTCTTGTGGTGGGGAGAACCCTCATGTGTTATACCCTAGTTATGTCTTGTCGTTTCCTTTTTTTGGATGGGTGTGACCTATAGATAGTGAGTTCAATCTGGGATTCATGGTTTTCCTCAGTTTTATTAGGTCATGAACTGGGGCATTGGTTATCTTTTGTCTTGGTTACTTTCTAGGGGTAGAAAAGGTCTATTGGGGGGATAATTGTCACACCCCAATCTCAAATACTCCTTATTTTTATCCCCTTATTAGTTTTAGTTCTTAGGGTCAAGGTTTTGGTTTGAGTCCCTGTTTCTTCTGGAAATGGGGATGACCTAGCTTTTTTAAGGTTCAAACATTCCAATTGGTTTCTAACAGGTTCATTCGTAGAACCAGAAACATCCAATGATTCTATATCCATTTGTACATAATTTCCAAAGGTAGGTGCTCATTAGTCTTGGATCGATGGGGCTTAAGAATTTGCATTGGTGGAAAGGATTGGATGTTAGGCTCATCACACCTTTTTGGGGGGAATTATTACGCACTCCGAGACTCTCTTATAGATTAATGTTATGTTCATGAATCCTTAATAATTCACCATGTATAAAAATGAGTGTTTCATTAGATTTAGCAATAAATGGTTCATATTTATGAGATTTAGAGAATATTTTATATGTATTTGAGGTTCTTCATTGATGGAGAATCATCCGTATGTATTATAGATTCTTAGTCAATGGTATCCTTCAATACATTATATAGAAATCTCTTAGTCATTATGATGACCATACTAGTGATGACCATAATGGTTTTAAAGCCACTCAGTGGAAAACTTGAATTTTACTGTCTTTCAGAAAGACAAGGATTATTTTAGAGTTGGGATCGTACCTGTAGATGAGATACCTACGTATCCTTGTTGAAAAGGAATCAGAACCCACGTAGTTTGACTATAAGGATATAGTTTAATGTCATATGGGATGGAAAAGAATTAATGAGATATGGGCTTGAACCTTATAAAGGCTTCCTACGTACTCTACTTTTAAGGAAGAGATCAAAGTCCATGTAGTTCGGGTAAAGAAATATGGGGTTTATGCATGGTTAATGGATCAAAAATAAATGTCATGATTACTTTCAAACTCTAAGCTCACGTGAGGCATGATCAGTGTGAGAAACAAGATGTTATAGTAATCTTGACGATGGTGCCATAAAAGATTCAGTTATGAGAAATGATGTGGGGATTAAGTATGTATGAATTCCCAGGTAAATTAAGACCAAGACTTAAGAAATATGCCCAAGAAGCATGGTCCATAAAGGTATTTGTATTTTATGGAGATTTGGAATTTTAACCCAGGGCATACTCCTGAAAAGGAATCCAAAATTAAGAGGGACATAAGATTGAGTTTTATTCCCGAGAAGGAAACCCAAAAAAAAAGAATTATGATTGGGGCTCACTCCTAAGGAGGATGCCCAATGTTTAAAAGGGACTATGACTGGGGATTACATCTGAGAAGTAGGCCTAGGTTAAAGGAAATTATTATTGGGGATTACTCTTTAGAAGGAGGCCCAAATCAAAAGATCTTCTCATCTCATAGGATGGGGTTATATAAGAAACCCCTAACCGTGGTGACATAAAGCTTGTAAGTCACATGGTTTTGGGCGAGTTTCTTATATAAATTATTTTAGATAAGGAATCCAATAAAGAAACCATGCCATAAAAGGCTTTGAAGAGTATTTGGAAGGATTTATCTTCAAGAGGAGAGGTGGATTTGAGGAAAGAAGGTGACTAGAAAGGAGGCGCGCAAGTATTGTTCTGGCGTGCATGTAGACTTGTGTGATATGATTCACCTTGGGGGACAAATAATACATAGGGTAATACTTGGGAGAAATTGAACTCAAGCCCTTGGTATCATCCCTAGAAGCTTCCAGAAGTGTGGCGCACAAGTTCCCCTGAGAGGGAAAGGCGGCGCACATGTGTCTTCATTTCCCTTAAGGGGTTGAAACTTAGGCACACAAGTATTGATGAATTCTAACACTTAGGCCTTAATCTTCCTCTTTGGATATTCAATTCTAGGTAATGAATTACATTAGATGTGTTTGGAAGATGTCAGAAAAAGACTTGGGAAACCATAGCGTGAATCCGAGTTTTGGAAAATTTCTCCCCGAAATGGGGGGCCCACAGGGGGTATTTGTAGGCCACTAGGCACATTGGGTGAAAAAAGGAATAGGGAACACAAGTGACTTGTGTGACCCATATGTGGGGAAAAAGTGACTTTCACGGTGAGAAAGATACTTGCGCGACGCCCTCTAAATGAGTTCTTGGTTCATCCCATTGTCAATTTTTGATGTTCTTCAAAGGGTGACCCTCATTGTGCTTAATGTATTCTCCTTTTCCATTCATTGGACTCTGTGATGGAAAGGAGCGTCATCAAAAGTACCCCCTCAGAGTTGGATCTGAAAAAAAGGAAAGATGATTTGACTCTGAGAAAACCGAGAAAATAGAGTTTATCGGCACACATGTGTCAGGCTCGCATGTTTCAGCGCACAGGTTCCGGCGCGCAGGGTTGCAGGATCACCTATGTATATGGGAATCATTTCGCGCAAACCATTCTACCATAAAATCTTTTTAGCTCTCATCACTAAAGTGTCTTCATCTCCTCAGTTGATCACTCTTTTTGGTGTCACACTTCTTAGTAAGGATTTTGACTTGCACAACAATACTTACGTGACATGACTTGCACTGCCAAACTTGTGCAACCATACTTGCGTGCCATAATGACTTTGCCATTTTTTTTCTTCATAATTATTTTATAAAAACAGACTTACTCAAAAGATAACTATTGATCATTGTACAGATTCAATGGCTCCTAAAATAATTGGATCGGCTGATGAGTTGGACAGAAAGAGAATAGATGATATGATGAACATCATTGGCCATGACTATTATGATATCTGTGACACCACTCTCCCGAATTTGGCTAAGTATTTGTAGAAATATCATGCCAACTTCCCACAGAGCATTTGATTGCCTTTATAAGGCCATGGTCATCTGCATGGAGTCAACGTTCCGGAGGCAAATAATTATATTCCTCATTCCTAGTTTCAGACTTACACCAATTTCACATCAGCAAATGTCTTAGTTGCAGGATAATTTGTCAATTCTGGGATAGTGGAGAAGGAATTCATAATGTATCATAGCCCATGTGCTCCAGATTTGAAGCCTCACAAGCCTGAGCTGCAGCCTCATTTCTATCCTTCTATTTTCTGAAATTCTCAAATGGATCAATCTAAGGGATGGAAGTAGATTTGGGATTTCTATTCTGGAGGAGGTGTGAAGCCATCTTGGATGTGGGAATATTGTGTGCGACAAACCTGTGTAGAGTTTGTCAAGGATATGAAGGGATCTGAAATTTATGAAGCCTTCTGTGCTGGGCAGACATATATCTATAGGAAGGATGATTTTATGTCGGAGCTAATCAGCCACTAGAGCCCAGAAACGAATTATTTCCATCTGACACATGGAGAAGTGGGCATCAGCTTGTGGGATGTCTACAATATCATGGGGGCTCCAATTCTGGGAGACAAGTATGATGAGTTCATCCCTCTGAAAGCAATGTGGAATGATTCGGAGAAGACTCCAGCTTTGGCTTGAAAGTTATTAATTTTTTTCCACAAGCTCAAGAATTCAAAGTCCACAAGAACTCATTCTAGAAAGGATATTCATCCTAAGGAGTAGATGGATATGTTTTTGATCATGAAGAAGGAGACGGGGCCCACCAGTACTCATCCTACCAGCTTACCTAGAGCAGAGAAGAGGGGTGCTCTTGGCACATTCAGGACATCTCTGGTAGTGGGAGAGTTTGAAAAGCTGAGGTATGAAGTGAATCAAAGAATCCCAGAGAAGACCCATCTAGAGGGATTCTTAGCCTTGTGGCTCAGTGTTTATCTTTATATAGTTTGGAATTCGAAGGGAGGCGTCAGGCCCGGGACCTTCGTTGTTATAACCATGTTGGATAAGAGAAAAATGGTTGGGTTGGACACCCCAATTTTGGTGAATATTCACAGGAGCTTACTTCATGTCTATATGGGTATGTCTCCTTTGAGAATAGTGGGACCCTTCCATGTTTTGTGGGGATGGATCGCCACTAACTTCAGGACATACACTGTACAGAGCAGAGTACATATTCCTAGAAGTTATTTTAGGCCATTGGTGCAGGAAGTTTCCAGAATTTCTCTATTGTCCCTCAATTCCTATGATTTGAAGGTGAGGCTGAGCATGTTAAATGAATTTCATTTCATTCCTTATGGAAATCCACCAACCGGGCAGTTTTTTGATGATGGAAAAACTAGTCTGGAATTGAGGTCATATATGCTGCCTTGCAGAGATGGTGTATTGGCCACCAGAATTGAAGGAGAGATTATATGAGTGGCCTATGCTCCATATAGATATACACGACAATTCAAGTGTTTGTAGAAAATTTTTGTATCCCATACTATGAAAGTCATGTCAAAGAAACATCCAATGGTTGCCCGACAACAATGGTTTCTGACAGCTATGGAGAAAACTGGGGCAGTGTTTGATCTACCCGTTGCTGGAGTGACTAGTCAATTGAAGAAATGGTATGCTGAGAACTGGGTAGAATCATACCTTGAAGGGTTATTGAATCATCCAGTTCCTTGGGTGGGGACAAAAAAGAGGACCGTCAGGAAAGAAACCCTTTATCTAGAAGGTGATTCTTCTTCACCCAGAGCTGAGTCCCCAGGTTCCTCACCCGGGGCAGATTCACTGGATCCCCAGGATGAGGATGATGAGGCATGACATGCGTCAATGTGGCCTTGTGCCAGATATAATCTACCTGGTAGAGTCAAGAGACCAACTTCATCGACTCCTGGTGATGTATATCATTGAGACAATTTAGTCGCCATTATTTTATACAGAAACAAGTTTCATTTTCTTATTCTTTATCTATGATTGCAGGAGCTGGGAAAAAGTTGAAGCCCAAGATTGTAGGATGCTCCTCGCAGCCTTCTAGTGATTATGATGAATATTTATGACCAGAGGAAGTCCAGACACGGCGGAGTTTATATTGTGATGCTAAAACTGCCTGGATGGATTTATTCAAAGGGCTATATATCCCAGGAGTGGGAAATCTCTATGATACTGCTGATATCCGCTTTGAGGATAACCCCGATGAAGTGCGGGATTTCACTAGAGAGCTGGAAATGCTCATATATTCCACTAATGATGCCATTCCTATTACTAAGAGGGTGAAGGAAATGATGAATTATGGAACCACTGAGGGGATTGGTGCTTCAGTAGATGAGGAGTCGCATGATTACTTGGCTTCTGAAGATGTAAATTTATTTCCTTGTTTTCTTTACAACTTAATTTCAGTCAATGCTTTGTTACTCAAGGAAATTACTTTCTTCATCCTGTAATTTGTTAAGAAAGGAGCTACCTTCACCACAGTACATCCCTAGTGGTATAGCTCTTGGAGATGCTGAATCTCTGTGCTAGCCAGGCGAGGTATCTCCAAGACGACAATCCATGGATGAGGATTTAAACAGGGATTTACACTCTCCAAAACCTGTAATTGGACGTGATGATGTCAACACACCTGAAATTCCAAGAAGCAATAGCATCGAAGGAAGAAGACCATAGCCAAATGCTTCATCAGTAGTGGTAAGTCCATCAGATAGTCATGAATCCAAACTCATGAAAATATTACTCATACTTCTTGGGATTGAAGGGGCTTCATAGATTTTCCATTTGAAGGTGATGACTGACCCTACTCTAAGGACGAAGGAGGGTGTTGGTGAATAGTTGCAAATTCATGCTGACCTGGCTGCTCGTGAAGAAACAAGGAGAGAAGAAGAGCCAGCTTCTGTTCCCAGTACTACTCCTGTTGCTACTGCAAGAAGAGAAGAGCATGATTCTGGAAAATTTACAATACATCATAGAATATTGAATGAAGACATAAACTGACTTCCATTCTATGATGTTTTAGGTTGAACACCTGCACCAGAACATTTTTCAACCACTACAACTAACTCCGTAATTTTCTATAAGGATGCTGTTTGGGGTCAGAGGTCATAGGAGGAGGGTTGATAGAGGACATGCCAAATGATCCCACTAGTGAGACTAACCAGGAATCTGGGATATCACTGGAAAAAATGACGAAACATGGCGCGTATTTTGAAGAAGTTTTAGATCATGTTAAATTACCATGTGATTTAGAAGATTTTGGAGGTGAGTGTTATCCTTCATCCTGTTAAAATATTTTATTATATCTCTAACCATTATTGTTTGAAATGAGCAGTTCCATATGAGAAAGCTGCTGATCTGCTGATTCCTGAAGGGGGTGTAGACAACCCTATCATTGTAGAGACTCTAGAAAAAATGGGGCTTAACATGGAAGAGCATCCTGAAACCCATCCTGAAAATACTGTTAATGCTAGGAAAGATGGGGAGGAGCCTTCTCATGTAGTTGATCTACCGTTGGGTAAAAGATGATAATATTTGTGGTTGTACTTAATTTTAAAGACAGATAACCAACTTTTGTTATCCTTTGGAACTAACCAAATCTTTCAATTGACTATGCAGAGCCATCAATTTCAGTGGCTAGATCCAGAGATGAAGCCTCAACCTCAGCCCCAACGGGAGTAGAAAGTGAAGTACCAAGGGTCAGGGGGGAAGGAACAGAACATGGCACTTCCTTAAGTGCATTAATCCCAGACCATATTCCCCCCCTATGATAACGATGCTGAATCAGACCCATAGGTGAAAAAGGAACTCAAATTATCATGTCGCAAGGAATGTCAAAATATATGGAAGATCATATCCGAAGTGCCTTTTGAAGAGCTTTCATCAAAGATCCTGAAACTTTAATCCTTGTTCATTATGCTGGGACATGGAAGTTTTGGATATCAAGAGATCCATATCGTGGTGAAACAAGTCATCATAAGGAGGGAGCAGTAGAAAAAGTACCATCAAGATCTGATCAGAGCGATGTTTCTAACCAATATCGGAGAATTCGAGGTTGTGGTGTCCCGAGCTAAGGCTGATCATGCTGCAAAGTGGAAGGAGCAAAAGCATAAGATCAAGTATAAAGTTGTCCAGTAGATGCATCTTTAGCAACAGTTATATTCTGTTACTCGGTAACTTTACCAGCTTAACAATTCATTGGAAGGAGTCTAAACAGATGGTATGAAAGACATCACAAATTCAGAGAAGGCACTTCATCAAGCTGAAAAGAGTGAAGCTGGTCGAGTGAATGAACTTCATGTGGCTGCTGATGATGCTTGGGATTCCATAAATCAAATGAAAAGTTATGTTGGAAGACTCTTGTAATTCTTGAAAAATATAAGATACTCAAATATGTGGATGTTCTTGTAATCTTGTTCATCAGTGAAAAAGACATTTCATCTTCAATCATTTGTACCTACATTATCTTTCTAATTACATATATTGTTTTACCTAAGCCAATGGGCCTTGTATTCATAGTTTTATTTTTTCTAGGATTATACAAACAACCCCACAAACTTTGCATCTTTTGTTGATCAATATTGCCTATATCATACAATATGTACGTTTAGTGAGTTGGGACTTGACTTTTGTTTAGAGTTCCTTTTACAAGTTGCCAATTTAATGAGTACACTGTCTTTTGTTGGAAGTTTATAGTCATGCATGTCGGACATAAAAAGGCTAATGTTTAAGGTCAAATAGATTTGGCTGAATGGATTAAAATTGACTCAATTCCTTGATAATTTTCTTATAAAACATATTAGCACATTCAGGTATGGGTGAAAACATGTAAACTATGAATTAAGAAATTTTGAATCTAAGGGATGATATGAAAAAGGGATAAAAGGCATTAGAGGAAGTATTTCCTAAGAGTGACGTTCCACTATTTGAAAAACTTGTTAGGGGGTTGAATTATGCAGAGCCACTTAAGGGCATTGGCGACATAGTCAAATAATAACATCTTTTGGCTGACAGGTTCATTATGTTGACTATTTATGCAAGGCCACATAGGGAACATGCTGCATAGTCAGGCATAAGAACTCTCAGAAATTTTACTTTTCTATTTCTAAAAGCCAGTGAATGTTTATAGAGATTCAAATTTTACAAATTATGTAGTCTGTTGTATGGAGAAAGGTACTTGAATATGGTTAGGATATTCCCAATCATTATTGTCAATGAATTGGATCAATGTCACTCCTGCAAAGGTCTGACCCAAATGTAGGGAAGGGAAATATAAACCATAGACTTGAATACTTTCAGATCATGAAAATGAGTATGGGACAAATATGTTTAGGATGGATTTTTTTGAGGATCCCTACATATCATCGTTAAAAATAATAAGGAAAAAATAGGTTTTCCCCCCAAGAATGAAGTTACCACTATTTGACGAACCCATTAGGGGTGTTGAATTATGTAGGGCCACCTATGGGTGTTGGCTGCATAGTCAAATAATAGTATCTTTTGGCTGATAGGTCCGTTATGTAGACTACTTATGCAAGGCCACCTAGGGGAACATGCTATATGGTCAGACAAAAGAATTCCTAGGTATCAGACATTTTGTGACCAGAAGTCAAGAAAAGGGTCATGGAGATCTGGAAGTATTTAAGGTTAGGAGTATGAGACATGGAAATGGGTATTGTTCAATGAATGGAATAGATGCAAAGACCAATGATGACCATAATCATGTTGTGGTTGGGTCCTGAATTGAGATGTTGGACTTCACTAAATATGTCATTAGGATGAGAATCAAGCCATATGTAGTTCATGAAATACAGTTTAATGTCAAGTGAGATGAGAGTGTAGGAGATTTTGGTTTAGGGTCGTAGAGCTCAGACCATAATGAGGGATACACATTTTATGTTTTTTATAAACCTAATGTGAATAAAGACCAGGGTTTTCATACCACATTCATGTGTTCACAAGGGAATTTTTCTTCCAGCCAAGGGACTGAAATTGGAGTTTGGGGTTAGGCCCAAAGACTTGGGGCTGGGTTTGAGGGATTATATAACGTTCCTATGTATTCTGTAAGGATGGGAATCAAGCCATACACAGTTCTTTTAATTCCCTCTGTACAGATTTGGTTCATACATGTGATGGGTGAAAGGGGACTTTAGTGTAATGATGGTTGGATCCAAGATTAAAGGTTCAGGCATTTCCATGTATACACGTAGTCCTTAGAATATAACATTATTTGAGATCAAATTCAATAATGATTCTCTCTTAGGTGAGGGTGTTAGAGACTGTTGTAGTTTATTGTCGTACATGACAAAAGTGAAAATAGTAAGGTCATATGCATCGAACGGTGCTACATAGTTTAGCATCATGTAGCTGGGACATATTGTTATGCAGTTTAATGTCTTAAATCGAGGAAAATGGGTCGTTTAATGTCATATATCAAGGAAGATGATGAACCAATGTGAATATATTGGTTTCGGGGGGGGGGGGGGGGGTTCACAGATCAACATTGTATGAGATGGAGGTGAACCGATGTGAAGATATTGGTTTTGGACTTGAAACTCAGAAGGTTGCCTACGTACCCAGCCTAGAAGGAATGTATCAAAGTCCACATATTTCTATTGAGAATGAATTTGTGATTGAGTTGTACTTAAAGAAAACCCATAGATGGTGTTGGGACTTACGCATGGTTAGTGGCCCATAGTGGGTGTTATGGTTGACGCTTATTCTAAGCTCATGTGATTCATGCTCAGTGTGAGAAACAAGAGGTAGAAACAACCCTAACGATTCATGGTTTAATGTCATGTGGGACAAAGGGTGCTTGGAAATTTAACGTCTTGATGCTCGGATGAAAGGGACCATGCAGTTTAATGTCTTGCAGTGAGGCCTATAGGGATTTTTTAGTTTAAAGTCTTGCAGTGAGGACTAAAATAGTTTAAGATCATATTCATGGACTAGTGCTGCCCAGTTTAGTGTCATGTAGCTAGGAAAATGGGTTTATTTATGTTACACAAAATACTTCTTCAACAATATTTCATTGGTTAGAGTTGTAATGAGTTCTCCTTCCATTGAGACTAAAGAATAAGCTCCATTAGAGTAGACCTTTTGTATGGAGTAAGGTCCTTCCCACTTTGGCTCAAGCTCTGGAGGCTTCTTCCCTGGTATCATTGGAGTTATGAGGAGCAATACTAATTCTCCTTGAATGAATGAATGAAGACGAACTTTTTTATTGAAAGATCACACTATTCGATTCTGATAGACTTCCAAGTGGTGCAGGGTGCACAATATTTTTTCATTTAATCATTCCAATTCATCAAATCGCTTCTGAGATTGTTCATCTATGGATGATTGATCATAAATGGCTACACTGAGTGAAGGTAATTGAACCTCAATGGGAAATACTACTTCCATTCCATATACCAATGAATAGGGAGTTGATTGTGTTGTAGTGCAGGTGGTGGTCCGATAAGCCCATAAAGCATGAAAAAGTTTATCAGGACATGATTTCTTATCTTTATCCACCATCATTTACAATATTCTTGATAGAGTCTTATTTAAGGACTCTATTTGGACATTGGATGCTGCATGATACTGAGATGAATGGTTGGATTTGATGTTGTATTCAAGATATAACTTTCTCACCTTTGATGAACAGAAGTTGGTGCCATCGTCGGTCAATATGGTATGAGGGACACCGAATCTGGTAACGATGTTGGACTTGACAAAGTTAACAATGCTTTTAGAACTAACTTTTTTGAGAGGTATTTCCTCTGCCCACTTGGAAAAGAAGTCAGTAGTTGTAATAATATACTTAAACAGCTTGGATGTAGCCGGAGGATAAGGTCCTACTCTCTCCATTCCCCATGTGTAAAATGGACATGAGTATTTAGCAGTATGAAGCAACTCTAGGGGTGGATGAATGAAGTTGGCACATACATGGCAATAATGAAACTTCTTAGTGAAATCAACACAATATTGCATCATTTAAGGCCAGAAGTATCCAAGCCTTTGAATTTGACCAAAAGTCTATGTCCAGACTAGTGGGCACCACAAAATTCTACACGAACTTCATTCATGACAGCCATTGTGTCTTCACCATCAATACATCTAAAGAGAATTCCATCAAAACCTCACTTGTAGAGAATTATTTGGTGATCTGGGCTATCATAAAGAGTATAATTGACCACACGTCACCAGACTTGTTCTTTCTCGGCTCTATCAGATGGGAGTGTTCTATTTTGAAGGTATTCCCTGATAGGTGTCATCCATCCTGTAGTATGACCATATGGTTCAGAAATGGGATATATTTTATTGATTTTATTTGTTCTGTTTTGAATAAAATGTGAAACTACACAACAGTGGGCAATACTGATGATTGTTTCATCCCGGTTTGGATCTGCCAAGGCTGTTGCTACATTAGCCAGTGCATCAGCCTCCGCATTTTGTGACCGCGGGACATAAGAAAATTTTTTTTCTGAAGGAAATTCCATCATTAACTCTCTCAAGTAATCACACAAAGGGATTAACTCTTCTTCTATGATGGAATAATCCCCATTGATTTGTTTTATTACAAAATTTTAATCACCTTGTACATTCAAGTAATTCACCTGTGCTTGAAGTCCCAATTCCAAGCCTGTGATGAAAGCTTGATATTCTGCTTCATTATTTATACCACCTTCCAACAATAAGAAGAAATACGGTAGCACTGCCTTTTTTGGGGAAATAAGTAAGATTCCTAACCCAACTTTTTTAAATTTAGGAACTTCCATTATCTTCCTTGTTGGACTTATGGAGGCACCATCAAAGTATATTTTCCATTTTTGAGGATTATCTTGAATAGTGAAGACTTACCCATCAGGAAGTTCCATATTTAAAGATGTATTTTCTATAGATGGGTGTTCAGTAAGGAAATCGGCCAGAGAATGGCCTTTTATTTCATTTGGAGACACGTAATGGATATGAAACTGCTACAAAATAACTGCCCACCTTTCCAGACATCCTGTAAGCATTGGGCGACTAAGGATAAATTTGAGCATGTTATTGTGAGATACCAATTGGACCTCATGATGTTTCTGGTCGGGTGTCAATTTTTGAACTGCAAAGATTAATTGTAGGTTGAACTTTCCAACACTTTAATATCAAGTTTCTACCTCAAGCATAGTCTGACTGAGATAGTAAAGGCTATTTTCATTCCCATCATCATTATTTCAGGCAAGGAAGGCACCCAATTATCTCTCTAAAGCTGTCGCATAGAGAATAAGTGGTCTTCCATCAACAGGTTGAATTAATACTAGTAGACTTATGATATATCTCTTGATAATATCCAATGGTTCTTGACATTCTTCAGTCCACTGATAGGTGACTCCCTTCTTCATTAATTTGGTGAAGGGTAAACACTTGCCTGCCAAATTGGCAATGAAACACTGAATATTTTCCAAGTGTCTTTAATTTCATCTTTATTATTTCATATTTTGAGGAGGTGACATACCAAGTATTGATTTTATCTTCTCAGGATTAACTTCGATACCACGATGGTGTACAACAATTTCGAGAAATTTTCTTGAGGTTACCCCAAAAACACATTTCAAGGTGTCCATCTTCAAATTGTGTTGTTGAAGATTGTTGAATATGATTTCTAGATCGGCCAAGTGATCAGAACGTTGTCTGGTTTTAACCACAAAATCATCCACATAACATTCCACAAATTTCCCTAAAAGGGTTTGAAGAAACGATGCATGACACATTGATACGTTGCACCTGTACTCTTCAGGCCAAAGGGCATTACCCGATAGCAAAACACACATTGAGGAGCTATAAAGGCTATAGACTCTTCATCTTCTAGGGCCATTCATATTTTATTGTACCCAGAGTATCCATCCATGAAGGAAAGTGCTTCATAGCTAGCTGTTGCATCAATTAAGAGTTCTATGATCGGAACTGTAAAATCATCCTTGGGACAATGCCGATTAAGATCTCTAAAGTCAATGAAAACTCTAATTTTTCCATTCTTATTTTTCATAGGCACAATATTAGCTAGCCATTTGGGATACTTATCTTCTCTGATGAATTTTTCTTTGATAAGATTATCAACTTCAGCTTCAATTTTGGAGGCATAAGTTGGGTGTGTTCTTCTTGCTGCTTGTTTGAATCCTCGATCTTCTTATTGAAAACCCAAATGATGAGTGTCAATATCAGGATCATGACATGGAATTTCTATATAATTCCAAGAAAATACAACTTGATTTTGCTTTAAAAATGAATTATACATTTCTTTCACTTCAAGAGTCATGGTCTCACTAATTAAAGTGGGGTGTGGATCTTCTTTTGTACCCAGATTTATTTCTCTGAGTTCATCCACAGTGGTAGAGATACCCTCTTCAAATGTTGGATGAGCATCATTGAGATCTTTATTTTCTTCTTCAACATGTGTTACTTCCTCTATTTCTACTTGCATAGTAGATAACGAGGCAGAAATTTCTATGGTCAGGGGAGAAGTTAAAATTTGATCATCTTGAAGAAGAGGCTTCCATTTTTGACCCTATTGATGATGAAGGGTCTTTCTGAGTTGATAGACAGGAGATGATGGATTGAAAATCAACATCATTTTTTTCCTCTAGTTTTTCTATAACTTCTTCTGATATGGTTGATGATGTATAGAATTTCTAGATATCAGCAGATGAAATGAAGACATCTCCATTTAAGCTTTCACCACTGCTTGGCAAATCAACAATTTCTCCCATACGGTCTGGCTCGATTGTCGTAACTGAAATTATGGAAGTTTCCATAAGAGTGTTTGTATTTAAATCTATCCTATCAATTTTACTGATAGGTAACACATAATCTATACTCACATGTATGAATGGGTTTTTCTAGAATCTTTTCCAAACCATATGTAGCATTAATATTGGTAACCTTTTTTACCGTAGTTTTTTCTTTTCCCCCCATGTGATAAAAATATGCCTCAATTTTTTGAGATTCACATGTTTTGAATGAGGCTTTGTCACCGTACAATGTCCCAATTTTACCATTAAACAATATTTGAGACACTGATGGTACAACGAATGTACGACCACATGTAGATGTAGCCAAGGTCTTCCAAGAAAAATGTTGAAAGCTGTGTCCTGATGACAAGCCATGAAATATGAATTAGACACAAGATCTCCAAACTAAATTCTGATTATAATTTATCCAAGAGGTTCTTGTTCATTCTTAACATATCCTTGAAACATCAATGAATAAGGGGATACATCAGATTCGATGAGGCCTAATCGATGAAGTGTACGAATAAGAATGAGATTGACACCTGATCCATTATAAATTAAATCTTATCATATGTCTATATCATTGAATTTTCCAGATAAATACAAAGGTATGATGTGCCCAGGTACAAAATCATCTTCATCTTCATCTGTAAAAGATATCACTACATGACATTCTATAAAATCATTCTCTATATGATAGAACTCAGCTGCAACAATTTCAGTTTTGAATTCTTGAGGACTTGACAAAGCCTCAATAAGCGCCTCCAGAAGATCTTTTGATAGATTCAAGGCATCCATAATTGATAACATGGCAGGTAATTTGGCCAAATGTTTCAAGACATCATAGTTTTGGTCTAATGGTCTGTGTTTCTCATCAGGAAAATGTGGTTTTGCAGGTGCCTTGGAAGTTGATGCTTTGGAAGTAGATGCATCTCATATTGGGGTAGGAGTTGGAAACACTCCTGGCTTCTGTAAATTAGACAGACTAGGTGTATCTATTTTATGAGAGGAAGAAGGTGCGACCTCTAACCGGTCTTCAAAAATAACTACATCAGGACCGAATCTACCATGTGTGGAAGAACATTCTTATTCCTGTTGAGATTGCTGAAGGGGTTTTCCGTGAGTTTCTACTGCATATATTGTTTTGGAAGGTGTAGGATTGAATTAATGGATTCTAGAATATCCATGTCTTCCCCTGTATCCTAGAAATCTGTCTCTTCTTCTAATTCTTCTGTTAGATATAGGGAACTTAGGTTCATCGAAATGTAAACTGTGATTTGCATAAGGATCTGTTAAATTAATCATGTTAACAGAACCAAAGATCAATTATTCATCTGATGAAGATTCTGCCTGATGAACCAATTCAGGATGTTCCATTTTGCGGGGCGCTGTCCATGCTTTTGAAGTAGATGGTATAAAATCTACCAAAGTCAAATAGGATTTAGGATTTGACACAAACTCTTTTTATTCTTAATGCTCTTCTTTCTTCAAATTATATTGCTTCTTTGAAGATTTTCCTTCTGATGAAGGGGGTTTGGTTGTGGGATTCATAGAAGAAAACACAATTGGTTGATTCAATTGTGTTCGTAAAATTTCATGAGTTCAGTTGATCATTTTCCTGACCATCCAATCATCATATTTCAACACGTTTTTACTTTTGACTTCATGCCACTCACCTTCTTCCTCTAGATCATTAGCAATGACACATGCTACCTGGGATAAAGAACCTTTCAGTTTTACCTGTCCAGAGTCCACCATCTTTTACATGAGGTCTTTGAAGAAAAAACACTCCTAAATAGGATGCCCCCACATCTGATGAAATGGGGAATAGTTGGGGAGGTCTTCATCTCCTTCCTTGTTCGGCCTTTTGGGCCTTGGAAACTAAAACCGATTGTTTTCCAGAGCCGAGATGAAGTATCCATGAACATGTTCATTCCAGAAAGAAGTAGCCAGGAACATGTTTATATCGGAAAGAATAAAATTTGTTCTTAAAATCTTCAAATTGTTTCCGTCTTTGATCTCTTTGATCATCTTGAAGAGGCGGCCTTTGTTGTTGATGCTCATAAGGTGGAGCCCTTCGATATGATGAAGGTTTTGAAGTGGAAGCAGGTACAGGTGCTTGTTTAAATGTAACTATAGCAGTCTCTGCTTTCCCTATTCTCCTTCCTGGAACAGATGGAATTACACTAGTTTTGGCCTTACTCTTTGTAAGAGAGTCTTTGATCTGCTGAGCATTTGAAGTAAGTTCTCGAAACCCACTTATGTATTTCATTGGGATCAACTGTGTGCTTAATTCATCATGCAGGTTTTCCACACCGATTGGAAGAAACTCTTCTTTAGGGAGTGCTAAATTTAAGGAATATGTTAATCCTTTCCAGCGATCAATGAGATTTGAAACACTTTCATTTTCCCTTTTCTTATAATTATTATGATACAAAACTGTCATCTTTGGCAAAGTTTTGATAAATTTAAGAAGTAATTTTTGATGGATATCCTCCCACCCAGTAATTGACCGATATTGCAAGCTTGTATACTTGACGAAAGCAGGTCCTTATAATTATTATAAAAAACACCCAAGCTTAACTTCTTCTTATTGTTGAAGAGTTCCCATAATAGGATCACAATGAGAAAAAAATGTGTTAAGTGTTGTTCTGGATCTCTCAAACCATTAAATATTGGAAATGTGGTACTCACAAAATTTGACGGGTGAGGAATTTCATCCACCCATTCAGAGTAAGATCTCTTCTCCAGTTGAAATGGTGCACAATTTCTTTCCATAGCTTCCAATTGAGTTGTTAATGACTCAATGGTAGTCATTAATTTTTGAGAAACATCTGGTTGAGCATGCATGTACGACCCATAGGATTAGGCCTGTTAGGGTGTACATGTAAAGGGGGATATTATTGATCCATTCCAGTATCTGCATCACATTCCCTTTAGTGATTAACTCCAACATGCTTAGGGGGGAGACTACCCTGAAGTATTTCTGCCTTTAACCTCCTTAACTCCTTCATTTATTCCTCTTACTGTGTGAATCTTTCCTCTAAAGAGAGTGATTGACCATATCCAGAGGTATGGTGGAATATAACCTGGCTTTTTTTTATGTTTCCCCTTGTTGGACGCCTTCTAGAGAGGGGGAAGTTTGTTATTTGAAAGAATACATAGATTATGGGTAATCCTTTCATTTCAGGAACATACACCTTCTTCATTTATTTCAGTACATACAACCTCTTGAACATGAACTTCTTCATCTAATTCCCCTGAGTGAGCCTCATGTTCTGGAAGATCGGTGACAATGGCATTGATGACATTTATTGATGCATAATGCAATGCAGACCTTCTATCAGCACTTCTATGATACTATCTTCTTCCATGTCCTTTATGAGACATTTCCTTTTGTTTGGTTGATCCCTCAGGAACTTATTCATAAACCGTAATTTGGAGGTAGTCTCCTAATAATTTGTCTATGTGTTCCTCTTTTGTCTTCATACCTAATTGAGATAAGACTGACTTTCACCGAGGAAGAGATTGAGAATTTGAAAAGGTCCCTAGTACGGTGGACTGGGGCTCTTCCTGTTTTTATTACTCAACTCTTCAAATCATGTCTGTTGGTTTCGAGGGTTAGGTTAAAAGAGTCCCCAGACTGTTGAGCTGAGGTGGATCTTGAGCTGATATATCTGAAACTTTCTTAAAATATATCCTGATTTTGTGGAATTTAGTCTAGAAATTGGCCGGATTCATCATCCGACAACCACTCAAATCACATGGATTAGATGAACATTGGATTATTTCTATCACCTCTGTCACCTGATGATGCACATGCTCTAAACGAGAAGCCTTTTCTATATTCTCTTTTTCTTGATGCAAGAGTTATTAGACAACTTTTTCTTTATATGCCTGAATTAGGGAAGAACTAGTTGAGGCCTGCTCTTCAGCATGCCTTTGATTACACACAAAACCAGTTAGCCATGTCCAGCCATAGTCTATAACATTTCATGAGACCACTTTTTGCGGGATTTGTTGGCTAGAGATCACAGTAAAATGTAATGATCCATGAACACCCCATCCCCTGATATGAATACCAGATGGGGAATTGGCAATTAACTAGAGTAATATTTTCAACACGCCAAGGAATGAATGATGAAGGGATCTCTGCTACTTTTCAACCATTGGATGTCTGGAAACTGAGAGACATGACAAGTCAATTTGGTGTTGCAACCATTCTATTATCTTGACATGATTTTGGTATTCATCATAACATAATATTTTATCTTTTAAGTGACAAAGAGTTTTCCATATGTTGGGAAAAATATCATGAATACAATATTCTGCAACATTTCTGGAATATCATACTGAGAGTCAGCCAAAAGACAAAACATGACTGGTATTTCGCCTTTTTCCAGTTGTTTTCTCATATTCAGCACTTCATCTTTGTCATTTGATGAAGATTCTTCTACCTGATTGGACCAAAGTTGGTGCTTCTTTGTTGATTCATCAGATTCAACAAGATTGGTAGAGAATTCATTTGTCAAATTAGAAGATGAATGACCCAGGGGTGGTTTGGAGATTGACCTACACCCCGTGCTATCTTCTAGTTGAGAAAGTATTTCACCTGCTAATTGGAAGGCATCAGACATGACTAGCCTCGCATATGCAAGTTCCTCAAGATAAGAGGGATTTCTCGTTACTGTATTTTCCATTGATGAATTTTCTAGGAAATGCGAATTACTACTACGTAGAGGACTTTCAGAGCTAAATTAACCATCATGGGGAGGATCACCATGGTGGGTTACAGTAAAATAGGAAACCTCTTACTCCTTAGTCTTCTGGATACATAGAGGGTTATCGTGGCTCTTATCTGAAGATGATACTTCAATATTGACTAAATTTTCATGAATAAAGCCTTCATGAGGAAGTGTCTGATAGAAACCATCAGAATTATTATTGTTACTTCTAGAATTAGAAAGTGAGAGATCAGAATCTTGAGCTGTAACATATAATTGTCTGAGGGCTTCAAGAACTCCAGTATTGAGCACGACTTTATTGCAGATTGGCTCTTGATTTTTCAACTATGTTGGATGTGTCTTTTTATTAGATTCTTTCTTACTCCCTTTGGAAACCACTATTTTACGAAAGTGGTTATTATGGGAAGGTGTATGTGCCTTCTCATGAGAAATGGTCAGGTCAGGCTGATTATCTCCATTTAAATCGGGTGTATGTACCCGGCTTGATTGTCCACATGACATGGGGGAGTATGCCCCATGACCCTCCTGGACTAGAATAATGGTGTGTATCTGCTCCGGAGTAACATGTTGATGAGTCAATCCACTGATAGGGATAGATTTATTTTTCTTTCCCTGTGATGTCGTTGAATTTGTTATAATATTCTGACAGGTATCAAGAATATGGACACGGATTTTATTCTACTCTTTCACCATTTTCAGAATGTTCTTGGTGACTTTAGCTGCTGGAACAGTAATATACATCCATTCCATGTCTGGAGTAGGTGTATGTTCCTTCTCCTGTCCTCATTTTCCATTCAACGGATATTGACAATACTTATGCATAGGGGAAGAGAGTTGAGTCTGCTCTAAATTTGTCGTCGGAGCTGTCTGACTGACTTCTCCGGGTGATACAAAACGAGACTATTGGAAGACTTGATGAACATTGGTAGGTGTATGTGCCTAAGGGATATTACACGTCAAGTATGGTCGATGAATTTCCTTCAATACTGGAAGATGATACTGCTGATAGAATTGATGATTGTATGTAGGTGTATGTGCTTGTCTACTGGTGGTCACCATATTTGGTTGGAGAGCTTCTTTGGATATAGTCAGACAAGCCTGCTGACTGGATAATGAATTATAAACAGGTGTTTGTGCCTGACTAAAGTACTCCATCAGAATTGCCTGATGAGATTGGTGGGTTTCTACCAGATGAGTCTGCTGGACAACTGGATTAGAACGGACGGGTGTGTGTTCCCTCTCACTACTTTCCATCAAGTTAGGTTTATTGAATTCTTCAGAGGGGGTAGAGGTAATAACTTACTCCCTATTGGCCTAATTTCACCTATGAAAAGTCATCTTTCATGATTGGGTCTGAAGAACCTGAGCCGAATGCATATAGGTGATACCCTCATCATGTTGAGGGTGCACTAACGCATGAGTCTGGTGGTTATTGTTGCTGGGAGTCCTCAGAAATGACTCATATCTTCTCGAACTAAGGCCTTGAATGACCTCTTCATTAACCTCCATGTAATATGACAGAGACTGGTTGTTGCATTCCAGGGAAAACGACCCAAAACGGTTGGAGACAGTGGTTAGCACCGCCTATTTCTTGATCACTGGTCGTCGCTGTCCGGAAAACCAGTGTGAGTTGTTAACATGGAGTGCTTTTCGAGTATCCACCAGAGTCAGGATGGTACCGTGTTGACAGTATTCCTTCACCAACAAATTTGAGACCCAACATTGAAGATGCTGAGTAGGTGATGTCATCCTTAGAGTAGATGAGGATCTAGCAGAAGTAGCGACCGATTCATTCATAGGTACGAACTTTAAAGAAGCCATTCTGTGTTATAAAGAGATCTTGGAAAAGAGCGCCTGTTTGATATAGAAGACATAATCAAGACAAGTCTAGCCAGGATACATCTTTTGGATGAGCACCTATGTTATTGATAGCTTTGTTGTCCCTCATATTGAGTTTAATAGGGAACTAACAAATAAGTGAAACAACATTTTTACTTGGTTAAGGATTCACATCGGGTTCACCATTTTTTTGTGTCTTCTAGAAATGCGGATGACCTAGTTTTTTTATGGTTCAAACATTCCAATCAGTTTCTAACGGGATTATTCATTGAACCAGAGACATCTAGGGATTCTATATCCATTTGGACCAACATTCCAAGGTAGGTGATCATTAGTCTTCAGAATTTTCATTATTCGAGAGGATGGGAGGTCAGGCTCATCACACCTTTTTGGGGGGAATTATTACCTATTCCAGGACTCTCTTATAGATTTATGTTATGTTCATGAATCCTTATTAATTCACCAAGTATAAAAATGAGTTTTTCTTTAGATTTAGCAATCAATGGTTGATATGTATGATATTTAGAGAATATTTTATATCTATTTTAGGTTCTTCATTGATAGAGAATCATACATATGTATTAGAGATTCTTAGTAAATGGTATCCTTCAATAAATTATATAAAAATATCTTGGTCATTATGATTTTCATACTGGTGATGACCATACAAGTTTTAAATCCATTCAGTGGGGCACTTGACGTTTATTGTCCTTCAGAAAGACCGAGATTATTTAGGTGTTGGGATCGTACCCGTAGATGGGCTACCAACATATCCTTATTAAAAAGGAATCAGAACCCACATAGTTCAATTATAAGGATATATTTTAATGTCATATGTGATGGAAAAGAATTAATGAGATATTGGATTGAACCTTATAAAGGCTTCCTACATACTCTACTTTTAAGGCAGAGATCAAAGACCATGTAGTTCAGGTAAAGAAATATGGGGTTTATGCATGATTAATGGCCCCAAAATTAATGTCATGATTACATTAAAACTCTAAGCTCGAATGAGTCTTTCTCGGTTTAAGAAACAAGAGGTATTAGTAATATGGATGACGGTTCCATAAAAGATGTAGTTATGAGAAACGATGTGGGGCTTACATATGTATGCCTGCCCAGGTAAATTAAGACCAGGACTTAGGAATGAAGTCCAAGAAGTAGGGTCCATAAAGGAATTTTTATTTTATGGAGATTTGGAATTTTAACCAAGACTTACTCCTAAAAAGGAAGCCAAAATTAAGAGGGACTTATGATTGAGTTTTATTCCCAAGAAGGAAACCACAATCAAAATAATTAAGATTGGGGATTACTCTTGAGGAGGAATCCCAATGTTTAAAAGATACTATGACAGAGGCTTACTCATGAGAAGGAGGCCCAGGTTAAAGGAAATTGTGATTGGGGATTACTCTTGATAAGGAGGCCCAAATCAAAAAATATTCTCATCTCAGAGGATGAGGTTTTATAAAAAACTGCTAACCATGGTGACATAAAGCTTGTAAGTCACATGGTTTTGGGAGAGGTTCTTACAGAACTCCTTTTCAATAGAGAGGCCAACAATGTAACGATGCCATAAATGGATTTTAAGAGGATTTTGAAGGATTTAACTTGAAGAGTAGAGGTGGATTTGAGGAAAGGAGGTGACTAAAAAGGAGTCCCGCAAGTATTGTTCTGGAGTGCAAGTCCTGGTCATGCAAGTAGACTTGCGCGACATGAGTCACCTTGGGAGATGAATAATCCATAGGTTAATACTTGGGTGACTTCGAACTCAATCCCTTATTATCATCCCTAGAGGCTTCTAGAAGTGTGGCATGAAAGTTCCCTTGAGAGGGAAAGGAGTCTCACAACTGTCATCATTTCCCTTGAGGTGTAGACACTTAGGCATGAAAGTGTTGATGAATTCTAACACATAGGCCTTATTCTTCCTCGTTAGAGCTTCCATTCTAGGTAAATAACTACCTTAGATGTGTTCGGAATATGTCAGAAAAAGACTTGGGCGACTAGAGTAGGAATCTGAGTTTTGGAAAATTCCTCCCTGAAATGGGGGGTCCACAGGGGGTATTCATAGGACACTGGTCACCATTGGTGAAAAAAGGAATAGGGAATGCATGTGACTTGTGCGACCCATATGAGGCGCGCAAGTGACTTGTGCGGCGAGTATGATACTTGCACGACGCCCTCCAAATAAGTTCCTAGTTCATCCCTTTGTCAATTTTTGATGTTATTCAAAGGGTGACCCTCAATGTGCTTAAGGTATTATACTTTACCATTCATTAAACTTTGTGACAGAAAGGAGCTCCAACAGTCCTGATTAAAATTTTTACATTCATTGTGTTTTTATAAAATTTTCCATTGGGAGCATGGTTGCCGCGCGGTTAGTGGTAACTGTACAGACAACATGTGGACAGTGCAAGCCAGACAGAACTAACCACTGAACTTGTGCATGACTATTTGGTAGTTCATAGTAAACATGTGTACCCTTATTTCTAGGAAGATGGTTTGTCACAGTTATCACACAGTTTGGGAAACTATGCAGACCATACTGAAATTTTTAAAACATTATTTTTCCTAATCTATCCTCCTAACCATTTATCCGAAAAGATGCACCCCTCCCCCTTGGTCAACAATATCACTTGAAGAGATCTCTCTATGACTCTATCATTGATTCCTTATCCACCATGGATTCTCCATCTTTGATCGAAGGTGATTTTTAGGGGTTCTTTCTCCCATTTCTTCCATTCTCTCTTCCCCCTCTCTTTCCTTGGGTTATCATTGGGATTTCCTCTCTTGAATGAACACTAGGTTTTGGGTTGGATGATTTGTGGCTCATTTTTCTTGTGGATAGGGTATGAAGATTGTTTATGGGGATTAGATCTCCCTCTCCTTGATGTTTTATTCCATCCACACTTGATTTGAGACAGGAATTTCAAAATATTTCTTTTAGAAACAATCTATGGCCACATGGTGTTTTCTATTAATTTATAAATGTATTTAACACCTCTATTATATCTATTAATTGATGAAAATAGTGATTTTTCGATGGTATAATTTAATAGAAAAATTTTCAAGGTGATTTGTGTGATAATACTAGGTTTAAGGAACCTAGAATTCTTTTTTAAAACATCTTTGTTCATTAAAGTGTAATTATACACTTCTAAGAAATTTTTAGTTTTAATTATGATTGTGTGGTTATTTATTTGTTTGTGAAATTTGTTCGGTGCATATGGTTTGGTGATGTCATAGTTTGGAATTGGTGTTAAAACGTTTTGGAGAGGGTTTTATGGTTTTAAAAGGTATTGTTCATTTTTTCTAAATTAAATGAAAGGTTTGATTCAGTTTTAAAGAAATCAATGTCTATATGAAAGTAGTTTGAAGGTCCCTTTGGATGTTTTGGTGTTCTATTGGATGTTGGCACACCCATGGGTTCACTATTTGCACACATTGGTGAGTCTTCAGATGAAGATGATATTACAAAAGGGTGTTTTCATAAAACCATTGTTTTCTAAATTGCACTACTTTTCTAAATCAAGTTTGATCGCTTGTATGCCCTTTTAAATGGTTTGAGATGGCATCTTGGAGTGGTTTTCCATTTCAATCTTGGTGTGTGTGTGGTGGTGAAGGTGTGGATTGAGGGGATGCTTGTTTCATTTTATAAATTGTTTAATACTTTGTAGTTATGAAGGAATTTTAATGAAAATTGTTTTGGGTGAGTTTGGGAAGGGTACAAACTGTTTGGAACTTCCAACTCCCAATTGATGTGTGTGTTATCTTTTATAAATGATATGGGTTTGGATAAATGAGTGTGCCCATTTGTAAACCTTACGTGTTTTGTGAAATCGTTTAAATTTTTACACGTTATTATATCCCAGTTAGAACCATTGAATGATGTGAAATGTATATGTATGTATATGGGGAACCTTTATAAGAGGGATTAACTATAGGGGTTATCATATATTAGAGTCTGTTTTTAGTCTAGGAAAGTGCAGTGGTGATAGCCAAGATGATTCACATGTGCATTGGCCTCCTACATACATAGTATTATTATTACCACCATTTTCTCCCATGAATATTTTAGTTGATCGAGTGATGGTATCTTACCATCCCTGATTAGATGGTTTGGTACCCTCAGGAGTTGGGGACATGCCATAAGGGTTGTGTGACTGGTGAGGCTAGGATAGAGAATCCTATTGGTTATTGACTTAGGAGATTCACCATACACCGATAGGTGGCTCTAAACCAAGTACAAATAGTGGTATGTGGTGTGTGTTCGATTTCTTATGGAATATCCCTAGATTCCCTTTTTTGGATTTTTCTTATAAAATGACATCTAGTTTTTGAAACAGTATGTGGTGTGCATTCGATTTTAAAATGGGATTATAGTGTTTCATAATAAAATTTTAAAAAACTAATTTTGTAAAGTTATTTCAAAATCTTGTTAATGGACTATTTTGGGAAATGAAATAATTGGATTCTACGGTTTATCCTTGGTATCTCTACTGAGTATCTCTGTGCTCACTACAATCATATCATTTCAGTTTCAAGTTTTCTAGCCCAGATTATCAGTGTGGAGAAAGTTTGGTACAGAGGCTGGTGGAGACCAAGTGGTCACATGGAGATCACGTGTTGGCAGTTCATCTGTTTCTTGATCTAGTTTTCAATCAGTTTAGTTGTACTATATAGTTTAGTCATTTATTTGTTTATTTTTTGATCTAGTTGTTTGTTTTTCTATGTTCTCTATTTTTTCTACTTATTTATCTTGTCCTGGTAATTTCCTTTAGAATAAAATCATTCCCTCTTGTGTTGTATCTGATACCCGACACTTGTTGTCATCTCGGGGGGATCAGGAATGCCTCTCAGGATATACCATCGGCCTGCTCAAGTGACTGGTTTAGGGTTGACCTGGGTTGGTTTAGGACAATTATTTTTGAAATATTATATAGTGTTTTTAATTTTTGGTTTAATATTTTAGGCATATTACATATGAATATTTATATTATCATGTAATAATAATTTTTTTATAATGGTTATATCATATTATTTGTTTTATAATTTTCTTAAATATTATTAAATATATTTTATTCTTATAAATATGATTAAATATTTTATATCATTTTCTTACCTTTCTTATTATTAAGTTATAATTGGTATTCCAATTCATTTTATTTTATGTCTAGATTAATTTATACTTTATTATGAGTTTGAATCATTTATAAACCGCGATCCATCATTCTCTATTTGAAAAAAATCCCTATTTTTGTGATTTTGATGGAATCCATGAGATGAGAATAGTGAATAAAAAAATGATGGTTTATCCTATGGTTCTACAATGAAATAAAAAAATTATTTTTGATTACAATTTGTTGGTAATGCTATCAATTTTGGTTGGAAAATATGATGAATCTGTCATGGATGATAATTTTAATATTTTAATAGTTGGAGTATGTATTCAATGATCAATATATGATTTTTTATAAGTGAATTAAGACTAATAATTTTATTTTATGGTCAATTTTGTTTTCAGAATCCAAAAAGATATTTAGAAATAAAAAATTAATTACTAGGAAATTTTATTTTCTTTTGTAAAACTTGTAGAGCTATTCCCTTATCCAGAAGAAGTAATATTTGAGTTTAATAAATCTTAAGTTAATAATGGAGATATGAAATCTATCGATATGATATTTTTTCATTTTTATAGGAATGTTATTAATGATTAGAATTTTAAAATTTTAAATCTTTCGTATAAGGTTATAACTAAGTTTATTCAAACTTGAATAACAGAAATAGTTTTAGAATTTGAAGATGTTTTCTTTCAGAATATGTAGATGTATTATTGAATGAAATGAAAGTTCATGTTTATAGATATATTTTTAGAGTAATGGATCTTTGTTTCCAAGGAAAATGTATTCTCAATTATTGTTTATATAGAAAAATTATAATGCTTATATTTCTTAATAGAGGGATTTTTTATAGGAGGAGAATGATTCAAAATTCCATCATCATAATAGTTTATCTAATGGAGTACTAAGGAAGATTTTATTTTTATAAAAAATATCTTTAACTAAACTAGGGCCTATAAAGGGAGATATCATAGATTATAATAATTTTGAGGAAGATATATCTTCTATATTTAAGGTGGAGACTACTCTAGTTGGCATAGAGGATGTTTATATTGAAGTTGAGGTAGAAATATTAAAGGATGGTGAGACTTTTGATAAATAACTAAATGTATATTTGTTTAAATAAATTCCATATTTTCTCAAAAAAGTATGCATCTATTGTTGAGGGTGATCAAGATTCTGAAAATGTAATTCCCCAATATTTTACTATATATATTTTCTTTAAATAAATATAATTTTTTTGATATATTGGTATACATGAAAACTAAACTAAAATGAGCTGAAAAATATTAGATGATTATTATTAACAAAATTATAAGAATTATAATACATCTAGTAAATAAAAATGTATCACAAAATTAAAAGTTTTTACGTTTTATGGATAAATAATGAATACGATTCAATATTAAAAGGGAGAGTTCTTTATCAAATAACCATTTTTAATGTTTTTTATATTTTACCCAAATAAATTAAATTAACCAATTTTTAAAAATTATTACATAAGAAAAAATATATTAGCATTATTTAAAGTGTAAATTGATATGATATAATATTAAGAAAACAAAAAATATCATTTTTGAATAAAAATAGTTTTTATTTATATTTTGATTTTTTTAAAAATAAATTAATAAAAATTAATAATTTGAATTTAATAAAGTGAAATTAATTTTAAAATATAGAATAAATATCATTTTAGATGTTGTTTTTTAGTTTTCAAAAAATATTTCTTTTTATGTGTGTAATGTAAAATAGAGTTTTCACAAATACCGAAACTTTTATGACATAATTAGGATATCAGAACAACTTAAAAATTTATGAAAACATTTTTATAATCAAATATGAATTTAATAATTCAAATTATACATTTAAAATATAAATTTTATTTTAAAAAACCTATGTTTATAATTTTAGAACTCGTGTAATATTTTTATTCCAATAAAAACTGCATTTATTATTTTCTTGTAATTAAATATTAACAAGGTGAAATTTGGATTCAGATGTATTTGAAATACACATAACTATTATTTTTTTATTATAAACCAACTAATGTTATATAAATTAGAAAAATTGATAATTTTATCATAATCCTAATTTTTTAAAATAAAATCTCACTTTTTCTAAAATTTATTTCTACACATTATGTGCGCTAATGTTAATATTACTTATTTTCATAATTAGATATTTTATTTGAAAAACTCTATTTGATATTTTTAATCATTATGTAAAAATTATTTAATATGTTTAATTGTATTTTTATGAATTAAAATTAAACTATTTAGGTTAAAACTAGTTACCAAGGTAAAAAACAAAAATGTTAAAAGTTGAAATTCAAAGAGTAAAATAATTAAAAAAATGTTTAAAAAATAGGTGAAAATGGATGATTGTAGTATTATAGAAATTAGATTATCCCTTAATCCATTATTATTTAAATTTTGTCCACATTTCTTGTGATACATGTGCTCTATTTATATTAACAAGTTATATTTACCTAATTGTCTTTCCATTCACTTATAAAAGAAGTTCAACAACACCACATTGATCCAATAATTATATATAATTAACATTACTAAAACTCTGCATTACTCTCCAATAAACTATTTCCTTCTATCTTAGTAGACTTTTTCATTCCAAAGGATCAATATATGGGGCGTTAAGGGGTTTTCCAAGGGAGATAACCCAAAGTGAGAGGTAATGTTATCAACTGAGGTATCTTAATTATTTTCTTCTTCCAAACCATAAAATATACTCTATCTATAAATTATAATAATATTCGTATTAATAATATTATGAAATGTCATTATACTAATTGATGATTCATTTTATACCTTCCTCGAAAACCATTCCAAAATTATAGTTTTCATTTTCAATATGTGAGGACTACCACTTCGGTGAATAACATGTTTTTTTCATAACTGTCTTGAATGGATGTTTGTAAAAGTAATTTTAAGGGATAAATATCATATTTATAACATTATTAAGATTCTAAAATTATAAAACATTCTCTATCTTCCTTTTTATCTGTGGAAACCTCCATGCAAGTGACATTTTTTCACTGTAATATTTTATTATGTATATAAATCTTTCAAAACATAATTCACAAACTTAAAAATGTCTGAATAACATCATAATTATTATTACATAATTATATTATGACAAATGAATCACTTTCTTAACTACACCCACCTATAGATTAGAGATTATTATTGTTTGCGTTGATTTAACCACCTATATGAACATTTCTATAAATTACTATCATGGATGACTATGTAATCATAACTACTAGTGTTATTATAAATTATTGAGAAAATAATGTTTGGGTTATAGTGTTTTAAAGGTTATATTAATATTGAACTTCTTATTATTATACAATAATTTGGTTCATTATAAATCACCGATAAAATATTCTCACTAACTTCATCGTCACAAATCATAATAATAATACATTTAAAAAGATAATAAAACTATATAAATCATTATAAAAATATATTCCAGTACATATACCTTTCACATGATGATGAACATTGAATATATAAATATTATTCGACACATCCATTATGAAACTAGTACAAAATAAATAATCAAAACTAATAAAATCTGAAAATGAAAATAAAATATAAATATCTAATATATTTATTATAAATGATTAAAAATAAAGTTCATAAAAGTTTATAGTTATGAATAATGTTATAAAATAGTTAACTGGATTATTTTTCTTAAAAAGGTGTCTAGATCATGATTGGTTAAGTGAAATTAACGGTATGGGTTTTTTCTTAACTAATCGTCTTTTCGTGAGTCATGCATTTTCCTCTCTAAATAAGTTTTTAAACAATTGATTTATTATATTCATTGATGATATTATAATTCATTTACTCCTTATTTAATGGTTAATTAAATTATAGATACATTTCGTTATAAAATTTAATTATGTTAATAATAATTCCAATCCTCTTAAAATGAGATCCTTCTCTTCAATATGCATATTTACTCTTCTTGCTAATGTTATCCTATTCTTATCATAAAATAAAAATATATTTTATTTATGGTAATATTAAAAATTATATTTATCTTTTTTCAAATAAAATATTTCCCATCTAATGCATGAATTTTGTTTTTATAAATTTATTTTCAAAATATTAGAAATGATTTCCCTTTAAAATTCATATTTTTATCTACACTCCAAATTTAATTTGTAAAATGTATCAAAAATTATTAAGGCTCATTTATCAGTATTTATATATATGTGTTGTTTTAAAAGGTTTTTCTTGTTAACTTCTTGAAATTTTTTTAAATGTGATTCATAATTTCATCTCTTTACGACAATGTAAACAAGTGTTCTCTAAAACACACTATTCCTAATTTTATTTCCATTTTCTTATTTAAAAAATATAACTCCTATACAGTTATTTTATATGAATAAAAATATAAATGAATTTATGAAATAATATTTTGTGTGATATATTGTTGGTATTAATCAAACTCATCCTGGATTACAGTTTATGAGATACCATTTGGAAATAATATGAAAACCATTTTTCCTTCCAGGGTCTATTTATAACATGATGTATGATTAATTTCAAATGGGATAAATATATATTGATATTGATATGTGGGGTCCTATATCACCCTCCAACACATTGGTTATGGTTTTATATCTTATATGATAGTGTAGTTTGGGTCTTCTTGAATTTTTATAGAAATTAAAGGGAGATACTTCATGTATATGATCAAAAAATAAATGGTGGGAATTTTTTTGATATAATACATAATATAAGGATACTTTGTTCTTATGTTTGTTCCAAATTTCCTATCCATTCTATGTTTCAAGGGAATTTTCCATTTCAATTATATATTTCTATTATCACAATCTAAGTTTCAGGTTTATTTTCACATGAATACACATTCTTTTTCCAAGGTATATGTTTGTTAATTTTAGATTACATGTCCTTTTATCATTACATATATAAATATATTTTAATTACATGTTGTTTTTAATAATATATTTTTCTCCTAATCATTTTATATCATATTCTTATAATCAAAAGCTTTATGAAATGTAGATATGTTTTACATTATCGAGTGAATGAGATCACCCCTTTATTATGTTTCCATTCCACAAGTAATGAATATGAGCATAACTTATGAAAAGTATAAAAGGGACTCTAGTATGTATAAATTATAGAGAAATATTCCCAAGTGCTGTAAAAAATGTTTCTTTTGTATCTAGTTCTCGAATACATTAAACCTTCAGTTATTGAGATTATATATTTCTTATTTGTTAAACTTTTTAAATTATGGAAATTATTTCATATAAATATATGTTTATCTTGGGTCATATCACTTTGTGTAAAATATAGTGTTTTAATAAAGTGTTTTTAGCACCAGACATGGGAGTGTCGGTAGGTGGAACCTTAATTGGAATATGAGAAAGGTTTAATTATTTTGTAGGATTAAATTATTTATTTTTTGGAATTATTATGAGATAAATTTAGTGAAAATACTATTGATGAGTTTAAGTATAAGGGAATTACAATAATTACAGTAACGTTTTTAGTATATGGTTTTTCGGAAAATTACACCCATAATTGGATACTAGAAAGTGGATGTGGTTGTGGAATAAATACACCTTGGAGTAATCACCTTGAAAAAAGATTGTTGACTAACAACTCTATCATCTTAAAACATAATGATTGTGATAAATAATGAAAACCAAAATAGAAACTACTCTGGGATATGATTTAGTAGGCAAAATAATCATTTTGAATAATTATAAAGGATTTGGGAAAATATTAATTTCATTGTTAGGGAACATAATAAGAGATAAACGATGAATAACGTAGATAGATACCTAGATTTTTATTTATTTATGATCTAATCATTTTATATTAATATTTATTATTTTTAGATTAATTATTCTTATATTTAACTTTTCTTTATTTATGAAATGGTCAGAATAATGTGAAACGAGGTTAATAATTGGTGTGATGAGCTATGTGATGACTGTACCAATAAGCAACCAAATTGGATGGGAGTAGTATTATTGAGTTTTGTGGTTATTCACTCTCAAATCTCCTAAGATATGAATAGTAATACAAACTATCTTGAGCTCCCTAATTCTACAAGTAAAGAGAATCCCGCTATCAAGTATTTTATGAGACAATTTCCACCCTCATTTAGTGGATCTTCTAATCCACTTATTACCAGGAAGTAGATCAATGTGATGGAAAATATAATTTATGTTCTCCAATTCTTGGAACAGAAGAAGGTTTTTCTGGATGTTTATCATTTGGAATGTGAAGTTATGAAATGGTAGAATCCCTTTACGAATAAAAAAATAAAAATGTAGTCTCTGTGGAATGTGATAAGTCCAAGAAATTATTCTCCTCCAAGTATTATCCTAAAATTTTCATATGAACACAAAGAGATAATTCTTGGAGTTAAAAAATGAGGATGAATCTATGGGCACATACGAAGAAAATTCACAAGGATCTCAATGCTTGTATCTAGTTTTTATATCTAAACATTATATTATAAATATCATTTCTTTAGTGGATTAAAACTAAGTATTTAAAATTAATTATGCATAATGAACTTTATATGTTTTAAATATATTTTATGATGTCTACTAAAAGTGGAGATATAAATTGGATACTCCTATTATTATGGAGAGAGAAAAAGCGAAGTATACTATCAAAAAATCTTGGATGAGAAGTCACATGGGGGAAATAATTTTCAACTACCTACATGTAAACAAATTTGGTGGAGACACCTGAGTAATTTCTACTAAGGAATGATGATTGTTTTCATGTATAGGAAGATTGGAAAAAGCTAATGATTATCCCAAGGGTATGGAGAGGCCAATGATTGCGATAGAGAAAAATAATTTCACAAATAATTCATCTCCCAAAAATCAATGATTTAAATGTAATTAGTTTTAGAATTATGAAAATCAATTCCATAACCCCCAATATAATTAAGAGAATAATCCCCAACAATTTCTTAAACTAGGGGACCAATAATGAGTGTATTCTATCACTACTACTAACATGGATCCTATAAATGATACGATGAATGGTATATTTATTCTTTACTATATAATTGTGAATTAATTATTGGATTATAGTTCTTTTCAGTCTTTAATGTCATGAATATTTTCTATGATTATTAATTTACCACCTCAAGCATTTTATATTTAAATATCTAGGAAAATTTATGGTGGAAGGATTTTTGTATCATAGATATATTACTCTTATCCAATAAAAATTTATAGAAATATACTTCCTATAAATAAAGTTATTCATCTTTTTATTATATTAGATATAATGTTTGGGTAGTAATTTGATTTCCTTACATATAATACAAACCAATTTTTGACATAAAGAAACCTCATTTCACAACCAAAATCATCTTGTTATCAAATATCACAGTAACGATGATCATGAACTCCCTTTGGATGAAAATTCAATAATACCGGTCATGGTACCTAAAAATTAAGGAAATATATATTAAAAATATCGATGGAAGTCAACATTGGTGATATTCCTATTATACACGAATATACTGTTGTATTCTCAAATAAACTACCTGGTCTTTATCAAGATCTTGAGGTTAAATTTTTGGTTGAATACATACCTAGATCCATTACTATATCAAAGATTCCTTATAGAATGTCCAATGTTGAGTTATAAGAATTAAATAAGAAACTACAAGAGAGTATAAAAAAGAGTTTTATACACCCTATTACTTCTCTATTGTCTACAATAGCTCTCTTTATAAAAAAGAAGGTTGAATCAGTGTGTATTTTCATGGATTATTGTGAGCATAATAAAATCATGATCAATAACAATTATCCATTTCCCTAAATCAATGATCTATCTGATAAAATTGAAGGAGATAAGTACTTATCATATATTTAACTTTAATATTAATATCATTACTTAAGGGTCAATAGGGAAGATATTTCAAATAGAACATTCTGTATGATGTATGGAAACTGAATTTATAGTGATTTCATTTGGACATATGAATTCTCTCATATATTAATGAATGGAATGAATTCTGTCTTTAGAGACTACCATAATAAATTTTTAGTTATATTTATTTAAGATATTATCATATATTAAAAGATTGAGGATGATCAGGATTGTTATTTTTAGATTGTTTTAGAGATCATGAGAAAGGATAAACAATATTACAAATTTATCAATTTTGGGTTATGGCTATTGAAATTATCATTATTGGGTATTGTAATCACATGAAAGGGAACATCATCATATCCATCAAATATTGAAGTTATCAAGCAATTGAAATAAATAATGATTATAACTGTTATATATATTCTCATTAGGTTAATAGGATATTAATGAAACTCTATGAGAAATTTTTCATGGATATGAAAACCACTAACCATGTTAACATGTACCAGAGTGAATTTCCTTTGGATATAGGAATCTGTAAAATGTTTCAAGGAATTAATGAATAGTTTAGTTCATGAATTTTTACTAACATTTCCCAGAAATAGGGAAGGATTTTTAATATAAAAAGAGGCTTTATTAAAGGCATTATAATGAATTATCATGTACAATGACAATGTAATTTCTTATAGATCTTGTTAATTTGAATCTTCTGAGAAAAATTACATGACAAATGATTTGGATCTAAAACTAGAAATCTTTGATTTAAATATTTTTCATAATTAACTAAATAGAGAAAAGTGATATATATATATAGTGATCACAAGATCATGAAGTATATATTTACATAGAAGTACTTGAATATGAACCAATGAATATGGTTGGAATTGATGAAGGACTATGATTTCTCAATACCTTATGACCCAAGGAAGGGAAAAAGATGGTTGATGCTCTAATAAGGAAAGATCATACTACCTTATCCATGATGAGGGATGAAAAAACCCAATACCCATGGATTTAGAAGGATGAATCTTGAATTGAAAAGAAAATGTGTGAAATCCTATATTTCCCAAATAACATCACAATAATCCATCTAAATAATTATTAAATACTCTGTGAAGGATTATGGAGAGATTTAGAAATAAATGGAAAATATTACGAATTTTAACATTGATAAATAAAGAGTCATAAGGTTTGGAGCCCAGATATTCATTTCATCAAATTCATACTCAAATATGGAACCTTTGGATGATGAACATAACTCATCATTATCTATTTTTCCTGGAATCATGAAGACGTATAGAGACCTAAAGTTGAACATATGGTGGGATATCATTATTATTGAGATATTAAAATATATAATGCAATACATGGTATTCTAGTAAGTTAATTATAAAAAAATAAGGATAATTAGATGATATAACAATTATCCATACTAATATAGAAATACGAGAAAATCACCATTGATTTCTTATCAGGACTCCCCAGGACATCTAATGTCCATAATGTAAATTATGATAAAGTTGATTACATTATTAAGTCAATGATTTTAATTTCCATTATAGAATATTTTCACTGGACTGGATCACCATAATATACATAAGGGAGGTGGTATGGATTTATAGATTACCAATCTCTATTATATGTAATTTAAATATGATGTTTACCTAGAGGTTATGGATAAGTCTTTAGCAAGCATTATAGATAGAGATGAAATTAAATATTTATTATTTCCCATAGATATATGGTTAATTGAATATAAAAATTAAAATTCTTGAGGATATACTAACCTCCTATTAAATGGATTTCCAAGGATATTGGGATTATCAATTTACATATATAGAGACCTTATACCAAAAAAATTTCCACTCTAGAATTCAGATGAAACCACATGAGGATCTGTATGGAAATAGATTAAGGACTATAATATGCAGAGATGAATTTAGAGAGGGGATACTGATAGGGATCGATCTTATCAAATAAATAGAAAAGAATGTTCAATCCATTTAACAATATATGAATGTGGAACAATGTAGAAATAAGAGTTATGTAGATAAATGTTAATGAGATCAAGAGTTTGAAGTTTGTGATAATGTGTTCCAATAGATATCTCCTTCGATGTGGGTTATAAGATTTTGGAGAAAAGGGATCCTGATCCCTAGTCATATCTATCCCTCCAAGATCCTTGATCACATTTGTGTTGCAACTTATCACTTGTAACTCTCTCCAGAACTCTACCAAATACATGATTTGTTTCAAGTATCCCTTTTAAATAACTATATAAAGGACCACTTACATCTTCTAAAATTAGAAGCTATATAATTTGAACATGATCTATGATATTACTAACAATCGATCATGATTTTGGACCGATGATATAAAGTGTTGCAGAACAAGAACACTCACCTAGTTAATGTTTTATGGAAGAATCTTTTGTTTAAGGAAGCTTTGAGAGAACCTAAGGATGTAATGAGACAAAATTATACAAAATTGTTCTTATTCAAGTAATAATTTTTTTAGAATGAAATTCATTTTAAGGGGAATAGAATGTGGCACCACAAGAATTGACATTATATCATTCCTTAAAATAAATATACCATGTTTCATAGATATATCCACACATAAAACATAACTAAAACAAGCTGTGATATATGAATATTAGTAATAAAATTATAATAATAATAATAAATCTAGTAAATATAAAAATATTACTCAACAAAATTTCTTAAATTTAGAAGATAAATAATTAATATAATTTAATATTAAAAAGATAATTATTTTTCAAATAAATATTTTCTAAAGTGTTGTATATTTTATCCCAATAAATTAAATAGAAATTTTTGAATATTTTATTATATATGAAATAATATATTAAAATTCATTATATTATAAAATGATATGAAATAATATTAAGAACAATTAAAAAAAATATTTAAAAAAAAATTATAATAATATTCTTTATTTCTATTTAAAAAAATAATAAAAATTATAATTATAATTTTATAAAATTAACTTATTTTTTAATTTATATTCTCAATATTATATTAAGATTAATTTTTGAGGTTTTTGGAAAATATTAATTTATAGGAAAATATTCTGAAATACAGATTTCACAAATACCAGCACTTTCATGCCTTCATTAGGATATACGAATGAATTAAAAATTTATGAAACACTTTTAATAATTAAAAATTCATTTAATAAGTTATATTATACATTTAAAATATTTTATAAATTTATAAAACCTATCTTTTACAATGTGTATCTCAAGTAATAGTTTATACTAAAAAAGTGTATTTCTTCAATTTTTTTAATTAAATATCCACTTTGGGAAATTAGGTTTTGGATTTCTTGAATGGAAAATAACTATTATTTATTTAAAAATAATCTAATTAATGTTATATAAATAAAAATCATTGATAATTTTATCTTAATAATAAATATTAATCTTAAAAATACATTTTTTTAAAAACATGGTTTTCTTCATTATGCGTGCTAATATTAAATTGTTTTTAACACTCACATAAATATTATTTAATAAACTGGATTTAATTTTTTTAATAATTTAGTATAAATTATTTAATATATCCCATTTTATTTTTAGTCAATGAAATTAAATTACTTGGTTAGAAATTAGTTACCATGACAAAAACCAAAAATGGTAAAAGGAAAAAATCTAAGAGTACAAGACTTAAAAAATTGTTTAAACATGTGTGAAAATGAGTGGTTATGTAAAAACCTAGGAACTTAAAAAATTTATATTTTCCATTTTGGAATTAATTATTTAAATTAATTATAAATTTATAAATAAATAATTTATATTTATTAAAATTAAGGAATTTATGCTAACACAATAGAAACTTGATATTAGGAATATTAACCTAACCATCTGGAATATAAATCTATAAAATATAATAGTAACCTCACATAATAAATTATAAATAAAATTTATCCATCCTATAAATGAAAATATGATATATTTATACCATTTATCTAGTAAATAATTTTTCTGAAAATTATAAACGAAGTGTTGGTATTTTTGCGAGTCATGAAGATTTAATTAAAATTTTATAATTAAACTAATAATTCAAATTAAAATGTTTTTTTTATAAAAATTTATTCATAAATTATTATTATTATTTTCTTATGTTTATAAGATGATTTTATGAGACACTGATTAAATTTTCAAGGTGTTATAAAATGAGTTTCATTTTTAAAGTTGTTATTTTTCAAATTAATTATAATTTTTTTAAAATAAATTTCTCATATTTATAAAATTATTTTGAAAAAATGAAGCTCATTTTTGAATTAAATATGTTGAAAATTTTTTTTGTTGAATATTTGAAATTTTTCTGAAATACTTGAAATTTTTTGGAATAGTGAAATACGATAATTTACGAAATAAGAAAAATACAAGAATTATAGAGTCATGGATGCTATTATAATAGGTTAAATACCCATGGTTAGAACTAAAATGAAAATTTATTATATTTATTCATGATATGAAACACTATTTCTTGTCTTGAGAAAAATAAGAAAATAATGATTAAAATAATGAAAAAACCCCTCTCTCCCCTACTATAAATACAAATCCTCACCCTCTCTTCTCCATAGACATCTCAAGATTTGAAAATTGTCCAAATTATTCTAAATCCTATTCTAAAGACACTACCCCATGTACAAGACCTATTTGTATCACTAACTGGTCAAAACCAAAGGCCTTAAGGAGGTTCTCAAGGAGGATAATTCAAGAGGTAAAAAACTTCTTTCATTTTCTTTTATTTTCTTTTATTTTTTATTCATTTATTATACTCTATTATCCTCAACTTATCCAAGAGGCTTGAAAAATACATTATCTTATATTTAATTGGATTTTATTATGTTTATTAAAAAATTAACCATCAAACTACTTCTCCACTCCCAGTTATTGTAAAAATAAAAACATAGTCCTTGATGTGTCGATTTACCGACCTCGTGGACTATGTGTTTTCAATTTCCATTTCCACCTTAATGGATGGTCATAAAAAAAGTTTTATGGTTGAAAATTATTTTTATTTGTATGATATATCCTCTTTTATGTTTTGTAATTAACATATATACATAATATTAAATTATACAATGAAAGTTTTTTGTGATTATCAACGAACTACCGAAATGGTATAAACAAATATCATTAATTTTTATTATAATGATTCATCATAATATCTGGAAAAAATATTTGTGGTATCATTTAATATTCTGACAACATAAAAATACCATTTCATTCTACATCTATTGTTTCACTTCCTTTTGATAAGAAAATCCATTATGAACTGACCTTGGAAGCCATGTATAGAACGCACCCTAAATACTAGCAATAACAAAATATAATTAATAATTGGGAGGAAATATTTTATAAAATTACAATATAAGGTTTTATAAAAATAAATATATTTATTTAAATTATCAAAGATATTATTTTAACTATTATATAATATGTTTAAACATATTTTATGTAAGAAAAACCTGAGATATGGGAATTCATATCCTAATTTCCATTCTTTGGGTCAACTCTCTACTTCATCAATTATGTGGTACTAATATTTTTTTGAGTAATGGAATTTTGATTTCATTATTTTTTGTTATGTGTATTTATATATTATACCCATATTCAATTCATTTTACTAATTCTTACTTCAAATATATGATATTTGTAAGGGACTTTCCTTAAAAAATACTGTTTTCATTTCATTACCTTTTTAAAGGTATTGATTTATATGATGTAAGTATTCATGTTTTATTATTACGTTATAGTTCTTGAGAGTTGTTTGTGATGAAATCTGATACCTATATCTACCTATAATTCATTGGGTATGTTTGAGTTGCAGGTAGACCATATGGTTACTCCCAGTGTAACTACGATGGTTACCCTATATGGTATCCCTGAGGGTTACATTGTAAGGTAGTTGTGAGGGTTAAAAATCACAAGATAGTTATGAGGATTAAAATATTAATTTAGTAATTCACCAAGTTACCTTTATTTTATTCTTTAAGTCTTCTATTTTCTATTGGAATATCTTGTTTTCACAAAATAACCATAAGATAGAAATTTGGTGAGAAGTATGTCTTTGTGAAAATGAGTTCATAGGATTATATGTATTCATTTACTAATGGGTTCTGTCATTGTTTTTATATCCCATACTAAGATTATTTTTCTCTTCCTATGTTTTAAAATGTTTTCCATGTACTATTAACATGGGTTTCCAGAGCATCATTAGAGGTTCGAGTGTTGGTTTCTTATCTACCCTGATTAGATGGGTTGATACCCCCTTGAATTTATAGGTCATGGTGGGATGTGCCACTAGATTGGTAGTTAGAATGACCAATTGGTTATTGACCATGGAGCTGAACCATATGATGGTAGGTGAGTTTGAATCGAGTACATACATGTATCGATCTATAAATATTTAGGGAATTCCCATGGTTACTATCAAAATGTTCTTGTTTACCTTTTCTACTCCACTCATTTTCTTGTTCAGTATTATTTTATTTTATTTTTAGGTTATCCACGTGTTACATGCTCTGTATTTATGTCTGGAAATTGTTTTTAAAAAAGGAAATTTACAATAAAAATGGGAATTTGGAATGTTTTGTTTTGAAAATGGTAAACCTATGTTTGTTTATTAATATGAGAAAACTTATTTTCACATGTGTATTTCAAACTAGTTTTCGTGGAATTTTTCATGAAAGGAAACATATGGATTTTTTGGTGGTTTCCTACTGCGTTGTAATATGATCACACCCTAAAAGTTCCATTCATGATGGTATACCTGATTTGTGTTACTAATTAGGGTTTTGGGTTTGGATGTGTCTCCTGGTAGGTCATTTTGTGGACGGTGGTGACCATAAGGTCACATAGAGATCCTCTTGGTAGAAATTTGGTTTAATTTTGTTTTATTTTTAGTTTTGTTTTGATTTATTTGTATCTGGATTATTTTTTGTATTTATTTATGATCATTTGTTTTTTATTTCCTCTTTTAAAGTTAGTTTAGTTTATTTATTTGATCCAGGTTTATTTGGATAAATTGTTTCCAGAGCGATTACTTTGATGTCAGACACTATTTTATAGCCTGTGGGGACCGAGAATTCCCTTTGGGTCTTGTTTGAGACCGATTCGGATGTCAGGTTGGATGGAATCCAATAGTGGTTCATAATAAAATTGTATCAAGGATTCCCCTTTCTATTCATAGTTCCAGGTAGTTGGGGATTAGGACTATTAGGACTTGAGAGACAGGTACCTGAAGGATATCATGAACCCTTTATCATTCTTAAGAAGAAGTTTCCAGGGATAGTTCGGTTTTGGATCCCTTTTTTTGTTTTATGGTTTTTTTTATATGAGGAATTATAATAGAGGTAAGCTAATTTAATGCCATTATCTCGTAGGGATTGGTGATCTATGTGGAGTTTGAGTTCATGGTTCATGGTCCTCCTAGTTATTTATGCTTACTTGGGGCATGAACCTTAACCATGTCCCCGAATTAGGCATGACCACTAGTTCCTCATCCTAGGTTTATGTTGTGAGTTGTTTGTTTGGGTTGTTTTTTGTTTGGTGATAGTGGATCCCCAATTGGAAAATTATTAAAAAAAGTTTTTTCACAAGAAAAATAGTTTTTTTGGACGAATAGATTTCAAAGTAGAAATGATTTTTGGCATGAGTTTTGTTGTGAAAATAGAATTTTATGATTTAATAGTATTTTAATTTTAAAATAATTGGAAAAAATGTAGAGGAATAATTTAATTGTGATATTAGAAAATGCTTGGGTTTGATAATAATGTGGTATGTGTTACCATTGGAACTTCTTTTTAATGTTCACATATCTGAGGCTGTGTATGGAGAGTTCATGTTTTCACTTGTTAATTGATGATATAAGAAAAGGTGAATAAACACATATGTTACGGTTCATAAGATACCATTTGTGTGTGTGTTTGAAATTATAATTTTTTTATGGTTTTATAGAAATTATTTTTAAAGGAAAAAAATGATATTGGGAAATGGTGTAGTTTTAAAATGTTGGTATTATTTTGAGGAAGTAGGTTTTTATTTTAGGAAGATGGATTTTGTACTTTAGAAAGTGTCCCCATAAGAAGGTGATCTTGAAATTGAAATAAAAAGGGTGGTTTTTGAAAAGATTAATTTTTTGTTGTACTTATAATGTTTGGTATTTGAGACTTTTATTTGGCTTCAGGAATTATTTCCATTGGTGTTTCAGGTTGATGTTTATTTTGGTTTTATGTTTCTCATTTTGATCCGAATATGAAACCCTGAAATGTCCCCAATGTTTATAATGAGTCTTTCCCCAATTCTAGTTCTTCTTGATCATTTATTATATATTTTAGTGATTGAGGTTCATTAGCGGCACTAGAATGGATAGAGGAACTCGACAATGTCTTCAGATCATTGGAAACTCTCAAAGATGTTAGATTTTGTGCTGTTTGGGGTTTTTTTGAGGGTCTATCTTTGGATGAATTGAAGATTTTTTCTCCACCTTCAATGTATTTTATGATGAAATGGTTTGTTTTTGAGTTATTTTTTATATGATTGTTTATACCTGAGGAGGTGAAAGAAAAGAAAGTGGAAGATATTATGAGTATTCCGAATGGCTAATGAATAATAAATTCCTATGTTGACTACTTCAATGGGGTTGTTCATTCTTTTTTAAGATAACATCATAGGATCAGCTGTAGTATTCCCTTTTAATCACGGGTCTTCTTCCAGAGATTAAGGAGTGAGTCATATCCTCCAAGAATATTTGTTTTGAAAAGTTTTTGGATGAAGTATTCCTAGATGAAGTTGTTTTTTAGAGTGAATGTTGAAAACTTAGTTTCTCATTTTTCTTGTGGAGGTTACCCATCTAGTGATGAATGAATGTGATAGGAACCTATCCTCGTGGTGTCTCCCTTATTCGTTTCATTCTCAAGTTAATCAAACCATTCATTTGTGTGCCACCAGTGTGACCATTTCGGACATTCATATCCATATTGTCATGATCCTTTGAATAATTTCCATCATTGTGGCTATTTGGGTCATCTAGAGATGTTTTTTATAAAAATAATCCTGAAAAATATTTTTTGATCATAGATGTTATGATCTGGCTATGAGGAGGTAAATGCTTCAGTAATAAGGGCTCCAAACATATGGCTTGGAGTGAAGCTTCTGTGCATTCAAGAATTTTCCAGTGGGTGTGGGAAACTATGGTCGAGTTTTTGTGCCTAGTGTCGGGGTTGAGACATTTTAATGTTTCTTTTTTATAATTTTCACTACTGTTGTAGTTTTTATTTATATTTAGGAACCTTTATAGTTTTTTATTTTGAAATTCAAGTGGATATGTCTATCTAAATGTGTCTCTTTAAATCATTTTTTATCTATTCGGAATTCATGAACTTTATGTGGGTTGACCTCGATCTTAATTTTTCTTAAATTGGAGATGCTTGAGTCTTAAGAAATTGATGAATTATGTTTTAGTTTGTGGTTTTGTTTGAGTCCATCCCCTGAGTTCACATTGGCGTACAGGGTTTTTGGTTTGGGTTGGGAGTTCTTGGGGTTACCGGTTGTCCAGGTTTCCTTATAGTGATATTTCTATGTTGGGTCGGTCTGAGGTCATGAAAAAGTGTTAGTTGAGTTCTTATTCTATATAGAACCTTCTAATTTTATCCCATTGTTCCTCCCGTTATCATCTTCTTTAGAATCGGTCTCTTGTGACTTTTGAAGAAAAAGATCTCCCTGAGGATTGTGGTTTCTTTCAATTTTGATCGGACATGGAATCATGTTTTGTTTATCTTTTATCTGGGTGAAGATCTTGGGTAATAAAGTGTTTTTGGGGGGAGAATTTTCACATCCCAACCTCATAATTCCTTTATTTGATTCTTTTCATGGATTCGGATTCTTTTGGTTTCAGTTTGGGTTGAGTCCCCATTTGATTTTTTAGTTTCTATTTGAAAAGTGGGGGTTTTGGACTTTATAGTAGAAGGTGGATGGGTGGAACATAGTTAAGGTAATCCGTGCATATTCTCCCATTTAACTGCACAACTCAAATTTGGTCTTCAGTGGTGAGGCGCATGAGTTTCTCATGGTTTGGGAAAGCATGCGATAACGATGTAGATTGGTTTTGGAACATGACATAGGCATTCAGTACAGTTGGCACACAGTTTGGTAACCATCCATAAATCCCATTCTTGATGAACCTCTTTTCTAGTAGAGGGAACATGGTTAACACATTATTTCCCAAATTTTGTGGCCAAACCGTGCGAGCTACCCAAAATTTTAAAATATTGATATCCCATGTTTTGCCTCCACTATTTTTAGATCCTTTTAGTATTTATTCCCCTTAGATCATTTTTAATGCAAAAAGGGAATCCCCAATTCCTCTCCATTTGATCCCCCTCCTCTATAAATTCCCCTAATTTGAATCTAAGGTGATTTGCAAGGGTTTTGGCAATTTTTATCTTATTTCTGTTCCCCTCTCTTGGTTTGTTTTGGTTTCCTAGATGGGTTATTATTTAGATGAACCCTAGAAGATGGGGTTGATATACTGGGTTGTTCTATTCTAGATCAATGGTGTTTGGATTTTTTACTCGGATAATTTCTCCATTACCATGATTTTTATCACATCCACACTTTATTGAGGTAGGTGTTTCCATCTATTTCCATTTCAATTCATTCCGTTTGATGCTTGGGTATTTGGAAATAATATAGAAATGTATTTTTCATGTTTGTGGAGTGTTTTCATGTAATATTATAGTGTTTTTTTTTGTTGTAAAAAATTGTTTAAATATGTTTCAACAGGGATTCCTTAATCATTTTATATACATATGCACACAAGGTGTTTGTTAAAATATCAATTTTCCTTTAAAATGAAATAGAGTGGCATGAGTGGTGTTTGACCATAGTTATGTTATCATATCATTGTTGGATTTGGAATTTTTTATTGTTTGTGTGAATTGATAACTTTTATGGAATGAATCTCATGTGTGGATGTCTCATTATTTAAAAATCAAGTGATGTATCTTTGAAAAGATGTATTTAGAGTATATTGATGTTCCCTTGTATTGGAAGTGGTATTTACAAAATAAATATATTTTTTGGAAGTTACATTCTTTTTTGATCATTAAAAATATGTCTTATAATTGTGAAAGTATTATTAATCATGGTATTGAAATGGGGTTTTAATGTGAATGTGAATTTTTAAGTGTCTACGCCCATGAAAAAATTTTGTTTGCACATGAGTTCATCTTGTAGGTTTCTAAAATGATTTCATAAGTTCTGAAAGTTGTGAAAAGTGTATTTTCAAACAGATTTTGTGAGTGTACAAACTCGGGAAAGGGGATTTTCCTATGATTTTGTTTCTAATATGTTTTTTCCCAAAGGATAGTTAAGGTACATATGAAACTTAAGATATTCTTTTTATAACTATTTGTGTAAAGGCCTGTTTTACATTGTGCATAAAAGTGGGTTTTAATGTTTTTTTGGATATGGTTTTGTAAATGTATTAGAATTGATAATGTTTAAGGCTTTATTGAAATTTTTACATGTTTTTAGAAATGGATTGAAGGATTATGTTATGTGAAAGTTTGGTTAGAACCTGTGGATGACTTGTTGTGATATGGGCACCCTTGTGGAGGATTTTTCAATTTTGGTTGTCATGTGGGTGGTATCAGTGTTTGGGGTAAGAAAGTGTGGTGGCGACATGTAACTTGAGTCACACGTGTGAGGGGATCCTCCTTTCACCATGTACTATAACCATGGGTTTCCTAGGATTCCTTAAAGGATCTAGTGATGGTTTCTTTCAACCATGATTAAACAGGTTGATACCCCCTTGACATTATAGAGCCTGGTGGGACGTTGTACTATATTTGTAGCTAGAATAGACAGTTGGTTATTGACTATGGAGCTATACCATATGCCGATAGGTGAGTCTAACACGAGTATACCCATGGATTTCTCTAGGGATATTTAGGAAATACCAATGGTTACTATCTGTATGTGCTTTTTTATTTTTCCAGTTGCAGTTAGTATCCTGTTCGGTATTTTTTTTTCATCTTCAGTATAGACTTGTATTACATTTTCCAGAATTATGTTTAGAACATGGTTTCTAAAAATGGAAATATGAATTGAAAATGGGAATATGGCATGTTTTTTTTTAAAATATGGAAATATCTGTTTGTTTATTAAAATAGGAAAAACAAAATTTTATATGTGTATTTCAAACTATGGTTTGTGGAATGTTTCAAGAAAAGAAATTTTTAGATTCTGTGGTGGTTTCCTGGAGAGCTGCTAATTGATCACACCATTGCTGTAAGTAGAACTGAGTTTTTTTCTGGTGCATGTTTTTAGTTTAGATGTGTCTCATAGCTGGTTTGTTTGTGGATTGTGGTGACCATGAGGACACATGGATGTCATGTTGGTAATAGATTGGTTTTGTTTTGTTTTAGTGTCATTTTTTTTCATTTTCATTTTTATTTAGATCAATTTTTGTTTTTGTTTATGATCATTCATTGGTTATTACTATGTGATCAGTTGGTTTATTTTATTTTTTTGATCTTGGATGAATGGGATAAATCATTCTCATAGTGATTACATTGATGTTGGACACCAGTTTCTAGCCTATGGAGATCAGAAACACCCTTTATGTATTGTCTCGGGCTAGGACAAAATTCAGGTTGGATGGAATCCTTGATTGGTTTGTGACATATCATGTAAGGGTCTCATGGTCTACACATTCACCAATATTTTATTCATGTCAAGAAAGGGTATCAGGAGTTACAAATATACCACATGTGAATCACACAATAAAATTTAATATAATGTCCCCAAATAGTAATGACTACCTACATTAAGAGTATCAACACCAAACACCATGAATTTCTATCAAGATCAATCCAACAAAAGGAATTTCCTATAAATAATCCCAATTCATCTCAGGTAGGATTAAATAATCAATATCTATGAAGGAAAATATGATAAGGAATTCAGTTCATTTATACTTACCCAATGATAACCACTATCACTAATGGATTTAGAACCAATCAAGAGAGAGAGAAGATATCAATATATCTATGATTTGATCTTACAATAACCAAAAATTCACTATTATATCACATATGGATCTATATATCTATCCATAAATTCATTTGTATATAATTCATTCTAATATTAATATGGAATTTTGGTTAGAATGGATTAAAAATTCCATATTGAAGCTACTATATCAATCATATCATCAACTAGTGAAGGAGAATAAAAAATCAATAAAGTTTTTACTAGCGAGGGACCCTCCATTTATTTTTGTTGATTGAGGGTCTATCCAAGTGAGGGAGGTATGAAATAAGGTATTCCAAGGGAAATTATGGGGGGGGGGGGCATTCTTAAATTTCCTACGAGAAACCACTATTAGGATGATGAAACCAGTATCTAGTCGGTGTATTTACTTGTGATAGATTGTAGCTTTTAAAAGAACATAGGGCCACTTCTTGCATGATGGTACTTCACTAGCTTGTTGGGGGAACCTAGGTGGATCATTAGGCTTCTTCAACTCCCATCGTCTAGCCAATTGAATTGAACTAGCTAGCTAGTGGAACCAAAAAATCTCAAATGCTGTTTTTTGGTGCCAAAAAACCTTAAGAATCTGATTCTCGATCCCTAGACACTAATAAAATTTATAAAAATAGGTTAAAATCCAATAAATATACATCAAGGTAGAATAAATTTTATGTTGAAATTTAAGTACATTATAAATATCCCCCACTAATGACTTATTTTCATCAAGAGGTGTCTTTAGAGTTCTTCTTAAAAAACCTGTGACATTAATCCTTAACATCTAATTCACAATCTTAAGTCTCCTCTAAGATTCACCCATGCCACCAAAAACCTCAAACAAGTGTCACCATCTTTTCCCATTAATTTTTCTCTCTCCGATCATCAATATAATGTTGTCTCTCAACAAATTATGTATCATGGTGAAACTAAATATATATTATTTGATCAGATTCCCAAGATTAGACTCATACTTCCAAAGATGAGGCACATGGAACACATTTTCCATACAATGATATCATATAATATGATCTAGTTGTCAAGAAATTATCCTGATTCATTAGATAATATAGAATGGTCCCATAAAATATGGTACCAACTATAAATATTTCAAAACAAATAGTCTCACCAACTGAGGTGTCACCAACAAGAAATATCAATCACCCAAAGAAAAATCCTAGGGTAATTTCCTACTGTCAACATATAGACACCACTTACTCTGAGTGGTCACCAACCACTTTCAAATCTACAACACCCACTTAGAGATCTCCTACAACAAACTTGACCCATCGATAATTGACTCACCTACCTCATGCCACTATAGTGGTGAATGAAAAGGCTATCCATAGAGAACCTAAAAATAGTCCATCTATATTTAATAATGAAAAATATTATTACATAAAATTTCTTCCATGTCAAGGTGATAATCCCATACTGCACCAATATTCCAAAATGCATTTCCAGACCATATATTCTAAAATATGTATCATCCATTCCTACTGTTTGTCACTGGATAGTTCATAACAAATTATTCAGATGAAATGATCATCTCCCTCACACCATGGGGGGTATCACCTTACACCTCGGTTATACTCTAATGCTCGTGTCTTGTAGTTCAAGCCTCACCAACTTACTCTACTGTGGAATTTCAACAACTGGTATGGATGACCCTTAACCTTATGGTCATCAGACTCACTGATTGCATTCAATGTAACCCCTAAACTACCAATCATAATATATTTCGGAATTTTAAAAACTATCACAACACATATAAATATACAATCATGTATGATCCATTTAACCAACCTATTCCCTTTTGTAACTATTTTCACCATCTATGAGACATCCTGAAATCAAATAATTTCATAACACCACTTTTCTAAAACCTTACTACTTAGTTGTAGCACCTCAAGGGTTTACCTTACAAAATAATTTTCTATATACCTAGAAACATTTTCCAAGTTTCTAATCACATAAAATATAAATGAACTTGCTGATGTCAAACTCTATATAACATAGTTCAAATTTTGAACTAATATAGGTAGAAAGTCTTTAACTACTAATCAGTTAAATTATTTCTCAAACTCATCCTTGAACTACTTATAAGGTATCAAAGAACTCGTTGTCACACTCTATAAAACTTACACATCACCTAAAAATAGAAATTCTTTATCCCATAATAACTATTTACCATCACATAATAGTCTTAATACATCTAAAACACCATACTATTCACCTATAATTTCAATTTTACCTCTCTTTATACTCTAGTAAAGGGGAAAACACCACTTTCATATCCTATAAGGTCTTTAAATCTTGATCTTCTATATATGTAGTCCAAAAACAATAACTTAAAAGTGAAACCATCATCATTAATATGCTTTTATCTTGAATCTTACACCTCACTTTCTCATCCAATGAAGGGATTCACAATTCTCTCTAGATTTACATAGGCCCCTTCATTATAGGACATTTCTCCTCTTCCTCTAAAGAGAGCCACTGAGCCATCACATGGAAAATCCATATGAAAAACATGTCAACAAATTCTATAAAAATACATTAACGGGAGTTTATTCAACAAAACACAAATTTTTAACATGTACACTCTGTCCAATCACATATAATATAAACCATTCCCTTCAGCTAAAATTCACATCATGTATATCAAGCATGAGGCATTAAAATGGTCTCACATGTACATCACAATATCAATCTAGTTTTAAAGTAATGAACAATACTATCAAAATCTAGGTTCTGGATACAAATAATTTATTCCATTTTAAAAATATCATTTCAAATAACACATTTAACTAAAAAATCTATCAAACTATATTCAAACCATTTGAAAAACACAAATCACCCTTTTACTTGAGAATCAATTTAAATCACACATTTATTTTCACCCAATTCTGGGATGCGATGGGATTAAATACCATTTTAAAATACCAATTTCCTTCATTTAAATATTTTTAGAAAATTAAACTATTTTAATATTTTTAATCCATTCTATTAAAACGCAACACTTTATAGATTTCATGCCACAAGTGAGGCAAAATACCAATTAAAATTTCTAATTTTATTAAAAAATGAGCCATTAAAAAATTTCACTATAACTCTAAATTTAAAAATATCTTTAAAAACCAAATTAATTATAAAAAAATCAATAGATTTTATTTCAAGTAAATTTCCTCCTTTAAAATCACTAAAAAGGATCAACAAACAAAAGGCATTCCAAGGTAAAGAGCACAAAAAATATATAGTACCTATTCAAGGAACATGTTTATAACTATAATACCTATATGTTAGTCATCGTAACACATAAATATAAAACATTATAACATTATTTGGTTAAAATAACTTACTATTTTAAATAATATATTCATAAGCACAACACAAAGATTATAATTTCACATAATTATATAAACTTATATCTAACAGATGCTATTATATAGAAGACATGGGTACCTATGTTTCAACTCATGATGTATGACTGAAACCAAATACCATATACTATAATATAGAAAATCATGTACATCACTCAAGGTGAAATATATAAATTGTAAAATCTCAAATGATAACATCAATCCCATTACTGGTAACTCGGAAGTCCATAACTTATGAGTTGTCTAAGAATATATGTGTCTCCCTTACCTGAGTTCTACACAATCTATATACCTTCATCTGTTACAAAAAATTATTAAGAATAAAATAAAAGGAAACCTCCTATGATACAACTTTGTATCACCCTGAACCAAATCATTGGTTCCAAGATAAAGGGCCAAAATACAACATGCATGCCTCCCCATACGCAACATGATACTAACTAGAAGTGGGTGTCTGAAAGATGTAGTGAGGTGACTATTCCTAGAGTAATAATAACCATACATCGTAAATATAGTATAACATAAGTAAATACCTTAATAACAATGCCATGAAAACAGAAATGATAATGAAAAAGAATAATAAATTGAAAAAATTACATACGATAAACCATGGGATCCCCAATGGGGTAGATAAAACAATTTATGAATATATGAGAAAATAAAATAAATACAAAAAAATAAATGGCTGTAATCCATATTGATATCTCCCCTTTAGTTTAAGATATACCTACTGAATTTCCTATCTAATTTCCCTTCCTCTTAGGAAAATCCTTGACCATAAAATCTACATGCGCATCGAAATGCCTATGTAGGGTGTGAGTATAAAACTAGTAGGATAAAAAAATTATTCTTCTTTAACATAAGAAAAATAGTATAAAATGTGAATTATATTATGATAACATTATTTATTAACTAAAAAATCATGTTTATAGTCATTTTGTATCATTTAGGCTTCAACAAACCCTTGCTCTACCTGCCTCGACTACAAAATGGAAGGGTGTTCAAAAATTATAATTACATGTTTTAGACCAAGAAATATTGTACATACACCAAATCAAAATATTATAACAACTATTTTATATCCACATTTGACATATATGGGAAATTTTCATGCCTGTACTTTAGGGAAATTCATGATTTCCACATGTTAACCCAATTCATGGCTCTTGAGAAAGCAAAATTTAAACATATCGAACCAATATCAAGTAATGGGACAACCAAATCTACAAAAATCAATACCATATCATGATATGGGGTATGATATATTACCAAAATTCCTATCTGAAGGTAAAATCAAAACCATCATTGTATAACGATGATACTCCTCCAGTAAGTGGATAAATAGTCAACTAGACCAACCATATACCTTAACAATTTACATAGAGAAACAATTCATGCATCCATACATAAGACATAATAATGAAAGAAATAATCATGTCATATCATGAAAGGCTCAATAACACACATTCAACCACATGTGAATCATATCAAGAATTGGGCTCATATCTACAAACACACCCATGAGAATAATATCAAGCAAGGTTCGCACGAGATGCACCCCCACCCACCCACCCATAGTGAATTATATCAAGAAAGGGTCGCATCACTGCACCCACACCCACAAGTGAATCACATCAAGAACTGGCATCATGAGTTACAAATAAAAACCCAAAAGAAAATCATATGAATTAATAGTCTCACAGTCTACAGAAACACACATAAAAAAATGAATCACAATAAAAAATTTCATAAAAAGGCTTTAAATTATAAGGAGTTCCTAACTTAATATTATTGACACCAAGTATCAATAACTTCTATCCAAATCAAAAAATGTGAAGTTAATTACCTATAAAAATACTAATTCATCACAAGAGGGTTTATAAAGTAATATCAAATAATAAAAACATAATAAGGTCCGGAATTCTCTTAGACTTACTCTCCATCACCAATGAATCTAGATCTGATCAAGATTGTGAGAGAAACAACCTCCATAGTTCTTGGAATAAATCCTTAAAAAATCTAAGAATTATTTATTAGATTATAGAGTTAAATATAGATATGTCCATAATAGCCTATAAATGTGATTCATCCTAATAGAAATAGGGGATTGTGGTTAGAATAGACTAAATTTACCATATAGAGGCCATTAATTTGATCAGGTTTTAAAATGATTATGGAGAGGGAAGTAGGGAACCAAATTTCCCAAGAGAGGTACCATTCATTCATTTTGGCCAAACAAGGGTTGATATAAGTAAGTTAGTTCTAAAATAGGGGAATTATAGGGGAATAATAGGGGAATTATAGGGTCTCCCCTACTTAAATTTACACATAGGATCTTTTATCATGTGGGTGAGCCTCATGGTCATGCTGGTTGCTCTACTAAGGGGACTGTGGGCCTCATTGGATAGCCGGTAGATCCAGAAAAATCTTGGGGATACTATATCTTCCACGAGAGCGGGGGTTTTACTAAGTCAGCCAGATTTTGGCATCTAGAAGGATCTATGGGATGATTTAACCATAATCAATTTTGTAATGGCATTGGTCTGACTAGTCGATGGCACCGTAGTAGCTCCGACATTTCTTGTTGGTTCCACAACTCCTCAGTCCCTTGATTACTCATTTCGAAACACCTCTAACATTTTTCATTATAGGTCTAAATCCAATAAAGTTATAAGAAACTCGAATAAATTTTATAATGAAATTTTATGGATTTACAAGAATCATATAATAACCTATATGACCACAATTCATGTTGTGTAATCATGTATTGAGTTCACATAAGAATAATTATAAAGTTCTGTGTAAATATTATATTAACCACTGTATGAATCAGAAAAGATAGTAGAGGCTTGCGATATGTCTTCATAAAGGTGGTACATGCCCCAAACACCCCACAGAAAACATTAGACAACCCACAAACATATCTTTGTAAGAATTATATGTACTTAAAGTTGAGGGTTCATGATACCACATCAGCATTCATGTAATCAATTAAAGGTATCCACATGGGTTATAATATTCTTTATATTTCAATCAAAATCATGGAAAGAAAAATGAGTATTTTTAGGAAGAGAGGATCTCCAATATAGTTGAATCTATTAGGAAGAAGGAAACTTTCTTAATGAATTTAAAAATTAATGATCATAAAGGTTTAACCATGGCCAAAGAAAAATTAAACTGAGGATATATATAAGATAAAAATTAATTTAAAGGGAGGTATAGTTTTATTATTGATTATTTTTGTACTTTATCGTATTTATGTTTTATATTCATAGTTTTTTAGATGTTTAATATCTTATTCATCCTCATTTGACCATGTTACCATTAAAATTTATGGGTAAAATTTGAGTGATTAAGGAAGCGAAGAAGATCCATTATAATTATTGAGTCATTTAATTGATGAATAAAACAATATTCTATTGATTAATTTATATTTCTAATGAAATATTGATAATTTTAATACAATCATGTTTAAGGATTTACTTTTTTGACTAATTATGTTGATAACTTGTAATATCCATCCAATCAGTGTAGTATTTTTATGAAGGAACAAGTTTCTTTTAGTGGTGACTGTTTAACAATTTTTGGAATGTGTGTGAAGGTATTAGTTACATATGAATTACCCATGAAAACCAATACCTGATTCAGTATTACCATGGTAGTTTAGTGTTGGTTTACTATTTTGGAATGTTTGATAATTTTCACACATATAGGAAAGTGGGATGACTATGTAGTAATCACAGTTAGATCAATCTCGATGATAACCTTTAACCTCAGATGTTTGAGGAATCAATTGAGGGATATTTCATTTATCAATTAATATAAATATAATTAAAAAACATTAACGGTATTATAATATTGTAAATGGAAATCCATCCCTGAACCAATCACATTATATATCATTCTTATTTTCTTATCCCTTTCCTCACAGATTTATATTTTATTTAAAACCAAATAATTTTTAAAGAAACCCTCTTTTTTCTTAGGTGATAAATAATTTTAGGGAACCTCTATCTATATACAATTCTAGGGTTACCACTAGTACAACATTTAACCTAGGAAATAAATGTTTTTTCCTCACCCCATGATAGTAACATGTGAAAACATGACACTCTTTTTATAGAGGTAATGCTAAAATTTAAATTTTAATTTGCACCACTAGTTCTTCTAAAAATGAACTTTAATATTTTAATCTTTTAATATAATGATATATACTAATTAAACATAGAAATATATAATTAAAATCTGAATTTTGGGTTTTTATATTTCTAGACTCATGTGAAACTTATAGTGTTAATATTAATCCCTAAAACATGGTAGTCAACCCAAACTATCCATTAAGATATATGGGCACACCTTAATTCATCAATTAGAATAATAAAATTTCTATTTCTACTTTAAAGAATGATTTTGAGGTACAGAATTGTCTAATGAAATTTATAATAATGTTCCATAGTAATTTAAGTGAACATACCAAAAAAAAATCATAGATATCACATTGGTATACATTAAACTGAAGCCAAGAGGAGTGGTAGAAAATAAGTAAAGTTGAGGGTATTCCCATTTTCACATAACATAGTATCCAAGGAATGGTTTTAAAATATGTAACCTGGTGAAGTTTTGGAATATTTTAACCTAAAAAAATCCATCATTCATACATTCTTACTAAAATATAAATTACATCCATTTTGATGGAGTTCTATTTAATTAGAAAAGCTTTTAGAGAGACTCTATTTGAGTATTGGGAGCTGTTTAAGAACCTAAGTGCTAGTTACTGAAATATAGTTCTAAAAGAGAATAAATTACTTGTGTTATATTATAAATATGTGAATGAAAATGATAAACACATTATATATGAATAATTTAGAGGTTCTTTGATAGATAAACCACCAATAAAAAATATGAGATTCATTAAGAAGATAGCATAAAACTAACCATAGTTTAGAAAAAGATGTTGTAATACCATAGGTATTCATGATGTTATATCTTATAACTAATATATACATTACATTAATATAAAAAAATAAATAGATAACCATCATATTTCAAAAAAATATAATTTAAAGATAATAGTGAATAATAAGAAGCATCCAAGGTATGAAGTTTATGTTCTTCCCATCCCCATTTAACTGACTAATGTTTTAAGGTGCATGGAACTTAGAACTATTTAGTAGCCATCTTTAAAAGGCTAATTCAATATCCCAATGAATGATAGAGAGATAATTAAAAATAAAATTATGGATTTGTAAATCAATAAAACCATGATAGTCCACCTATATAAAACCAACACTAATAATAACTCCCTTACTAAAAACCTTACAAGAAAGTTCCACCACTCTAGAAACCATACAGATAATCTCATAATCAAAACACCGATCGACCAAACCCTTTCCAAACAAAAATATGTTTATCATCAATAAAATAGTGTTAGAGGCCTTATATAGTATCTACAAATACAGAATACCAAAGAAGTATGGAATGAAGTGAAGAAATTGAAAATTGAACCCGGTAGTTTGGTGAATGTATTTTTATGAAAATCCAAGTAGGATTATATCCCAATCAGTCCCAAATATGAATGTAAATTTGAGTATGGTGGCTATAAGAAGTGTAAATGAAGTTAAATCATCATCCCCACTTGAACAAGAGTATACTAATACCAAAAGTGAATAACGTAAAGATGAATATTCCCTGATGATTCGAAAAAACAATCCCCAAGAATAAGAAGAAAAATAGAAGGAAGATAAGTTTAGTATAAGTATAAAGAAACAAGAAGCACCCTTATAGAGGTATACAATGGGGAAGAAAGACCTTCTACTCCCATTCCCATTAGAAATTATACAATAAAAAAATAATTACGAATGATAACATTAAAGATAAATTATGAAAGTATTATAGAAAGTTGAGAAAAATATTTCCATTATGGAATCACTCAAACAAATAAAAAAGTATGTTATTTTTATTATGTTTATTTTCAATAAAAGGAAATTCATCAAAGGGAATTAGTGTGTAGACTTGATAAAAAGTGTATTAGATTTAATAACATCTTAAGTACCTATATTGTGTCAAGATCCAAATACATTTTCTATCCCTTTCACCATGGGTTATTTAAATATTTCAAAGGATTTATTTTCAGTAGCTATTTCTACAAATGTTTCTACCCAAATAAGTTTTTTACTTCTTTGTAAATGGGAGAACTAAAACACAATAGAATAGTTATATAACTAGAATATAGATACATTACCATGCTTGTGGGTATCTTGAATGATATTATAGTTATATTGTAGAATTTTATATTCCATTATGAATTTTATGTGCTAAACATAGATGAATATAGAACACCAACCCACTCATCCATCATTTTGGTCATACCATTATTAAAGAAATCCAATAAAATCATCAAGGTGGGTGAAGGAACACTCACCATTGATTTTGGAGACAACATAATAAATATTAACATTTTTTACTCTTTAAGGCACCCTTGAGTGGATTATTACCTTCTTATACTTTACCACATTATAATGTTCAATCCTAGTGAAGATACAAATATATTTCCTAACATCTCAGATTTATTGAAACATGTAGTTACTGATTCGTATATGGAGAATGAATATGTTTAGGAAACTGAAAAAACTGGTTAAAATTTGGAGAAAAGGGGGCCTATAGATTATTTTATAGATTTTACTATTTATTATCTTATATATGATATCATATGATGTAAATCCATTCTAGGGATGTGGGAAACCCAAATTTAATCTCATCCTTATAAAATACATTAAATTTGGAATTAAAAATATTTTTTGTTGATTTGATATATTTTACCTAATGGAATGAAATAAATTACCACATTTAATTGATAATGACATTTCTAAAATGTAATAAGATAAATTTATTCAACTTGTGAGTGAAAACATCTAAGAAATATGACAACGATTATGTCATATTCTAGGAATTAGTTCCAAAATTTCCATGTATTGGATTTTACTTGAGGAAAATTATAGACCTATTAAATATCCATAAAGGATGCTGAATCCTACTAATTATGTATGCTGATAATAGGGAAATAAATTATATTTCAGAAAAATAAATCATTTACCTAATTTTAGACTCACAATGGATCCAACCTATTCATATTGTTCCAAAACATCTATATTTTCCATTGTGAAGAATAAGAAAAATCATTTGATTCCTATTAGAATTTAGAATAGTTCGAGAGTTTGAATAGACTATAAATAGTTAAATCTAGTCACTAGGAAATATTATTTCCCCTCCCATTAATTGATCATAATATATAGATATTGGTAGGGATAACTCACTATTGTTTTCTAGATAGAATTAAAAGTTACTATTATGTCCTCATTGCTTCAATGGATTAAGAGAAAAAAACCATTATAAGTCTCTTTGGATCCCTTTATTACAGGTTGATCCCATTTGGATTTTGAAATTATGTAGGTAGATTTCATAGGTGTATGTTATGTATTTTTTATATAATCTTGAAGACAAATTTTAGGAACTTTTTGATTACTTCACATTTTTTAGATTTACTTTTTACCATTTCTTTAAAAATCTGGAAAATGTTTGGAAGTTATGTATTGAAAAGAATATTGTTTTAAAATTTTAATGGTGTTACTTCATGCTAGAAATAATACTATTCCCTTATAATTTTATTTCATAAAAAATAATTAGGTTAGATTAATAAATAATTAAAGCAATAAATTATTTACTTTATCAAAATTATGTGAATAATGGTATATCTTTCCATGGAATTGTGGAATTTTATAGGAGTTTTATCAATGTTTTCTATAATATTTCCCTTCCCTATTCAGGTTTAATTTTTAAAGATACAAAATTTGATTTTGATACTAATTTCATGGAATTATTTTATGAATTAAAGGGTAAAATAATGACATTGCTAGTGTTGTATCCAATAAATTTGGAATATCCCATAAATATCATGTGTGATGATTCTAACCAATATATGGGAGTAGTATTTCATATATTATGAATGAAAAAAATGAAGTGATTATATAGGAATTAAGGGAACTATATTCAACCAAAAATAAACAACAAAACCACAAAAAACATTTCTAGTAGGTTTTGTTTAATAAGAAAAATAAAAATATTATTTTCACAGAACTAATGTTAATGTGTTTTGTGAACATTTTGTACATAAATACTTAATGAAAAAGGCTGAAGAAAAAACCACAATGGTTATATGGATAATTTAAAATTATAAATTTAATGTTTAGATCAAAGACTAAAAGGTATATGAGAACTGTGTGATTAATAGCCCAAAAAGATTACACAACAAAATATAAGATGAGATTCTAGAATAAAAACTAGTGAATGATCACATTTCAAGATAAAAATTATACTTAATTGAAGGATATTTACCTTATTATATCAATATTGTCAAATATTTGGTAACTTCTTATGTTCGATACAAATTGAACCCCCAAAAAATTCAATGTTTTAAATATGAATCATTATTTTACATTTTGGAAAATCCAATTCTTTCTAAAATTTTTACTGAAAAATTTATAAGAATATGATTTCTTGAGATATAAATTTAATATTTTTCTAATTTGTGTCCTAACCTTGCATTTCAAAGACACTCTGGATTCAAAAGGATGAATAAGAAAATTTTAAAATCAAAAATTTATTGTAATATTTTTAAAAATATTCACTTTAATATTGTAAGATATTATATAAATATAAATTCAAAAAAACATGTCTAAAATAAAATAAATAACCCCAAAACAAGTTATCATTTTTGAAATTTTTAATGTGTGAGGAATAGATTTCACTAGGCCTATTCCTATTCCTTTTAGAAAAAAAATCATGTTTATTAATATATTTTTAATCTAAATTTGAGTAATTTGTGGTCATTAAGATAGATGATAGTAAATATGAGTTTCCTTTTTTCATGACTAACATTTTTATTAAGGTTTGGTGTCCAAATATCCATCATCAATGACCAATGAACCTATTTTTATCATAGCAGCATGGAACCTTTAATGAGGAAGTACGAAGTGAACCAAATGTTATCTACACCCTTCCATACCCAAAAAAATCAAACGTGAAGTTTTCAATAGGGATATCCATTATATTTTAAAGAATAATATTTAAACTAAATAGGAAGGACTGGAGTCAATCTTTGTAAGACATATTATGGTATTATTATACTTCCTACAAAACCCTTGATTGGAACGAGTCTATACATGTGGATTTATGGAAAGAGATGTTACCTACCTTTTGAATTGAAACATAAGGCATATTGGGATGTCTAAGAGAGGAATATGGACTCAATTTTTCTTAAATGAAACAAAACTACAATTTTAGGAGTTAGAATAAATCAAAAGGAAATATTTTTAGAAATATATAATTTAAAATGAATGAAATCAAGTAGATCATGAAAATTAATTTGGAAAAAAATAATTTCATCTAAGGGACCAAGTGATGTTATAAAACTCAATAATTAAGTTGATGTATTTTAAAATTCATTATATAATGAAGTATTTATTTTTAGTTTCTAATGTATACACATTTGGTGCTATATAGATCCCTAAGGAAGGTAATAGGAACCAATAAATGTTAATGGGATCTGGATAAATAAATTTCATGACAATTTAACCCAATAAATAATAGAGGAACTAACAATCCTCTAACTTGATAATGTTTTAGATAAATAAAATATAATGTGAATGTAACCAAAAATGAATTAAACAATACATTACTCAAATGATTTAAATAGTACATATCAGAAAAAGTCAAACAATTCGAGGACCTAAATGTTTAGTGTATTTTAGATTAACTACATAAACATCTTAATCTAAAATAATTTATTTTATGATTGGAGATGAAGCCTCCTTTTATAATTAAAGAAAATACCGATTTGGAATAGGTATAGGGAGATCCATTATATAGCCCAATGGCCCAAGGCCATGTGCCCTGAATACTAGGATTTAAATCCCATTTTTTTGTTCTGAAAGGGCCCTTTGGTGAATATTAATATATAGTACCCAGGATGCTACGGTACCTACTACAGTACCACTACCACTATAGTTACTTCTATGGTGCCTCCTTCACCACAGTGTCACCACTGTTATTATTCCACCACTACTGTATTACTGCTACAACACCCTACTAGAGTACTGCTACAATACCCCAGAAATTCATCCCTGCCTAGATTTATTCTAAAATAATTTCATTATATTAAAAATACTCTAGACCCACACATATAAATTCCAAATGTTATACTTATCTGGATATCCTGAGGAATGATAAACAGATGAAAGGGGTGAGATCAAATGTTTAGTAAGTGAAACCATATCAAAATGTCATCATGGGTGAGAAAATAATCATATGAGAAAGCATGGATTGGGGAAAAATTTATTATAAAAAAACCTGGAAAATTTACCCTTTTCAATAATCCATTAAATAATGACATGTAATATCGAAATAATAAATATTTTTCCCTAGAAAATTTATATGGAATCATGAGGCATTAAACATGATTCAAGGAGAATAATTATAGTACAATATTATGAAATTAGATAATGTCTTAAACATAATCATAAAAAATATATATTTAGGATACCCACTATGGAATTCATCTAATGTAGGCTTGGTTTACCACCCATGTACCTTTTGGGATTAGGATAATACTCTTATGTATCCTTGGGAATGGTATAAAACGTCCAGTATACCCCTTGAGCTTTGGATGAATCCTCCCATGTAGCATTTGGATTCGGATAAATCCTGTCATACACCCTTTTATTTTGGATAAACCATCCAATGAACCCTTTTGATCTCATGAGACATAAAATTATTCTAATTCATTTTAGGGTGATATGGGACCCCACCCATAAACTTCCATACATATTAGTTTCACTTAAAATAAATCATAAAAATATATTAATGAACCCCTCGAAAAAGTATGAGTTAATTAAACATTCAAAAAAAATCACATTATATAAACATAAAAGTTGATATGATATAAAAAATATCATTTTAAAAATTAAAAATATCATAATAATATATATAAGATGATTGAAGTATCACATTATGATAGATAAATCTTGGAGGTAAAAAATAATTGAAATCAAAAATGTTTTTACTAAAACTTTTAAACATTGTTATAAAAGTTTTACTGAAAATTACATTAAATTTTTTTGTAAAGGTAACGAGATTAATTTTGAAAAAAATATTATTAATATTTTTAGAATAAACATCCTTGAGAATACATATATGTTATAAAACGTGTGGAGGGGACGATAAAAGAATTATTTTAAAAGTATATAAAACCTTTTTAATATCTTGATGTACCAATTTTTGGAAACACACATTGTCAAAAAGATAATGAAATATTTTTTAAATAATTAACAAATTGGGATACAAGGATCCAATCAGAAAAAAACTTGATCTTTCACTCGGGAAATATGAGTATTGGAAATAATTAAAAACCTAGATATAAAAAAATCCATTAAAATTTATATAAATTATTCTTGAAAAAATAAAAAAAAATTTATGAAATAATAGCTTCATAAAGTATAATAAATTTGGTTTAAAACATTATTTTCATATATAATAAAATATAAATACATTATAAAGTCATCATAGGGTAGGATAATTCAATCATTAATGACTATAACTAAAATGGAGTGGTTATAACTCAAGAAAAAGAGTTACATCACGAAATCCACGTAAAACATAAGGAGAATTTAAATAAAAACTTATTTAAATAAGTATTATTAATTTAACTATATTATAAACGAATAAAAGGTATTTCATGATATAATATCTAAAACTCGTAGTATATAAACCTAAATGAAATTAGGTTCATAATATAGAAAAACATATCAAAGAGAGGAATTTTGAGAAGAAAATCATGAAATGGAGGTTAATATATCATGCAATTGATGATATCTTCATATTTTTACGTAATTTTGTAGCGAATACAATATTTTGTAGAAATTATGGTGTAAAAATTCAAAAATTTCCCATATATTTGAAAATGAGAAAAAAATAAACCCCTAGTTTTACTCTTGAATTCCATAGAAGTGATTTATCCTCCTATATAAAAAAAATATATTGATAAATATTTAATAAAAATATTTATACATAAAAATATTTATATTTTTCTTTTATAATCATTATCTATATGTATATTAGTTAATTTTACCAATTTACCCACATCTAATTTTTATTGTTTTAATATTTTTTTACTAGTTTTGTAGGTGTGGTGTCGATATTAATTTTTCTCCGAAATTTCATCTATAAAAGTTCATTAAATGAAATTTAATATATGACCTATAATGATTTATGGAGAATCAATTTCCATTGATGAGTGTTTAATTCTTCATCCCTGAAGATGAAATCAATAGTAAACAGACTTTAGTGATTTTCTTATCCAACAAATGGAGTTTTCTTAATTATCAGGTTAAATTTTAATGGATGCATTGTAGAAAAAAATAATTCTTTAGAAATTTATATCATATTACATCATTAATTATGTTTCATAGTTATCCATGGTATAATTTTGGGGTACTGTTCAAGTAGGTGGTCAAACTAACCCAAACATGAATATACCATGATTAATGGATGATTATGAGGTGATTTAGTTGAAATGTCATTATACCAAATAAATTATGATAAAATTTAGTTTTTAATAGTATGATATATCATAATTGGGATAAATTATAAGAATAAGTAATGAATATGAAAATATTCCATAATAGAGAAAGAATTGTATTCCTTATTCTTAGTTTTCTTGTTTAAGATAGTTAATTTTATAATTATTATTTATCAACAATATTAATAATAGTTTATTATATTTTTATTAAAAGTAAATTATTTATATCCCAAGTATCATATTTATACATTAAAACCATTATCTTGACAATCTATTTAATGTGGTGATAAAATTAAAAAGGGAAATTGATCATTCCATGGAGGTGGTAGTTGACACATGCACATGAATCATGATTTCATTTTTCATAGGAAGGGTAAAAGGAATAATATGGTTTATCAATTAAAAAATAAAAGATTTCATAATTATCATAATTATATTTTAAATTACATTTTTAGAAAAAACTTTTAATGTGGTGAAGTAAAATAAAACATGTTACTTCATGGAGGTGGTAGTCCACACAACACACAATTCATGTTTTCATTTTTCATAATAGAAAAGGTGAGGGTGTTTAATGTTTTTACCCAAATTATAATAACATTCTGGTATAAAAATTATTCTCATGTTTTAATTATAAGATTTAAATTTTTTTTGGAAGAATAAAAGCACATAATGACATTAGAAAGAGGGAGGAGTGGGTAAAAATATATACCATACTACTTGGATTGTATTCTTTGTAAAGGGTATAGAACATTTAATGGATTATATTTTGAGAATAAAATAACCTAATTAAGGTTTATACAAGTTTTTAGTATATGTTATCTCATTAATTTTTAAACTTTTTGAAAGGTCATATGATATATTCTTCTTAGAGTACATAATTTTATTTTACCTACTTACTCTTTTTGTTCTTAATATAGAGGAATATAAAACACCAACCTAGTGACCCATCATTTTAGAATGATTCTCCATAAATAGAGCTATGATAATCATCAATGTGTATGAAGGAAACTCTACCATGATATTTGTAGAAATTGAAATCAAATTTTAAAAATTTTAATATATGAGTATCCCTTCAAAAGATTATTAACTTTCTACACTTTTTAAAATTGAATAGGATAAATGTAATGAAAATATAGATATGTTTTATGAAATATTAGCTTTAGATAAATAATTAATGTCTTAATACCCCCAATGAGAAAAAATATGTTCAATAATCTAAAAAATTATTTATAGTTTGGAGAAATAGGAAAACCCTAAAATATTTAATGTATTTGATTTTTTATTTAGTAACAAGGAAACTTATATTTCATATTATTCATATTAAATCCTTGTTATTCATGTAATAAACACAAATCTTATATTATTATTAGTACGAACCCCAAATCATTGATTAAAACATTTTTCATATTATTTGGAATATGTGTACCTAAGGATAAAGATAAATTAATAATGATAATTTATAATAATTTGTACACAAATTAAGAATACAAATTTATTGATTTTTTAGAGAAAATATGTCTGAAATAGGTAGTATTTTGGGAGATATTCTATGAATTATTTCCAAATCTACATGCAAGGAATTTTAATTGAAAAAAATTAAAGACCTATTATACAACCCTATAAGAGGTTTAATCCCACCAAGATAGATTTTTATTAGAAGTATATAGAGAATATATTAGGGTAAACATTATATTTCTCATTTAATACTCACTTTGGGTTGGCCCGTTAAATTTTTTTACAGAAAATAGGGCTGCTGCTATGAAGAATGATAAAAATGGGTAGATACCTATGATAATTAAATATAGATGGAGTGTTCTCATAGTCTATAAGATGATGAATCAGGTCACAAGGAAATATAATTTCCCTATCCAATTTATAAACAATATTTTTGAGATATTGGTATAGAGAACTCGCTATTGTTTTATGGAGTATTTTTAGGTTAATTTTAGGTTCCCATACCCCTAAAGGGCCAACAAAAGATAACTTGTAAATGTACCTTTTGATCCATTTATTATAGGGGGATTATATTTGGATTGTGTGATGCTATGATTAAATTTTATAGGTATATTAAAGAAATATTTTTAGATTAAATTGAAGACTAATTTATGGTATTAATGGATTACTTAACAATTATTAATTATTTTTTTTATCATTTCTCGAAAAACCAGGAAATAGTTGTGAAAAATTGTATAAAAAATAACAAGGTTCTAAACATTGAAATTTACCTATTCATGGTATAAATTATAATATTTCATGGTCATGTTGTTTTATATAAATTATTTGAGTTTTTTAAATAAAAAAATTTATGTGATATATCCTTTTCCGAATCCAACAATTGTAATACATTTTAAATCTTTTCTTGGAAATTAAAATTTTTAAAAGATGTTCAACAAATAATTTTGTATGATTTTAATTACCCTATATAGGTTACTTTTAAAAGTATAAAATTTTATTTTTATATTAATTATATGGTTAATTTTTATTAATTAAAATGTAAATTAATTTCACTACCAATGATGCCTGCAATAAATTGGGAACAACCTTCAATAAACTTTTTATTTCATATACAATGTAGTAAGAGCAATTTTGTCCCCAAATGTCGGTGTAAAATATAAAGAAATTATAAATTAATCAATTAAACTAAATTAGTCCATGATATAATACCAAAAATATAGAAAAAGTGTTATTTTAGTTATATTTAATTTAGATAAATTCTGATTCTATTTTCTTAAACTAAAGTTATAATTGTTTATGATCATTAATCTCATAGATACATGATAGAAAGGGAAAATAAAAAACCCAATATATTTATATGGATGTTGTTACATTAGGAATTCAATTTTAGGATCCAATACTATAAAGGAGATATTAAATAATTGGATGATCACATAATAATATTGAAGAAATTAGTAGAAGTTGAAATTCTATACCAAGAACTAGTGAGTGATCACATTTCAGTGGAGTATTTGTACTTAATTAATGGAGAGGTACCTTGGTATACTAATATTTCAAAATAATTGGAAACTTCTTAATTATAATCACAGTAATATCCCAAAAAATAAAAAATATTAAATTTGAATCTATATCTTACATCTGGGAAAATCTATATATTTGAAAACATTTCAATGACTATGTAATTATAAGAAGTATACCTTAGAGTGAAATTCAAATCATTTTTCAATTTTTTTCACAACTAATCGTTTAAAAAAGACTTTGGACCCCAAATGAATATGATAAATTTTTTAGAATCATGAAATTATTGTCCCAATTTTTTTAAATATTCACATGAATTTTTTAAAAACTGTGATAAATATCAATTCACAATAAACATAAAAAAAATACTAAAAATTCCTAATTTTTTTTTGAAATTTGCAAAGTGTAGAGTGTAGTTTTCATGGTTACTTTTCCCATGTATATTGGAAACTCTTACATTGTTTTAGAAGTTGTTTATGTATCCAAATCGGTGGAAGATAAGGCCACAAAAACTGATGATACTAATATTGTGTGTTTTTTTTTCAAGAATAACATATTTTATAGGGTTGTAGTTCCAGGATCTATTTTTAGTGATCATGGAATGATTTAGTTTCAAAAGGATCATAGATTCTTTGATGAGTAACTGTGGATTGAACCACATGACATGAACAACCTACCATCACTTAAAAAATGGCCTCACTAAATTTTCTTATGGGGAGATTGAAGGTATTTTAGAAGAAATAGTAAAACCAACATGAAAGACTATAAATAATGCAAAGAAGACACCTTATTAAACATATATTATAATTAGTATAGATAAGATAATTTATGGAAAGATTTTCCAAGTACCTACAGAACTAGAACACAGGTAACACACAGTAGTGAGAGAGAGAAGAAAATGGACCTGGATAATGTAGGAAAAGGAATAAAAATAAAACTATTGGAGTTGGTAAAATTTAGAAGAGAATATTTTTATAATGAATAAATTGAAAAATAAATAAATCAAGTAGCTCATGATAATTTAATCAAACCTAAATACATTTATCTAGGGTACTAATTTCTATTATTAAACTCAAAACTTAAGATGATGCCAGGTAAAATTGATTCTAGTTGGGAAGGCCCATTTTTACTTACTATTGTATAACCCTTTAGTTTTGTGTATGTCACTAATGAAACAAACAATAACATATTAAATATTAATGGTGACATGTTAATAAACACTTTCCCAAATAACTAGTGGAGGGGATCACACTCCTCTAATCTACGTATGTTTGAAAACCACCAGGTTGTCCTTGTCCATAACATTTACTTGCATGTTATGATTCCATTTAAAATATTCTTTATATGTTTTTTCTCTTATAATTTAGTAAGTATAATACATAATTTATGTTGCATGGAGGTAACCTATCTAGTTTAGGTTTTTTAGTTTTGTACTTTCAAATATTTTTTTCTTTTTCAAACTTTGTGGAAATTCAATTTTTTGTGTTTCTTATTAATTTTGGGGTGTTTTTTAGAAATTTTTCTATCAATTTGAATTTCCATTAAAATTTTGAATCTATAAAAATATTTCTAAATTAATATGACCTATTTAATCACATTATATGAATGCAAAATATAAATTGTTTCAAATTATATATTAGGTAGATTTATGAAATTAACAGAATTTATATAATCTCATTCCATGAAATACATTCGTAAATTTTAATTACTTGATTGAGAGTATTTTAAACGAAATTAAATATATTATTTATAAATAGTTTTTTTAGAATATAAATACATTATTTAATGAATACATTTTTAAAAAATATAGTCAAACCTACGAAGAATTGATATAATTTTTCTATAAATGATTAATGCATTATTTTGATCATAAATATCATTTTTATAATGAAATTATATTTGATAATAACATGAAATTGAAACTCTATAGAACAAATAATCTATGAATGACCATTTTAAGTAGCCAAGTTATAAGAAAAAATTTGTATCTATCTCTATTTAGATACTTAATCATGATCTAGCTTGAATTCATGGGTAGGGGGAACAAAAATGAAAAAGATATTATGATAGATTTATTTGAAAAAAGTGAAAAATTAATGGCTATTTTATTATACTTATTTTTTAGAAAACAAACTCTGCGAAATATGAGAATGTAATCTTTACTCATCTATGGCTTATCCTATAAGGATACAACTATTTTGAAGGTAAAAATAATCCTCTTCTCTCAAAAATTTAAATTTTCATTATATTATATACTTAACAAATTAGATTTAATTTATAAAAATTATTTAAAATAGGTAATATAATGTTTTTTATAATAATAATATCTTTTTTGGACAGCCCAAGAATCTTAACTGGAATTTATAGGATGACCAGAGTTAAAATATTCCATGAAGATTCTCAAATTTCTTTAGATTACCTGTAAGATATTCCTGGAATGAAGTAATAAAGATATTATAAGATGGACATATGATACATCAAGATAGAATGAAATTATTTCTAATTAGGGTATATACACATATCTATCCTAATTGAATAATATAATGTACCTCTATACCATTATGTGAATAATAAAATAAAAAATAGTATCCTCCTAAAGGATACAGATAGGAAATGTTTTATACTACTAAAATTTAAAAAGGGTATAATTTGTCCTAATAAATCATAAAGAGAACTAATATGTTTTAATTAAAGAGTAAGAAATTGATAGATCCATTACTAAAGGAAACATAAAATCATGTATTATTCTTCAACTAAGAGCCAAAATTCTAAAATATACCTCTAGTTTTCTCATTTGAACCTACCAAAATAATCCTCATAAAAGCATTGAAAATACCTCATTATGTGTACAAGTAATTGACACATTGGGTTTATGTTGGAATAAGAAGCTTTTTCCCATTCAATTTTCTACACATCCCATGATGCGATCCTCACATAGATAATAAGAGTTGAGTTTGAGTAGAAACATATATCCCTACTTGAAGAAGAAGTTAATTGTATTTCCATGTTCCATATGATTTATCTAATACCAAGTGATGAAGACCCATTAAAAACATTTCCTTTTCTAGTGATGTGGTGGTGAGAATCTATCTCATAGATTAGCCTGTATATTACAATGATTGATGATAAAAGGGTATTGACCCAAAAAGAAACATTTTTAGGGTGCTTTAGGATATTTTTTCCTAAAAAAATCACCCTGGAGTCTGTGACCCATATATAAGGAACAATTTGTTATTAAAGATTCTAATTGAATGGTTTTGGATCTATAATATTCTTAGAAATAAAATTTTATGGTTGTCAGAAGTTAGACATTTTTTTATCCAAACTCACTATCAGGTCACACAACCAACTCCTTCACCCAACTCCTTAATTTTACCAATTACTAAATCATGCACACATATCCTTGTGTAGCCCACTAGAACACCCATATCAGTATGACTTACCTACATACACTACTGGGGTTCCCATGTTTGATGTGAAAGTCAACCCTACACACACTATATATGCCTTTGAGATTCACATAAACATCAAACTTTCCCACCCTACTTGTATACTGAACAATAATCACCCAATGTACGAAATTTTAATATAAATAGAATTTCTAGGCTCATCATTTGATTCTGTTTAAAATAATTATAGATACTCTAATCCACTAATAACCATATTATTGCATCTAGGTCTTTAAATCCTTTTAGTTATCTTATTTAGGATGAAAACTATGGGAAACTAAACAAAAGATAGAGAAATTAATTTATACAAAAGTTTTAAATACTAAGAACCTTTGTGAGAAACCACTTCTTCTTAGTCCATCTACACAAGGTAAAAAGATCCTTACTCAGCCATAAAAATATATGCTACCCATATTAAGGAATCTGTTTTTATCCCCTACTACTATGGTGAAGTCGTATCTATGTCCTATCACATGAATCATCACCTCACCTTAGTTCAACATGGTCACTAATTTAACAAATTATCACATAGGGGATGTTTATGTTTTCCCAATCTAGAAAGAAATACTTTTTTTTCCTTCACTATAGAGAACCCCTTTTCTCCCCAATTTGGGAGAATCCCTTTTTCCTGCTATAGTATCACTTGGAAGAAGACTTCACCAAACCTATAAAAAAAGAAAAATAATTCTCCCCCCATAAAAAGGTACCACAAAACATTGTATCTTCAATGTTAGAGAATATATTCACCCAAATATCATATCGAAAAAACCTATTATCATGGCCACCACTTAAACCACCATACATACATAATCATTTCACTATGTATAACAGAGTGGCCTTCATTTGATCATGTATTCCATTGGTAAATGGTATATACCACTTTTCTAACCTATTTGGTTGGATCCTCAATGATTTCTTAATCATGAATTCCTATAATAAATAGTATATCCACCATAAAGACTTTTTTAGACCACTTTAAGGAGATGAAATGTAATTTGATCACCCTGAAAAGTGTAAAATTGTCACACAATATTGGTGGATTCCTAAGTCCACTCAGTGAGAGAGGTATCCAAAGTTAGTGTAATCCCTATATCTAACCTTATAGTTCCTAGACCAGGAGGGGTCCTCCAATTTTTATCCCCACTTATCAAAAGGTATAAAGATGTTTTGATGGGACTTATACTAGGTGTAATAACCAATATTTTTATAATGTATTTTTTTCCAAAGTAAATTCCTAGTCTTTATAATTAAGTATATATTCCTCCCATGACCATCTCCCTCTTGCATCCATATCCTAACTTTATATACCAATATAAATGAAGATGATATGATGGTCTTCTTCCTCATGTGTAGGACCGAAGATTGTTATTATTAACTATAAAACCAAAAAATGAATTTATATTCACAAATTATACCCTCAATGAATAAGAATCATTTAAATATAATTGTGAACTCCCATATAATGTGCTCAATGATATATTATCTCTTTCTTCTAAAATTGAGTATTAGTCGGGTGAGCATAGATGTGTGAGTTGGTCATTCAATTAGAAAAATTAAAATTACACCAATATAATATTACAATTGGTGTAAGTCCAAAAATCTCTCTTAATTATGGACAATTATCCTCACCAGAAAAGGCCAAAAATAATGATTTTTTGTTATGTGTAATCCCTAATTCTCTATTATAGGGTAGAAACGCAACTTAATTATCTATCATTATATCTTTCAGGTCACAAATGTACTAGTTGTAATAATTTTTAGTAAATATCACCATTAACACATAGAACAAAATTAAACAACATGAAAAATATTCTAGTTTAAGGATACAAAATTTCATGACAATATGATTACTACATGATGTTTAATTTCATGGAATGGTCTTATCACTTTGCCTTAAATGTTCTCATTAAAACTATATTAAATTTGATTATTATCAATAAATGATATATAAGATTACACTCTGAGGTTCAAAACTAGAATCAGTAACTATTTTTATTGACATTCATTGGGATAGGTTCCTCATGATGTGACTTATATCCACCCTCTCAGATCATATTCCCCATGAGTCTAGACATCCTCACTAATTAGTTATTATTCCCTCCAATATATCGTTTTCATCTATTGTGGACATATTGTCTATGTAATATTCTTTACTAATCAATACTCTAGATAAATTCATGCTTTCACCATAGGGGAAAATTATATCTAGATCTTATCACATTTCCCTCCCCATTTCATATGTCATATGTGACCCATAATAATTGTACCATACTTCCTTTAAGGTCAACCAAAAATGGATTCTCATGAAAAAGTCCCACACCAACCATTAATATAATCATTTCACCGAATCTTAATTACCATATAATGTTAAATTAATTTGATATTTCTATTTTATGTGAGAAAAAATGGTGAGACATTTCTTGTTATGTAACAAAAATCTATATGGGTTCTAATTCCTTTCATAAGGATATGTTGGAAGCCATCTTAACAAGTATAATGACAACACCATAAAAACATACTCCTTACCTGAATGGTGATAATATATAGATTTCTTAGCTATGTGTTATTAAACGATATTTTCTTATAATTAAGTATCACCAATCAATAATGAACAAATATGGAGTGCTTCTAATAAATAAAGATATTCACATCAATGAACATTAATGGAAAACAATGGAAAAATGTTTAACAAGTTCCATACCAAGACTTGGGAAAGATGCAATAAATCATATTAAATCTATAATAGAGTCCAAGATTATGAAATAATACCCTCAAAAGGTTTTATGATCTTAAAATACCACCCACTAGACCATCACACATTCTAAAGTATCACTAGAAAACCACACTAGTGACCACCTTCCTTTTGAATGTTGGACCACAGAAATGTAAATACCATAATTTAATGTATGAAGGGGTATGTAAAAGTTTCCAATTTAATAAAATGGTGAAGTTGATATGAATATTTCAACCATTATATCCTTTTAAAACTAAAATTCCAAGCTATTTTTTATGGGTCTCAGTCAAACAAAAGTGGTGAAATAGATGTGATTCATTAAACTGTAAAAGAAATTAGTAAAACATGTCTTTTTTACTTATGATTCTGAATTTATGGGTTTTATTATTCATTTTTTTTGATATTTTAAAATTTGACTGAAAACTCCCTTCTATCCAAATCTATGGCTTTATCACAAGGACAAACAAATGGCTCAACTGTTTCCATAGTTGGGGCCTCATTAAAAAGGAATGAATTATTTCCAACTTTACAAATTTTCTGGTATGTATTAAATACATTAGTTATATAGAACCCTCTTAATGATACTATCATATCACTATATGTTTAATAGTAATCCCTCCCTAATAAGAGGCCCCACCAACTATCCATCCAATTACAGGTGGGGGTGAAGAAATATACAACACTTCTCATCGCCTCGAAAAACATCAAGAGTCTCTCCATTGGGTTTAATAATAAACACCTCCCCTATAATAGGGAGGAAAATCAATATGTAGAATAAATGTTCACTTTGGTTTTGGAATATCCATTTAGGGATTATATAAATAGTTTCCAATACCCGCACTATAAAAAATAAACCTATCAAAAACGTATGGAGAACACCTCCCTGTATATAATTACTCTGGTCACAGAGAACAAAGTGTATAATAGAATTTACAGGGGAGGTTGTCCATAAATCGTAGGTATCAAGAACTTATTACCAATTAAATTTAATAATATCGAAAACCCATTTTAGCAACCACTAGTGAGAAGTTTCATGTCCATGTTCATACCCAAATAGACTTCCAATATATCCTAAAACGACCAGATATACTATATCAGAATATCCTAACAATTGATAGTGGGTGGAAACATATTATAACTTCAACTAATCAAGTTTTCTAGTATAATATTGAATAATATAATGTATCATGCTGGTATATCTCAACTACAATGAGATCCCGACACATATTCTCTCCTCTATATATGATTCCCATCGACATATCCTAATAGAAATTAGTGTAAAACACAAATATCATAACCCTGACCCCAACAAGAAATGGGAAAATATCCATATTATTTATATATAAATCCAACTATATATACTTCCTTCAATTTACAGGAAATAATATATTCCTAATCACATTATATAAAAATTTTATCTTATCCTAAAAGTGGAATAAAAAGATGGTCATTGTAATATACCAATGAGTATTAGAGGGAACACACTTATTCATAAACTCATTTCTAGAGTACATAAATAACATGTTTCAAGATCTAATTAGGAGAAGAAACATATTCTCAATACCATTCAAAAGTTTATTCAATACATTCGTATTAAGAATAAAAAATAGTACTATACACATATTCTCCTTCCAACTAATGCTTATTGACTAACTCAAATGGACACTTCAGGGTAAGACCACGTTTATTCTAATCATATAAAATCACATGAAAATATCCTAATTTAAACAATTGAGTTTCCCAAATATAATCTCATGTATTAATGCCATTGTGCACATCACAAGACCCTATCCACCAAAAAATGACCATTCAAGAGGATGCCTCATTGGGCCATCCCAAAGTATAGGATCAGTCCCATATATGTGACATGTGTAATGCCGGTGTTCTTAAGGACCTAAAAAATCTTTCAATATAGACCAAAAAGTCTACCAAATCTTCATCAAAAGGATAAATCAGCTCTATTTGTGAAGGTTCTCCCCAGAATGACAATACCAGCAACTTCAAAAGTCCTCCCTAAGTACCTATCATTAATATATTCTCTATAGAAATTTCAATGTTGATCATGTTAATTATTCTCAATGGTGAGGGATATATAAATATGCCTAATTTACAAATGATTAGCCACTATGAGATTCATCACCTTTCTACTATCCATACTAATGTTCCCCCCCTAGGGTGTATATTATATGAGTCCTCTCGATGGCTGGAAATTGTGCCATAATGGAATTCCTCACTATAGTGGCATACAATATGAAATTCATCCCCACAAAACACCTCATTTAGAAAAAAGATCCACCCCATTCTAAATAAACTCAATGAAATCCCTCATATCATGAGGCATTCAATAGATTGAGTCTTATTTCATAAATATATTTATCTCTGAGGAGCAATATTATTTCTCAACATTAAGATATTTTGATGCAACAATAATCATTCGCACCACCACTGGTTCACTCATCTTTAAATATAGTGGAGAGGATTCAAACTGACACCACTCCCTTTAGTATGTAAGATAGTAAATGAACACTATGGAAATTTTAGGTGGAGAAACACGAATCACACTAAGCTAAACATTGATATATAATAAATTTATAACATGATTTAATTATAATGTCCACAAATAGTCACATAACCCATGGACTTAAAGGATTAGTGTCTTTGATAATATAAACACTCGAACAATTATTTCTCAAGCTGTGAACATTTCACAATAATATAAATACACTATTAGACCTTCCATGTGAAATAGTCCTCTTCAAAACTATGAGAAGGTAAAACATAATAAGGGGGATCTCTAAAACAAAGTAAGGGATAATATAAAAATCACATAATATTAATACAATTAACATGAGTAAAATAATTAATAAGAAAAAATATCTAATTTAAAAGAAACATAAATCAATAAGTGTTAACCATAAGCATGAAATATGGACATAACAACTCAAATGATAACACTTTTACAATATAATGAATAAAATAAGACATGAATCATATAACATGATCAATTAATTATAGTAATGAAAGTGGCACAAGCATAAATATTGGATTTATTTTCTTTTTGAACCAAGATACCCACTGACCAATTTTAGAATTAAATTGTGAGTATGGATAAAAAGCATAAAAATCACATTTTGAAAGACTGAATACTTGAGAACCGTTCACATAACATATCTATCTTGTGATATATATATTCCTTTACCTAACATATTAGAGGGAGATATAGGACCCACCCATCTCATAATCTTCACATTTATGTTCCACAAAATAAAACAATCATCCCTTCATAAAATATCTCCTAGAAAGAAAATAGGTTTTATGAAATTTCCAAATCAACACATAAAGAACCCTTTGAAATAAAATGATTTTCATAGAAAATAGAAAATTTTAGACATTAAATTAAGATAAGGAACCCATGGAAATAAAATGGGTTTCATAAAACATTAAAATAGGTATAAAATAGAATCATGAACAAAATTATTTGATACTATAAACATGAGTACCCCAAAAACTAAAAACAAGAATAATATTGGGTGAAAAATGAAATGTAACTCCACTATAGATAGATCATTTTAAGATAATTAAAAAAATCACAAATAAAATAACTTTTTTAATATATTTTCATTTTCTTTTTTAAAAAACCATGGTTATGATTCTTTTTTAAAAAGTATCCTTTACTTATAAGAAAAATGAAGAGAAACCCAATTATGGAAATAGTTTTTTTAAAAAATATTTTCTATTGAATTATAAATAAATAATCAATAAGGATAGAATGTCATGGAAACATTATGGTAAAATAATGAAATGTAAAATTCAAAGAAAGAAGATTAAAATACCTAGCCCCTTACCTTTACCCTTCATTTCCATGAATGTTATCTTACTATTTATATCATAAATATGAAGTACTTTATTACATATTCTATAAATTTTTTCATCTACATATATATATATATATTAACATTAATAATATTCATTAATAACAATTATTTTTTTTGTATACGATTGTTTTAATCTCTTTTCAATAATGATTATAAATAACTTTAACAACTTTGTGCATTTTCAATATTTTCGATATCATAAACCATATTTTTATGAGAAGATGTATATTGATATAAAATTAATTATTATGTAATATATTACTTATATTTATTTTATTTTTTATTTAATTCCACATGTTTTTTGAGTATGTTATACAAAAATTGAATTGATAATAGTTTTTTAGTAATCTTACTGAACAAAAAGTAACATTTATAATATGATAAGTACATAATATAATATTCTTATAACCATATAATAATAATTATTTTATTAATATATTATAATAATATTAGTTTTAACATTAATATATTCATCTATAATCATATTTTAAATCATTGTTCATTTAGGTTCTTAAACCGACCAAGACATTAACACACTTCAAGTCGATTGGCTTTTACGATTAAAGAGGTATTTTTCTTGACATAGTATAATTATATCATATTAATAATTATATTATTTTTATTTTCTTTGATGGTGAACTATGTTTTATTATTTTACTAAAATGAATTAAAATATTGATGAAAAATGAAAAAAAATTCTTTATGGAGGTAGTAATCTGCATGTACACACGATTAAAATTCCCATTTCTCAACACATGATAGGGGATGAAGTTGTATATTAAATTAAAATTTTAGGATCATATTGTATAATATATATCATATTTATTAATCATTAAAACCATTAATAAAATTAATGAAAATAGGTAATTAAAAACAAACGACATCTCTTTTTGGAGGTAGTAGTCTGCATGTTACACTAACGACGTAATTTTGTTTTCAAAAGATGATGGAAAGGTATATTTATGGTATTCAGAACTAATATAAAAACATATAATTATACTAATGACACAGAATTCATAAAATTATTATTATGATAAGAAATGTTTAGACTAATATTAAGAATAAATGTTTAAGGGGATATAATACGTACATTAGAATCTTGATTTTTCCCTTGGAAATTTTATTGATGTTAAATGGATTAGGATAACAATGAGTGATTAGAAGATTATGTTTTTGGGATAGGGTTATATGAATATTAAAATGTAATATTTTAAACTAGTAATTATAAGTATAGGTTTATCTGTGAAGGGTGGTAGTGGTATCCTTTTATTAGTGGAGAAAGGATAACTTTTTGAAACAGTCGTCATTTTTCAACAATTCAATGACACTATTCCATGGTCAATGGATCAAAAGTTTATAAATTATTAATTTTAGTGTGTATTGGGGTCCATAAAGGGAAACAATTTTCTTAAAAGTTTTTTAAAATATTTAATAGTGTTTTTACCATTATGTTTTTACATTTTAATTCTATAATTTTAAACTATGATTTTTTTAAATATATGATCTTATATTTTATTCAACATATAAAATAACCCATATAATTTTTTTTGATGGAATATATTTTAACATATATATAATCTAATTCAATTTATAAACATTATAAAACTTACTTTTAAATTAGAACAAATAATTTATATATAAACTATTTTAGTAGAGAAAGACATTTTGACCATTATGAATTCTTAATCTTATTTACTAATGATTATAAATTAAATTAATGTTAATATATTTATTTATGTGTTTATAAATAAAATTATATTCATTATTTAAATTATTTAACTATAATTTATTTGATATAAATTTCTTGATATTAATAAAATTTTATTTTTAAAAGAGTTCTTTCACTTTTATCAGGTTAATTAGAATTAATCTTAACAATCTAAATTTTATATAAAAAATTGAAATTGTACACATTAGATATCATAAAAATTATTTACTAAACTATAATAACAAATTTAATAAATTAAGTTTCTATATATAGAGAAATTATTCTTAATGTTTGGGCATGTAATATAGATAAAACTCGTTTTTTAAGTTTAGTTTTTTGAAAAATAATTCATGATTTGGATATAATTATGAATTAAATTGTTTTAAATGAATTTTGAATAATAATAATTTTTAATGAATTATTTAGTTAACTATAAAATAAATTTAAGACATCATTTTATCATATAAAAATTAATTAAAATAATAGTGAAAATATAGTTTCCATTAAATTACTATATAAATATTCAAATTGGTTTTTATAGGTTTATAAATTTTAAGTATTTTTAAAATTATTTGTTATATTTTATAATATATTATATTGTAGGAAATTATTTTAAAATATTTCACTGTATTCATATAAAAAATAATTTCTTAAAGTGATGACATTAATAAAATGAATATTTTAACAATTCAACTAAAAATTAATTACTTCCAAAAAATATAAAAAATTCTTCTTAAGATAACATGACTATTACAAATCCCCAAATGATTTAATTTTTTTTAAATTTAAATTCTAAATTTTGTAAACATAATGATAAAATAGAATCATGAAATATCATTAAAAATAATTTATTATTTTAAATCATTTATTTGCTTGTTAACTATTATTTTAAAATTAATGTTAATGATAAACATACCAAACATGAAAATTGTACATTTTATAAAAGTCATTTTATGTATAAAGAAAATATTTTATTAGTTACTTAGCTTTATTTATTGTTTTTTTATTTAAAGTTAATTTACTCTTTAATAAATATTTCATAATTATGTTACAATTTTTTATACCTTCTAATTTTACGGCTACCTTATATTAGTCAATATTCAGTTGGTTTTGGTGTTGGTTGGAGGGAATGACATAAAAAAAATATTTAATTAAGGGGGAAAAATTGGGATGTTACATTCTACCCCCTATTATAATTTAATACTTTAAATTTTATTAAATAAAATAAAATATGTCACAACACTTTTCTTTCATCATTTTCATAGGTAACAACGTATCCTCCTAAAACATATGATTTGCCTATATAACTATATCTATATGAGTGGTATTGTTTCATAATAACATATCTATTATATCCAAGATCTCCACATGTTATTATTCAAAGGATAAATAATTTTCTAGTTACACAACTTCTAAGATTAGTACATATGAAGGTTCAAATATGAATATTCTTTATATTGATACATGTAACAAATAATGTACTCATGATTAGTGTGGAGGATTTTATAAGAGATAGTCTACAACCCTTACATGATCAAGGATATTGAAGGGAATTATTTACCTAGATCATAGTTTCCCTTACTTCCCAAAACCCATAGTCTATTATGATAGTGATATTCATAGAAATACCATGTCACTAAATTAAAATTCTTGATTCATTGATGATTTTTGGCACAACTCTTTAGTTAAATTTACTCATTTTTCATCTAATGATGATTTTTTGGACCTTTTCAATCATATAGGTGAATATATAAAGTCTTATCTATTTTATTTCCCAATCTTCATCCCAATAATGTTGGAGTCCAAAATCTCCTCCCATACAGATCCCCATATGGTTTAATTTGGATAATATAATTGAAACTATTAGTATATAAAAACTCTATTAAAGGAATATGTTGATCCAAACATCTATGTGAATACATTGAACAAGATCTCAATATACGTTATTGAGTTTCAATGGTTCTCTCTGATTTAACATCTGTCTGTGGGTGGTAAACAATGGTAAAATTCATTTGCATTCTCAAAACATACTCAGGAATTTTCTAGAATCATATTTAAACCTTAGATCTCAATTACATATAATTGTAATGGGTTATAAATGAATCATAACCAACTATTTAATGTATAATTTCAAGATGATGTAGTGAGAAATCCTCACTAATAGAAATGAAATATGCTGACTTTATAAGGTGATCGACTATAACACATATGGAAATATTTACTTTAGATTTAATGGGGAGTCCTATGATGAAATATATGGTTATTATTTACCATTTATATATAGGTATGTATAGTGACCCTTTCTTTTCATTCATCGACACTACATCACTTTTGAAAAATACTTAATACCTTTCAAAAATACACACCCAAAGACTATATTAGTTTAGTCCCTTTGGAAACTTGGAACACATTCATCTAATTTAGTTAATGATCTTTAAAGTCTCCCATAAATAACTTCCTCATTAGAACCACTAATAAAAACGTTTCTTTATAACACGGGGAAAAGAAACCATAAGAAAAAGGGGGAGATTAGTTAATCAGTATGGGTAAACAATAAAGACATGTGAACATAATCATGAACATAAGTGCATGAGAATATCTTCTTGAAAATAATAAGATCATATAATTCATATCAAAGGTCCTAAAAATGAATCAGGATATAAATATTGTTAGTTAATAAAACATGAATGATAAGGAAATAATGAACATGATCCATGTAAGCAAAACATAAAAATAAAACATAGAATTGTGGTAGGAACATAATAATATAATAATTATTCAATAGTAGTCAAGGAAACACTTCCAATTCCTTCTTAGTAGTATGGGTTCACTTCCCATACCATATTGGTAGTCATGGTTCATTACCATATCCATCCTAGTAGTCACGGTTCAATCCCATAACCATGGTTGGTAGTCAATATTCAATCCCAAGACCATCTTAGCAGAATATGTCTTTCATGTCTATCTAATGAGATATCAATATTTACCTAATGAATAAGAGGGAGATATATGTCTCACCAATCTCGTAATTAAATCATAAATTCATGTTCCAGAAGATCAATAAAAATCATGTCATAAACAATGTAATGGAAGGGGTGTCTTAAAAATGTAATCATATCCTAACTTGTATTAAATATACATGTATAATAATCATTGTATCAAAAGAAGAACTTGTAAAAAGAAGTGGGTTTCTTAAATATAATTCCATCAAAACATATATCACTTTTAGATACAATATGAATTTTATTCTTAAACTATAACAATGTATGTAATCATAGATGGGGATGAATTTTGGAAGATCACTTGGAAAATGAATATTACTTAAAGAGAACATTTTAAAAAATAAAACATTTTCAAAACCCCTTTCTTTGAAACCACTTTAAAATCATATAACGGAATAAGGAAAAAATCATTTAAAAATAGTTCATGAGGAATACATCCTTTTTCTATTTAAATTATATTATTTTCTTAAAATATTGTCAAATTTTAAAAGAAAAAATTTTATTTTAAAATAAAATTTTATGATTGTAAGGGATTATTCATGGAAATAAGGTTCGTATAAGTTAAAAAACACTATTCATATACTTTTGCTAGAAATGTCAAAAATTAACTCGTTAGAAAAATGATAAAATATTCCTTTCAAACTATGTAATAAAATTTCTTACATGGGTAAAAAGTAATTTTAAAAAATTTGAGAATAATAATAAAAATATTTTCGAGTAAATTTTTAAAAAAACAAGGAAATGGAAGATAAATATTTCCATGTATATACTTACATATAAACAATCCCGAATAAACAAATATTGTGAAATTAACCCTTAAAACTTTATAATCAGTAATATCATATTACCCATGAAATTAATAAAATTATATGGATATTGAAATACCATAATAATATAGATATTAATTACAAAATAAATTCATGGTATGTATATACACCACATATAAGAAACAAGAACTGTCTAAGACATGTGCCTCATAGAAGTAAAGGTGAGACAAAAATCCATTAACTTTTGTTTGATTTCCTCCATAAATTCCTAAGAATACTGTATGGTGGTTTTAAGCATATTATTAACTTAAAACAGAATGATAATAGTTTTTATGATATCATATATAATCCATTTATGACTTTAAATTACCTATTTATTAACAATTCCAACATAAATAAATGTTTCAGGTAATAAAATTATTATTTACCATATATGTTATGACTAGAAATTCTTGATCTTTTCTTCATCATGATTTAATTATTTTTAAAATTTAAAGCAAGAGTTATATATGATATATATTTATTATAAAAATATCTGTATAGGATGTATATATATATATGAAATGTAATACACCGTTAATAGAGACGATAAACCGTACGTACATATGAACACTGTTTCTGTTTTCTTATTGTAGTGAATGTAAGAAGGTAAATAATATATATATATATATTATTAAAGTAGAATTATTATGACATATATTTCATATTTATCCATTATATACATTTTTATAGTCATTATTGAAATGGTTAATGTGGAAGATGAATCTCATCGTTTCATGGAGAAGTTAGTTCGTACGTACGCATGACCGAGGATATCATTCCCTTAATTTTAAAAGTGTGATGAATTATATAGTAGATCAATTAAAACTAATCAATATAATGTAATATTTTATATTTATATCCATTACATCAATCCTTATACCGTCCAAGTGAAGTATTAATGAAAACTAGATTACACCCCAAAGTGGAGACGATAAGTCATTTGTATGCACACATGGTACTTTCATTTTTTATAGGATGAATAAAAGGTAAAATTTGATTATTAAAAAATAATAATAAAATATCATAATATAGGAGATAGTAGAATTATTACATCATAATGGAATCAACACACGAAGAGGATGTAGAAGAAAGAACAATTTGGAAAGACTCAGTAAGGACATTACCTCTTCTTCGATGATCTCCCTATAGATATCCTTTTAGGAACACATGACTTGGAATTTTGAGAATACCAACACCTATATAATGTTAATAGGGAAGTTAGTAGGAGAAATAAGTAGGGTATTTATAAGATTTATGTCTCAATGTGATGTGAATAAGCGAGGGAGGAGGTTCCCTATATAAATGTGGTGAGGGGCACTTTAGGAAAATCTTAAAGTATTAAATTAATATAAATTGATTTTAGGTATCAAATAGATAAAAAGTGAGTTATTTTGAAAATAAGATGATTATAGTCATAAATACTCTCAAAAAATTATTTTTATAGCTATTTAGGTCACAACATTAACTTTATCTTTTGACTTTAAACCTATGTTAGACCCTTTATATTTTACCATGAAAATGTGGAGTTTTACACATTAGGGTAAATATAGTTAATATGAAATGCCAAACGAATCGAAAATGGATTATTGATAAAATATTTAATCTTATTATAGTTATTTAGATAAATTACATATTTTTATTAATTTTATATCATTTAATAAAATAATATTTATTTTAAAGTAGCATTTATGTCAATTTTGATACTATTCATTATTTTTCTTTTATAAATTATAATATTAACATGATAACATAGAATAAACACTTGTAATAACTCAATAGTATGTAAAATTGTTCTATACAATACATTTATATCAATAATTATGTTAAATTATATTTATTTTAATTTCCTTGACATCTTTAACTTGATATCTCCATTAACTAAACAATTAATACATTATCATTATGCAAGTATTTAATTAAATTATTTGTTCTCTAAATTTTTTTAAAAAAAAATATCATGATGCATATAAATTTATGATATTTTATATAAATACTTATAATACAATTTATCTTATGAATAAACCTATATTAAAAATGATTTACTTTTTAAAATTATTAGTATGACATTTTTAAATTATCTTTAAATAAAATATAATAAATTTCATATTCTTACCCTAGTGTCTTAAAAAGGTTATAATTTCTACCTATGGATTGTTTTTGTTGAATCCCACTCATCCAATGAAATTTTGAAATGTGTTAGGGTAATTTTATAATATAATAATATTACTTTTACCTTTAATTACTCGATTTATCGTTAACCAAGGTAAATAAAAATACTAAAGTTACTATTCACAAAACAATAAGTGGATCCTATTTGAATAAAAATTACATACTAATTAAAATAATTTACATCCGTTTTTTCAAATTCATTTCATAGATTTTTCTAAATTAATTTTAACACTAATCCGGATGATGTGGTGAGAAGGCAGATAAAAAGACATTCAAAAGTTCAATAAGTTTTTTTATCTAATTTCATTATAATATGATTAAAAATACCAAAATTGAATTAATATATGAATTATTGATATATTATGACTTTAAAAATCAATTTAAACCATAATAATTATTTAAATTAAAGGGAAATGTTTTACTACAATGTAATATTTTTCACTATTCATCAAAGAAATGAGAATTTTCAAAAAAATTCAACCTAAGTTAATTTTTAAATTCTGAATTATCTTTATTTTTACATTTATAATTTCTATGTGTGTATAAAATTAGTTATATTATTGTTTATATAAGGAAATAAAAATTTGTTCCTTCAAGAAAATATTATTTCTAAACATATAATGAGTTTACAAAAAATAATTTTGTTTCTCATTATAAATTTTTTATTTATATATTTACATTATAAATAATATTTTAAAAGTATATTCTACTATTGATATAAATAATTTTAATGGCTGTGTTATAACTATCTCATTTAAATAATTATAATAGTAAAGTTTTGTTTCACAGAAACTCAGTATTGAATGTAGTGCCATTGAAGTTGATGTTTTGTGTAGAACAAACTTAACATGGTGTTGCATATAATTTAATCCAAATTTAGTGACATTATATAATAATATAAATATATATTCAGTGTAATATTATATGAAAAATATAAAAATATTAAATTAATTTTTAAAAGTAAATTCCCAAAATCTTTTACTGTTACATTCTACCCCCTTAAAATTAGAATTTCCCTCAAAATATGTCTGGGTTATAAAATGTTTAATACGTTATAGTTTTGTTCAAAGAAAATGACATCGTAATAATAAATTTTAAAAATTGATTTTAAAAGGTAAAATTTAGAAAATAATAGTTACACAAAGTAAATCATAGCTAGGTCTCTATGTAAGAGAATATAGGTGAAGATTTGGATAGGGAGGAATGTCATAAATAATTGTAGAGATAGATAAATATCATTGATCACAAGAATGTGGGTTATCCATATAATGTCAAAAATTTAAAAAAATTATAAAATAATGAAACATTAAAGGTTGATTGATATCAACAAAGTTATGATAACAAGACAACCTTTTTACATCATGATATTTTTTATAATGTCAAACAATTATCAGGAGAATACATGCATACATGATTTAATCATAATCTCAACCGTTTTCTTATGTTGATGAATTTCCAATTCATATCTTATTCTAGTTAATGAAGTTGAAATTATCACTTATAAATAATTTTGAGATCATGAGATTCATAAAAATATTAATAGGTCATTCTATCAGTTTTTATTACAAAAAAGGATAGCACATGGAATTGAATATGCCTAAATACACCTATGGTGATATAATACTTCAATCTCACAGGCTTATCCAAATATTTATAATATCAAGAGATTCATAAATATATTGATAGGTCATTATATCTATTTTTATCATAATAAATGATAGAACAAGTTATCAAATATGTCTCAATACACCTATGGTGATATATACTTTAATCTCATAAACTTATCTCATGTTTAACGTAATATTTCCATAAATGGATAAGCCTATAATCCTTCCGAAAATTGAAAAATCCAATGCATTATAAATAAGTGTACTTAATTAGCATAAAAATTAACACCTATTTATCATAAGTTAGATCTTGTTAATCACATTACAATCATATTAATACCTTCATTATATGTTGTTTTGAAACATGGTAATAACCTAATTGACCAAACATGCTTATTGAAACATGCATGTTTCCTTATTCTTATGTCCAAAATGTTGTAAACTTCATCCATGATAGTATAACCCACTTTTCAATAAATCCTTAATCAGTACCAAGGTAACTACTATCATCCAATTTAATTATTAATATCCAACACAACATTATCCTAATATCATTATCTCAACATCATGCTCATATGAATTTGTATCCTTTCCTTAATCATGTGTATTCCAAAAAATATCATTATATTCCCTCAATCAATTTACATGGTTATCAATACCTGTAAGAATATTCTCTTAAATCATAGAGTGAAAACTACAGTGAACCAATACCTAGATGTTGCATTTCACCCTATTACCATATAAGTACTTCTACAACATTTTTCTTGAATTCTAATACAAAAACTCTCAATAATTACACAACTTCATTATTGTACTTCACATTTCCAATAGTGATCACCTCATATTTCTTTTTCCTATATCCTTAGGATTTTTCTGATGATAATCATCATAGATAACTCTTGGATTAGGGCACTAGTTTTCATAATGCCCATTCTCTTTACACTAGTAGCACTGAAGTGGGGGAGGTTCATTATGTGCATCTTTATATCCATTTTCATTGTTACCTAACTTATTCCTTTCATTTCGGCACTCAAAAGCCTAATGAACCTCCTTTCCACACATAAAGCCTTTATTATAGCCCTTAGTATAATTTCCTCCATTATTCTCCCCACACATAGTTCATAAAGGAAAGATCCTCTTTTTCTCTTCACAGGGTTTATATTTATCTTTTAACTCCATCTTCCTCTTCTTTTCAAAACCATGAGTTTGGTACATGAATCCACCATCCATTTCAACCATGATTTCACATCTCATAATATCATTATATGTAAAAATGTATCTTATGGATAACACCATTCTGAGACTCATATTTAAGCTACTGGAGAACCTATTATCTTTACATTTGGGCTGGATGAAAAATCTAGAAGCGTACATTGCAGGTCTTATAGAATTCGCTTCAAAGGTACCAAAATATTCATCATCCCTTTTATTTAAATAAATAAAATCCTAATCCATTTTTATACTTAGAATATAATGAAATAAATTATCAAATAATAATTTATTTAACATTTCCCAGTACATTAATTCAACCTCATATTGTGGAGTCATATTTTTTATTAGATTCCACCACTGATCCTCTTTTCCTTTTAACTTATAAAGAGTAAAAATGACTTTCTTATATTCTGAAAATTGGATAATACAGAATATATTTTCCATGGTACTGATCCATTGTTCATAAATAACTGGATTAGAAGACCTACTGGAAGAAGGTGGACATTACCTCATAAAAGAATCGATAGAATATTTTTACCTCTCTTTATAATTTGGAAGTATAGTGTGGTTAATATCATGATAAATATGGATGAGTATAGAAAAAAGATTTTTCATTCCAACTCCCATATCTTTCTTTTTTCTCAGAAGGACAATCAATGCATTTTTTTCACAATTACCATTAATGTGGTTCATTCGGGTTCCAGCCATTGACTAAAACCAAATCATAGAGTAAGATACATTTATCAAAACGAGGAACCACATAATCATGAAAAGTCACTTATAGGGAGGGCCTCCATGCTAGTTGGATGTTCCATGAGGAGGACCTCCATTTCAGGAATCATATGTATAGGGAGGACCTCGATACTGTATGTTGAAAAAGTGGGGAGGACCACTATTCCGGTATTCAAGAACATGGGGAGGACCACCACTATAGTTGGGGGAATCACGGGGTTGTACTTATTGCCGGTTGGATATTTTTTTGAAGGACCTCCATATAGAGAATTGTAAGTATGATGAGGACCTATGTAATAGATGTCAATGAATTAGGGACTACTTCCACTTTGATCAATGACGAGAACATTGTTAGGACCTCCGGGTTGATTTTTAGAGAAAAGAGGACCTCTAATTTTGTTGAACACTATATGGGGATGACCTTTGTTCTAAATTTCATTATCATAGACTGGTCTATAATCAGTGTTGGTTATGTCATTGGTTGGTAGATTCAACCTAGAATGCCTATAGGGAGGATGAGTTATCGATATTATCTAGACGACAATGAGTATCAACATTTCTGTAGTTGGGATCTAGTGGGATACAACAGGGATGGGAGGAGACACTAGAGCTATAGAGGATGATTATAATTATAAAGAATCCTCTTAATTTGGTTCCCAATTTTAGCATTGTTCCATTCAGACTGGGTTCCTTAGAGTGAGGGTATAGTCCACTGGGTCCTCGACCTAGGGGATCAATCATCATTGTTGTTGATGGGGCCTGGTGGGATCCAACCTTGGTGTCTCCCAAGCAGAAGAGGTAGTTGGGATGACATAAGCATCCCCTACCTCTTTAGCACAGGGAAGAAAGTCATAGTATTGATCCAAGAAGTGGTTCACTATTGGAGTGGGCATCAATGAATACTTTTGTTTCTTTTAGGGGTGGTAGTTTTGGTGAAGAATAGAAGGATCTTGGTCCTGGCAAGCCCTATCTGTTATGGGAATGACCCCAAGTATTCATATCATTGTATGAGGTTTTCTATCACCCTCCCCTAAATAATCCATAAGGGTGTTGTCACGACCCGCCCTCGGGGTCCGTGCCGTGACTACCCCAAGCCCGCCTTCCATAGGCTAGGGGCTGGCGACTAGCAACAAGGCGTAAATCCCGGTAAAAAGGGAAGGCATTGCCTTTGTAAAGTAAACAAACACCACAGAGTAAGCAAGAGGAAAGTAAACACTAAGCAATAGTAGAGTACAACTGAAAGTCCGGAAAGGTAAATGGGCCAGTATACACACCCAAACTGAAAGTAAAGTACATCTCGAAAGGGAAAACAGAAACAGAAAAGTAAAAGCCGCTACACCGGGCTGTCCACTGAAAATCCCACCTGAAGGGTGGGTACAGATAGCTCCACTGCTCCACGGGTCCCGCCGTCTGCTCCGAGCACGTCCCGTCCAGTGGTCTACCTCCAGGTACCGTCCTGCTCTGCAAGCCTCAGCTAAGATCAACGTTGTCCGTCGTCTGCAACCAACAAAACGTTGTGCGGGCAAAGCCCGTGCAGGGGTGAGTATAAGCTACTCAGTAGGGACCCCGAGACCCCCTGAAGATCTCTCAAATCCACAAAGGATAAACCACGAAGAAAGGTACAATAACGATGTAACAATCGACACTGCTTAGGTATATGCCCATACGTATACCTAAGTCATCAAATTCAAATACGCTCCAACCTCCGAGCCCAAGTACAACTCAGTCCACACAGGAAAGTAAACGTATTCCACACAGGAAAGCAAAACGTAATCCACACAGGATAGCACAACACGATCCACACAGGAATGCAACAGGATTCAGCTCACACAGGTATACATCTTCGAAAGATGATAAAGATGATCTCTGATCCATCTAAGTCGTCGGACACACGAAGGATTGATAGGTAACTAACCCCCGCAAAAGACCCACACAGGATCGGGCCCACGTAGGACCTGTAGGCGCTGGTTCACACAGGACCGCTGGGCGCAAAGACCCACACAGGATCAGACCCACACAGGATCGGGTCCACACAGGACATGTGGCACTGATCCACGTAGGATCGCTGAGTGCTGAAGTCGTCGTCGTCGAATCCACACAGGATCTCTTCACTGTCGTCGTCGCAGTCACAGTAGCAGTAGTAGCAGTAGTAGTCACAGAACAGTCGCAGCCAGCACTAGGGTTCCCGCACACAGCAAGCTCGTTCGGAGGGTCCGCTCCACGAGCCGAGAGGCTGATACATCAACTGTCACAAAGTCCAGAGTTGATGTATCCAAAAGTTCCGTATCGTCAACAGGAACTCAACGCAACAGACGGCGCGTCGATCGGACGCCCGATCTGAGAGTTATTGGCATTTTTGTCCCCGGGGCCCGGTTGGGTTTTAAGGCAAAACCAACCCGACCGTACTCCACCTGCATCCAAACCTCGGGCGGAGTATGCCAAAAGAACCGTTTCACTAAGAGGAACACAACAAAACTGACGGCACGTCAATCGGACGTCCGTAGATCAAGATATGAGCGTTTCCGCTCCGAAGGCCCGGTTGGTTTCGTGAACGAACCAACCCGGCCGAACTCAAAGTATTCTGAAACCTTGAGTGCGATATACCGAAACGAACGTCTCGATCCAAGGATCGCGTTGCCGTAGACGGTTCGTCAATCGGAGGTCCATGGCTCAAGTTATGGCCAAAAGACCGAAACTGATTCGAAACGGGGGGGGGGGTCTGGGTCTGGGCCGACCCGGCCCGACCCCCTGGGTCGGCCCGAACCGGGTCGACCCGACCCGGGTCCGACCTGCCCCGGCCAACCGGCCGGCGGCGCGGCGGCGCGACGGCCTGGCGCCGCATGGAGGCAGCGCGCGGGGGGGGGGGGGGGGGGGGGGAAGCCCCCCGCTTCTTGGAAAGGCGGCGCGACATTATGCCGCACCCTTGTGTCAACAACGGCCCCACTCCTGGGGGCCTGCTTCGTGGAAAAACCGGGGGGGCCACCTGCCCCCCCCCCCTCATGGAAACCGCCCCCTCATAAATGAGGGGGGGTTTTTTAAGATGGCATGGGGAATTTATTTTCCCCGCCTTTTGACCATCCGGCCGGCCAACTGCCGGCCGGTTTTCTCCAACGGGACAGGAAAATCCGGTCCCCTTTCCGGCTTCCGACGCCGGCGGCCCAGCCGCCGGTCTTCTCGTCCTGCCGCGGCCCAGAACTGGCCACGGTGTTCGTCGTTCGGCGCGGTGCGACGACACCGCGCCCCTCCACCGCGCCTCCGATTCCCCTTGACGCGGCGCGACGGCGTCGCGTTCTTGATGATTCTTCCACGGCGCGGCGCGACGGCGCCGCGCAATATAATCATACAATTATCCGCGTGGTGCGACGGCACCACGCCACCTTGTTTCCACCCGCAAGATAAATCAACAAGAATGATGGAGGGGGTTCGGCCGTGTTCATGCGGTCCGGCCCCCTCACGTTAAATGATAACACAACTTAAAAACCTTACGTTAGTCATGCATGAACCACGAACAAGGATAAATAAATAAACAAATTACAACAACCCCTACCTTGGGTATAGGTTCGAAGATTTGTCAACGTCCCACGGAAGACAACGTCGCGGAGGTCGGGCGTCGCGGTAGTCATTCGTCAAATCCGATGACGAAGAGGTACGTCCGAAGAGATACGTCGTTGGCGAATCTTCGTATGCCGAAGAAGGGAGTCCGAGGAGGAAGCGGCGTTCCCTCTCGTTGACATGGAAGACGAAGAAGAGAGGAGCGGCGTTCTTCGTCAGAGCTTGAGCGTTCTTCGTCAAGTTGAGCGTTCTTCGTCAAAGATTGAAGAAGGAAGAAAAGCTCTCAAAAGCTCTCAAGATGGCTAAAGAGTTCTAACCCAACAAAATAAGATAAGAGCTTATTTTATTCACAAACTTAACAAATGAATTTCAAAGGTTTGAAATTCAAAAAGGATAACTCCAAAATTAAATAACTCATGTCATTTAAAGATGGGTTAAGGGAGTTGGGAGAAGATGGAAAGTTTAGGGTTCGTGTGGGCCCCACCACACTTAATACTTTCAAGGGAGGTTAAGTGGGTGTGGGTCCCACCCCTAACTTCCTTTGAGAGAAGTTAACTAATATGTTTAAATAAAAATATGTAATCCACATTTTTTATTTAACTTATTCTAAAATCCCAAAAACTAACTCTCATTCCGAAATAAACGCAACCTCAGAAAAGGTCTCCTTAAGCGAATATCGGCGCTGCGAGTTCATCGGTGCCATCAGATTTCAATTCTGAGCACCGGATGAAAAGTTAGAAATTCTCGCTCGTTCGTTCACTGAACGTACCCGAGCCAAACTTCGAAAATTGATTCCGGGCACTCCGGGCCTCGGAATCAGGTGCCGTCAGAAACCGCGCTCTTGTAAAATTCCAAAGAAAATTAAGAAAAAAATTTCCCTTGAATTTTACGGGTCTTTACATTACTCCCACCTCAGGGCTTTACGTCTCCGTAAAGATACATAAAAAATTAGGGAAACAAAAGAGGGTACTGAGCACGCATCTGAGCCTCCCGCTCCCATGTGCTCTCCTGGAGATTCCCGTGCTGCCATCTGATGCGCACAAGAGGAATCGATCGCCCACGCAGGACCCGCTCCTGTCGATCCTCTATCTCCACCGGGACCTCCGTAAAAGTCGCCCCATCGTCAACGTCAAGCTCCCCATGGTCAATGATGTGCGTCGGGTCTTGCATGTATCTCCTCAGCTGGGATACGTGGAAGACGTCGTGCACCCGGTGCAACTGAGGTGGGAGAGCCAGGCGATAATCCACCTCGCCAACCCTACTGAGGACCTGGAAGGGTCCGATGAAGCGCGGAGATAACTTGCCGCCTCGGCCAAATCTCCGAATACCACGTCGAGGTGAGACCGGCAAGAAGACGTGGTCGCCATCCTCAAACTCTAGTGGCCTCCGCCTCCTGTCAGCATATGACTTCTGCCGGCTCTGAGCTGTCCTCATCCGCTCCTGGATGACCTGGACCTTCTCTGTCGTGACCTGGACCATCTCCGGTCCCACAAGTGCTGACTCCCCAGGGTCTGTCCAGCACAAAGGAGATCTACAAGGTCAGCCGTACAACGCCTCGTACAGTGCCATCCCGATGGTGGAGTGGTAGCTATTGTTGTACGCAAACTCCACCAAGGGTAGGTGGTCCTCCCAGCTACGACCAAAGTCGAGAACACATGCGCGGAGCATGTCCTCGAGAGTCTGAATGGTCCTCTCCATCTGACCATCCGTCTGAGGGTGAAAGGCTGTGCTCAGACGTAGCTGCGTCCCGAACGCCTCCTGTAACCCCTTCCAAAGCCAGGAAGTAAAGCGGGCATCTCGATCGGATACGATAGATGATGGCACGCCATGGAGCCGCACAATCTCCTGAACGTAGAGACGTCCTAAGCTCTCCACTGAGCCCTGCTCTCTGATGGGTAAGAAGTGTGCCGACTTGGTGAGTCGGTCAACAATCACCCATATGGAGTCGTGACCTCTGGAAGTGCGTGGAAGTCCAGTCACGAAGTCCATAGATATGACGTCCCACTTCCACTCCGGAACCACCAAGGGCTGTACCAAGCCTGCAGGTACCTGATGCTCTGCCTTCACCTGCTGGCAGGTGAGGCATCGAGAAACGAACTCTGCTACTGCCTTCTTCATGCCCGGCCACCAGTGCTGTCGTCTGAGGTCCTAGTACATCTTTGTCACTCCAGGATGTACCGCCAAAGGAGAAGTGTGAAACTCTCTCATCACTTCCTCTCACAAAGCGACTGGTACCATGGTACGTCCTCTGAAAAGGATGTCATGCTCCCCTCCAAGGGAGAAACCATCAGGTTCCTGTCCCGAGGATATCTGTGCACGCCATGTCTCACAGTCAGCGTCCCCACGCTGTGCCTCCCTGACTCGCTGTAGTAGTGGAGGAGTGACTGTGAGAGACTGAAGGAAGGCTGCTCCATCTCTATCCACGAAGGATATCTATAAAGAGGCTAGCTGCTCTGTCACCTCCTCATGTAGCTGAATACCCGTCCTCCTGCTGAGGGCATCGGTTACTACGTTCCCCTTCCCAGGAGTATAGACTATCTCAAAGTCATAGTCCTGGTGGAACTCGAGCCATCGCCGCTGTCTCAGGTTCAGGTCCTTCTGCGAGAAGATATACCTGAGACTCTGATGATCAGAAAAGACTGTAAAGCGCTCGCCCATCAGATAGTGTCGCCATGTCTTCAGAGCGAAGACTACTGCTGCTAACTCCAGGTCATGGGTAGCGTAGTTCTGCTCATGCGGCCTCAACTGACGTGATCCATAGGCGATCACTGCCCGCTCCTGCATCAGAACACATCTGAGTCTGGTCCCTGATGCATCGCAGTAAACTACGTACCCTACTCCCTCCTCGGGCAACCTCAAGATAGGTGCGCTAGTCAATCTCTGTCTCAGCTCCTGGAAGCTCTGCTGACATCTGTCTGACCACACGAAGGGTTTCCCCTTCTTCGTCAAAGCTGTGAGTGATGCCGCAACTCTAGAGAAGTCTGGCATGAATCTCCAATAGTATCCAGCTAGTCCCAAGAAACTCCGAACCTCAGTCACGCTCCTGGGTGGTTCCCAAGCTAACACAGCCTCAATCTTCGCGGGATCCACTACAACTCCCACGTCAGAGATAACGTGTCCCAAGAAGTGGACCTCACGTATCCAGAACTAGCACTTCGAGAGCTTACCATAAAGATGGTGCTCTCAGAGTGTGTCTAGTACAACTCCCAAGTGATAGGCATGCTCCTCCTCAGTCGTAGAGTAAATCAAAATGTCGTCGATGAAGACCACGACAAACCGATCGAGGTATGGCTGAAAGATCCTGTTCATGGGAGCCATGAACACTGCTGGAGAATTGGTTACACCGAAAGGCATAACCAAGAACTCATAGTGGCCATACCAGCATCTGAAGGCCGTCTTCTGCACATCCTCGTCTCTGACTCTGAGCTGATGATAGCCTGACCTGATGTCTATCTTTGAGAACCACCGTTCTCCCTTGAGCTGATCAAAGAGGTCATCAATCCTCGGTAGAGGATACTTTTTCCTCACTGTCACATGGTTCAGGCGATGATAGTCAACACAAAGTCGCAAGCTCCCATCCGCCTTCTTGGCGAACAATATCGGGGAAGCCCAGGGTGAAACACTGGGTCGGATGAACCCCTTGCCCTACAAGTCCTCCAACTGTACCCGTAGCTCTCGAAGCTCGGTGGGGGCCATCCGATATGCTGGAGTGGATATCGGGGCTGTCCCGGGGTACAAGTCAATATAAAAGTCTACCTATCTACGAGGAGGTAGCCCTGGAACGTCATCGGGAAAAACGTCCGCAAACTGATCCACCACTGCAGGAAAACCAGGACTCCGCACGTCAAATGCTCCAAGGATGAGGCTAGCCAATTGATGAGTGATGGGATGTCCTCTCCTCCGCGGAAGCCCATCCTGTGCTTCTAAGGATCCCTTCTCGCCGGTGAAGGTGAACCTGCTCCCGTCGGTGCGTACACATCGCACCTTGCGCCTAAAACAGTCAACCTGCGCATGGACCGTAGATAGCCAATCCATGCCCAAGATGATGTCGTAAGGCCTCGACGCTCCTACAAGAAGATCCCAGCCGAAGCTCTCGCCTCCTAGAGTAAGCTCACACTGCCGGCACCAGTGCGTAATCGTCGAGTCTGCTCTCGTAGGAGTCTCTAGCCGTAAGGATCGAGCCAACGGCTCTGTCGGAATCTCCGAGCTCCGAACAAGAGCAGCGGCTATGAAAGAGTGACTCACTCCTGTGTCTATAAGAACTGCAGCAAGGGTGGAATAGACACAGATAGTACCTCGAATCATCTCGGGTGCGCCGTGGTCGTAGGCCTCTGCTGCCTGGAGATGTGCCTGTCTCTGCCCGCCAGCTCCCTGTGGTCGGGGTGGACCTCCTGGTGGTGGTGGTGGCAGAGCCTCAATGCGTCTCCCACCACCGGATGCTCGTCCAGCTCCTCTGCCTCGTCCGCCTCCTCCCTACGGACCGCCACGGTCGACCCTCTGCCTCTGCCTCGGTGGTCCCTCAACCGACGGCTGCTCCTCGGCACGGCGGGTCGGGCAGTCACGAGCCATGTGGCCCTGCCCGCCGCACGAGTAGCACTGTCTGCCTCTCAAAAGACTGGATCCTCGCTGTGTGCCCCGCACTACTGAGCCAGTGTCCTGAGGTCATCTGCCCGAAGTTCTGGTCTGTCTGGACCCCTGAGTCATCCGTCGACTGCCTGCTGCAGATGACTCTGCCACGTGCCTCCCTGCGGTGGGTCGCTGCGCTGGTGTAGACTCAGCAAGGAAGCTCTCGATCAGAAGGGCCCGCTCCAGTACTCCTATCTGAGTCGGTATGCTGAGGGAGATCAGAGATGCCCTGATCTCGTGTCTCAAACCCTGCTCGAAGGTCCGGGCCCTAAAGAATGGGTCCCGTACCATGTCGGTCGAGTAGTGCGAGAGATCAGTAAATCTCGCCGAGTACTGAGCGACCGTCATGCTGCCCTGCCGCAGCTGAAGAAGCTCCTGGATACGCACCGCACGAAGGGTGGCTGGGACGAACTCCGAGCGGAAGAGGATCTCAAAGTCCGTCCAAAGTAGAGATGCCTCATCGTGCACCTGGAGCATCAAGCTCCACCATCGTCCTGCTGCTGCGTGTAGTAGGCTCGCAGCGAGGATCACCATGAGGTCTGCTGGTGTCCTCACTAGCCTAAACACTCGTACCACAGCCTCCAGCCAGTCCTCTGCTTCATGGGGATCCGTCTCCCCGTGAAACCTGGGCGGTCGCTGGCGCTGAAACTCATGCAGTGCGCTGAGGCGACGTGCATCGTCAGCGGATGCTGCTGGAAGCATCGGGGGCTCGGCGGGTAGAGCTACCGCTGGTGCCACTGCTGACAAAGGGCCCTGCACCGAGGCCTCGTCGCTCGGTGGGCAGTCGTCACGCTCGACTCTCGGAACCCTAGCTGGCTGCCGTCGTGGGGCCATCCTGAAAAGAAAACAGGTGCGTCACGGTCAGAACAGTATACCTGGTGAGCTGATATAAGTAATCACAAAGAAAACTTTGAAACACACACACAATCAATGTTTTCGTGCATTAAGTCGGAAATCAGAAGTTAGGGTCCTGGTGTACGGATACGTCGGCCGCCGCACCAACACTGGACTCCCTGGATTGATAACCACACTCAATACGTTAAACATTATTGCTTCACATAGAAAAGATCAGAGTTCGCGGTAGAACTGAACTCCTTTGATACCAATTTGTCACGACCCGCCCTCGGGGTCCGTGCCGTGACTACCCCAAGCCCGCCTTCCATAGGCCAGGGGCTGGCGACTAGCACCAAGGCGTAAATCCCGGTAAAAAGGGAAGGCATTTCCTTTGTAAAGTAAACAAACACCACAGAGTAAGCAAGCAGAAAGTAAACACTAAGCAATAGCAGAGTACAACTGAAAGTGCGGAAAGGTAAATGGGCCAGTATACACACCCAAACTGAAAGTAAAGTACAACTCGAAAGGGAAAACAACAACTGAAAAGTAAAAGCCGCTACACCGGGCTGTCCACTGGAAATCCCACCTGAAGGGTGGGTACAGATAGCTCCACTGCTCCACGGTTCCCGCCGTCCGCTCCGAGCACGTCCCGTCCAGTGGTCCACCTCCAGGTACCGTCCTGCTTTGCAAGCCTCAGCTAATATCAACGCTGTCCGTTGTCTGCAACCAACACAACGTAGTGCGGGCAAAGCCCGTGCAGGGGTGAGTATAAGCTACTCAGTAGGGACCCCGAGACCCCCTGAAGGTCTCTCAAATCCACAAAGGATAAACCACGAAGAAAGGTACAATCACGAAGTAACAATCGACACTGCTTAGGTATATGCCCATACATATACCTAAGTCATCAAATTCAAATACGCTCCAACCTCCGAGCCCAAGTACAACTCAGTCCACACAGGAAAGTAAACGTATTCCACACAGGAAAGCAAAACGTAATCCACACAGGATAGCCCAACACGATCCACACAGGAATGCAACAGGATTCAGCTCACACAGGTATACATCTTCGAAAGACGATAAAGATGATCTCTGATCCATCTATGTCATCAGACCCACGAAGGATCGATAGGTAACTAACCCCCGCAAAAGACCCACACAGGATCGGGCCCACGTAGGACCTATAGGCGCTGGTTCACACAGGACCGCTGAGCGCAAAGACCCACACAGGATCGGACCCACACAGGATCGGGCTTACACAGGAGCTGTAGCACTGATCCACGTAGGATCGCTGAGTGCTGAAGTCGTCTTCGTCGAATCCACACATGATCTCTGCACTGTCGTCGTCGTAGTCACAGTAGCAGTAGTAGCAGTAGTAGTCACAGAACAGTCGCAGCCAGCACTAGGGTTCCCGCACACAGCAAGCTCATTCGGAGGGTCCGCTCCACGAGCCGAGAGGCTGATACATCAACTGTCACAAAGTCCAGAGTTCATGTATCCAAAAGTTCCGTATCGTCAACAGGAACTCAACGCAACAGACGGCGCGTCGATCGGACGCCCGGTCTGAGAGTTATTGGCATTTTTGTCCCCGGGGCCCGGTTGGTTTTTAAGGAAATACCAACCCGACCGTACTCCACCTATGTCCAAACTTCGAGCGGAGTATTCCAAAAGAACCGTCTCACTAAGAGGAACACAACAAAACTGACGGCACGCCAATCGGACGTCCGTAGCTCAAGATATGAGCGTTTCCGCTCCGAAGGCCCGGTTGGTTTCGTGAACGAACCAACCCAGCCGAACTCAAAGTATTCCGAAACCTTGAGTGCGATATACCGAAACGACCGTCTCGATCCAAGGATCGCGTTTCCGCAGACGGTTCGTCAATCGGAGGTCCGTGGCTCAAGTTATGGCCAAAAGACCGAAACTGATTCGAAACGGGGGGGGGGGGGAGTCCGGGTCCGGGCCGACCCGGCCCGGCCGACCGACCGGCGGCGGGGCGGCGCGACGGCCTGGCGCCGCATGGAGGCAGCGCGCAGGGGGGGGGGGAAGCCCCCCGCTTCTTGGAAAGGCGGCGCGGCATTATGCCGCGCCCTTGTGTCAACAACGGCCCCCCTCCTGGGGGCCTGCTTCGTGGAAAAACCGGGGGGCCGCCTGCCCCCCCCCCCCCTCAAGGAAACCGCCCCCTCATAAATGAGGGGGGGGTTTTAAGCTGGCAGGGGGAATTTATTTCCCCCGCCTTTTGACCTTCCGGCCGGCCAACTGCCGGCCGGTTTTCTCCAACGGGACCGGAAAATCCGGTCCCCTTTCTGGCTTCCGACGCCGGCGACCCGGCCGCCGGTCTTCTCGTCCCGCCGCGGCCCGGAACCGGCCGCGGTGTTCGTCGTCCGGCGCGGTGCGACGACACCGCACCCCTCCACCGTGCCTCCGATTCCCCTTGACGCGGCGCGACGGCGTCGCGTTCTTGATGATTCTTCCACGGCGCGGCGCGACGGCGCCGCGCAATATAAACATACAATTATCCCCGTGGTGCGACGGCACCACGCCACCTTGTTTCCACCCGCAAGATAAATCAACAAGAACGATGGAGGGGGTTCGTCCGTGTTCATGCGGTCCGGCCCCCTCACGTTAAATGATAACACAACTTAAAAACCTTACGTTAGTCATGCATGAACCACAAACAAGGATAAATAAATAAACAAATTACAACAACCCCTACCTTGGGTATAGGTTCGAAGATTTGTCAATGTCCCGCGGAAGACAACGTCGCGGAGGTCGGGCATCGCGGTAGTTGTTCGTCAAATCCAATGACGAAGAGGTACGTCCGAAGAGATACGTCGTTGGCGAATCTTCGTATGCCGATGAAGGGAGTCCGAGGAGGAAGCGGCGTTCCCTCTCGTTGACACGGAAGACGAAGAAGAGAGGAGCGGCGTTCTTCGTCGGAGCTTGAGCGTTCTTCGTCAAGTTGAGCGTTCTTTGTCAAAGATTGAAGAAGGAAGAAAAGCTCTCAAAATCTCTCAAGATTGCTAAAGAGTTCTAACCTAACAAAATAAGATAAGAGCTTATTTTATTCACAAACTTAACAAATGAATTTCAAAGGTTTGAAATTCAAAAAGGATAACTCCAAAATTAAATAACTCATGTCATTTAAAGAGGGGTTAAGGGAGTTGGGAGAAGATGAAAAGTTTAGGGTTCGTGTGGGCCCCACCACACTTAATCCTCTCAAGGGAGGTTAAGTGGGTGTGGGTCCCACCCCTAACTTCCTTTGAGAGAAGTTAACTAATAAGTTTAAATAAAAATATGTAATCCACAATTTTTATTTAACTTATTCTAAAATCCCAAAAACTAACTCTCATCCCGAAATAAACGCAACCTCGGAAAAGGTCTCCTTAAGCGAATATCGGCGCTGCGAGTTCATTGGTGCCCTCATATTTCAATTCCGAGCACCGGATCAAAAGTTAGAAATTCCCGCTCGTTCGTTCACTGAACGTACCCGAGCCAAACTTCGGAAATTGATTCCGGGCACTCCGGGCCTCGGAATCAGGTGCCGTCAGAAACCACGCTCTTGTAAAATTCCAAAGAAAATTAAGAAAAAAATTTCCCTTGAATTTTACGGGTCTTTACAGGTGTGATGGGGCATGGGTGACCAATAGCCATAGTTATGGATGAAGTCACAGATGAGGTGATGTCATGAAAGATTGTTGTGTTGACATTTCTTCTGCCCCTATATATGCAGGTGATCAGTGGTTGATTCTCTATTGCTTGGGTTCTATAGAGATATAAGAATCAACTATTAGTAAAGATACACAAAAATCAAGTACCAATTCCCCAACATCATCTAGCAATACATTTGTGGAGAGATAGATCGACACTGATGATGTCTCAAACTGAAATGTCCAATGTTTTAATTCTCAAATTTCTGGTGAGTTCCATGCCTAACCCCCAAATTTAATCAGTGTGATCTAGTGACAAAAATATGGATTCAGTGACATGTTAATCTACATATGTGTCAAACACTAATAGAACCCATGTTGAGGAGAAGAGTTTCACATTGTATTATCCATTTTTATTTCGTAAAATTTAACAATGGTGTGGCCTCCATGTCCAACATGATGATGTTGGTGTCCCTTCTTTTTTCCCTACGTTCCAACAATCCAATGGTGGGCAGTGTCCATCCCTTTAATTGGAGTTTTTTTCTCCTTTATCAAAACTGGATGATGGGATATCAATTACTCATTCCATAGATTCCTATTTCGAATTATTCCCCTACCATATGTCTCCCTAATAGAGTTAAGTGTGTTTGTGAAATACATTCCCAGTTCCATCTCTTTTTTGACACCATTTAATTAAGTTGCTTCTATCTGTATATTCCAAGGGGTTTTGTCTGGGTACCAACCTTCAGTTTGAAGAGTATTCATGATGGGAATCGCTTAAATGTCCGGAAATTGGAAGATTGGTCACCTGTATTTTTCCTCATTGGAGGTCATATCATGGAGGCATATTGGGAATGGAACTCAAGGCATCCCGTATTGATTACAGGGTATCTGATTTGAATGGAATTCATCAATTTCAATCACCACCAGAATCCAATGTTTAGCATGAAGTAGAATTATGAGTTTGGTCCTTAGTATAATGTATTATAGAGATAGAGTGAGGAAGATTATAATACCTTATGGAGGAAGACCAAGGAGATACTTCCATTGGAGAGAAAACCTAAAAGTTTTACTAATGGATTGAACATAACACCCCATAGAGGTGGACCTAGGGAGGTGTGTCCCATAAAGGGAAGATGTCACACCATGAATATAACAAAATTTATAATTATTTCACATTAATAATTTCTTTATTTCATAACATTACACTTAATACAACCCAAAAGACCCATAATTCTAGTGTATTTGAGAATTAGGTACATTACATAACAACTTAAAACATGAAATACACCGTATTTTTTGAAAACCTCCTTAACATGTTCATAATATTACTTTATACATAAAACTGTATTGGATAAGTTGGGGAAAACATAAAAAGGGATGATCTATAAAGCCTAGTAATGGAATAAACATGAAATAACATAAATAGGATAATACATGTTAAATAATATGCATATCAATTAGGCCTAAAAAGAGTAGGAATCATAAACATGAATATGGAGACATGATATAGTATGATAATCATAACATGGAAAATGTGGAAACAACATAAAACACTACATCATAAACATATTCAAAGTCCATACCCACCAAGTCATCATGGTGGAAAAAGTACAATAAATGAATTAGGTTCACTCATTTTCCCAACATGATGTATCATGATTCTAAGCATTACCCAATGCATTTGAGCTATATCTAGATGCACCCATCATATTCAGTACAAACTCTTGACTAAGTGTGCCACATAGATCATACAACATGGATTTGTTCATCATCATATTTTATTAAATGATCAATGGGTACATAACACACATATGTATGTCCCCAATCAAAGAGAATATTTGAAAAAATGTGAATACCCTTGATGGTAAATTGGTATGTTATTTGCTGCACATTTTTTTGGAATGGAAAATTGTAGTGATATTTCAACATTATAATGACATAAAAAATTCATAAAATAGGTTTATGAGAGAGAAAAGGGTCTCTCATCATTTATAAATGAAATTTTTAGTAATAGGGACATGTAAAAACATGTACCAATATGAGGATTTTAAAATAGAAAGTTTGTGATATTAAATAAACATTAATAAAGAAAAGAAGGGAAAGAACTCTTACAACTTTTCGACATGGAAACATGTGTACATAAGGGTTCATAGGAGGGGGAAATGAGATAGAAATGGGATCTCATCATTTATAAATAAAATGGACAGTAATGGGGGATATGGAAGAACATATCCTAATATATTCAAATTGAATTTAAAAGTCATAACATAAAAAGTAGTTCTTGATAAAAGGGGGGAGTAGAGGATCCCTTACTTGAGTGTGTGAATCCAAAGGCTTGGGAGGGGATTTTTGAGAGCTTGTGGGTTCCTTGGGAGTACTATAAGTAGTTGAGGTAAGGATGTGATCATTCCTCAATGAGTGTTAGTGATGAGAAATGGGATATTGTGTGAATTTATATAGGAATAGAGGATGAATTATTTTTTATATAGTTTTTTGACTCTACATAATAAAATATCCAAAAAAAATATGAACCCATGGTTAATAAAAAATAGTAGTGGTTTTATTATTATTTATAAGTCCATGAGATAAAATTATTAGAATAATGTCCTTGCTTATGTGGAGGTGAGTTACACTCTTAAAGAGATGTTTTAAATCCTTAAAATATATTATTGGTTTTGGAGGATTCATAATCGCTTTACAAAAAAAAAAATAAACTAAAAATCATATTAATTTATGGCTTAAAAGTTTATTTGGTCGTGGATCATATTTTTAGTAATTATTACTTAACTTTTGCTTCATTATGATGTCAGAAAAAAAGTATATATATATACAATATTAATTTTTTACCTAAAAATTCGAATATCTTATAAAAGTATGAAAAATTCATTGTTGGATAATTTCAATGCTCTGATTAATAAAATAATAATCATTTTATTTAACTAATTTTATTAATATGTGAATTTTTAGATGAAAAATAAAATTGAGATATATTAAGAAATGCAGTTTTTTACAACAGATGTTTTGCAATGCCTACAAATGTGGCATTTTATTATATTATCATTTATATTGGATACAAATTATTTAATTATAATATTTTATTGAAATATTTTTTATTTAAAAAAACCATTAATTTCATAAATTCATTAATTGAATTTAATATAAAAAAATACAACATGGGCTTTATTGTATGAAAAGAAAAATAATTTACAATGTATAAACAATAGGATGCAAATATATTCATTACTCTATAAAAAAAATGAATTATTATTATTTCTATGTTATTAACACATATCCCTTTAATATGACAGTATACAACTAAATATTAAGGTTCATGATGGGAGGACTATCAGGGAGCGGTTCAACAAACATGGTTTGGGACTTGATCTTGGTGAGCTTGAACTTCTCCCATAAACGGTTGTTCTAATGCTTATGTTGATAGATGTTTGCTTGAGATTTGTCAAGGGAAAATCACAGAGACACTACATCCCTTGGAATCCCTCATAAATGGGCTTGATAGGGTATGATCCTACTAGTTTATGCCATCACTTATTTTGTTCATGTAAAATGGATTATGAAAACACTATATTTATACTATCCATGTGATCAAAATTCAATGTATATATTATCAAAAACAATTAATCATAATGGTCAATAAAATATGATAGGATATAATTAAGCCAACTAAGTGTATCTATTTTCTGTATCTATATTTACTTATTAATGTATTTAATTAAATTTAAAGAGAAATATTATTTTTAACAGTCTGGGTCATTGAAATCATCCCACATTAAAATATTTCTCCATCGAAATTTTATTTTACCATACTAAAATAGACGATGGAAACTATTTTTCATCACCTCCTCTAGTTCCCAAGATTCTTCTTCAATCTTTTGGTTTATATTAAACACTTTGAAAAGGTGAATTTTATTTTTTCATAGAAAATATTCTTTATGAGGTAAGATTTTCATCAGTATCTTTTAAAGGGAATAGAAATTATTCGATGGTACCACCTCTGGATTGAGTACATATGATGGGTTTGGTATGTACTTTCTTAAGAGGGATACAAGGAATATATCATGTTCTTGAGATAGGTTCGGTGGGAGTGCTAGTTGATAGGAAACTCTTCCAGTGTGATCAAGGATATAAAAAGGGACATTGTGCTTTGAAATATGATTTAACTTATTCCTAAATCTCATCAAATTATTCCATGGAGATATTCAGAGGAATAAAAAGCCTCTAAAATCAAAATCTAGGTCTCAATGGGGATTTTCAACAAAACTGTTCTATCGACTCTGAGTAGCCTTGATTTATAGCTGAACGGTCATAACCATTTCCACCATTTGTTCAACTAGTCTTGGACCTAGCAGTTTGTGTTCCCCAACATTATACCAACACACATGTGTTCTGCACCTCCTCCCATAATGAGATTCATAGCGATCCATTGGGATTCTCGAGTGAAAACTATTATTCTAAGAGAACCCTACCAGAGGAAGATGTTAGTCCCACTATACTTTGAAGTCAATTAACCAAGATCTCATCATTTCCTCAAGGGTTTGGATAGTCCCCTTATCTTGGCCATCAGTTTGAGGGTGATGAGTCATACTGAAGTTTAAATAAGTGTTTAGAGCATGTTTGAGTTTTCTATAACATATATGTTATTCTTAGATTTTGATCAGACACAATCAACTACAATACTCCATAAATCCTCACCACTTATCTGATTTATATCTGTTACTATTGATCTAGTGAGATATCCAATCAAATTTCCATGAAGTTTATAGTCTTTGTAAGATGATCCAAAACAACCGAGATAACATTGTTTCATTTGGATGTCTTTGGAAGTTTAGTGACAATTTAAATGGTGAGGTTTTCCCATCTTCATGTTGGTATGGGTAATGGTTGCATCGTACCCATAGATGTCTTCCTTTCATCCTACCCTTACAGACCTACCAGGCAATTTGATAAATATTCCACAATCTCCTTATTTATGTTGTTCCACCAATAGTTCTCTCAAATTTCTCAATACATCTTCGGGTTTCCTAGGTGAACGGAGAAAGTCAAACCATATGCATCAACCAATAGTTATTTATTTAACTCAAGATTTGATGGAACAAATTTTCTTGAACAAAATCTCAAAATTCTTTCTTTAATAACATTACACTCTATGGATTTACCATTTATTATATTTTTGATTTTTTTGGATTCCCATAACCTCTTTTTGAGCATTCTTTAACATTTCTTGAAGAGATGGTTGATAAATAATTTGTGAAAGTATTGATAATGTCCCTTTGATTATTATTACATAGTCTATCATCTTCAATTATAAGAATATTTAATCCTTCTCAACTCCCATAAATGATAAAATTGATGGATCCCATCCAATTAGAGCATCTTCCACTATATTTTCATTACCAGGATGGTAATTAATTGAGAATCCATAGTCCTTGATAAGATAAAATCATTTTCATTGGCTCATTTTAAACTATATTAGAGTAAATATAAATATTATACTTTTTTAATTCATATATATTTTACACATCCCCCCAAAGAGATAATGACTCTATATTTTCAATGCGAAGATCACAACAATGAACTCCAAATCATACAATAGATAGATCTTTTTTTGAACATTCTAATTCCTTGACGTATAGGCTATGACATTTTCAGTTTTCATTAACACATATTCCAATCCATTAAACTATGAATAACTGAATATTATAGAAATTTCTCTACTTGTTGGTAGTGTGTTCACAAGGGTAGTGATAAGCCTCCTTTTGAACTCCTTTGCCAAGGTCTTTTTCACACAGATCAAATGATCCCCATGATCCTCCTTGGTTTTGGAGTATATTAGAATATCATCTATAATGATTTGCCACACATTTTTAAAGAAACTATTTAAATACTCTATTAATCAATTCCATGAAGATCATAGGAGGATATTTGAGTCCAAATGACATTACTATGAACTCATAGTTCTCGTACTTCGTACAAAAACAATCCTGGGGATTTACTCCCTTCCACCCTAACCTAGTAGTATCCAATCCATAGATCCACATTAGAGAAATATTATTCTCTATGTAGCAGATTGAAAAAAAATCAATCCTTGTCAAATTATGCTTGTTATTTTTCATGATCTCATTGAGATCATGATAATCAATGTAAATGTGCGTTGACCCATCATTTATGTTGACGAAGTGGACTGGTGCAGCCCATGGTGAAACAATTTGGCATATAAACCCTCTATCCATATTATCCTATAGTTGAATATTTATCTTATATTTTTCCACAATATCCATCCTATACAGGGTCTTGGATATTGTCAACACCCCATGTATAGGATCGATTGAAAATTGAACCTCTCGTTTATGAGGAAGTCCAGGAAATTACTCAGGGAACACATTAGTGTATTTCCTCTCAATATGTACTACTTCGAGGATTATCATTTAATTAGACTCAATCATTTGAGGTATATTTTCTTACTTATAGGTCAACAATATACATGGTTGAGATGATGGTGCTAATTAAGATGCACCCTCCTACATACACTTGTACAGAATTAGGGGTCAATTAAAAATACAGAGAGTGATTTCCTTCTCATGTAAATTTATGTTATCTCAATATAGGGAAATCTAATTCATGCCCATAATTTTATTAAATTCCACCAAAGTTAATATAAAATGGTTATAGGGAATTTTCATCCTAAAATTTCAATTGGGGAGGATTTATATACCCATGATGCGATAATTTCCCCTTTATCTGTTTTCAATAATAGCCACAATTCCAAGATTTGTGGTGGTGTTTGAATATTTATACTCAATGTTCATGATATGATGGAATGTGAAGAACTGAAATAAAAAATTACATTACCTATTCATGAATGAATAGCTAGTGAAACTATCAGAAATTAATTTTTGGGATCCACCATGGTGGTTGTGATGGAAAAATCCCACCCTTGATGCGTTGAATAATGTTCGTTGCCTCTAAAAACCATTGGTTTAGGGAATTAATTTGAAAAGCTCCCTAGTTACTTATAGTTGAACAAATAAACAATGTGTTGAGGGTTCACTAGAAAATTTCATTACTCTATCACATTAGTTGGTTTCTCCTATTGATAAACCTTATCAATGAGTCCTTCCTTCTCACACCTCAATCATTTCTTGCTTCCCATTAAGAAATTTATGGGGTATTTATTTATGCACATTTGACCTGTGTGATGTTGGAATATCTTGGAACCCTTGGATTTATCTATTGGACCACCAAAATTAAACTCCACATTACAATTATTACCCTAGTGATACCCTTCATATTCTATGATCTACTTTTTGACTTTGAGGGAACATCAGAAAATTTCCACATATCTATCAAAGATAAAAATCACTACGTCTTTTCATATACAAGGTTTTATCCCACCAAAGAAGCAGTCAACTATGAATTCATGGGTAATGGAAAAACTAGAGAAGTGTTATGCATGTATTGTTATGTTTTCCATGTATGAACCAATATATTAGTTTTCTTTTTTAGTTGATTGTAAGGAAATCCATTTCCATTTTATGATCGAGGGTGTGGGGAAAAGATTTATCGAGCTGTTTTTTCTGAAATTCCTTCCCCTATATTTCTTCAATCCCTTACTTAGGATTTATATTCTTGATCAATGTCCACCAATGATTATCTTCTCCCTTCATACAATAAAAAATTAGTATAACCTTATCTATTGGAAAATATTGAATGATAGAGAAGATGTTCTCAATGGATTTGATCTATTGTTCTGTGATTGATGGATCAGATGATCTAGTGAAAGTACGAGGCCTTTTTCACAAGAAGATCTTGATTTAAAATTGTTCTCTTGGGGGGGGGGTGGATGTTCATCCTGATATAGGTATATATTCATAACCTATGTTATATGAGAGAGTATCATCATGAAGTTCATTATTCCATCTCTCATTGGGTTTGGAATCACGTTAGGGAATTCATCATATCTCACTTTACCTCATTCCTCCAATTTATGAAAAAATTATAGAATAAAAGAAAAACTAGGGGTGATTATTTTTATACTATTAAATTCATAAAAGAGAATCCAATGGAAAAAATATATAAATTATAAATTAATTTTATGTTATTATGTTATTAATATCCAGGATTTAATTTCTATTATCCAAGATTTATTTCATAACATGTATTATTATGGGATTTTTGGTTCAATTAATAATGGTTAATAATAAAATTATGAATTTATCTATGAATAACCCCTGATAGTGTCAAAAGTGGTGCACCATATAGCCAATTTTGGTGCACTATATTACCCCGAGTCAGGCTATATGGTGCACCTTGTTTGAAAATTTATTAAATGATCAGAGAGTATTGAATATAATTATGTAAGTACCCAATAAAAAGGTATATGTGCATAAATTTGAATACCTTTTATAGGAAATTGGTATGGTATTGACTACACAATGGGTTTTCCAAAGAAAATTGTGGTGATATTTTGAAACCATAACAACGTCACATAAAAATTCATAAAATGGGTGGATGAGATATAATGTGGTCTATATTATTTATGCATAAAATTGAAAGAAATTGGGACTTGTAAGTTCATGTCCCAACATGAGTATTTGGAAATATAACTCATAGGATATTGAATAAACAATTTTAAAGAAAATAAAGGAAATAACCCTAAGAAAATTTTGGCATGGTAACTGGTGCAGATAAGGGTTCATAGGGGGGGATTAAGTAAAAGGGGGTATAATGATTTATACATAAAATGTGAAGTAATAGGGTGATATGGAATTACATATTCCAACATATGAAATTTGAAATTAAAATATATAACATAAGAGGATTGCTTGATAAAAGAGGAGAATCGGTGATCCCTTACTTGAGTGTGTCATTTCAAAGGCTTGGGAGGGATTCTTGAGAGCTTGGCGGAACATTGAGAGGACTCTAGAGAGTTAATATTAGAGTTCGGTCATTATTGAATTACTTTTAGTGAATATAAATGGGATCTTCAGTGGGTTTATATATGAAAATAGGGTGATTTCATTATTATTTAGGTTTTGGAATCTACATAATAAAATATACGAACCCACAAACTATCCCATTGGTTTCAAAAAATGGGATGAATTTTATTATTTTTAAATAGAAGGTCTAAACTTATTAAAATAAAACATTTTCTTACGTGTAGGTGAGTCACGCTCTTAAAGAAATGATTTTAAAACATTAAAATAAATTATAGGGTTTGGAGGATTGAGAATGTCTTTACAAAAAAAAATTAAAATCACATTTTTCTAAATGAATGAATTTATCCAGGCATGGATCTAATTTAGAACAACTAATACATCACTTTTGGGTCATTATAATGTCATAAAACACAAAGTATATTTATAAGGTATTTTATTTTTACCTGAAAATTAGACTATCTCCGAAAATTATGAAAACCAAAATGTTGGATAATTTCGACACTATAATAATAAAAATATTATTTATTTTATCTAAATAATTTTATTAATAGTTTAATTTTATCTTTTAAAATAATATCCAAAGTTATTAAAAATGGCTAGGTTTTTTTGTAAGAATTGTTTTCCAACACTTATAAAAATAAAATTTTATTATATGATAATTTTTGTTTCATAAAAATTGTTTTTTAATAATATTCTTTTAAAATATTATTGATTTAAATAATCCATCAATTCCATAAATTCATTTATTGAATTTCAATATTAACCAAAAATACAATTTGTGCTTCACTGTATCAAAAAAATCATTTAAAATGTAACAATAATAAGATGAAAATATATTAATTTTTTTATAAAGAATAATGTACATATTCCAATTTGTACGGTCTTGATACACATCCCATTAATATGTTAGAATATTCTCGAAAAGTAATCTGTGTGATGGTGGGTGTTTCATGGGGTTGTTCGCCAAAAATGGTTTGAGGTGTGATCTCAATGGGCTTGGAATTATCTCATAAATGGTTTTGATCTTTCTAAAGTTGTTGGATATCATCTTGGTATTGGTCAAAGAAAAATCCTAGAGACTATATCTCCCATGGAAGCATAGATTAATTGGATTTATAGGGTACAATCCTACTAGTTGGGGCTATCAATTCATTTTTCTATGTTAATTGGACTGTTAAAATCATATATTTATACTAACCATGTGATCAATATTTAACATCTTCGTTATCAGTAGAAATTATTCATAATTTTCAATTAAATCTGATTTGATATAATTAAACCAAATAACTTTATGTTATTTATATAACTATATTTACTTAATAATACGACTAATTAAATGAAAAATGGAACTTCATTTATAATAGTTTGGGTCATTACAATGAAGGTTGATCTGGACAACCCTATAGGTGGATTAGGGAGGTAAAAACCTTGTAGGGGGATGAATAGGTTTACCATTTGTTGGGTTGAACATCATAGAAGAATCCTACAAACCCTATTTATGAGAAAATGATCAAAACTGATGTAGTTAGAGAAGTTGGGACTTACACCCATGAGGATTCCTGTTTGAAGGGACATGATTGGGGTTTACACATGAAAGCTGCCAGTGGAGGTGGCATGATCCCACCCAGATGTGGCTATCTAGGTAAGGTCAGGATAGATGTTGATGGAGTGAATATAGTGTTTGAAATATATTGAATAAATGGAATGGATGGAATATATTTAACAGATGGAATGAATTAAATGAGTTTAATGAATGGAATGAATGGAATATATGGAATTGATGGAATGGATGGAATATATATAATTGATACAATGTTGGATTTATTCCTTAGGTAGGCATCCTTCATATCCTAGTTTTTTGAGAATCAAATCCCATGTAGTTTAGAGTAGGTAATTTGGGCTTACACTAAAGGAGGAGGCCCGTGGAAATAGAATATGTGATTGGGGATTATGCATGGGATCTCCTTAGTCGAGGAGACATGATGTGGTCAAGGAATACACGTATAAGACACCCTATTGGTCAGAGGTCTGGGACATAAATCCATATATAGGGCCCAATTGTGATTTGAGATCATGTGGAAGTCATGATCACTAATAACCACAAACCCCATATGACTCATGCTCAGTGTGAGAAACAAGAGGAAGAGGTATACCTGGAGATCACACAAATTTCATTATCTACTGGGGGAAAGATTTTTAATTCCAATGGAAGAGAGAGAGAGAGATAGGGAGTTGATGTTCCCATTTTCCTTCTTGTTTTGGTATCCAATGGAGGAGAGGTATATAGACCCGGCCTTAAAACATTACATAATCTTTAATTAACTGAATAATTCACATTGATGATATTTTTCGGTTTAGTGTTTTAGAGAATTAGGACATAACTATTACATCACAATTATTACAAAGTAGATACATCTACTCAGTTTCCATTTTTTTACAAAATAAAAACTCTTGAACAAAAGAGTCATGTCTAGTTCCATGTTTTAGAGAGCATGACATTTCCTTGATACTATCCTAGACCCTATTCCACTTTATGTCCTGTGAAAAAAATTTCAAAAACATGGGATGAACATAAAAAGCTCAGTAAGGGATACACAAAGAAAGAAAACATTATATCATCAATATATATCTAACATAATATTTTTAACATATCCCATGAAATAATAATATTTTTGAAATACACATTTAAATCATAAAAGCATAAAGGTAACTTGAAGCATTCATAACATTCTTACGTAGGGAGTAACCCCCATGGTTACATTTAGAATACCCATCACAGAATATTCCCTAAATCTATTTGGAGAAACCTTAGAATTTAAATCCTTCTCCTTACCCAATGCATTGGAGAGCTATCTCAGGCACACCCTCCCTTATTTTATCACTGAACAACTCGACTTCCTAAACAATGACCAAGTACCATAACATAATCATATCACAAAAAACATGCATAAAGGAAACATAAAATTTCCACATTTCAATCACAAGATATCTATTCAACACATTGATATAATCAAAATATTATTAAAACCATTTTCAATACCAAAATAAAATAAAAGTAAATCATGGTATTTATTTTTCTTTTAAAAAAATTTATGGCTTCTAGATGAAGCTGAAACTCAAATAATGGTCACGGCGCAGAGAAGTCGTTGTCACCGCATAAGGAAGACAAAAACAATCCTTTTGACATTTAGTAAAATGGTTCATGTAAAAAGATTCATTTTGAATGAAATTAAAAGTCAAAAGGGTTTATTATACAACTACTAAAAGAAGGTCATTTATAAATTGAAGTATGCCTCAACGAAAGGAGATTGAGATGAAGTCCCGTACAAAGACGGTATCCTTAGATTAAGGATAAATAAATTACATAATTATCTGTGAAAAATATAAATACACCCAATATAAGTGTATATTAAGTGTAAAACAATCAGAGGTAATTCACACATATTCATAGTACCACATAATCAATAAGTATAGGTTTAAACCAAAGAATTGAAATTGGGTTATGAAGTTCCCTTACAGAAATTCGACAGCCTAACAACGTCACTTTAAAATTCAGAAAATGAGTTGATGGGTGATAAAATGCGTATATCATCACTTGGACATACAATTTACCATAATAAGGATATATAAGAACATATCCCAACATAGTAAGATGTAAATTTAAAGACCTAACAAAAAGAAGTCTTTTAAAAAGAGGAGGGTGAAAGGTTCTCTTACCGATTTGGGTAACTTTCGAAACGTACACCCCATGAAAGAAGTACTATACAATGTTGATGTAAATACCCATAAACTAAAGTATATTACACAAAGAGTGGAATAATTGGAAGTACATACACCACTCAAAGAAGATAGTGACAAATATAGCATGAATCTCACGAGAATAAATAGTGAGATAAAAACCTCTTACCTCATTGTAATAAATCGAGTCGTATGACCAAAAGATAATAAAAACCAAATGAGTCACATAATACCAGGAATATAAATAGCAATATGATAATATATATCAAATGTAAGTACACAATACACCACAATCAATAAATAATTGGCGAACAATGGAAATATCACGGAATTAAAAGTGAGATAAGAAATTCCATTACCTTAAGTCTGACTTCTATTATCCGTTTCTTTATAATCCTAAATAATTAACATAGGTCAATTTATAATTTCTTAAGGAATTAATTTAATGTTTATTATTAAATTAATGTCACATATTATCATGTTATAATAATTAGATAATTATGTGAGTTTATATCATAGGTTTTGTCGATGTTCGGTACATGAGTCAAAAATAAACTTGTTTGGAAATAATTGCCCATGTAGTTATAGGTAAATCATCTCCAAAATGGTATTAATGATTTAAATATCATATATACCCAGTATATATTCATTTTATACTATTACATAACATTTTGAGATAAAAAATGAGATGCACAGTTCATGGAGACGGTAGGTCGTACGTACGCATGAACGATACATTCATTTATTTGTCATATTAAAGGAATTAAAACTAAATGGGACAAAAATATAATATAATTACAGTATAATATATATGTTATATAGGTAACATAAGTTCATTAATTACATTCTTTATAAATTCCATGTTTGGAATGAACATGTCACATCACTTGAGGGGGCAGTAGTCCACAATTCCTTAGATGAAATTATCACAGTTCCACAACATGAAAAGCATGAAGATGTGATTTAAAAATAAAATTCATAATCATATAGAAAAATAAATACCATATATATCATATATATATACATTGGCATCATAATGGCCACCATGAAAGTTGTTAAAAGAAGATTGAACAATCATCATTTCGTGAGACAATAATTCGCCACTCACAGAAACAATATGTTCTTTAACCATTAGATGGAGGTTTGTGTAAGTGTAGGTGTAATAATTTTCATAAAAAAATCCTAATATATTGAGGATATTTGTGTTTTTATGGTATCAAATAATAAGAAGATAGTGGTGAGTGAAGAAATAAAATAAAAGAAAGAAACTCGAGAGAAGACATTACCTCTAAATCGGGTAACTCTTGTTGATTTGAGCCAAAGGAGTCATTGAAAAGACTTCTTCCCAAATTGAGGCTTCCGGGAGTAAGAGAGGGATATTTATAGATAATATAAGCAGTGTTTGGACGATTCAAGGTCTTGGGATGTGTGGGTAAGGGGGTAGAGGTGGGGGCCTTTTATAAGAGAGAGGAGGGTCACTTTCGGAAAGTCGTGAAATGTTACTTTATTATAAAATAATTTTCATATTTTAAAGGTCCAAAAGGGATATATTTTTGAGGATAAGGTAATAAGGGTTATAAATCCCCCCATATAATTTGTTTTCTACAACCATATGTCTTAGATGTTACCTTATCATTTCATTTTATTTAAATCATTCTTTAATGAGGTAATCACTGCATCATCATGGTGTTGTAAATAAATAAATTTATTTAATGAATAAAAATTATAAAACAAATACCATGATTTAGGAAATATTTTTATATTTCTAATGACTATTTATAGTCTAAGAGATAATTTATTTAAACAAAATTAATTTTTTTTACTTAGGATATACAAACCTTTGATATATTTCTCTTCTTTTAAAAAAATAATGTCATAAATGTCACTATCACACCCATGTGACTCCATGGGCCCTCAAGTTCCATAAAAAGCTTCCCATAGTTTGACATGACTCAAAAAATAGGATTATGACACATTTTGGTGTCATTTTATATTATTATGATATTATTTTATTACCCTTAACTACACGATTACTAATTAATCGCGATAATTAAAGATAATTACCGTCGTTACTATTCATAATGTCAAAAAAAAAAGAGTATTAATTACATAATTTGGACCTTATGATTCCAAATATGGAATATATTTTATGAAATAACAATCTCAGAAATTTAAGTAATTAATTTAAAAATAATTCTTGTTGTCACAATTAAAGACGAGTTTTTAAGAAGTAAAATTTATCAAAAGATTGACTTGTTTTTACATCCAATTGAAAAGTGAAATTACTTACAATGATAAAAATTGTATTAAGTGATAAAGAAATAATTCAATTTAACTTTAAAACCAATTAAAAGGACAATCTAACTATATAATTAAATTAGATTAAAAAGAAGTGTTGAAGTAAAATGCAGTATTTTTCACTATTCATTAAAAATGAACATTTGTCAGAAAAATACCAAAAAATTATCCAAAGTAAATATGATATTACAAATTCAAAAATGATACCCATTTTAACAAATTTAAAAAATATATGTTTCATTAATTAATTTTTTAATTAATTCTTGCTGTCAATACTAATAGCGTGATTTTAAGAAACAATATCTATAAAAAGATTGACACTTGTTTATATCCAATTTCAACGTGAAAATAATTTAAATGACCACCATTGAATTAAATTGTAAAAATATATTCTAACTAGACCTTAAATCCAATTAAAAATACAATCTAACCATATAAATAATTTTGATTAAAATGAGGCTTTGAATTAAAATACAATATTTTTAATATTCATTAAAAAATGAACTTTATTCGAAAAATAAGAAAAATTGACACAAAGTAAATTTTGATGTCCCAATTCTAGAGAAGGATTTTATTTTGTCAAATACAACATAGAAAAGTGACAAAAAGTATATTTAAAAAGGGTTTTTCATCAAAAGGCTATTAATCGACCTTTTAAAGAACATTAGAATATTTATGCTTAAAATCGAATTATTTTCTTATTTTAAGCCACTAAATTTTATTGGAAAAATGTAAAAAAATTTAACAAACATATATAATCATTTTTTAGTTAGTTCTTTTCATTACCACCATTACAATGACTAGGTGTTAACTACTATTTAAAATATATTATTATATTATTATTGTGCAACATAAGATTTCAAAGAAACTTGTTGTTGAGTACTGGGTACGCCATCGAACATAGCATTCCATTTAAAGTAATATTAACATTTTATTCAAAAATATTAATAAATATGAAAATTTCATATTCTTTATTTACCCAGGATTTTACATCCTTCCCCATTTTTGGGAATTGCGTCCTCATAATTTTAAAATTGGTCTTGGAAACTCATTGAAAGCCCCACATCAGAAAAGGATTAAATTAAACTATCACTTTAAAAGAAAGAAAGAAAAGTACAATAGTCACCCGAGACAAAAGATACTATGATTCTATGGAAACATGGATATGGAAGAGAAAAAAAGGGTCACGTTCTTATGGAGAGTGATAGAAACCATGTTTAGGATAAAGTTAACCAATAAAAAATCACAAACTTGTGATGAGTTAAAGGGTATTTGATTCCCCACTGGGAAAAGTTAACAGAAAATGTTTTTATTTTAAGTTACTTTTCATTGAGTTATTTATTTATGAGCTTAACTAAATCATAAGGAAATATACTTACTTGTCATGTAGACTTTCATCTCTTACTATATTTCTTACAGAAATTCATATTTTCTCCGAAAGATGAGTATTTAGGATGATTTTTTCACATTAAGAGCACTATAATCAACTTGTTGAGAATTATATAACCCACAAAAGATGAACTATAAATATTTCCCATGTCTTTAGACCTTAACCAAAACCAAAATTGTTAGTAAAATATTAGATAATCCCCAAAAAGGATAATATTTTACAAAAAGAAAAACTACTATTAATCTCCAAAATTCAACAAAAAGAACCCTAGGTTCAAGAAAGACCATTAAATAAACAACTATACATAAAATTCTTCAAAGTAATCCAAACTAATATTGACACCCAAATCTCTAAAGGATTTAATCACATATTCTACCAAGGTAAATCTTAACATTTATCTCCAAATAAAACCAGTTACTCATAAAGTCTCATACTGAAAAGTAATTAACCTAATCACATATCCTCCATGATAGGTTAATCATTTCCCAAAATCAAATTACTCCTGATTCATAAGATCATCTAACTAAACATAATTAGTCTTACTAAATAGGGACTTTACATAGTCCAGTGGTAGGCGATAAATACCAGTCACACATTGGTTTTGGGTTTGATTCCCGCAGCTTCATCCGACGCGATGGGTTTCCACACAGTTTGTGTTTTGTCCCTTTTTAAAAACTACATAATTTTATAATATTCCCAAAAAGAGATTAATTCATCAAAAATAACCATAACATATTTTAACCACAATGGTTATCTAATAACTTTTGTTTTGCTTCCCAAAATGTATTAACCAGTAATTATCTCAAATTCAAGGATTATATAAACCAAAATGTTCTTTATAACTATATCCACAAAAGAAAAGATAATTATTCCTAGAATAAAACTTTCATATATCAAACATCAGGGGTACAAATATTATAAAACATATTCTAATGTAATATCATCATCAAAAGAGCCTTAATACTTTTAAGAATTTCACCATCCTAAAATCTACGATAACTCTTGAATCCCTTATATGCTGACTTCTTACTCATTCAACATTCATCATGATCCATTAACAATTCCTTTACAACTTATTCTAAAATACTTCTCTCCTACAAACAAAATCAAGAATCATATACTAAGATCTCAATATTAAGAAAACATATGTTAATAAATAACCCATACCATTCATTGGTCATTATCATGTTCTTCATCCTCAATTAGAATGGAATTAGGTATTGGTAAATGAATATTTTTACGATCATGGTGATCCCATTCCCAAAACATATTCATAGGACATGTGTTTGCATAATGACCATGCACAACACATTTAAAACATTCAATTGATCCTTCATTAAGAACTTATTTCCCTTTCCTAGTGTCAACTAGATGCTTCCTTTTTCCATGGAATGTTCTTGCTTTATGAACATAATTTCCACATCTATAGAATCCTTCTGTCCCTTTGAAACATTTTCCTAGGTGTTTCATTCCACATATTTGGAACATAGGTTTTTGAACACACTTACCTTTATGATTATTACCTGAACATCCATATGGATTTGTTTCTCACATATATGATGCCTTGTACAAATCACTAAGGTTCATGTGGTCAATAATGACTCCAGATATTTGGTTTAGAATAACCACAAGAGTTATCTTTGCAGCTCCCATATCATTCAGTTTCTCATTCAGAAAACCGTCACAGTTATCTTCACATCCATTGTTATTTGGTGCCTGCTAGATCATGCCATTTACTAAAACAAAAAATTTCAATGTTAGTATATCAGTAAAATCATCATATAATATCTTAAAAGGAGGGAAAATTATAGGATATAATTATTCATGTTATCTGAAACTCATGTACATTATCTATAAAAAACTACGACTCTTTCAGAAATCCTAAACATTATGGTAATGTCACCTGTGTATAAACAATACCCTAACCTCTAAAGTTATCTAAACCGACCTTTGGTACCAACTATAAAGACCCGACCTTAAAACATTACAAAATATTGAATTAAATGAATAATTCACACAAATAATCTTTTCAGGTTTAGAGTTTAAGAGAATTAGGACATAACTATTACATATCAATGATTCCAAAGTAGACACATCTACTTAGTTTCCATTTTTTTCACAAAATAAAAACTCTTGAACAAAGGAGTCGTGTATAGTTTCATGTTTTATATAGCATTACATTTCCTTGATCCCATCCTTGACCCTATTCTACATAATGTCCTGTGAAAACATTTCAAAAACATGGGATGAGCATAAAATTCTCAGTAAGGGATACACAATGAAAGAAAACATTAGATCATCAATATATAAATAACAGAAGATTTTTAACATATCCCATGAAATCATAAGATTTGTGAAATACAAATAGAAATCATAAAAACTAAAGTTAACTTGAGGAATTGATAAAATTCTTACGTAGGGACAGCGCCGACCCTAGGGCAAGCCCAAAGAGCCCCCGGGCTAGGGAAACAGGTAAGAAAAGAAAAAAAATACAAAAGAAAAGGAAAAAAATTCACAATTTCAATGTAGCTCTTAATACTTTTTTGGGAAACATTTCGTAGGCATTCTTGGGCAACATAATTTACCGGGCCGCTCCTGCGTAGGGAGTAACCCTCATGGTTACGTTTGGAATACCCATCATAGTATATTTCCTAAATCATTTTGGAGAATCCTTAGCATTTTACTCCTTCACGTTACCCAATGAATTGGAGAGCTATCTTGGGCTCACCCACCCTTAGTTTATCATGTACCCACCCAACTTCATAAACAATACCCAATAACTATAACATAATCGTATCACATAAAACATGCATAAAAGAAACATAACATTTCCACATTTCAATAATAAGATATCAATACAACACATTGATATAATCAAAACATTATCAAAACCATTTTCAATACCAAAATAACATAAAAGTAAAAAATGTTATTTATTTTTCGTTTAAAAATAGTTATGGCTTGTAGAGGAAGCTGAAACTCAAATAATGGTCATGGTGGTAGAGAATTCGTTGTCGCCGCATACGTAAGAAAAAATAATTAATTTTGTCGTTCAGTAAAATGAATCATGTAAAAATATTCCTTTTAAGTAAAATTAAAAGTCAAAAGGGTTTATTATACAACTAATAAAAGAAGGTCGTATATTAATTGAAGTATGCCTCAACGAAAAGGGATTGAGATGAAGTCCCGTATAAAGAAGGTATCCTTAGATTAAGGATAAATAATTTAGATAATTATGTGTGACAAATATAAATACACCCTATATAAGTGGATATTAAGTGTAAAACAATAATAGGTCATCCACACATATTCATAGTAAGACATAATCATGAAGCAGAGGTTTAACCCAAAGAATTGAAATTCGGTTAAGAAGTTCCCTTATAGAAATTTGACAGCCTAACATCGTCACTTTAAAATTCAGAAAATGAGTTGATGAGAGAAAAAAGGGTATCTCATCACTTGGAAATAAAATTTACATCAATAAGGATATATAATAACATATCCTAACATAATAATATTTAAATTAAATGACCTAAAAAAAGAAGTCTTTTAGAAAGAGGAGGGTGAAAGGTTCCCTTACCGATTTGGGTAGATTTCAAAACGTACACCCCATTAAAGAAGGACTATAAAATGTTGATGTAAGTACCCATAAACAAAAGTATATTATAAAAAGAGTAGAATAGGGGGTAGTACATACACCACAGAAAGGATATAGGGACAAATATAACATGAATCTCACAAGAATAAATAGTGAGATAAAAACCCCTTACCTCATTGTAATAAATCGAGTCGTATGACCAAAAGATAATAAGAACCAAATGAATCAAATAATAAAAATAATATAAATAGAATAATTAGAATATATATCAAATGTACGTACAAAATACATCACATGAAATAAATAATTGGCGAACAATGGATATCTCACTCAATTAAAAGTGAGATAAGAAATCCTCTTACCTTAAGTCTAACTTGTCTTGTTCATTTCTTTATAATACTGAAAAATAAACTTAGGTAAATTTATAACTTATTAAGGCCTTAATTTAATGATTATTATTCAATTAATATCACATATTTTCGTGTTATAATAATTTGTTTATTATGTGAGTTTATATCATAAGTTTTGTCGATGTTCGGTACATGAGTCAAAAATGAACTTGTTTGAAATGAATTGCCCATGTAGTTATAATTAAATCATCTAAAGAATTATATTAATGATTTAAATATCATATATATCCAGTATATATTCATTTTGTAATATTCCATAAAATTTTGAGATAAAAAATTAAATGCGCCGTTTATGGAGACAGTAGGTCGTACGAACGCATGAACACTACTTTCATTTATTTGTCATATTAAAGGAATTAAAACTAAATGGGACATAGATATATTATAATTACAGTATAATATATATGTTTAATAGGTAAAAAAATTTAATTAATTACATTCTTTATAAATTCCATGTCTGGCATGAACGAGTCACATCACTTGAGGGGGCGGTAGTCCACTATTCCTCAGATGAAAATATCGCAGATCCACAACATGAAAAGTATAATGATGTGATTTAAAACTAAAATTAAGAATAATATAGAAAAATAAATACCATATATATCATATATAAATACAGTGACATCATAATGGCCACTATGAAAGGTGTTAAAAGAATATTGAACAATCATCGTTTCGTGAGGCAGTAATTCGCCACCCGTAGAAACAGTATATTCTTTAACCACTAGAGGGAGGTGTGTCTAAGTGTAGGTATAATCCTTATCATAAAAAAATCCTAGAATATTGAGGATACTGGTGTTATTATGGGATAAAATAATAAGAAGATAGTGGTGAGTGAATAAGGAAAATAAAATAAAGAAACTCGAGAGAAGACATTACCTCTAAATTGGGTAACTCTTTTTGATTTGATCCAAAGGCATCCTTGGAAAGACTTCTACCAAAAGAGAGGCTTCTAGGAGTAAGAGAGGTATGTGGATAGATAATATGAGCAGAGTTTGGATGAGGAAAGGGATTAATAGGGATGGGTAAGGGGGTAGTGGTGGGGGCCTTTTATAAGAGGGAGGAGGGTCACTTTTGGAAAGTCTTGAAATGTCTCTTTATTATAAAATGATTTTAGGATTTTAAAGGTCCCATAATGATATATTCTGAAGATAAGGTGATAAGGGTTATAAATACATCAATCCAATATTTTTTAGACAAGTTTATGCCTATATTTTACCTTATCATTTCATTCTATTTAAATCGTTCATTAATGAGGTAATCACTACATCATCATGCGGTCATAAATAAATTTATTTACTTAAAGTCTAAAATTTATAAAAAATGCCAAGATGTAGGAAAATATTTTTAGCTTTACAATGACTATTTATAGTCTAATAGATAATTTATTTAAACAAAATTAAAATTATCTTACATAGGATATACAAACTCTTGTTATATTTCTCTTCTTTTAAAATGTCATAAATGTCACTATCAAACCCATGTGACTCCATGGGACTTCAAGATCAGTAAAAATCTTCCCATGATTGGAAATTACTCAAAAAAGAGGATTCAGACACATGTTGGAGTCATTTTATATTATTATGATATTATTTTATTACCCTTAACTACCTGATTACTAATTAATCAAGCTAATTAAAGATAATTACCGTCGTTACTATTCATAATTTCCATAAACAAAAGAGTCTTAATTACATAATTTGGAAAATATGATTCCAAATATGGATTCCATTTTACAAAATTCCAAAATTATAATTTTTAGTTATTAATTTAAAAATAATTCCCATTGTCACATCCAAAGACGGGTTTTTAAAAGTAAAATATATCGAATGATTGACTTGTTTTTACACCAAATTGAAAAGTTAAATTACTACCAATGATAACAATTGTATTAATTGATAAAAACATAATTCAATTACACTTTAAAACCAATTAAAAGGAAAATCGAACTGTATAATTAATTTAGATGAAAAAGAAGTTTTGAAATAAAATGCTGTATTTTTCACTATTCATTAAAAATAATCATTTGCCAAAAAAATACCAAAAATTTATCCAAAGTAAATTCAATATTATAAATTCAAAAATGATGTCCATTTTACCAAATTCAAAACATATAAGTTTCATTAATTAATTTTATAATTAATTCCCACAGTAAAAACAAATAGCGTGTTTTTAAGAAATAATATCTATCAAAAGATTGACACTTGTTTGTGTCCAATATCAAAGTGAAATTAATTCCTATGACCATCCTTGAATTAAATGGTAAAAATATATTCTAATTAAACTTTTAATCCAATTAAAAATACAATCTTACAATATAGATAAATTATATTAAAAGGAGGTTTTGAATTAAAATACAACATTTTCATTATTCATTAGAAAATGAACTTTATCGGAAAAATAAAAACAAATTACAGAAATTAAATTTTTATGTCCTGATTTTAAAGAAGGATTATATTTTGTCAAATAAAACATATAAAAGTGACAAAAATTATATTTATAAAAGGTTTTCCATCAAAAGGTGGTTAATCGACCTTTTAAAGAACATTAGAATATTTATGCTCAAAATCGAATTCTTTTCTTATTTTAGGCCTCTATCTTTTTTTGGATAAATGTAAATATATTTAACATACATATAAAATAATTTTTTAGTTAGTTCTGTTCAATTCCACCATTACAATGTCTAGGTGTTAACTATCATTTAAAATAATAATATTATATTATTATTGTGAAACATAAGATTTCAACAAAACTCGTTATTGAGTACTGGGTACGCCATCAAACATAGCATTCCCTTTAAAGTAATATTATCATTTTATTCACAGTTATTAATAAATACGAAAATTTCATATTCTTTATTTACCCGGGATGTTACAAGAGGAGGGGAAAAGGTGTGACCTCCTATAATAAAGGCTATTAGCTTACTCAAGTATGGATTCCTAGAAGGATATCATTCCCTGTGTCCAAGATGTCATTCCATGTGAGGAGGATCTCATTCTGTGTTAGGAAGATCACATTTCCTCTCACCCATATAAAATACATTATAATTTTTCTTCATAGGGTAAGATCACAATTTAATGTCATTTGTTGAGGACTTTTGCGCTAGGTAGTTTTATGTCATGCATCTCAGATGTGGGGAACACACACATTACCACTTAAAATTATAATACAATTGCACATTCAAACTTAGGAGGGACATTGCTTTGACAATGAGAGTATATGGTGGTGTGGAGGAGTGGTCCATCTAGAGGTCCACATTATAATCCCTTTACTAAGAGTAAAAGGATATTAGAATACCTATGATAATAAGAAAAAGGTATGGAAATTCATGCACAAGGTGCATAGGGGATGACTCATGGGAAACCATGAAATTTCTATACCCAAGACTGGAGGGTTGTGCACATGAGGGGAATGCATGGAATGAGGATTTCATAGAATAGAGGATTACAAATGGTGCTCTAATGAAAAGAAGATCCATGATTTAGTGAAGAGGGGGGAGGGGGGGGGGTGAAAGTCATGGTGATTTCATGCAAGGTCAGTATTTCACCCATATTTGGAGTGATGAACAGACAGTCAATGTTGAGCATAGGTGGATCCCCTTCACACACCTAAATTAAGATACAAGAGGTTAGGATTGAATTAAAAAACTCTTGGAACACTTGAGGTAGGACCCACGTGAAACCTTTTCGGAATATCTCTACCTTCCGGGTTCTATAACTTTTGAAATGCCATTGAAGATGAGTCTTACATGAAGCCGAGTGGTCATTCAACTTTTAGATCACAATAAATATGGGGGTGAAAATAAATATATAGAAGAATCCTTCAAGAAATGGTGAATGCGATTTTTCCAAAAAAACATCATCATCATCCATGGAGAACGATCATGAAAGTGGCTGGTTGATGATGCATTTTTCATGGAATAATCTTACGCCTGATCAGTCATCTTTCACGCACCCTCCTAGGCTATTTCTATGGATTATGAGAAAGGGACATGAGATATATCACATTGGTTGTACTAGATAATTTTAGGCATATTTCAATATTGGATGCACACCTTGAAACTTTCGCACTCTTACATTGGTTTTCTCAAAACTCTCTGTTGAGTTGGATGATGGCTTCTGTGTACCCAAAGATGGTTGTTTACGGCTTCATGCAGAATTCAGAACCAAAACATGTGATCAATTTTTTTCTGTTCTATTAAATACCTAAATTCATTCGTATTTTCCATTTTGGTATCTTACGGAAAGGGAAAATTAATAAAGAGTAAGATCATATGATATGTAAGGGAATGTGTACAAAATATAATTTAATAAAATAAAAAAAATAAATAATATGGATTAGATAAAAAATATGAACTTTTCTATTTAACTAATACAATTTAAATGAAACTAAATCTATGTATAACCAAGTAATATAAATAATAAAATGGATAATAATAACTAGTTTCATAATGATATAATGAAATAATATCAGACATCATAATCTTACCATCATGGCCCTATGCCATGGAAATATACATAAACAGGAATGGAATATGAAAAACACCCAAGATATGTTGTCTCATGGTACTTATTGATGCATCATAGGGATATAAAAAGCCTCACCCATACCCTACTAAGCCAATTCATTCCTCATATGATAGGTGTGATTGAAAATTCAATACATAATCAATATAAACATAAATATTGAAATACTACAACATGAAATGTTAATATTTCCCAAATAAAATTGAATATAATCCATCCAAAGTAATATAATGGATGGTATCAAAAGTTTATATCTCTAGTAAATCATAATATTCACCAAATAAATTTGAAATAAATTTAAATACATTAAAAAAATAACTAGAATTTTTCTTGAGGAAATTATCTATCTAATTTTTAAATCAATTATACTAAAATTTAGAAATTTCAAAAATAATATAATAAAAATTTCGTTGAAAATAACCATTTATAATTTTAAAGGAATCATCAAATTATAGAGTATGCATGATAGAGGGAAAGTTTGTTCGTGCGGTGTATGTTTGAACATTGTTCAGATCACACCTTTGGTAAAAAGAGCCTCAATCAGAAAATAACAAGTAGATTCATTTTAAACCATTTTATAGAAATTAAATATGGGTAAAAATTCCTTTAATAAATCATTGCAGAATGTTATTAACATTATTTAAATCCTTTTAAATAAAATATGTATGTGGAAGAAAAGGGTTCCCGCCAGAATAGAAAAATGAAGTTGGGTTTCCTTCAAAACATTATTTTGGTAATTTTGTGTGACTAAGAAGGTAAATATGGAACTAATACTTGTAAAATATATAAATAACCAAAACATATTTAAATTTTTTAGGTTTATGATAGAAACATCATATAATTATTTCAATAGAAAATTAAAGATAAACAGTCCCCTATAAGGATGTTATTTTAAAATAAACCCTTAACACTTTAGTAACTTTTGAATCCTACCCCCCATGAATGAAATGAATTAAGGGGAAATTTAATTACCTTTAATATAAATATATTAAATTTACAAGTTATAAATTTTTATTATATACACTACAAAAATTAAACGTGTTGTAAAAATGACATATGTCTCATAGAAATAAAAACGAGATAAGAAACCCTTACCTGAGGTCTAACTTTATTTTTATGTGTTGGAAACTCATGTATAAAAAATATAACTTTATTATAAATTTATAAAGCACCTTAATACTATATATTATACAATATATTATTTATTTAAAACATCTTATCACCAATTTTCCAAATACTCCTTATTAATATCACCTTTTGGTTGATAACTACTTCATTTTTCATGTATGTTTTGGTTCAATAGTTTTTTCCTTTTTTTTGATGATCAAGGTAATATTATTTGTAGAAACTTAATCAAGATTTCAATATTATATATATTCATTACATTTATATTTATAATCATCCCTAAAATGTGGACATACAAAAATGGATCACTTCGCTTTGTCGAGTTTGTAGTCCATGTGTATACTTTAACAACATTATAATTTTTTAATGAGTAAATTGATAAGAAGGAAAATGATATGTTATATTTATAAAAAAGAATAATTATTTAATAAATAACATATTTTTCCATTTTTTATAATATCATAACTATCTAGTTAGAGTTGTGAAGAAAAATTTATTAAATGTTATGTGGAGTTGGTAAGCCATACATACGCAAGTATGTTTTTTTATTTCCATATGAACAAAATTGGTGTAATTTGGTTTTACCGTAATAATAATCATTTATCAATTGATATAAAAGAATTAATTTATTATTTTAGGATAGGTAAAAAATATTTAGAAGATATATTAGAAGAAATAAACTTGAAATTATTGGTAATGATGATTTTCCATTCTTCGGTAGAATTTCATTAGATCCATTTCTAAAGAACCTTGGATTGATATTTTAAGAATAAAATATCTTAAAATTAATATATAGATAATATTATAAGATAATTGGGTTCTGTTTAGTCAATCTACATTGCACAAGGTTGGGTAAAGTAGAGAGGGGAGGGGTTTCCTTTTTTAATTGATATTAGTGGAACAATGGAAATTACATAAACTATTAAATTAATATAAATATATTTTCATTGAGAATTGGAATTTTTATTATGTATTTATAATATAGGATGTTTATTGGTCTAAATAATCTAGTATAATAATATTCATGCAAGTTTATGTGATTGTTTAACAATTATATGTTGGCTTTATCCCCCATTAACCCTTTTTAACAATTATCACAATATAAATGCCATATACTATTTATGGGTATTGATTTTTACCACAAAATGAAAATTAAACCATAAAAGGTACATGGTTGACATTTTAACCATATAAATTCAATTTTATGATTTTTTTAGATTGTTGAATCATTTAATTAAATATCATTAATATCATTTTTTGAACTATTAATTTACTTTGAATTTAATGTCATGAAGATAGTTATGTAATTATAATATAAAACTTTAAAATATCCCAAATATGTTTTATTTATGTAAAACAGTTACTTAAGACAATAATTCAACCAAATATTATTACTTTAATAATGTTTAAAATCATTTATTTTAATTTTCAATTAATTGAATAAATATTGTATTGGCACTGTGTTAGAATTTAATGTAATTATATAATCTCCAAAGATTATAAATAAATTACCATAATTAAAATATTTTGATAATTCTCAAAAAACTCTTTAATATTAATTTATCACACATTTTTATCTATATGTGAACATATAAGAAAAATTTAAAACCAAAAGAGTGACATTTTGCACTTTTCTTTACATAAAATATTATATAAGAAATTTTAATGGAAAAGTGTCCCATAAAAAAATAAATATCAAGAATAAGATTATAAGGGTTCAAATAAAATTATTCAATATGAATTAACATAAAAAATGGTGGCCTTGTCACTGTGTTTTAACGTAGGTTAATCTGATTTACCAATTTATAATGATGATATATTTTTAGTTTTTAATATTTAATATGACAGAAAATTAAGTTGATCATATTAAAGAATAATAATTATTTTTAATTATAATATGGAATTATGTTTACCAAATTAAGTCTCAATAATATTCTATTATTTATTTTATAATAATATCACAATTCGTGATGAGAAAAGTATTTTTTAAATAGGCCTTTTTAGGCCTAAATGTATTTTTTTACCAAGATAATGTATAATTTAAATTCTTATATAATTAATTATATTATTTAGAGTTAATTTATAATTATATTAATTTATAATCAAATTAAAAATATTATGGTGATTTTTTAATAAAAATAAATGAGAATTTTACAAAAAATTAGAATATTTCACTATTCACTGAAAATTAAATTTTTTTAGATAAATGTAAAAATTTCACCCTAAGACAATTAGACTATTATGATTTCAAAAATTATTTTAATTTTACATAATTTTATTTCTATTTTTTTCAGAAATTAATTATAACTTCTATAAAAAAATATTAAATACCATTTGTGAAGAAAAGTGCATTTTTGAAGCATAAAATGACTGCACTAAAAATTCTGTGATAATTTCATAAGAATTAATAATTAGGTTTTCGTTAAGTAGGACCACTATATTTAATTAATTGGTAACTCATATTCCCCTCCTCTAATTCAATGGATAGGTTTTAATGATCACATTTTAATAATAATATTTTTATAATATATCTCAATTTTTTTAATGTTCTATGTTGCAATTAAGTAAGATATTGAGCTTATTATTTTGTTAAACAAAATTTATTGGTTTTTACATTCACACCCTTAAATAAATTTCACCCTATAAATTTTATCCTATCATAAAAGGTTCTATATTTTAAAATACCTTTAATAAAATCCCAAATTGTACAGAGGGATAATAAAACTTCCTTAGAAAAGGGGAAGTGGGAGACATACAATTTTCCTGAAATAACACATAATTGGGTTTTCAGATAAGGATAACATTTTTGGGATGTAATCATGGACATGTAGGAGGAAAATAACATTAAAGGACAAATATATAATGATATAGAACATGGTAATGAGAAAGGTAATGACAAAAAAATAATAAATCAGTGAGGGGTGAAAAGACCATAAATTAATCAAAAAACGGAAGGAAAAATGATAATTTTTTAATTTAATTATCTATTTCCTTAATTTTATTAATTCCTTTAATATCATGATAATAAAAATGAGAATATTTACTATATTTATTTCCATTTTATAAGTTCAATTTAATCCTTGGGTAATTCTTTGAATAATTTCTACTTCATCTCTTATTCTATGAAATGAATATTCAAGATGTTATTTTCAATCCTAAATCACAAAAATTAACATTTAATAGATCATATTATCAATATAATAATTAAAATTAATTCATTATTAATATAATTATTTAAATAAATGGTTATAAAAAGTTATCCAATATGGATAAATCATACATTAATATCTAAATCCTTAAAAATAACATTTGAGTTCAAAATAATGCGTTTAATAAATAGTTAACTTTAAGAATCCTCTAAAATATTTTTCAAAACATTCAAAACAAAAAAATATAAAATATTTGATCACACATTTTTTTAAGATCAACTTTATCAATCATACTTATACATCATAATGTAGCTCATAATATCACATACCAAACATGTGAATACATTTATAATATATTCTATTAAAACATACTAGTGACTCAAATCACCATAAAACCTAAATGAAATCTTATATGCTTCCAGAAAGTCAGACAATAATTTTTCTCCAAATAAGTTCACATACTATTAAACATATTCTATAAATAAAAAATTTAATAAACATCATCAATTATGACCAAAATCAATTATTCAAAAATCTACTAAACAATTCAATGGTAGTCAATAATATCAAATTTACTTTATCAAATTAAAAAAATATTTATCTCAACTAAAATCTATTTACACAATATTTGGAACATATAAGGGCTATCTTTCAATTAATCATCTCCTTTAAAAAATATCACTATACCACTAGATCAATTTTCTTAGTTATTTGTACCATTTAACATGTGTTTTCAAATCCTCAAAGAAAGACTACTATTGAACAATACCTATACGTTACAAGATTTTTATATCTATAATATCATAATTCTTGATTCCCAATACCTAACCACATCTACAATTCAATTCTATTACTTGAAAAAGAGGTTCTTCATTATTATATTATTTAACCATTAGATAAGGTCATTGAATACTATAATTACCATTATCCCCTACACATAAGACATTTAATTCCTTAGAAATTAGTTTCTCTATGACATTCATTTCCTTATTGAAAACATCTTCCTTGTCCTTTGGGACATTCACCTAAGTTATTCTTCCCATGTTCTTGATATGAATAAAATTGATATTAATTCCCTCTATGTTCATTACAAGAATAAATTTTGTAATATTTTCATATTCCTCTTATTTTATGAGTTAGGAAACTCAAAAAATTCTAAATTTTTATTTTTTTTATCGAGATTGATAATTAGGCATAATCCTAAGGATTTTCCTTCTAGTTATTATGTCATTTAGTTTCTCTTAAGGACATTATTTCCATTTTCAATCACATTCATTATTAACCTGAATCCTCATTATTACAATGATTTTATTAATCCAAAAAGAATATTGTGAGAAAACTTTTTCATAGTGATAAATCATAACAAAACATTCAAGGGATTTGTAAAAAATTACACCTTATTTTCACTCTATGAAACCATTATTTTAAACTACATCATTAGTGGTCATTATTTATTGAATTCCTCAATATTAGTTCATCATGAAAATGTGAATTTACCCAATAATATCTATTGGGGGTTTCAACTAAGTGCACAGTAAGTGAAAAATCACTATGCACTATAGAACCTCGGGACACCCTAAGAGGGGAGGGGTGAATTAGGGTGTCAAATTTTTCTTTTAAATTGATGGATCTTGTTCCCACATTGGTAGAAAATATTTTGACCTATATTATGGAAATGAGAATAAATAAAACATTCACATGAAAAGGGATGACCCGCCACTTTTTACACTGTTCACCATTAAGGGCTACGTTCAAGGAGCATACATCGATGGGTTGTCGGTCATACCAAATTCCACTATTCTTCACTTGTTTTGGATTACAAGGACTTGGGAACAGTCTGCCTGTCCTAGGCTCACTGCCACTACAATTGTTCAGGAATATCCTATTGTGTCCCTCGGGTCACTCCCATTGACTCCCCCTAGCTCACTGCCCTTGGTGAAGTCCCACTCAGTTTATAAAGGTGAACGTCTCTTCATTATTTCAAAAGAATGCATCCTCTGTTGCATGTAGATGCTCTGTTGAAGTCCAACTTTCTTCCATAGATGAATATCACTTTGCACTACAAGTATCATGCAATCATCTAGATTTCTCATATCCCCAAAAAGGCAGGCGTACTTCAACCACACCTAGCGCGCTTCTCTAAGCCTAGTGTGTAAGTTTCAAGACTATGCGCAAGTCCAGCTCTCCCACTTGCGCGACACACACATCTTCAACTTCAAACTTGGGAAACACAATTCCTTTTACTCCCAGACCGATTTTGGTGCACAACTATCTACTGTCGTGCTGCTTCAAATTCTGGCGCACAAGTGTCCCCAAACCACCTGCACAACACTTCCTTCCCCAACTCCAAACTTGCGTGACTATCCTCGTTTCTCTCCCAAACGATCTTGGATGTGTAGTAAACAACTATCGAGGAACCTCTACTTGCGCGACCCACCACCACATGCGCGACCACTACACCTGTGCGGTGGGAGTTCTGAAATTATCTAAGTCTAAAATTCATACTAAATGGGGAGGGGTGGTCCTCTATTTATTGGTATTTGGATACCCTATGTGACTATGTACACGTCTTTCCTCGGCATGCAGGTTTCGGCGTGCAAGTATCTACCGCACTAGTCACATGCGTGACCAACCATGAAATTTGGGCTCCCATCTTCCTTTTACATATTTTCATGTCCTGATGTTTAAAAAAAAGGTGCGCATGTTTCCAAGCCTCCAAGTCTTTGGTGTGCAAGTCTCTTTTCCAATAACAATTTTCTTAAATTGTCAATTTTGAGGTCCAGAAATTTGGAAAACACTAGAAAACAATGCCACCTTCAATACTGTTATCTACTTGTTTTGTATGATCACTTTTCAAGGCACATATTATGATCTTTCTATGAGGATTGACAACAAACACAAACTATACCATACTCAAAATCATGAATAGAATGACCATGGTTCCAAAAGTCTCCCCCTTCGGGTTTGTTGGCAATCAGTAAATCAATTCAATAGAGCACCATCCATAGGCAAACCAAAAATGAATGAATCAACTTATCCAACACTCTAAGTCTACATGAGCAATGATCGGTGTAGAAATCAAGAGAGGAAGCTATAATTGGGTTCCCGTGTTTTGGAATTATCAAAGACTCCAACGAAATTCTCTTACAGTGTCATAGAAGCATTACATGTCCAATTTATTCCTTCTTACCCTTCTCATCCTATCACTGACACTGAATCTCATCGTGTCACAGAAGCATTATATACCTGAACATGTCTGAATTTATTACTTTCTCCCCCATTGACAATAAACCCAAAGACCGGTAATTGTTCCTTGTTCAGCTCAAACCACACTCCCCCTGGATAGTATCTCCACTACAAACCTGCATCACATCAATAAATAGATTAAAAACAGTTTACATAAATGTGTAGAGGTGTAATTAATAACCTCCTTATGCACTGGGAGGTGGCTGAACACCGCGGTTCAACCGATATTTCTCTAACACAGCCGCTGACAGTGGCTTGGTCAGGATATCAACCACTTTCTCTTCAGTTCCCACATGGTCCATTCTAATCACTCCTTGCTCAACTTTTTCTTTGATAATGTGATACATGATTTGAATATATTTTGTATGAGAAGGATGAATTGGATTCTTCGTAAGATCAATTGAGGTCTTTTTATCACAGTAAATTACCATTGGTTGCTTCACCTCATCACCAATATCTATTAGTTGTTGCTTCATCCATATCAGTTGAGTGCATTCCTTTGTGGTGGAGATATACTTAGCATCAGCATTACTAAGAGAAGTAATTTATTATTTCTTTCTCAACCAGCCAACACATTTATTCCCAATATAGAATGCAGATCCACTGGTGGAATTTCATTCCACTACATCGCCGGCCCATCAACATCAAAAAATACTGATAATTCACTGTCTCTTCCTGCAGCAAAGTATAAGACACAATTGTGAGTACCTTGAATATACCTCATGATTAATTTTACTGCTGTCATATGTTCCTCCATTGGATTAGTCTGAATGCAGGCTGTTAGACAGGTTACAAATACAATATCTGGCCATGTCATTATCTGGTACAGTAGGCTTCTAATTAGCCCCCTATACATAGTGGGGTCTACAGATGACCCATCCTCATGCTTTCCATGTTTAGTTCCCAATGTAATTGGAGTTGATATTGGTTTAGAGTCTTGCATATTAAACTTCTTTAGCAGCTCTCTTGTATACATTTCTTGAGAAACGAAAGTGTAATCCTGCCTACTGCCACCAAATATAAAGTCACCGATGTAGACTAGAACCATGAACTGATCTTTTGGAGAATTATTCACATACAGATTGTGGTCAACTCCTCCTCTTTTTAACTACATCTTCCTGAGATACGAGTCCATCTGGGAATACCATGCTCGTGGTGCCTGCTTCAAACCATATTGGTCTTTCTTTAGTTTGTAGACCTTTGTTTCATCAGTACCAAGATAAAAACCCACTGGTTTTTCAATGTAGACTTCTTCTTCGAGTACTCCACTCAAGAATGTTGTCTTGGCATCCATTTGTTAAACTTTATATCCTCTTTGAAGTGCCATGGCATGGAAAATCCTCATTGACTCCAGTCTTTCCACTGGATCAAAGGTTTTGTTAACATCAATGCCTTCAATTTGGGAGTATCCTTTACATACAAGTCGTGCCTTGTTTCTAATAACACTTCAATGCTCATCAAACTTGTTATTGAAGATATATTTTCTACACATAACATTGTGACCTTCGGGTATCTGGAAAATATCTCATGTTTGATTCATATCAATCTGATCTAACTCTTCATTCATAGTATTTACCCAGGATTAATCCTTTGTAGCTTCTTCAAATGAGGATGGCTACACATCTGACAGAAATGCAGACTGCGTGTTATTCATCATCCTCCTTGTTTGAGTGGGTGCACTCACTTCACAAATTATGTTAGATGGATCAATCTCAGCTCTTCGATTTATCCTGTAAGGTTAAGTTGGATTATCTCCAACTATAGTATCTTCTTCAGATTATTCTTCTGAGTTAACATCATGTTGTGACTGTTGAGTGTTTTGAACAGCTTCCGCTATTTCTGTATTTGTATTTTCTCCACATTCACTTTCTTCCTCACTTTCTATCATATCAGCATATGACATCCTTAAAGCATTTGTGGATTTCTCTTCAATTATTTTAACATAACTGCTTTCCAAAATCCTTCCTAATCGCTTGTTGAAACAATTGTAGTCTTTGCTTCTTATTGAGTATCTAGGGAAAATTCCTTCATCTGCATTATCACCATAATTCCCTTGATTTCCTTCTTTGTTTATGATGAATCATTTAATTCCAAAAACATTAAAGTATTTCAAAGAGGGATTCCTTCCATGCCACAATTATTATGGTGTCTTCATCTCACCCATATAATGTCCTGTTCCTGTTTGAATATACACCGTATCTTGAACAACCTCTTTCCAGTATTTTCATGGAATATGACTCTCAATCAGCATAGTTCATGCCATATTGTTCACCTGTCGATTCCTACATTCAGAAACTCCATTTTGCTGTGGAGTTGTCATAGTCACTACCTCATGTTGTATCCCATGCTTCCCTATGTAGTTTTCAAATTCAATGGATGTGTATTCCCCACAATTTTCAGATCGCAACACTTTGATTGTTAATTCATTATCATTCTCGGCGATTCTCCGATATGTTTTCATGCATTCAAGAACTTGTAGTTTCTTGTGAATGACACTAACACATGCCATTCAACTGTAATAATCTAAGAAAAGGAAAAAGTACCTCTCTACATGAGTTCTGGAAACATTTATCGGCCCGCATACATATGTATGAATTAGATCAAGAATATGAGATTCCCTTTTATTCTTTGGCCAATATGAACTGAAGACAAGATTTCCACGAATGCAAGCATCATAAGAATTTTCACGTTCATGATTCAGGTTGGAAATGTCCATGACAATCCTCAATTTTGATATTTTCTCCATGTCTTGTTGACTTATTTGTCCCAGTCTCTGATGCCACAAATTTTTTTCTTCTTCAATAGTCATGTGACAAACATTTTCTTAACTATCAACCTGATACACGTTTCCTTCTGTTCTTCATCCCTTCATAAGTGAATTTCCTGTCTTTCCCTTGATAGTAAAACCTTTCTGATTTAAAGTAACTATAAGTCTTGAGTCCTAGAGTTGACTCATGCTAAGAAGATTATGAAATAAGCCATCTATGTAAAGGACTTCAATCTTATTTATCTCTCTATTAGCTAATTCAGTACTTCCACTGCCTTCGATTTTCAGAGCTCCATCATAACAAAATCGTACCGTACCATCATCCTTCCTTTTTAAATCCGTTAATATGCCAAAATTACCTATCATATGAGTGGAACAACCGTTATCCAGAATCCAAGTACTGTTGCATTTTGTAGCTTTGAGGGCCACCTCTGAAAGGTTGGATTTCTCAATTTTCTTCCTTTCTTTCCATGAGACATTGGATTGAGTATAGAGCACTGATGTCCTTTCAATTGTCTCATCTGTGAACATTGGTTATTCATAATCTAAATCTTCTTTGAGAGGAGAAAACAAGTTTTTAAGAGCAACACTATTTTGTTGATGAGATTTGACTTGTCTTGAACTTCGGTATGAGGTGTCCATGTCCATTATCTGCCAAAAATTAACAACCTTATGACCAAAGTTTTAACAAATAAAATAGAATCTATAGAAACTATTTCTTCAATAAGATGGATGATATGAAGTCAGTCTCCTTTGTTGACATCCCAGATCTTCCCCATTCAAGTAGCTCCTTACCTCTTCGCAATATGACATGGTATGGACCAAACATCCACAAAACTGACACTTCATGAGAGGAAATGACTTTTCACTTGAATTTCTCCTCATTCCTTATTCCTTGGGAGAATAGTTCGAATACCTATCATTTCTGAATTTTTGAGGATAGTTTTCAGTTCTCCATTTAGTTTGGTTTGAGGGTTTCTTTTTCAGAACTTCATGCAACGTTTCAACATGTCCAACTTTCATCTTTTATTTCTTTTGGCTCTCTTCACTTCCAACAGTTCATGTCTCAGTTTCACAACCAATTCCACTCTTTCCCATGCAAGAGGGTCTTTCATCACTCAAGATTTTTCCAACCCCATCTATACCACACTTGGATCTTGCCAGTAATTCTGCATCTGAGAATCTTCCAAACTATATTTTCTTCCTTGATTCACTCTCAAGTTTAATCCTAAGAGTATCAACTTCCTCCTCAAGACACTCACCAGTCTTGGATTTTTCTTCCAGTATGGATGTGAGGTCATTGATGACCTTTACCTACTCCTAAATTCTCATCTTCAGATCCACTAAATCATCATTGCTTTCAAGGATTTTAGACTGAAATTTCACAAATTCTTCCAGTCATTCAATTTCATCTTCATGTTGATCAACACATTCAGTTGAATCTTCTACAATTGATTTCCACTTATTTCAACTCTTAAATTTAATCATAAGCTTACTAACAGCATACTTAAGTTTCAACTCGGGTTCTACACTAGTTTTCAACTGATTTTCTCCACCATTATCTTCTGATTTTTCAACAGTGGACATCATGGAAGCATGGTTCCCAGTTTTAAATTCTAGTTCTTCTTCGTCACAGAATTCATTATCACCTTCTTCCTCTTCACATGAAAAACTCTTATTTAGAACTATCTTTCTAGGTTTGAAGTCTCATTTCTTGAAAAACCTTTTCTGAGGATTCTCAATGTTTTCAGCATCACTATCATCACCATCAATCTTTCTTAAGCACTAAGAAGCAATGTGCCTGACTTTTCCACAATGAAAGAAAGCTTGAGGTAACTTCCCTTTGAATTTCTCGTTTCCCTTCTGGAACTTCTTGAAAATGAGAGAAATAATTTCTCATTCCTCATCATATTCACCAATACAATATTTTGAAATTTTCAGTTTCTCTATGGATTTGAATGCCATTTCATTACATACTCATGTAGTAGCATCTTATGGTTTGACTCTTATTTCATATGCCACTAGGCTGCTCAAAAGATCATCCAAAGAATGTTTGGAAAGATCTATATCCTCAAGGTATGACTCCTTTGCATTGTACAGTGGTGTATGTCTTCTTAATATTGTACTTACAATTTCAACGTCTTCGATTTCTTCACCTCGATCCCGAATTTCTCCAACCACTTCAGTAATTCGATTGAAGAAGGAGTCTGCATTCTCATTAGGATGCATATTCAGATCATCAAACCTATTATGTCAGACTTGTAGTTTCACCAAAATTAATTTTCTATCTCCTTAATAAATATTTTCATGTTTATCCCACATGGACTTTGCTGAGGTGAAAATCGTCACCTTTAGATAGATCTGATCAGGAAGGGATGCGGTGAGATCATTTTGCGCTTTAGCAACAACATCAAGAATTTTCATATCTGCATCAGTCATAGCCAGCCCTGTTGAATCAGTAACATGTATACCATGCATAGTGGAAAACAGAACATCCATTCTAAGGGATTTTAAATGAGATATCATTATGTTCTTCCAAATCTGAAAATTACTTCCATCAAAGAGGGGAACTCCCCTAATACTGGCTGAATTTTCGGTGGAGGAAGAAAAACAGATTAAACACAATCAACCTCCCCTTTATACCACTTGTAGATCCCCGAGACACCCAGAGAGGGGAGGGGTGAATCAGGGTGTCATCTTTTTGTTTTAAACTGACGAATCTTGTTCCCACATTGGTAGAAACTAGTTTGACCTGTATGATGGAAATGAGAATAAATAAAACATTCACATGCAAAGGGATGACAACACACTTTTTACTTGGTTCACTACTAATGGATACATCCAAGGAGCATATGACGATAGTTTGTCTACCGTACCAAATTCCAATATTCTTCACTCGTTGTGGATTACAAAGATTTGGGAACAATCACTATGTCCCAGGCTCACTGCCTTTACAATTGTTCATGGATAGCCTACTGCGTCCCTCGGGTCACTCCCGTTGACTCCCCCAGGCTCAGTGCCCTTGGTGAAGTCCCACTCAGTTTATACACATGAATATCAATTCATAATTGAAAAATAATGAATCCTATATTGCATGTACTTGATCTGTTGAAGTCCAACTTTCTTCCATAGATGAATCTCACTTTACACTGCACGTATCAAGAAATCTTCCAGCTTTCGCACTTCCTCATAAAGACTGGAATTCTTCAACCACACCTGGAACGCTTCTCCAAGAACTTTGTGCAAGTTTCAAGATAGTGCACAATTACAGCTCTCCCACTTGCACGAAACACACTTCTTCAACTTCAAAAATGCGCGACTCAATTACTTTTACTCCCAGACCGATTTTGGCGTGCAACTATCAGCTGTCGTACTGCTTGAAATTCTAGCGTGCAAGTGTCACAAAACCAACTGCGCGACACTTACTTTCCAAACCCCAAACTTGCACGACTATCCTTCTTTTTGGCCCAAATGATCTTGGACGCGCAACAAACAACTGTCACGAAACCTCTACTTGCGCGACCCACCTCCACTTGCATGACCACAATACCTGCGCGATGGGAGTTCTGAATTTCTCTATGTCTGAACTTCATAATGAATGAGGAGGTGTGGTCCTCTATTTATAGGCATTTATATACCCTATGCGATGACGCAATAGTCTTTCCTTGGTGCACAAGTTTCGGTGCACAAGTGTCTGCCGTGCTAGTCACTTGCGTGAGCAACCATGAAACATGGGTGCCCTTCTTTATTTGCCATATTTTCATGTACTGATCTTGAAAAAAAGGCGTGAAAGTATCAAAGCCTCCATGTATTCAGTGCATAACTTAGATTTCCAAAAACACTTTTCTTCATTTGTCAATTTTGAGGTCCAGAAATTTGGAAAACACTGGAAAATGATGCCACCTTCAATACTGTTATCTGCATGTTTTGTATGATCACTTTGCTAGAACATATTCTAATCTTTCTCTAAGGATTGAAAATAAATACAAACCATACCATACTCCAAATCATGCATATAACAACCATTGTTCCAAAATGAACCATAATTATGATCAAGATATACTTGACCAACTCTTTTCAAGGTTGTTACATATAGATTAATCTAATACAAATGTATTTCCTATTGTAGTATCTAGAAGTGGAATTATTTATAAGAAAACACATAATCTCTACCTTACTAAAATAGTCATGATATTATCCTATAAATATATATATCCTTAATGTCTTTCAGAGTGTTTGGTTCCATAATATTTGATTCTCGAAACCTAGTTCCCATGTTTTTAACTAATATTACTCTATTACTACTGTAGAACCCTAAATCCATTATCCCAAAGTCAGTTGTTATTTTGCTACATCGACACAAAATAAATGGAATCACATCCTAAAGGATTGTATAGTTAAGTAGTCTTGGGAAACTATATACATTGATGATTATCACATTATTTCTGAAACCATGAAATATAATATGATAATTCTTAAAAATCACGATTATTTCTTTATGTAAATCCTTGAATTCATTCATATATCCCTTTTTTGTGACCTAGGGATAGGAAAACTTAATAACGGGTGAGTTCATATTCTTATTAAGGGATATATTAAAACAAAATCTATCATAAAATTAATAAAATATGAATAATATCTATGATAAATTTGGACCATTTCTCAATTTTTGCATGTCATCCTTGCACAGGGGCCATGCTAATCTTCTCTATATCGTTCCAATTTTATCAGATGTCTCCAAAGTGTCATATCTAATATAAAAATTAATTAATATTTGATATACCTAAAACCATAAAATTGGACAAAATACAAGGATAATATAACAACCTAAATATCTCATGGATAAAAACAACTAGTTTCATAGTGATAGAATGCATAATATCAAACATTATAATCACAACATCAAGGAATCATTCCAAGGAAACATACATAAATTTGTTAGGTGTGCACTAAATACCTATGCAATTTTGTCACATGAGACCTACAAATTCACTGGTGGGGGGGGGGGGGGGGCTATAATGAGTTCCATCCATCGCTTATTAGGACAAATTAATTAATCATATGAAAGGCATGGAAAAAAATTCAATATGTAATAAAAAAATTCATATTGAAATACTAGATTACAAAATGCTAATATTTTTCCTAATCAAAATGATCATAATACTTAAAAAGTAATATGGTCAATGGAATCAAAAGAGTATAACCATAGTAAATCTTATTATTCACCAAAAAATATTTACATAGAAGAAGTACTTTAAAATGAATACCAAAAAATTTCATTAGGATACTATCGATTTCTTTTTGAAATAACTGATATTGAAATATAAAAAATTCTACAATATTATAAAAAAATAAATTAAAATAATAGTGGAATATTTAAAATTAGTATTCAATGTAAATAGTATGAATGATAGTGGGAAAAGTCATTCTTGTAATGTACAATAAAACAAAATTATTCCATACATTATGAAAAAGGGCCTCATCCTGAAAATGTAAAAATATTCCTTTTAAACAATTTTATAGAAATTAAACATGGATAAAAATTCCTTTCATAAATTTAAAATCATTATTGAATTGGTTTTTGAATAAAATATTCACATGGAAGAAAAGGATTCCTGACTGAATAGGAAAACAAAGTCGGTTTTCATGGAAGACATTCTCTTGGTCTTTTTGAGTGACCAAGATGGTAAAAATGGAACTAATACTTGCAAAATATATAAATTTAAACAGTATAAAAATTTTATGAGGGTTAGTAAATAAATATAAAATAATTCTTTTAATAGAATCTTGAACATAAACAAACCCGAATAAGGATGAAATGTTGAAATAAACCCTTACTACTTTGGTATCTTCAGAATCAAAACCCCTATGAATGAAATTATATTAAATAAGTCTATAAATATAATAAATATAAATATATCATTGTTATAACATTTAAAATTGTTAGTAAATACACCATACAAATGAATCAATTGGTTAATATGTCATATATCTCACAGAAATAAAAGTAATATGGGAAACACTTACCTCCATCCAGATTTGATTCATACATGATCTGTCCTCCTGTATAATAAATATACTAAATAACCAAAATCATATATATAATTCCATATATTGTTTAGGTATAATATATTATCACTGATTTATTAACAATTCTTTATTGATATCACTATTCCTGGTGATAACTGCTCTATTTTTCATGCATGTTTTTGTTCGATAAATTTGTTCATTGTGTATTGATCATTGCTATATCATTTAAATAATATTAATAATAATATAAATATAATATTTATTAAATATACACATATTTAGAATCATCCTAGAATGGTGGACATAAAAAATGGATCACATCATTTCCTGGAGGTGGTAGCCCACACATACGTACAAATGATGTTATCATTTTTTAATATGTTGATGGGCAAGAAGGGAATTGATATATTATATTTTGAGAACCATAATTAATTCAAAAATATAATATCTGATAATTAGTTAAATATTTATAACCTTCCATGTATAATGGTGATGAAAAATGAATTACACTACTTTGTTGATAAGGTAAGACATATGTACGGATGAGAAAAGTTTTCAATTTTTGTAGGATGAAAAGCGGTGTAAATTTTTTTCCCATAACCATAATAACTTATCCATATATTTGTGACACTGAATTTTTTCTTTTATTATGGATAAAACATATTTATATTATGTAGAAGAACAAATAAACTAGAAGGTGTCAGTAAAGATGATTATCTCTTTTTTGGTAAAATTTCATTACATCCCCTCTCTAGGACCCTTGGAATAGTCATTAGTTTTTTCAAAAAACTCTAATTAATTCCTTTATATGTTTATAAGATAATTGGTTAGTTTTTGGTTAAGCTAGGTTTCTCAAAGTGTTGTAAATAAGTTATGGGAGGGGTGTATTTTTATAATGGAGGGGAGGGGAACTGTTGGAATTACTTAAAATATTAAATTAATATCAATTAATTCTCATGGAAAAGTGAAACTGAATTGATATATTATTAAAATTACATTTTAATGTTCCTATATAATATAATATAATAATACTTATACAAATTTAAGTTATATTTTAACCCTTATCAATTAGTTAACCTTCTATTTACCCATTTCACAATTTCCATGATATCAGAGTTCTCTACTCTCTATGGACCAAGAATGTTGTAATAAAAGGAAAAGTGACCCATAATTTTTCCAGGGTTTATATTTTAAACCATAATCCATTAATATGGCTGAATATGTCATTTTTAATGAATTTTAAATTTGTTAATAAAATATTATTTATTATAGAATATCAATAATATCTTTTTTGGAAATATTCATTTACATTGACTTTAAAGTCATAAAGTTAGTTATGGAATAAGAATATAAACCTTTTAAACATCCCAAATATGTTATATGTATCTGAAAAACTCATGGAACAAAATAATGCATCCAAACTATGTTAATTTTAATATTTTCAAAATCATTAATTTTATTATTATATTAATTGAATAAATACTATGTCGGCATTGCATATGCATTTTAAGTAATCATTTAATTAAAAAAATATAAATAAATTAATATCATGAAAATAATTTTACACAAAATATATTTTAATATTCATCCATAACTCATATTTATCCCTATGTGATGATATAATAGAAATCTAAAAGCCAAAGAGAAACCTTTTGTTGTATTAGTTACAGAAAATATTATATTGGTTATTTTTATGGAATAACATACCCTAAATAATTAAACATAAAGAATAATATAATAAGGGTATAATTAAAATAATTAAATAATAATTAAGATGAAAAATAGTGGACTTATCACATACATTTAACCTTGGTTAACCCTATTTACCCTTTTACCATGGTGATAATTTTTTATCGTTTTTACTATTCATTTTGACCAAAAATATAATTTTATATTAATAAATAATATTAATTATTATAATTTATAATATGAAATTAATTTTAATAAATTTAATAAATATAATTGTTATAAATTCATTTTATAATAATACTGAAAAGCATCATGAAATATTGTTTTCAGAAAAAAAATACATTTTTAGTATAAAAGGATTTTTTACAAAGATCATGTATAATATTGATTTATTTATAATTAACTATATTATTTTTAAATACAATAAAATTATAATAACTAAGGATCAAACTCAAAATATTATTGGCCCTTTTTAATGAAAAAATTGATGTTTTATAAACAAATAATTCTTTGATATTATCTAAAAAATAGTTTATTTTTGATAAATACTTGACATTTAAATTATGTTAATTTGGATAGGATGATTATAAAAAAAAGTCATTTTATAAAATATAATTTATAATATTTATATAAATGAATTATAAATTTCATTGAAAAAATACAGTAAAATCATTTTTGAAAAAAATGCATTTCTAAACCATAAAATTAGTTTACCAAAAATTACATACATTTTTCATTAGAATCAATCATTAAAAATTGTATTGAGTAAGATCGTTATAATTTTTAATTCCAATACACATATTCATCCCCACACATTTAAGATCAATTTTTTAAAGTAATATTTAAATAATAATAAAATTTAAAAATATCTCAATTCTTTTAAAGCTCCATATTGTGTGTTATGCAAGAGATCAAAATTATTATTATTTTAATCTAAATTTACATGGTGTTACATGCTTTTTTTGAAGACCCATATTATAATATTTTATTTTGAATAATTTATAGGGTTATATATTCATTGATATATGAAAAATAGATTATTAGGGATATGAAAATAGATTCCCATTCTAAGCATTTGATATGGAAAATTTATAAGGATTTCTAGTACGTACCCCAAATTTTGTCTAATTAAATTATAGGGAAAAGTAAAAGATTTTCATGAATTATCTGCCAAAAAATATTGATTGGATATTATTTTTTTAATTATTCTTCCCTTCAATGTAGTTATTCAACCTTTTTACATTGATTTAACAATCATGAGCTAGAGTGCCTACTATACCACACATTAAAAACTTCTTCTAACTATTAAGGAAATAAATCAAGTTTTTCCTCCAACATTTTTTATATGTGTCTAGTTATACATTCTTTACACCATGAGGCAATTAATTAGGAATTCCTTGATTCATAGTATTTATTCTTATGTCTCTAGATTCATGTCGATATCCATCATTCATTTTAATCATAATCATGCACCAAATAAAATAATTATAAATTCCAAATTACCTAACAACTAATTCCTTATAACGATTATATTTTAAACTTCCAAATAATCAATTAAAAATATTTTTTAGGTCTAGTGATAAATTAAAAGGTATACATTGTGATCCTTGTAATGTTTTTCTATATAATATTAAATAGAATATTATCCATTTAATTTAAATTCAAGTATTTGTCCTTCCACAATAGTGTGGAGAGTTTGAGTGAAATATTTAGTTGATAATATTCACTTGACATACTCCCACGTTATATAATTTAATTTCCCCCTTTTTATTTTATTCCTTACAAGATTCCCTCATTGACCAGCCCTGCCATCTAGAAAATAGGCAACCAAAATAACCATATGATGCCATGAACATTAAGAGGTAGAAAATATCATTTCAATCACATTAATCCATCACTCAAAAATTAATGGGTTTGAATTCATATTTATGGATAGTGAACATTGATTCATAATAGATTTAATAAGAAGATACTCCATTATTAGTTTATTTGGATCTCCACATAGTTTATGTTCTTATTAATATCAAGATAGAATTGATTGAGATTATCCATGAGATATAGAACTCAAATTTCGATCTCATTTGGACAATCACCACATTGTAAATTACAAATATCATTATATAAAGTCCTTATTTTTCCCTCTATATCCTTTATATAGAATGTTAATGGTGAGGATACATAGATTATTATAACTATAATGCATAAAATAATGATCATAAAATAAATAAATCAAAAGTAATGAATATATTCTTCTTTAACAACTCAGTAGGTATCAATCTAAGTTATCCATGATTATTTACCAACTATATTTCTAATAACCATTCTAGTTAGAATGATAACCAAGTACTTCATAATGGTTTATTCCTAGATACATCTATTACAACACCAAACCTACTTATAGTATCCATAGAATGATGTATTTCTATGAAAATAAAATAATCCTCAATTTACCAAAATATCAGGATGTTATCTCAAACTTATATTTTGGGGTTTCAGTATATGTTTTTCTTATTAATCTTTAAAACTAACGAAACCCTCCATTGAAACAAAATAAAGATACAAAATATAAAAATACATAAATAATACATTGATAACATAGTTTAATTATTAAATAAAAAGTAGTATCATAATCCAAAAACCAAAATATTCAGTGTCTTAGATACTATAAACATAAAAAACATATTTCACAAGTTGTGAACATTTCTCCATAACATAAGTATAGTATTAGACATTCCATGTGACCTAATATAGTACAAATCATGTGGAAGGGAAAACATAATATGGGGTAAGCTCAAACACTCAGTAAGGGATAAGGAAATAAAGGCCATAACTATTAGATCATAAACATATAGATGAGAACTAATAAAGAAAACTATTTAATTTATGTGAAATATAAATCAATAAATATTAACCATAAGCAAGAAATATTGGAATAATATTTAAAACAATAACACTTTTAACACATAATGAGAAAATAAAAAATGAATCATATAACATGATCCCTTATCTAAAGGAAATAAAGTGGAATAATTAGGAAAAAAGGATTTATTATCTTTGTGAACTCGAATACCCACCAACTTGGTCACACATAATATTTTTAGTAGAGATGAAAAACATCATACACACCCTTTTTTAACTAATATAATTTCTAAATCATTCACAAAACATTTCTATCTCATGATATATAATCATTTAACGAATACATTGGTGAGAGATTTAGGCCCTACACGTGTCATAATCTATACATTACTGTGCCACTTAAAAAAATAATAATAACATCATAAAATAAAACATAGATAGAATATGGGGTCCATGAAATTTCAAATCATCACTTAAATAACAGATGTAAATAAAATTTGTTTCATTGAATATCCAAAATTTGAATCATTAAATTTTCACAAGGAACCCATGTAAATAAAATGTGTTTCATAGAAGATCCAATAGTTATACAACAACATCAATCAATTGATACAAAAACATGGTCACAAAAAATAATCACAAAAAATAATAATATAGTGTAAAACATGAAAGATAACTCCACTAGAGATATATTATATGAATCTAATTTAAAAAATCATAAATAAAAGAAATTTTGATTTTTTTTGTATTTATCATTGTAAAAGTAATGTTTATAAGTCTCATTTAAAAAGGTTTTGTTGTTTTTAAGGAAAATAAAAAGAAAAAAATTCATGGAAATAGAATTAGTTCAAATAATACATTATCTATAATTGAGAAGAGAACATCACATAAGATTTGAATTCTAGGAAAAATGAAGTTCAATTAATATATTCTATAACTCAATGAAACGAGTTTGAGTTACCAAGTCACTTACCTCTAACCTTTATTTCCATGAAATTTATTTAACCTATGGTATAATAAACATAAAAATATTAATAATCTATATAAAAAACATAATAATATATATTCTTATTTCTAATATTTATTGATAATAATTCTTGTAATGTATTATATTTTTGAAATATCTTTCCAACATTAGCTGTTGATAACTTTAATTGTTATGCCCATGTTTAGTAATTTTGATATCATTACCCATAATTTGATACCATTTTGATTATATATATTTAACTAAATATTATTTAATATATAAATTATATAGATTTAAAATTTTCTTATTTCATTCAACATGTGTTTTGGTCATGTTATCTCAAAACTGAATTGATAATGACTTATTTCGATAATTTTAACAAATTAAAATGTTACATTAATAACAATTTAATAATTAATATATTATTTAGAGAACCATATAGAAATATTTATTTTAAAAATATATTAAAATAATATTATCTTTCATGGTCCCATAGTTATCTATAATTAGATTTTAAATATTTGTTTATATAGGTGGTAAAACCAACATAGACATGAATACACATTAACTCGATTAGTGAGTACGGTTAAAGACATGTTTATTTTGACATGATTTTGTTATAAAATAAAAATAATGATTTTTCTAATTTTTTTTGTTATTATTAACTATATTTAATCTTTTTGGAATAATTTATGAAAATCTAGAAGGAAAAAAACATTTTATCATAGATGAGGTAATACACCCTTATGCACAACAAGCATTATCATTTATAAATTCAGAAAAAGGGTTCAAGGTGGATATTAATTGTAGATTTTAGGATAATAATTATATGAGATATATCATATTTATTCCTAATTACCTTATTAATATAATATATGTATAACGGTGATGAAAAAAATGGCATCGCTTTGCGGAGGTGGTTGTCCATGCTACACATTAACAATGCTATTTTTTTCTTAACTCGATATAAATGAATATATAGGGGTTGTAACAATAATATAAATATATATATGTATAATAATTATAATTATTTAATCATATAATTTTTGTGATAATATATTTCTAAGATTACTATTAAGAAGAAAAGCATTAGAGAAGATAACACATATGTTGGAGACATGATTTTTCCAATGGAAGATCCCTTAAAATTGAAGGGTTTAAGATATGTCTGATTAAAAATGGGATTATATTTATGGGATAAAGATTATAAATAGTGAATATTTTAATATATTCAAGTATTAATTAAAAAAATTGGTGTATATTTGATGGCTTGAAGTGATATCCTTTTATAAGGAGATAAAATGGGGAATTTTGGAAATAATAATATTTTATCAATAATTCCATGAAATTATTCCATGCGAAATGGATGAAAAGTTTATAAATTAATGATTTGAGAATGTATTTGGATTTATAAAGGATAAAAATTAGTTTTTAAAAACTTTTTAACATGTAATATACTTCTTTCTATTAATTTTTGACATTTTACTTTTTTACATTTAAACTGGGAAAATTGTTTTTAACAATGTGATATTATGATTTATTAAAATCAAGCAATATAAATATAAAATAATTTGGGATTTATGTAGCCAAATATAGGATCTATTTAATCCAATTAAATTACAAATGTTATAAAATTATCATTTAAATTAAAATATATAATGTGTAGAAAAATTATTTTAATAAAAAAGTCATTTTGACCATTATAGATTCATAATATTATTTAGTATTGATTACCTACTAAAGGAGTGTTAATATATATATTTATTTCTATTTAAATCATAATATATTAACTATTTATATTATTTAAATTTAATTTATTTTATATAAATTAGATGATATTAATAAAATGATAATTTTGAAATAATTGTTTCACCATTATCGTGGTAATTAAAATTATTTTAGACAATGTAAATTTTATAACAAAAATGAAATTGAACACAATAAAAAGTATTAAAATTATTATCTAAAATCTATGAAGTAATTTTTCAAATTAAATTTCTATGTATAAGTAAATTAATCTTAACCTTGGTACATGTAACACAAAGTAGACATTTTTTTGAAAAAGATAATTTTTAAGAAGAATGATTTTTAATTATGATATAATTATAAATTAAACTAATTAATATGAATTTAAAATAATATTTTTTAAAAAATATTTATTTAACAATAAAAAAATTAAAATATTAATTTTATCATTTTATAATTAATTAAATTAAATAGTTGGAAACCAATTTTTGTTAAATTGCTATATGAACATTAAAAATGTTGAGCATAGGTTTAAAATTCTAACACATTATTTTAAAGTGTTTTATAACACTATATAATATATTATTTTTTAGGAAAAGCATACAAAATATTCGAAATTATACATATAAAAAAATAATTTCATAAAATTCACATCGTTAGTTAGATAAGTATTTTACAATTCTCAACCTCATTTTTATAAAATGAAAATGAAAATTAAATAATAAAATGTCATGAAAATTAATTTATTTATAAGAAATCATTTTTTCTTATGTTAGCTATTATTTTAAAATTATTTCCAATCATGAATATTTCAAATTATAAAAATATACATTTTATAAAATACCATTTCATCACAAGGAACACTTTTTTTACTTTATTATATTTAGTAATAGTGTCTATATTTTAATTGAATATATTTATTTATATATATTTCATAATTTTCTTTCTACCCATTATACCATATAATTTGATAGAGACCATATATTTCTCTAAATTTTTTTTGGATTCTATTTTTTGTGTTGGGTAATCCTTAAATCATAGTATTTAATTAAAGAGTATAAATTCAGGTCAATACAAAATATATTTCATAAGATGAGGACTCATATTTTCTTATGAGAAAATACTATCCAAAGACAATGTACCATTCATGTTATGGGTTGAAGTCGTATCTGAGAATATCATTCCTCAAAAATTGGGAGAAGAATTGATACTCCATCATCATTAGAAATTAAGTACATCCGTTTGGAATTTGAATAAAAAATCTCTGTCGTATTTGGAATATAAAAACCACATCATGGAAATAGAATAAATTTAGTTTCATATTGACTTTTCTACTCTATTTGCAGTACAATTACCGTAATTTAGAATGAAATAAAGAGATATCCATCATATATTACTTAATTCTATTGATCCATTGTTGATTTTATTGGCAATGGGTCATTACATAAGGTGATGATGCTTGGATAATTGTTATGGATACAGGTAATATAAATGGATTCAATTCTTTGGTAAGTTTACTTGATATAATTATGATTATTTTCAAAGTGTTTTTTAATATCAAATACATGTCTCAATTATGATAATGATTAGACATTTCAATAAGGAAGAATAATAAGTCCATGAAAAAATAAAATTCATTTCACATGAGGAATTATAGAACTGTGGAAAAAAATATATCCAACCACTTAATATCAAGGGACCAACTTAATTAAACACATGTAGTTGGAGGAATATTTCACATGGGTGAGATAAATCATAAGGGAAATCATGGAATAATGGTGAAGTTGTGTTCTTTAATATCTAGATAGGAGAGTCCATGGACACATTGTGCTCAGATGGTGTACGTTGGTGGTTTACATGGGTGGGGGGGGGGGAGTGGGTAGACCCACCCTATATGTGAGTGTGTTGAGTTGTGTGTTCTAAACCACATTATCAGATCATGTTATAGCCATAACACATTTAAGTTTTAAGACACACTCATCCAAGGTCCAACTAATGTGGGATAGTGTAATGACACCTATTATTCATCCATATCAAAAACATATGAACATAAGCATTATTTTACAAGTATATTTATTTCAGTCTTACGTTCAACACACCACTTCCATCTTATAACTCCTGATGCTCGAGGATTTTTTATACACTAGAGTTTATGAAAAAACATCCATAAATTGATCTTGATGTTTCCATGACAAACTTGATGTACAAATTTAAATTTTATTATTAAGAAAATATTCATGTATGCATGCAACAATTTTAATGGAATCATGAATTACATTAGAACACAAGATACTACTGAATATAAAAAAATTTCAAGAGTCTATTTGTGCATCCCTAAGTTCCTCGATGATCTTGAATATTTCAAATGACAATCATTTATGACATCACATGATGTATAATTTTAAAGGAAAATACATCTTTATTTTTGGTGTAATGAAGATTAGAAGTTTGGAAACCCATAGAAAAAATTACAATGATTAGATATTCTGAAATTCAAAATCACGGAGTGATATGGTGTAATTCCAGGTGCCTTGACATTGAATAAATTATAGAGTTCCTAGTTAGTGATAAACCTCAATAAATACAAAGGGACTAATGCAATTATATGTGGATCATATATTGAGAAATCTATAATTTTTTGATATAATAAAAGGGAACCTAAAACATCTGTTTCATGAAGAGATTACATGAGACACTTAGGTTTAGAAGAAGAAGGAGATCTTATAATTCTTCATCTTATTATTATCACACTCAATGAGGTTCATGAATAACTACTTCCATAAATCCCTATATATTTTTTATACGCTATGATATACCATGGACTTTTGTTTATAACCTTGTAATCACTTTGTGTAAAGAAGAAAAAACATTAAGTCATTCTTGAAATGTTAAATATTCGTTCTTAATGTACTTAAGGGTCCGCATTTACTATTTCATGAAGAAGGATCACACACTAGGAAGAAGAATATTATACACCGATTCTGGATTTCACAATGTATAAGAGTGCATGCATGTATATATAAATTCTAATGAACTACTTAGTGCATAAAATCTTGAGAAGATACCCCCAAAATAATATTTAGGAGTAGATGAATTATTACTAAATGATATAATATGTTCCATGGTTTAAAAAATATAGGACATGAGTTGAATATATATAAGTTTTTTATTTCAAAAAATTATATAAAATAAATATATTTAACCACTTATACACATTATGTGAGGCCATGTGTTCATCAATCCAAATAAAATATTCTTTCTTGATCATTTTAAAGGGTACTTTAATTTTACATGAACTCATGTGATCTGAAAAGCTCATTGAGAAGGATCATCAAAAGGATATTTCTATAGTGGATCAAGCCATTTGGAGGGGAAGGTTGGAGCAGGGGTATAATTAGTTTCCTCAAAGACTGTGATTGGTGGCATAAAAATCCCTTGATAATAAGGTTTTGTTTTCGATATAACTAAATTTTTATGTTTAATTAGAGAGGGGGGTGTAACCAATTTTTAATTAGGGGGATAAAAAATTACTGTTTTTAATCACCATCTGATATAGTATAGAATTTTGTTGTGCAGAATGACCAAAATTGAAAAGATTATGTATTTGTATCAAAAATCATAAATACTTATGTTTTCTGTATTTTACTTATAGAAATATATAGGGTTATGTTTGGAGAAACAATAAGAGTGGATCAAGGCTTTAACCACTCATAAAGGTTGAATTGAAAATAAGTGATTTATAAAAAGAAAAGGCATCATTGATTCAACCATCCCATTCTTAGAGATATCACTCCAATTCGTGATCTACATGTCCTAACATATGGAAGGTCTTCTATGAAATATATAATAGAATAATGACTATGGAGAACATGAATTATGTAAATAATAGGGGTGTTCCCATTTTCAATAGTGTGAAAAATCATGGCCAGATAAATAAGATGATAAAGTATCTTCTACCTGTTAGGGTAGAAGTGAGAGATGCAGTTGTAATTATATTTCAACCCTATGAGGAGAATGATCCTTTTAACCCTTTATATAATAGGAACATGGATATTTATGGTAAGAATTATAATTAAATCATGAAGAATTTTTAATAAAAGTTTTACACTAAACTGATGGGAATCCAAACTACTATATAGATCTTGGATAAACTAAGAATTTGTTATGAAGAAAATATTAAATTGAAATAAGATAAGTTTAAAATCTATTGATGTGGATTTTAATATTTAAAAATAGGTGAGGATGGAATTTTTTGTATAATTTAATAGAGTAAATGATATGTTTAGTTGTATATGATGTTTTTGGAATAATCTAGACGAAACAACCATTATGAAGAATACTTTTAGAAACATTCCAGATAGATGTGATCCAAAGTTTTCTACACTAGAATATCGAGAAGATATTTCACTAGTTGTACTTCATAATATTCTAATAGCCTATTAAATGAGAAAAATAACAACATTCAAGAACACGTAAATAGATTATAAATCCCTTGAATCCTTGATAAAAAGTAAATATAGAATCAAATATGAACCGTAATATTTTTTTGAAGAAGTGGATAATAGAGAGGAATTCAATAAAATGTTTTCCTTATTTACAAGAATGTTAAATAGGGGATGATGGAAAAGAAAATATCATGAAATCAATAAAATCTTGTGATCTGCACAAGATTTGTAATTTTTATAACATCATTACAATTAATAGTGTTATTAACACTGACTAATATGAAGAAAATAATAAGTCTAAGAAAAATAAGTGGAGGTAGAATATGAGGAGCTTTACTCCAAATAATAGGAATATTTTGAGAAGATAAATGGTTTAATTTTCACCATGAATAAGTGAGTTAGAAGATGGAAAATATTACAATAATATTTCATGTATTATTGGAAAAGTTAGGAAATTCGAATACACATTTAATGGTGATGAAGGTGATGAGACCACTGAAATAAAATGGATTTTAAAAGAAAATATGGATTATAATATTTTTGAAAACTTGATACTAAATAAGGTGAAGTAATTACTGAAAAAATATAATTATAAAATAATTTTTGATAATAAAGAACATGTCAAGAAAGATGACAAACATGTCCATGAAAGAAGATAAAATAAGATGAAGATAGGTGTGTTAAATTACAATATAAAAAATTATGAAAAGAACAACATAAAAGGAAAGATAATGAAAAGGATGAATCAACACTTTTTTATGGAAGAAAACATATTGATGTTTTCTGAATTTGAGAAGATTTCCATGACTCAAACTATTGGGGTATGAACTATGACTACCCCATGCTCTCTTCCAATAGGACAGGGGTTGGTTACCAGTGCCGAGTAGAAATATTCCAAACATGAGAGACATTATCCAAATGTAACTGTATGTGAGAACACATCTAAAAGCCCATAAAATTCTAAAATGTAAAACAACTAAAAAAATGCATCCATACCTCTATGATACCACAAACAATGTATGGCAGTAAATTACTGATAGAAAAAAGTATCTAAATACAATACTAATAAAAATTATAATGAGTCAACCTCCAACAAGTGTGAGTATTGGGATCAAATTAAAGCACCAGAAAAACACATCGGTCTGTAAATCTCATGATATTTTAAGCATTCTCCCTGTCCACCCATGACATAATCAAATGGCCTTTCCTCTACATAAGAAATGAAATGTATGGGTATTGACCATTTAAGGGTGAGTATAAAAATACCCAGTAGAAAACCCCAAATACACTAAACATGAAGAATCAAGAATATTAATCTCAAGAAAATAATAAAGTAATGAATATAATGATGTAAAATCTTGATATACTTTTGAAGGACACTATGCCTCCAGGCAGTACTAACTAATTACCAACCATGATATTCTTCTCAAAGAAATTATCATTATAGGATAATCCATTCCCTGAGCCATTCCAACACCAAATAAAGTAATCAAAGATGTCAAGATCATTGGTCCATGACCAAGAAAGATAATCTATCTTATAATACCCTGATACTCAGATAGTGGGTCATGCCAAGGACCACTACGGGACACCAATAACCTAATATAGATCATCCAACTACATTGGTGATCATATTCTATTGATACAATGAACCCTACCAATATGAACTTTTTGATATAGGATCAACAACCTGATCAAGGATGTCACATCGATTACAAAAACCCCAACAATGGTAAATTGGTGATAGAGGATCACAATAATGTTTTATAAAGTTAGAACATGAACATTATCTCAATATCATCCTTTAGAGGTGATCACAATCCTAAGATGTGGATGTAAGAGTACACTATACAGTCAAGGGAATGGACCAAGGGAACAAACTCAACCAATATTGATCTAAAATAATTTAAGGAAGGGATACAAACACCCACAAAAGCGGTATATAGTGTATACTAGAAAATAAAAAATATGTCCAACTAACCCCTGTCCGGCCTGTGTGGTGCTTCCCCATTTGGGATTTAAATACTCATATACACAATGTGTATAAATATTTCATGACAAGTTGATAACATGAAACACTCTATCTGTGTTGTCTACCAACATCGGTGCACCACTGGCTATGCCGATGTACACCTTCCCTTGCTTGTGCCTAAGTACGTGGTGTGTCTGAGCTCGTGTGATCTTGTCAGTGATTGGTTACCTTTAGAGGTACACACAAATACATCATGGAAGGGCCACATGGTTTTTGATATTTATCAGTAGAGGAAAACTTAGTTCCACAACCATGGGTTCCCACAAAATGTGTAATCACAAAATACACATAGTGTATAATGAGATCTTCCAGATCCATCTGGAAGTCTTTTTCATCCTTCTATGAATTAGCAGAACCTATTCCCTCACTATAAACTATGTATTAGGGGTTGACTCACCTAATTATTTTTGGAGATTGTAGATTCAGGCTTTGGACCCATATAGGAAATTCTGACTCGCGCCATCTGTAGCCACACTGATGAAAATGGGATGAAAAAGTACCAAAAATCCATTCTAATCCCCCTTTTATCATCCTTCATTGGTTTCACACCACTATCATACCCTAGATCATGTAATGTACCTACAGTATCAATCCATTATGTTAAAGAGGAGTCTGACAATGATAAAATACTAGGAATTTTTCGAATTGCGAGATTAAACAATTATCTATGATGAATGTGAGAAGAACAGAGAGAGAAATCCATAAGACATCAAATGTGAGGAATGAACCTCATCATTTTTTCATTTTGACTCGATATTTTTTTTTATTGAAAAATACAAATTCAGAGGAATTAAATTAATGGACAATATAATTAAATCCATAAATTTAAATCAAGTATCGATGCATGAATCAATTCTTGTTCATTGAATTGATCCATGTTTGATTGAGATTATATAACGATATGTAAATCATAGGAAAAAATAATACCTTGAGTTAATATCATTAATATATGATGAAAGGTCCTATATTTTCCTTATTTGTGAGATCCTTGAACTCCATTGATGCAATGATCATTGATCATGATCTGATTTTGTGTTGTTCTCCAAGATCATCTCCAACTATTTCAGGAAGGATCATCTTAATTTTTTAGTGTAATGTGGATAACCCTACTAATTGGCCTCCCAAAATTTTAAATAGAGGACAATATATTCCACTTCTTCATTAAAAATAAATTAAATATGTTTATTTATTTTATTAATTCACACTCACGACAATGTTTTCACAAACACCACATGGATACATATGTTAGGACACACCTAGGGAAAAAATTTAAAGCAGTACCCCCCATTAAATTTATAATATGGTCCCCTATTCAGGAGTTATTAAACTTTTTCAGAAAAATATACCCGTGCTTGATTTTTAATATTTTTAATATATTTCAGAAATTAATTTCAGCCACACCTGGCCTTAGAATGTCATACCGTCTCATCACCTGGATCCAAAAATTGTCCATATAATATAAAAAAATAACACAAATGATGTTTTTATTATATTCTCCATAAATTAGCTCTCTTCATCCCAAATAGAGAAAAAAATACTAAAATTGATTAGGGTAATGGGCTTGCATATATGAATCCTACTTCCATGTTCTCTCCTGAAGATTCTAATTCTTCCACCAGACACAATCTAGGGGAATTGATCAACCATAAAGGAACATGTACTTATGATCCTATATCTTCCCTCGGTACTCTAAAAAGGTAGATACATCCTCAATTTCTATCTCTCCCCAGCTAATATCACGGGATGCGTCATGCACATACCTCCTTAGTTGCGACACATGGAAGAAATTAGGTATCCTGTCTATCTTTGGTGGTATAGCTATGTTGCATAAAAAATTATCCACATCTATGTAGTATCTATAAAGGAATAATAAATATCAAAGAATTTTTCCACTATGACCAAATATAAATATTTTATGTTAAGGTGATACCCTTAGGAACACATATTCTCCCTCTTAAAAATCCAAATGTCTTTATTGCTGTTCCATATAAGAATTTTGATGGATATGTGGAGTCCCCATTTTCTCTAGGATGATCTCCACCTTCCCTATAACAGATCACACCAACTTTATGACCACAAGTGATGACTCTCCTAGATCAGTCAAACAAAGAGGTGACCTATATGGTCACCCAAAAAAGACCTCAAATGATACATAACCAATGGTGGAATAGAAATTGTTTTTGTACCAAAACATCAATATGGTGAGATGATCCTACCAAATATGACCAAAGTCCAACATACCAAACCACAACATGTCCTCTAATAATTGAATGTTCTTCTCTATCTAGACATCAATATAGTGGCGAAATATCATGCTCAAGTTAAACTAAGTCTCAACGGGCTTCTATAATCCTCTCCATAATCACCATGTGAAACAAGATTCACAGTCTTCAATGATTGTCAAGGTCACTCCATGGAACCTAGCTCTCTCTTGTATAAACAAGAATCCCAAGATCTCTACTGAAATCTTCTCTCAAATGGATAGGAAGTGGGTGGACTCGGTGAATCAGTCTATGATCACCCAGATGTTATTGTGTCTCCTAGACGTATGTGGTATCTCCATGATGAATTCCATGGATATCCCATCCCACATAAACTCTAGAACATCAAGGGGTTTTTTTAAACTCACTGAAACCTGGTGCTCATCCTTCACTTGCTAAAAGTTGTGGCCTTGATAGAAAAACTGAGAAGTAATATGCTTCATACCTAACCCCTGACATATATTTCAAAGTTCCTTTTATGTATTTTTCCCACCTATATGTACTACCAAATGGGATGTATGACACTCCCTCATCACGTCCTCCTGCAATTCCAATAGTACCATTTCCCATCCTCTAAATAGGATAGATTACTCCCCACCTTTATAGTTTCCATTAGGAGAACACTCATTGGATATTTGACTTCATAAGGTCTCATAATCAGTATCTCTATGGTGGGAATCCCAAGAAAAGTATAAAATAGGTGGGGTGACATCCATCGAATGAAGATACAAAGAACCATCCTTGTCCACCAAGGATAACCTACAATGATGCAAAATACTCCGATGACTCTACTAACAAAAAAGAATAAGATCTCCTATTGAGAAATTATTCCACCACATTCCACTTACCAAGAGTATAAACAATACCAAATTCATAGTTCTCGAGGAACTCTATCCCTCACCTATTTCTCAAGATAAGATCATTCTGAGAAAAGATATACTTGAGACTCTTATGGTTAGAGTAGATGATAAACCACCCTCACATTAGGTAGTGTCACCACATATTTAGTGCAAAGACTAATACAACTAGATCAATATTTTTTGCTAACATAATTCTTCTCATGTGGTCCCAAATTACATGAACCATTAGAAATCATTTCCTACCTCTTTATCATATCAAAACAAAGCCATGTTCTCTATGTATTATAGAACACTACACACTCATCACCCACATATAGAAACTTCTATTTGGGAGAACTATTCAACATCTTCCATAAATCTTGAAAGCACTGATGGAACCCTTATATTAATAGAAATTCCACCCCTTTATATTCAATGATTTTTTGGGAGCTTCCACTTTGTAGAAATCAGGTAAAACCCTATGATAGTACCCTATTAACCGATGTAAAAATAGCACTTTGGTAACACACTCAGGTGGATCACAAGAAAGAAATTCCTCAACCTTTAATTGGCCCACCAGCACTCCTAAACGTGAGATGAAATGTTGTAATAAGTGGACCTATCAAATATAAAATGGAAAAATTGAGATATTTCCATAATTCTAGTTCCCTCAGAGAGTGTGTAAGAAAATCTTCAAGTTTAGTGTGCGCTCCTCCTCGGACACCATCTATATTATGGTATCACTGATGAAAACAAAAAAAAGTAATCCAATAAGGGCTAGAATTTCTGGTTCAAGAGTCCCATGAACACTTCTAGGGTGTTCATCATTATGAATGGAATCACCAAGAAAATATATTAACCATACCAAAATCTTAATTCCATCATTTGTATATCATCATCATATACTCCAAGCTTGTGATATCCTAATCTAAGATCAGTATTCAGTTACCATTGCACCATATTAAACTAATATAATATGTCATCAATCCTAGGTAGTGGATATTTATTCTTCACAATAACCTAGTTTATGCACTTATAATCCACACATAACCTCAAGAACATGCTCGGCTTCTTGGAGAACAAAATTAGGACCTCAAAGGTGAAAACACTAGGTCCCACAAATACTTTCACATAAAAGTCCTATAACGTCACCCTTAACTCATGAAGATCTGAATGATATATATGATATCATGGTTTAGATACTTGGGTCATCCAATGATGTAATTTAATGTAGAATTCTACCTCATAATGGGGAGGTATGTAAGAAATATCCTCAGGAAAGCTGTCCTCATACTCTATCACCACCATAAGGAACTGGTAGCCCATAGAATCCACTAATATAATAGTCAAGCTATCCAAATAGTGATTAATTAGCTACACTCTCCATTCCTAAGATCATCCAACTCTACGAGGGTTTCCTTTTCACTAACAAAGAAAAACCTCATCCCACCACTATGAGAACAACACATAATGCACCTAAAACAATTGATATTGGAAGGAACTATGGATAACATTTCTATACATAGGATTACTTCATAAGTCCTCTTAAAAACTAACAAGAGATACCATTAATAAATGTCACCTCCAAGAATCATATTTCACTCTTAGTTGAAGTGCATATTCATGGGGTAAGCACCTGTTAGATCTCTAACTACAAGGTTCAGCCAAAGGCTCTATTAGTATACCTATGTTTTGAACCAGAGAAGTGGAGAAAAAGAAATTACTAAAACATGTGTCTATAAATACTATAACTAGATTATAAAAGAATTTTATCATACCAAATATAATACCTAGATCCTCGGCGTCATAGGATTCCATAGCCTACAGCTAGCCTCATATGTTACCGCTATCTCCCTGATATAGCATAGAACGCATGGGGGAGGTGGTGGTAATAAGTCAAACCTTTGATAACCCCTTTCTATTATTCCATGTCCTCGTCCCTATGGAACACCCTCCTCTTGCCTTTGTCTCTACTTTTTTATTCCATCTACCATCCATCAATAATCCATACGATAGGTTGGACAATCTCGATCCAGATGTCCTTGAATAGTGCAAGAGAAATACAAACTCTCCCTCTACTGATTCAATCCATCCCTAGATCCCTACACTGCAAAAACTATGTCCTGGGATCACCTCTTGAAGTATCTAACATTCTTGGATCCCAATTATTGATGTCTAATAACTACTACTAAGGCCACATCCCCTATGTTCCCCCAACCAACACCCGACATTAGTCCCTGATCTTCTTGGATTCTCTCAACCACTAAGTCATACTAAAGCACTCCAGTATAGGTGGGAATGTACTGGTACACCACTAAATACAAGATATTACTATCTATTCACTACTCATTGGTCCATGAATAGAAAAACATAACACAATCCATATCCATAGAGTATCATGAAAGGTCAATAAATCTCTCTGAATACTTCACCCTAGTCAAATGACCCTAATGTAGATGTATACACTACTATATGCTCACTGATCACAATGTGTAGGGATAAAAATTCTCCCTAAAGTTATTCTTGATGTATGAGAAGGGGAGAGATGTATTTTCATATGACCGAGTAACTAAACTCCACCAACTCCCAATATAACCTTAAAGAAGACTCACCATGAGAATCACCATCTGATATAAAGTTTTCCATGCAAGGTGGAAAAATCGAGTGACAACCTCAACCTAGTTCTTAGATCTTTGGAGGTTTGTATCACCCTAAAATATTGGATGTCACTACCTATGGATGTAATGAAATGAATTCATCCTTCATGAATCCTCATATTGTACTTCCAGTTCTAGATTCTTCTCAAGAGATAGTGGTATAGATGGTAAACCACCATTAGGTATTTTCTCAAGCACATGCCCCTATACCAATGCCCCGTCATTTGACGAATCATCCTCATGATCACATAGTGGAATTATGGCTAGCTATACTTTCAGAGGAATGGTATAACTAGTAATATGTACCATAATCAAAGAGTAAATATGGGGAGATGACAAAATATGTATATAGAAACTAAAACCCATTACTATATGATGAATGTACTGATGTTTTCCCTAAAACCATTATCTACTTGTACCTAGTAATAATGAAGGTGATAAGAGTCCTAGTGTATGAATACATTAATTGGAACACCAAAACTGGATTCTATGGTCTGAAATCCAAACTAAAAAATCTAAACATTATTTCCCCAAACCAATATCATAGAATCCAATCCTAATGTAGAACCGTATACTCTGATATCACTATTTCATGTCCAAACCCACCGGGGTACGAACCGTGACTAAACAGTCCCACCTCCAATTGTCCATGTTTTTTAGAGTAGTTCTGAGTAGGAATATCTCACACATGGGAGGAGTTAGCCTAATGCACTTGTAATCATTCACATATCTTCAATAACTTACAATGATGAACGATAAACCAGCTAAAACTAATGTATTTATATATCTATGATCTCAGAAGTAGAGTATGATAGTAACGTACTATTAGAGGAAAAGGGTCCAAATACAAGCCCTTCCAAAAACTGAGATGATTCCATCCTTCTACAAGGGAGAGAACTAGGATTGATTAAAATAACACAAAAATACCTTTGTCTTTCAAGATAATTCTACACTCCACCTACTCCATTTCTTCCCCAGACACGGTTAATTATGACATCGTATACATAAGATACAACAGGTGTTGAAAGTGCCCATGCAGGTTTAAGTATATCAGTAATGTATATGAAAACTTGAAAATAATAAAAATGAATCCTCAAGAATTGTTTTCTTAGAATAATAATATAGTACTAAATAGAAACAAGGAAAACCCTAGATATACTTATTAAGGACACCACACCACTAGTGAATCACAACCAACTACCAGCCTGTGGATTCTACTTTTAGAAATGATCATTCTGGGAGAATCCATTACATGATCCATTACCTCAAAAAAGGAAATAATCCAAGAGTTCATGTTCATCAGGCCCCACCCAAGAAATATCACTAGTATCAGAAGAAATTGTTACTCAAATAAGTGTAATGTCTTCGACTGCTAGGGAATACCATACACCGAATCTAGATCAGCTTGGTATGAATGTGATCACATGACAATGATACCACCATCCTTACTAATACAAAAAACTAGAAGGGGTAAAAATTACCTATGCAAGGAGGTCACACTGATTCCACAAAACCTACCTAAGGTAAAAAGATAATAGAGGATCATACTCTAGTCTCACAGAGGGACCCCATGAACTCTATCTAAGACTCATTATCCATAGGGGACTACAATAATGATATTTAGATATAATATCCCACAATACCCTTGATAAAATTGACAAAGGGGACTAACTCAACAATTACTAGTATCTATTGAAGAAACAAAGCGCTAAAAACAAAATCAAAGGTGGTACACGATATGTACTGGGATGTACATGGAATGTCATACTAAACCATATCATAACCATGAGGTGACTCCCCAAATGACATGTAAATATCCATATAAATGGAATTTAGGTATATTACACAACATGTAGAGATCGCATGACACTCTTCCCATGTCATCTTCCCATGCCAATGTACTATTGGTCCTGCCCGTGTACACTTGTTTGTTTCCACGTTTGAGTACACGACATGTCCAAACTAGTGTACTCCTATCCATGTACATATACCCATTTTAGAACAAGACAAACCCTAATGGAAGGGTCACATGGTGTTTTATATTTAATTTATTGGAACCCCTAGTGTCGTATATAGGGGGTCCCACATGGCATTTATTCTCAAAATATACATTGTGTATCCTAGGATTATCCAGATCCATCTAGATCTCTTCCACGTCATTTTACATGTTGTAAAATTCACCTACCTAAAAATAAAATGTTGATCGGTGGTCTCCCAAAATCAGAACCATTAGAGACTGTAGTTCCATACTTTAAATCCACTCGAGAAACACCCACAAAACCAATCCGTAGATGCACAATCCAAACTAGGATGAACAGGTTCCACAAATCCTTTCTAATATTTCCCCGGTTATCCTCCATCACTGTTTCACATACATCATACCATTGATCATGAACTGCATCGATAGTATTGATTTTTTAAACATAATAACATTAAAAAAATGATAGAATACTTGATGTCCATCAAACCATGGTAAAATAAATTTTCCACAATGAGCGTGTTACGAAATTGGGGAGAAATCCATAACATATAAAATGTCCAAAATGAACCTTACTATTTTGTCATTAAACCTAAATCTTTTATCATATAAATAAAATGAACAAAGTGGTATAAAATCAATGATCTATATAGTTAAATAAATCAATTTAAATATACCATTTATGTGTGAATCAATTATTGTTTATGGTGTTTATTTTTGTCAACCAGGATTAAATAATGGTATGAAAATAAAAAGCCATCATTCAACCTATAGGTTTGATTGGTTGTAGATGAAGAACATACCTATGATTCTATCTTTGAAATGATCAAAGAAATCCAATGACATAGTGATCATCGATCCTAATATTATTCATTGTCATTTTCTAATATCTACTCTAATGCTCTCCTAAAGGCTCTTCTCAAAATTGAAGGGTTATGTGGTTAAACCTAAAAATTGTCCATAATTCCATTTAAAAAGAGGATAATATAGGTCTCTATGTCAATGAAAGATAAATATATTAATTAATATATTTTTTTAATTCACATACATAACAAAATTTTCACAAACTCCATGCGTCGATATTGGTTATGTATCACCGAGGGGAAAAACCCTCATTCTGAACTCAATTATTCCCTTATATTTCTGATATTGTACCATGTTCTGGATTTATTCCACTATTTCTGAAAAATTACCCCTTCATGATATTTCATATATTTATAATATTTTAAATACAATTCCAGTCACAAATAGCCTCAAAATATCATCCCATCTCCAATATTGGGTCTAAAAATGATCCATATACTATCAAATAATAATAATAAAAAAACATATTTGTTAAAAACATGGTGGAAAATATAGGTGAAAATCATGATGTGATAGATTAAGAATTTTTTGATTCACAAAAAATTCTCCTTTCAGCTGAAAATGATTTGAAAAATACAAAAGAAGTCTTAATAAGTTTAGTTAAACTTAATGGTGAATCATCACAAACTTTTGAGAAGAAGTGTCTATTGAGATGCATTATTTCTACTCCTAATCAGTCTCAATATATATATATATATATGTCATCTCTGATAGTGAATGTTTGAGTGTCCAGACTAAAAAAGTCTGGACCAATAAAAAATAAGAAAAAAGATTCTATAAATGAAGAGAGGACTAATTCAGCAAGACAATTTCTCCCAAAAGAAGAAATTCACACTGTATGTGAAAATAAATAAATAAAAATATTCAAAAAAAACTACTATCAGTATATTAGTTCAATGTTTACAATATAATAAAATATATTAAGAATATTTAGTCATAAATATTATTTGTGATGATATAATAATCACTACTTGGAAACATGCATGAATCAAAGATAAGTGATACTAAAAAAATTATACCAATTTATGAGAAAGAGAACATTTTGACCAAAACTGCATATAATTTATCAACATAGAACAAATATGAGTGCATGAATGAAGTTTTTATATGATGTAGTTAATATGGTCACTAAGATGAGAAATGCATATATATCTTACAAATTCAGATTCAACACACTTTAGAGGTAATGCGAGTCTAGTTATTAAAGAAATATATAATCACTAGTAAATTGTGTGAGAAGATAAACCAAATAAAGAAATATCAAAAGATTACAAATTCAAAAATAATTCATGTAGTGTATGTTAAAGAATTTTAAGTTGATGATAAGTAATATAAAAATGAATAATTGAAAATTTTTAGGATTTAACTAACTGGGCATAGCACAAATCATTGCATTAAAATTATACCATCCCAAGAAGATAACATGAAGAAGATGTATAAAGTAAAAATAGATTATTTTACCACAAAAAATAAAAAGTCTTACACATAAAAATTTTCATCTGATGAGAAACAATCAGTCACACATTCTATGGAATATAAGAATAATAAGTCCAATTTGATAGGATACTCTCATTATGAATGTGTCTTCTAAGGACATTTTTGGTTTCTAATTATTCTTATACACTTTTTATATGAACAAAAATACAGGGAATTTAAGGATATGAGATTTTCCTCATGGAGAACATGTATATCCATGATGATGAATGAAGTATATCCCTTCGGAGTGAGAAACAATGAAGATGAGGTATAATCATTACACTTGAACAATTTCCTTGATAATTCCAAAATACTTATCATTATAGAGTGATGTATCATGAGAAAGGTGAGATGCATGGGGAGTAATATTTTATTTATATGAAAAGTTTTTATGTGTTTGTTATGTTGTGTTCAAGATATCTATTGAAAAATATTATCAAAAATCCCATAAAATGAAGAATTTGAAAGAGATTGAAGATGTTATTGAAGGTACATGATCATTAGGGATAACATTGATGATTTAGTAATTCCAATATTCTTTTCAATACCAGGTGATCCCACATAGACTAAGAGTTAAAAAAATGAAATATAATTGATTTAATAATGTATATGGTTACATTATTTAAGGAGAGAGAATTTTGTAATGTATAAATACATACTGAAAATTTGAGATATTAACCCCTCTCTACTACTTTTCATTATATTGTCAGTAAGATGTAGAAAAGAAGTATTCCCACATAATGAATTTTATGTGAGTGTATATTTAAAAAATGTACCAGTGGTGATTTTGAGCCCATGTTTTTTTTAAATGGGTCAATATGTGAGGTGATGATTTTTTGGAGAATTTTTAGAGAAATGTGTAATAGTATTGGATGTCATGCTTGAATAATTCCCATTTTTCAAATTGTGATGATTATTGAAATGGTCTTTAATTTCAATGATGTGTCCTGATCATGCTAAGGATAACACATTACAAAAATGAAGATGTAAATGTCTATGCAAAATAATATTCATTTCACATGAGTTGTAAGAGGGACATTATATATATATATATATTATACATGATAAAATATCTAATGTAATTCAATGTTGCTAGTTAGGAATTTGATGTATTAATTTTATAAAAAATATGGCCAACAACTTGAGCCCATGTGACCAGTGATATACCACTATTGCAGGAGAAGGACACTACCAAATGTGAGATCTATCCCATAGTGGATATATTGGTGGAAGGGTAACATTGAGCATCTACATAGTCAGACAAGAGTGTTTTTGGGTACATAGCACCCTCCTAGTGCACACTGGTGGAAAAAAAGTGGGAGAGTGGGTTGTCCCTCCACTAATGTGTGTGTGTAGTGTTGTGGGTGTTAAACACTGTTACTGGATCAAGATTTCAATGAAATACATTTACTTATTTAGAAGTGATAAAACATGGAACCCACCAATGTGGGGAAATAGAATTCCATATACTATTATTTTTTTGTAAAACATAATGACTTAATCATGGACACATGATTCACTTGATCTGAACCATATGATTGAGGTTCAACTTTAATAAAGTTACTTTATTTTATTGAGGATTTATTATACACCATTCTTCATGATCAGAACTCTGTTTATCAATCATGAAGTTTACATGATCTTCATGAGGCTAGGATTCTGATATTATGATGTAAATAATATTCATACATTCATTCTAAGATTTTTATGAAGTCAAGAATTCATTCGAAGAATTAGGTACTTCCAGATGCTAATAGAGTTACCAGAGGGGGTTCATGAATCCACCAATATACAAATGAGTTATAGGATTTTAAATGATGATAATTTATCCTTTCATGTGAGGAATCAATATGAAGGAAAAGATGTCTTGATTTTATATGTAATAAATATTAAATGTAAGGATCCCCACATTAAATATTTTAATGCAATGATATCTGGGAATTCAAAAAATAGTGTTAAATTGATTAATTCTTGGATAATTGAAATGATATAAATATTAGAGGAACTTTTTGGTTAACAACCTCTATAAATGAATAGGTAATAAGGATGGGATATGTTGATTCTATATTGATAGAGCTCTCTTTTTCCAAATAAAAATCGACCACCACATAATTTTGTGTCATGAAAATTATTTTAGTCTACATATATCATAATGAATAAAGGGATCACTTGGACCTTTGACTTGTGTATGTCACACTCTAAGATCATCACAATGAAATAGTTCTAATAATCCATTCAGGTTATCATGAATGCACTAATATACCAATCACTTATGTTTATAACATACTCATCACTATGTGCAAAGAATAAATAAGAATGATTCATGCTAGAAAAATGCAATATAAATACTCAAAGTCATTTATAATCTTCATTTACAATATTGTGAAGGAGGATCTCACACAAGGAAAAAAATAGTGTACACCCATTCGGGGTGGTGATAATGGGAAGAGTTCATAAATTCATATATGAATTCTCAAGAACTCATGAATGCATAAAATCTTGAGTAGATAACCCAAACATAATATTCTATAGCACATAAATTCTCTAATAATGAAATAATATGATCTCAGGTCTTAGAAAGAGAATAACATGATTTGATATTGTGAAATTTTATTATTGTAGAAAATAATATATAAGAAACTATGTTAACCACTTTCACACATTCATTTAGGCCAGGTATCCATTAATTGGATGAAATAATTCTTCCTGATCGTTTGAAAATGTTGAGGAAGCTGATTATATACTATGATAAGAGGATTTTTGTCTAAGACTAGGATCTTCACAAAGTTATATAAATTTTACATGTGTATATGTGATCTAGAATGATCTGGGAGTAAGATCATTAAAATGATCATTATATAGTGGACCATGCCACATGAATAGGTAGCCTATAGATGAGGGGCATAAAAAGATGTTGAAAGAATATAATTGGGGGGGGGTATAGAAAATCAATGGATAAGAAGGTGTATAAGGGGTTTGTAACTAAATTTGATGTTCCATTGGAGCTAGAGGTATAACTAGTTTGTAATTGGGGGGTGATTTCCAATTACCATTTTTAATCAACTTCTAGTATAGTAAAAATTCATGTGGGGGAATGAACAACATGTTAATGAGTAGTTATGTATACAATAAATTTAAATCCTTAAGTTCTATGCCTTTTATTTTTATTAATATCTATGGTGAGGTTTAGATATAAAAGAATAGTTGATCAAGGATTTAACTGGCCATAAAGGATGAATTGAAGAGAAACAATTTTAAAATGAAAATGGTTCACTGATGCACCCCTCCCCCTCAGAGTAACCTCAGAATGAATTAAACTCTATAAATTATTCGAGGAATCATCATTAGTTGATTGGTGATACTCCATTATATTTTAATATTAGAGGATTAAGTGTTTATAGAGAATTATATTTTTCTCTACTCTCTAGTAAATAGAGTTCCTTGAGAATGACTTCATGAAACATCATCACATCAGGAAAAATCATAGGACCAATCTAAAAAAAAAAGATTTCTGTCATTCTCAATAGGGTCTTGTTGTATATAAGTCTTATAATTAGTGAATCTAACAGGAATTATACAATAAGAGACAACTGAATCATGAACTTGAAAAGGATAATCATACTTCTCATTTGATAATGGTAAAATCCTTCTATGAAGAATTTCCCTTAATGATGAGTAGCTAATATTTCGAAAATGATTTATATTTGGACCATGGCTATAAAAAATATGGAAAAATTAGAATGACTATAGTAGTGTCCGTAGTAGAAAAAATACAAGATCAACCCAATACCCCTCAGATAGAGACATTTTTACCAATATTTCCTCCCAAATCATCAAAAATCCGAAATGAGTTCATTATTTCACATAAATAGAATAAGATTAACCCCAAAATTTAGTATTGGGAGTATTTTTATCAAAAACTCCCCATACTCCAGGAAAATTAACCTTTTCCACACCAAGATGATCACAACAAGAAATTTATTCATAGTTTCTCCCATTTTATAACCCATACTTCACTTTGAGGTTATTCTTATCAAGGGTAAATACATACTCCACCCTTCATAGGCTAGTTTTGGTGGATAATTAGAAGTAAAAGGAAAATAATCTCTAGGATCATATGCTAAAACAATCAATAATGAAAGGAAAGACCAAGTGGTGTTGAGACTTGGCTCTTGAGATATACTAAATAGATTATAATTACACTTATCCTGATAATTATTTCTTGTGTTTTTAGGAATGAAACACATTCATTAATGTATCTTACATTAGAACCAACAATTATCCAATGCATGAATTTGAAATAGAAGAGTGGGATATAAAAATTATTATCCAATGAACATTTATCAATGAAACCATAAAAAATGTGTTCATATATATAATCAGAGAAAATAAATTATTTTTAAAAAGTTCCTTAAATGATCCACTTTCAAATCTTCTTCGAGAATCAATCAAATAAAAAGGAAAGGGTGTGTCTAACTCCCACTAACCACAATAAGAGTTTGAGCCGCCCACATCTATGGAAATATGCACCCAATATGTAGTGGTGATAAAGTAGTATAGGTGACTCAAAAATAAGTTACACATGTGAAATATTCCCAAAGAATATGACCCCCAGGCCAAGAATCATGTTGTTTCTCAAGTAAATATCTCTCAACGTGGATATACTATTTCAATAATCAGAGAAAATTGTATACATCAGATCAATTCATAATCTTTCCCACATGTTTATCAGGATCTTATATCTAAGGGTTATTAAGAGTTTCTTCCATTGGGATAGAAACTAGACAAATGATAGGAAACTATCCTCATATTTATCTAGAACAGTTATCTGCAATAGACTCTAGAAAGAAATCTATATTAGGATACACCCACTACCTATACTCAAGTATCCATACAATCAAATATTTCTCTAAATCTCATTTAATATATTGAATCTTTATTAGATTATATTTAATACAAGGAAGGGAAGAATGAACTAGTGTAACTAGAGATACAAAAAATACCTGTAATGATTTTTCATGAATTTCCCCATTCTAATTTTAGAAATCCAACATTCATAACCTTCAACGACACTGGGAACTTGAAGAATCATCTGAAAAAATTCATATCATGATGTGGTCCCATGATAGGAATCATCAAGTTGTAATATATAGATAAGATATCATTCATTTTGTAGAATATAAATATGTTGTTAAATGTTTTTTTGGTATACAAATTTACCATCTATATTAGTCATAGGTTGGGAAGACATATTTTTACATTTTTTTAACAATTTATCTTAACATTAAGAAATCAAATGATCCTTACCCTCATAAACTACAAACAACGTGATAATGAGAGGATATTGGTATTTATTTTCAGATAGAAGGGTTTGAGATATTTATTGAACATGGAACTCCTACTAGAAGAGTTTTTGGGAATCTATATAGAGAATCTCTTTGTGTGTTTCAAACCCCACTCATTATGTTAGAATATCTAAGAATACTCCATGATTTTATTCATAGTTTTATAGTGGTTGAATGATTCCCTTCAATGGAAAAATACCAAGCCTTATATAATGCTGGAAGATAAGAAGAATATGACCCAAAAGTAGATAAAATGACTATGAATCTTAAGCTAACACTGACACTATCTTTGAAAAAAATTACAATATCACATGGTACATCATCCAAAAAACCCCCAACAACAACAACTACATCCTAATTAGGAGGGAATAATAGAGAAGAGACACCCTCCATATATGAGTCAAAATAAAAAATTGTATACATTATGAAATTATTTTTTAACTTGTTACTATATCATAGATATAGTGAATAATTTAATAAATATTCAATATCCAACAAATCCTAATCAAATTGGGCTTATTGATAACCCTAATTAAATTCCATTACACAAGATGTCAATGAACACCATCTAAAAGTATTTTACCATTAAATAAATCCTCTAAAATATGGTATTTTCATGGAAGGTAAAATTGGTCATTCCCCCAACACAATTAGATTTCATATTTAACATCTCTCCAAAAGAAGAAGGAGAATTATATGATTTTTTCAACAAAGGTACATAAAAGTTTGATGGTAGGATGAATAAAAAATTGGTTAATTCAATTCATGTTATATTTATGGAACAACTCAATCAACCTAATGTGACCCAAACCCCCCCTGCAACCCCATGAAAATTGAGTCATATTATTCAGTAAAATAGTTTCCCAATATTCCATATTATAAAAACCATAACAACAGGCAAAAACATAATAAGGCACAGAAGGATGGATTTAGGCTAATGCCCAAGAAAACTCAAATCCTCTCAGATTTTATGCCCCTCTCGCTAGGATAATGGAAACCTCCCATCCAAGTAGTTCATTATCCACCAAAAATCAAATTGAATACTTGTTAGATGAAGAGTCTCTATATTCCACTTTCAATTTAATTCAATTTTCATAATTATTCTTAGAATAATAAGATGAATATGCTCCCAAATTCCCCTATTAGAATTCGGGATAAAGAGGAAGAGGCCATCAATGATTATATGGTTGATTAAGATGAGGCTAATATGGATCTTGAAACTTAAATAATATCCCAACTATAACTATATTTTTTTGATACTAGGAGAGAAGCACCCTAGAGAGCTCCATAGAAACATAAATCCACTCAAAATTCCTCTAGTAATTTATCAAGAAAAATAATACCATAGGACTGATTAGAAAATAAAAAACTATTTGGTTTGTTATAAAAATTGTGATGGTCAATTAAACATAACCAAAAACCAACAAAGACACTATCATGTTCTATCTAGGGATGATATTCACATGCATAGAAACCCATGGCTCCCAACCCTTAGATCAATGAGAAACCCCATGTAGGGAAGCACAAGCCTCAATTTTAGAAATAGTTGAAACAAATTTCCATAATTCAATAAAAGATTTTAATTATAGATTCCAAATAAATATAAAATGATTTTACATATGATCATGTTTATTATCTCCTAATCCCATATCTTTTTGATGTAGAGTTCACTGCTCTTTATGTTTACTATAAAGATAATTTCCCTAATAAATTCATGAAATCACATCCTTTTTAGATAATGACAGAGATACTTCTATATAAGGACTTATCCAACCATTGTAAAAATATATATAGTTATAAAATGATTATTTTAATTAATATAATATTGAAAATGAATCTTTACTCAACCCCATACTAGTTTGAACAATTTAAAAATTGGTCCAAAATAAAGCCAATTTGTCTCCCATTACACTGAAAATCCATGGTTATTGAAAAATTGAGAAAAATACTCTTGGATAAATCAATATTAAACCCAAATTTATAGAACTTATTTATATTTTTGAATTCATGTTTGAATGTCTGGATACATATTTCAATGAATTATTTGGGAGGCCATGGATTCATTCCCACATGGAAGTTCCTTCACCACATCAACAATGCTTTAAATAATCTATTAATGTATTGTTTAGGGTCATGCATGGTTATTATTACCCTTTTGAATCCCCTGAATACCAATATATATTTGGGGTTCTATATAAGGGAGTGAAAATAGACAACGATAGGTAATGTCATCTGAAATGCTCCCCCAAGCAGTCTAGAAATAGACCATGTAAATTTGTTCCATTAACCTAGAGAATATTATTTTTTTACCATCAATAAAATCAAAGAAATCACTCAATATCTAGGGATTCATAATTATTTATAAACATCATTTGAAAATATTAATCATTTTATCACCTTTTTCTTCATTTTATGGCATAGATAGGGTTATCCAAAAACAAAAAACATCAATAAAGAGAAATAATTTCATACCATCAATGAAAATTAATCTCATTCCTCATCTTATCTATACAAATGCAATCCTAACTGAACCTCATCCATAGTCATCAAACCCAATATCTTCATTTAGTAGGATATAAATTCCAGGAGAAGAAGTAGCACAAAATTTTTTGGAACATTTTTCTCTATATTCATGATATGAGTCACATAAATAGAATATGGTTATGATGATTTTGGGTATAATATCAACAATTTAAATGATTCAAAAAATTAAAATTCTTCTTCATTGTCTATAATACCCAAGGAAACCCTTTAATAATAGTTTGGATTAGAAAATACCCCCAAAACCTAGATTAATATTTAAATTTCCCAATATCATCTTATTAATCTCAGTATATCGACACCTCTTATACACATTAGTGATAGTAGATAAGGGGGGAGCATATTTAGAATGTATCTGATAATGAATCTAATAAATCCATACTCTGGTAAATCAAAGACACCTCTCCATTATCCATTGAGTATAGAACTAACCAAATGTTGTCTCCAAAACCTAACATAATCCCTTCCTTACCCACTTACACTAAAATAGAGGAAGATTAAGAAGAGGGAGTATAATAAGAAGATCTCATAGAAAATTCTTCAACATTTGAGGATGACATCTTCATCATCATTGATGATCTCATGAAAGTGAATCTACATATAATGCATAAGATATAACCATACATTATTACTTCTACTAGTTATCTTGAAGTACAAGAGATATAAATCTCTTTCTTAATCCAACATCAAGATATATTCACATGGAATAATTTAAAAATTCCAAGAAATGATCTTAATATATCTACCCAATATTTGAGTTTTCTGAAAGATAATCATGTTTATAAGAATGAAACCAGGATATTTCATCCAGCACATGCTAGCAAGATGAAATTTAAATTTTACATGTTTATAAAATAAATTTTCATTTGGAAAGATGAATAACCAAAATAGATTTCCAACATTATCCCCATCATAAAAAATGTGAAGATCATAGTTTTCATAAAATTCATGGATCTCATAAAATATTTTTCAAATAATTAATTTCCAGTTCCAAAACATACATTTTCATTAATAATACAGTTAGATTTACATAATTTTCCTTTATAGACAAATATTATGGCTATAAACTGATCTAGATGGATCTCAAAGATAAATATGACATTATTTTTATGTCTCTTCAGGGATTTTATTACAATAAAGTAATTAACTTTGGTTTAAAGAATTTTTGTTTCACATAACAATATGAAATACACAAAATGTTCAAGCCTTTTTTGAGGAAAACCAAGAAATTATTTTTCAATGATTTAGTAGTCAAATATTAGTGGTGTTGTGATTGTATTTCCATTATCGAGATAATTTTAAACAAACTATAGTAATAATAATTAAAAATGAATCAACTAAAATACACATTTATGGTAACATTAGTACTGTTAATCATATTCATGGAATACCATCATGTCATTGAGGTCCACCCTACGAAAACTAAACCTATCCTTTATATTCTTCCTCCTAAATATCAAAATGTGTTCAGAGGGCTTTAAATATGCCTTGTCTATATTGGAATATTCAAATTAACACTTTTAGTAAAATTATTACCTTTAACTAAGATCACTAATAAAATATTTACATATCAATGGAAAAGATATTTCTAATAACATTTCAATAATTTGAAGAAATATATCTCAAAACCACTGATATTGTTACCTACTTTTAAAGATAATCCACTATTCATATACATAAAAGAACATGATAAATCAATCAAAAAAATTCCTACACAAAATAATTGTTAAAGAAAAGAAAATGGTCTCTATTATATTAAGACAATAATTATAGACAGAGATATATGAAATTATAATGTTATGAGGAATTGAATTACACATACCTTATTAGTTCACAAAATATGAAACCACCTATAATATAATGAGGTCCACTTGGTCTCTCATATTAACCCACTCAAGTACATCCTCAATCATCTTATGTTTACTAGGATCCTTTGATGGTGTATAATAATTTTGAAACATTTTGATAATAAGATCATACTATAAAATCTCATAAATGTGAAAGCATTGGAATACATTATTATGGAACATCCCCCCTTATAAATCATTCCAATGGATATAAAATTAACAAATGAATCAGTATTATCTATTTGTGTTACTAACCAGAAAAAGAGATGTATTTTGATGGTTCTACTAGAATCCTAGAAATAAGATATATGGAAAATATAAAACTCAACAGAGTTGGATTGTCAATTTTCAATCTCTATAGAAAATGTAGATTTTGTATATTACCCTTTATTTTCATAAGGCTATACCAACAAAGAAGTAGAATACCAAGACCTAATTATAAGTTTGGAATATGATCTACTGGTACTAGTTGTTTGGATAACGTTAAAGGGTGATTCCAAGTTCGTAATCATAAATAAGTGAATAATCATTGATGAAAAAGGAATTGATTCGCTTAATCGGTTATATACAAGGTTTAATGGAATAATTCACCTATGATCAAAAATTATCTCATGTTTTTCATTTGAAAAAATATAATGAAAATGTAAGGGCTAATGAAGCCACATCCCTAGAATATCTCGATCATTATGGGATATGTATTAGGGTTTCATTGAATTGGACGGTGTCCCAATTCAATAAAATTGATATAAAAGAGCTTAGTGAGATAAATAACTCTTCTTAAAAAAGATATCCAATAAAATATCTAAATGGAACCACCTTTATATTTTACCAAATATTAGACAATCTCTAAAAAATTATTCTTCCATAGAATCAAAAAAAAAAATGAATAGATTCAACGAAGGGATTCAAATTTCATTCTTTATGATTTACAGAATTTTTTAAAAGTCTATTATAAATGAGGATTTGAGGGAGTCCTCCTTAGATGTATTTAAGGTATATAAATCATCACTATTTTGTAAGATGTCAAAATAGGTTTATTTGGTTCTTTTCAATTGGGGACTATTCCAAAAAATTATATGACTTAGAAAGTTATAACGATAAAAAACCTTGGATTGTGTGTAATTCACTAGGAAAAAATACATTATAAATTTTTCCATCGATCATCAGGGATGCAGTATGCTATTAGTTATTCTTGTTCTTTTACAATATATAGAATAAATATCATGGATTCATATTTCCCAAAAACATTGAGGAATTTCATGTACATCCTGACTGATACAGAATTCTTCTCTAAGAGGGATGAGGCTATATTACTCAAGAATGTTGGGAGAAAAGATATTGTCAAATTCATAAAATCAAATATCATTACCAAATTTGGTTTCCCGCAGATAATAATGATGGAAAATGGTACCAAAATCATCTCCTTTTAGTTGAATAGGATGTATCAGTAATATGGATTTCAATCCAACCACTTATCACATTACCATGTTGTGGAAAATGTAATTATTGAGTTTTTTATCAAGACCCCATATAATATACTCCAGAATATGGTTGAAAAAAATAAAAATTATATTTATGGTATCATCCTACATGATTATGGTCCCACAACACCAAAACTCAAAAAAACATCACAATTGATAACATATTCAATTGTATACAGGACAAATAGAGTCATTCCGATAATGGTTCAGAATACCTTGATTTAAAATTACATCTATAACATGTTGTATAATGATTAAATATCTACAAATCATTTTTTAATCTAGAAAAACAAGATGAGAATATATTTGGTACACATTACAACATGGAAAACTAGAAGAACATAGTTTCATGTGCTTGCAGTAAGAAGGATCGTCTTTTTTTGTTCCTCCATGGAGAACATGTATTGGTCCTTTGTACCCCAATGATACCAAATTATAATCCTCTAAATAAAATATTGAATTTGGAGAGACATTATATCATACACAAGGTCTACTACAATTGATCTTAACCTTTAGTTATAATGGATATAGGGGTTTCACTTTCATCCTTACCTGAAGTTGGTTATCCATGTGACACAAGTGCTAGAATTATGAATTTAGACTACCTAAAATATCATACCCTCTGTAATATGTTAAACTACATGGTCACCAAACCCATTAAAAGATATTAAACAATATAGAAAATGTTCTACATTCCCAATGTCAAATAGTTTGTCAACTTTCAAACCAACTATGTAATACCCTAGGCTATGTGTTGAAAATACCCATGTCATGTCCTATAGTGTGGTATGAGTAATTCACCAATTTTTTTTCTTATCACACTGATTATGATTCACATGAGATTAAATTTCCTAGTCAATCATTCCATTTAGCAACACCAAATGCACCATAAATAAAAAAGGGTAACTATATGGTCTACCTTATAAGACATTAAACTACTTAGATCAGCTTACCCTACATAACCTAATGTCCTAACATAAGGACCAAATCCATATAAAAGACTTTATAACACAATCCAATTATGCATTAAGATATAATAAAATATACCCTTTATATATATATATATTAATTCCATATATATAGGTAACTTATCCCAAACAATTATTTTCAGATTGATTCTTATTACTTGAGGATACATAGTGATGTAAAGAACCTTTATCATATTCATAACCACAAATAAATAAAAAATACATTTTCCTATATATGATCTTGATATATGTAAGGTAATTATTTCTAGGGACTATTTATGTTTTTATTCTACTTACTACATTATACATAGTGATTCATGTGTCCTTTTTCTTAATCCCATATGTAAATAAAAAAATTCCCCGCCCCCAGTGTTAGTGCTCGATCTGCACATGGATCATCTCTCCATTTATTTGGATTCAATGGAATTGGATATAATGAATTACCATGAAATTATAATCTTCCTGACCTATAATAGAAAATTAACTTTTCCTTATATATGATATTTATCTATCTAGAGAATCATTATCTAATAAATAGGTGTGTATTTATTCGCATTACTTTAGGATACATAGTTATTCTTGGATCCACTTTTTTAGGCAAATTCATGAATTAAGAAAAATAAAACATTCCAAAATATAATCATAATTTAAGTAGGATTATTCATTTTTGGGTTTTTTTCTATGAACCCACAAAAAAGATGATTCACCACTATGAAAGTGTTTTATCTTAATAAGGCAACACTATACCCAATATTATGTATGTATTGATTTAAATTATTATAGAATATGTATTGATACATGGTTATCATTTTATAGTCCCAACAAAAAATTTCAATTGAACACAACCTTCATCCTAGTGATTGAATTCCTTTATTCACAACGGGTTTCCCCTACATGGGTTTATCACTAAGATGAAGCCATATAATTTTGGACATAATCTATATCTACATAAATCCACCATATGAAAGTACTTATTTCATGATCTTAAACTAGATGGAACCTGTGTCCTTATCACAAGTTGTGAAAAGTAACAACATCTCGTTGAACTTGAATGATTTTAACGACATATAATAGTCTGTTTTCCTAACATGAGAGATAGATCAATATAAGGTTACTCAATTTTGGTCTAGTAAAATAAACAAACATTAGGATAAAATACTATTTTATCAAAATTATATCCTATTATTTAGATCATCCCTTAAAATGAAAAACTATTTATGGATTGATTTTTTATATCCCATGATACATAGTGATGTCTCAATAACATAATTATTATCCAACCATTATTAATAATTTCTCTCCACTCCATTTAAGAATATTATCCTATCCATGGATATATAATTTCTAAAATGACTTCATCGACCTTTCAAAGCATCCTTTTCTCATAAATCACACTTCACGATCGAGTATCCCAAATCACCACCAATCATCCTAACTATTGGTAACATGTTTATTAAATTCCAAATGATATTTCTTCTTGGTTATAAAAACATGACTTTGAATTGGATCTGCATATGAATCCCCAATATGAATTGTTAATCAGAGGAATAAACATCCTATAGAAAAGATCTTATAATCTCCATACACCCATACAAAATAAAAACTAAACCCTTTATTTGAATGTGGTCCATTATCTTCCGTTGAATACCTATTTCATGTCACTAATCCATATCCAAGGACCTCGAGTTATTATTTACAACTTCACCACTCCTTCAAAAGGTTTTGGGAAATTCATATTCTTTGATTCCCATTTGATTTGTCACTATTATTAATCCCTTTGTTCCAAGCATCAAAACCATAAATTGTGTGCCTGTAATGATCCATGTTTTTAATATATATTTTTCCTGTAAAATAAATATTTTGATAATATATTTTTTTCCAAAAAAATAAAACTATTCCACACATTATTACGAAACCCTAATTTATTTTATGATTTCTAAAAACTATCATTAATTATTACTAATAAGATATAAAATAAATAAATAAATAAATAAATAGACACACATGATACTTTTGTATCCATGAAATGATATATATATATATATATTATATTTAAAATTATATTTAATAAGATTGTATTATAAATTTATATTTTTAAAATAATATTATTTATTTGCTGAGAAAATTTTTATTTAATATTTTAGAAACATATGAATAATTTTTAAAAAAAGATAATCATTTGGGATTTTAGAAATCAGTATTTAAAAATAGATAATGCAAAAAAAATTAATACAAGTTTTTTACGAAATATAGAAATTTTGGTAAATAAAATATTATATTAATTAGATGTAAATATATTATTACATCGGTGTGGTGAGGAAGATAAAAAAATATACACTAAATTCACATGGGGAGGATCAAAACTAGGACATACCAAATAACACCATAGGGACACAAGCACATGGGTATTCCCAAAGGGAATTAATTTCAATTAAATATATTTGATTAATGATATATCATTTATAAATTTAAATTAATTTGAAATAAATCTGTTATCTGATGATAGAAGAATTGTATTAATGAATTGATATTGAATATATTTAATATACATGTACGGAAAATCATAATGTAGTAATAAATATAGATGAAAAATAAATACTTCATTATGGAATAAAAAAATTATAATACAATAAAAATATATTATTACTAATGAATTCTTTATAACGAAAAAATTATATAATAATTATATTCTAATAAAAATAATATTAATTCAAAATGAGTATTAGATAGTTAAAAATGGGTAATATTATTTTGAAATGGATGTATATTTGATGAAATTTATAAATTCTTACAAAAATGTAACAATTATAATAGTGTAAACCCAATATAATGTTAAATATAATAATTTATGTTTGAATAAAAAATAAAATGTAAATACATTATAATAGTAAATTGTAGAAAATGATAATGTTAAACCAATTCTATGATCTTCCTGAATTATAACATGGTTTTAAATATAAAAATGTCATTCCAAAGTCTTTTCTTTCATCTGGAATCTATAATAGATATTGTCTAAATACACACACACCAAGACACACACAAACACACATTCATATTTAGGTAATGTAATAATACCCATCATACCACTACTGCATGAAGAACCTCTTCCATTGATCTACTACCATATTATAATTAAAAGGATGAAGGGGGATATAGTGTATTCATATTTTGAGAGTTCAAATATGAGGAGGGAGATAGGCCGAATGAAGTTTCTAAGGTAACATATCAAACACTTTAGTTAACATCTCATTCCTTGTCAACAATAATTATACCTGATAGATATGTATTCCTAATCATAGATATGAGGAAGAAATATTGAATCGATAGAGCTCAACTATTCATTCTAGGGTTCAGAATATGGTTGAAGCATGGTGTGGAATAATTTTATGTTGTGAAGATCGAATGAAATTTTTATTAACATTTCATATTGGGTGAGATAAGGTTTCATTAAAATCTTCCTAATGTGAATGAATTTTATTAGGTTATCAGTAGAAGATAGAAAAATACATGAATATTTTTCTATATCAGAGCAACACATATCTAAATTGGTTAAAAAATTGGCACATGGGAATAATAGTTGATGTTTAAATAAGATTAATGATATATATATCCATATATTTTATAATTACTCATACTTTACATACATTGTTATTACTTCAGAAATGAAGCACACTTATTACAACATATAACAAAACCAAGAAAGGACCGTATAGGTATAGTGTCTTTAGAAACTGGGAAACATAAACAACTGGTTCATAAAGAATCTACTTTGCCTCTCATTTATTTCATCATATCTAGAATCCTTTTTTTGAATATCCTACTTAATAACCTTCTTCCTGACCTGGGGAAATAAAACATACAAAAGGGTGAGCTCAAATGCTCAGTAAGGGTAAACAAAAGAAATATCAATCACACCATATACATAAGAACATAACTTTTGGAAATCTTAACCTGCAAAAGAGATCATAATATCATAACATGGGATAAATCATAGAAGTGAAATGTAATCCCAATAATCATAACTTAAAACCTGAAACTTTGTGGTATAAACACATAATCATATAGAATCATTTCTTATTATTCAAGACTCATCGCCAAGACTATCTTAGTGCACAAAGTCCATTTCTGAACCGAGTCACCCTCGTTTCAGTCTTGTTTCAATGAACCGGTATAACCTACCGTTCCAGCCATGTCTATCTCATGAGATATAAAATCTTTACCCAATGCATTGGATGGATATATAGGTCCCACCCATCTCATAATGATACAATTCTTATGTGTGCCACAAAATCATAAACCATACATCATAGCATAACCCATGTAATAAAAATGGGATTCTTAAACAACATGACATCATAAAACAATTCATATAAGATAAAGGAATTCATAAAAATAATTCCATCACAACATAATCAAATCAATGTAATAATAGGGATAAAAACAGAAACCTTTATTATCTTAGATGGAAAATAATTTTGATAAAACACTTGAACTCCATTCTTGAGGAAAATGTCCTCTCAACTTCAAAAACACTTTTCCTTTCTTAACATGTCATACAATTCTAAAGTAAAAGAAGTTGATTAAAAATAAACATGAAAACTTGTAAAGGAATCATCTTGGAAATAATGTTTTATGAATCCATTCATGCCGTATAAGTTAAAAAAACATTCTTCGTACTTTTTTCGGAAAGGTCAAAAAGTACCTCGTACGAAAAAGACAAAAGATTCCTTTCATATCTTTTACTAAAAACCCAACAAAGGGTAAGATTGGATATAAACTATTTTATAAGGATATATATATATTAAATATTGAGGAAACATGGATTTGGATGATAAAATACACCCCAGTAAAAACCAAAGTATAAACAATCTCAGATAAAAATGAGATTGGTATATTTTCCTTACCTTAGGTCTGACTTGCTTTGTATGAGTCCAAACCTCCTGTATAATGTTTTAAATAATGTTATTGACTTATTCCAGAATAATAATTATTTTTATGATATCATATATGGTCATATTCTTAGCTTCTTAGTAGTAATATTTCATTGCTACTTGTTATTCGGGTGTTTATAACTTTTTGTTCTTATGCGTGTTTTGTTGAATAAATTAATATTCTTCTCTTTAGGTTATAGATACCTCATTTCTAGAATGGTATTAGTGTAATATATATCATATTCATTCATTCAAATCATTTATATAATCATTATGAAATTAATATCATGTAGAATGAGTCACATCACATCGTGAAGACGATATTCCGTACGTACGCACGAGTGATGATATCATTCCTATGATCGTGGAATTGTATTGGAGTGTATGTATACTATTTAATAATCAATATCACTTTATAATAGTCATATATAGTCATTATTTACACCATTATACCCATCCAAGTAAGGTGGTGGTGGAAAATAGATTACACCACGACGTGGAGATGGTATTCCGTACGTACGCACGCGCGGTGATTTCATTTTCCGTAGAATGGATAGATGGTTAAATAAGGTTGTTTCATACTGATAATAACATATAATAATATGATTGATACTGATGTTATTACTTCATAATGAAACAACTAAAGAAGAAGAAGTTAAAGAAGAAAGAAATTGGAAAGGATCGATAATGGATATTACCTCTTCTTTGAAGTGCTTCTTTGAGACCACCTTTTAGGGCATGAAAATTGGACTTTGAAGAAGACCAAGACCTCTAGGATGTCTCTAGGGAAGTGGAGACGAAAAAATGGCAGGGGTTGGCCGAGCTTGATGTCTCAAAGTGGTGTGAGTAAGAGAGGGAGGAGGTGCCCTTTTATAAGGGAGGAGAGGGGCACCTTTGGAATAACTAAAAATATAATTTTATTATAAAGTCATGTTCGGTTTTAAATAGCTCCAAATTGATTTATTTCTAGGATAAGGTAGGGATGGGTCGAAATCCTGTCATACAATAGAATTTAGACAAGTTTAGGTTCCTATTTTAACCTTATCATTTAGATTTAACATTAAGTTAAATAATTTTACTTTTACCGTGTCTTCTTGTGTTCTTATACTATAAGGTTAATAAACTTACTATATCAAGCCAAACTAACCCCAAGTTGTTTATTATTAATATATATAACCTTATCTAAGTCATTTGGCCGAACCTTAGATTTTTAGGAATAAAATAACAATTAATAATATAATAGTTGTTTTAAAAACTATTTTATGTCAATTTTGACACTATTTAGTAATTGATTTTTGTGAAAATCATAACAGAATGATAAGTTCGAAAAAAGTTAATTAAATCAATAATAACATGTCATATTAACCTAGAAAATTAGTGGAATTCATAAAAAGTCTCAAATTATATTTCATTAATAAGATAATTACTGCATCATCGTTGTGTCATAAATAAATTAAATTATTTATTGTCTAAAAATTACAAATAAAATACCATTATGTAGGAAGTCTTTTTGCTTTCTAATGAATATTTATAGTAGAATTTATCTTCTGTATAACCTTATATTAAAAATTATTTAGTTATTAAACTTTGATTTTAACTATTTTAACCCTTCTTTAAATAAATTAATAATAAATGTCCTAATCTAATCCAAGTGGGCCTAAATGGTCATATTTTATTCCTAAGGCTGTTTTTCGTCGAATTACACTTATCCAATAGAATTAGGACATGTGTTAGGGTAATAATAATATCATTTTTACCCCTAATTACCCTATTTACTTTTAACCGTGGTAAAAAAAGTAAAAAGTTACTATTCACCAAAAATTACTTTTATCTCATTGAACCACATTTTACTTACTGACATCAACCGTGTCTCTCAGATTTTTGAAATTCCACTCACAGAAGCGGTAAAATCATGTTTTATGAAAAATTCAGTTTTTTTAACAACCACTTAGTAGTTTCACTATTCATCAAAAATTGAAAGTTTTCAGAAAAAATACCAAAATTTCACCCTAGGACAATTTCGATATTCCGAAACCAAAAATTAAGTCCATTTTGAAAAATAAAATTTGTAAAATTTCAAAAAGTGGTTATTACTATTCATAACGGCTAGTTTTAATAATATTTTAATAGCATATCATTGTTTAGTGAAACTCGGTATTGCGTACGATGAAAGCTATCGAGGAAGGTCGCGATTTCGTGTAAAGCAAGCCAAGCAAGTGTTGTGTGTATAAAAAGATTCCTTTGATGATTTATATAACATAAAAGTCTCGGGTGTTACATTCTACCCCCCTTAAAATGAATTTCCCCCTCAAAATTCATCACTTTGTAACAAACCGATGAGGATACCTCTCCCTCATCATATCCTCAAGCTCCCATGTAGATTCTTCTAATTGGTGGTTCCTCCATAAAACTTTCACCAATCGAGTGGTCTTGTTTCGTAGGACCTTTTCGCTACGATCCAGAATCTCTATCGGTTTTTCTTCATAAGAATGATCTTGCTCCAGCGGTACAACTTCTGAGCTAAGTACATGTGAAGGATCAGGTATGTACTTTCTCAGGAGAGATACATGGAACACATCGTGAACATCAGAGAGATTCGGTGGAAGCGCCAATCGGTAATCTACCTTCCCAACATGATCCAGTATTTCGAAAGGACTGATATATCTAGGGCTCAACTTCCCCTTCTTTCCAAATCTCATGACTCTCTTCCAGGGAGATATCTGTAAGAACACTTTATTGCCCACTTCAAACTCTAGGTCTTTTCTTCGGTTGTCGGCATAACATTTCTATCGACTCTGAGCTGCTCTTATGTGTTGTTGAATAGATCTAACCTTTTTTGCCATTTCATCAACGAGATCAGGTCCTAATAGCTTTCTTTCCCCAACTTCATCCCAGCAAGTTAGAGTCCTGAATTTCTTTCCATAGAGAGCTTCATAAGGATCCATCTGAATACTGGAGTGAAAGCTATTATTATAAGAAAATTCCACCAAAGGTAGGTGTTGATCCCAACCACCTTTGAAATCCATAGAGCAAGCTCTCAACATATCTTCTAGAGGTTTAATTGTTCTCTCAGACTGACCGTCTGTCTGAGGATGATAAGCAGTGCTGAAACTCAACTCTGTATCCAGAGTATGCTGAAGACTTCGCCAAAACGTTGAGGTAAACCTCAGATCCCGATCAGATATAATAGAAAGTGGTACTCCATGCAATCTTACCACTTCCTTTACATATATCCTGGCAAGCTGATCCAGAGAGAAATCCTCTCTAATAGCAATGAAGTGTGCAGACTTTGTAAGACGATCAACTATGACCCATATAGCATTATTGCCTTTGGATGTTTTAGGAAGTCCTGTGACAAAGTCCATAGTGATGTTTTCCTATTTCCATTCGGGTATGGGTAATGGTTGTAACATCCCCTTAGACTACTGTCTCTCAGCTTTAACTTACTGACAAACCAAGCATCGAGAGACATATTCAGAAACATCTCTTTTCATGCCATCCCACCAAAAGTACTCTTTCAGGTCCCTATACATCTTCGTGCTTCCAGGATGAATAGATAATGAAGAACTATGAGCCTCATCCAGCAGCTCCTTCTTTAATTCGGGGATGGAAGGAACACAAACCTGACTCCTGAACTTTATTATCCCATCACAATAAAGGTTGAATTCAGGAACATTTCTCACCTTCTTTTGTAAGTTGACATCTTCTTTCTGTGCCTATTTAATCTTCACATGTATAGATGGTTGAACATTCATTTGAGGAAAGATAAGATTTTCCCCCTTCCATTATAATTCCAAGATCCATCCATTGTAAATCCATAAATATTGGATCTTTTGTGATCCTCATCATGGATAAACTAGCATGGTCTTGTCGACTTAATGCATCTGTCACCTTGTTTGCTTTCCCAGGGTGGTAATGGATTGAGTAGTCATAATCCTTAATTAGCTCCAACCATCTTCTTTGGCGCATATTCAGCTCCTTTTGTGTGAAAATATACATTAAACTGTTATGATCAGTATAAATGTCACACCATTCTCAATAAAGATAATGCCTCCAAATATTTAATGCAATGATTACCACAGCTAACTCCAAATCACGAGTTGGGTAATTTTTCTCATGTATTTTCAACTCTCGTGAGGCGTAAGCTATCAGCATATCATTTTTCATAAGAACACACCCCAATCCCTTCTTGGATGCATCACTGTAGATCACAAACCTTTCTCCACTACAAGGCAGTGTGAGCACAAGTGCACTGGATAACCTTCTTTTCAACTCCTTGAAATTCTCTTCACATTCCTCCGTCCATACAAACTTAACTCCTTTCCGAGTCAACTTGGTGAGTGGATTAGATAATCGTGAAAAATCTTTCACAAAACATCGATAATATCCAGCCAAACCAAGAAAACTTCGGATATGAGTTAATTTTTTTGGTCTCGACCATCTTTCGATAACCTCTGTTTTTGCTGGATCCACAGATATCCCCTCTTTTGAGATTATGTGACCCAAAAATGAATCTTTTTTGAATCCAAAATTCACACTTGGTAAATGTGGCATAAAGCTTCTCCTTTCTCAGGGTCTTCAGTATAATTCTCAAGTGATCTTCATGTTCTTCCTTGCTCTTTGAATAGACAAGAATATCGTCTATAAAGACTACCACAAACTGATCAAGATAGTCTCTAATGACTCTATTCATAAGATCCATGAATATAGTATGGGCATTAGTAAGACCAAATGGAATCACTATAAATTCATAGTGTCCATACCTTGTACGGAAAGCCATCTTTAGTATATCCTACCTTTTGACCATTAATTGATGATACCCTGAATGAAGATCAATCTTGGAAAAGTATTGAGCTCCGCGTAGTTGGTCAAATAGGTCATCAATGCGCGGGAGAGGATATTGTTTCTTGATAGTGATCTTATTAAGTTATCAATAATCAATGCAGATTCTCATTGATCTATCTTTCTTCTTAACAAACAGAACAGGTGCTCCCCAAGGTGACGCACTAGGGCGTATTAACCCCTTATCAAGATTCTCTTGGAGTTGCTTCTTCAATTCCTATAACTCAATTGGGGCCATTCTATAAGGTGTCTTTGAAATAGGCAAAGCACCCGGTCCGAGTTCTATTGAAAACTCAACTTCACGATTCGGTGGAAGACCCGGTAATTCCTACGGAAAGACATCATCAAACTCCCGTACAATGGGCATATTCTTAATCTTGAGTTTCTCACCAACCATTTGAGATAAATAACCTTCATTTAGTGGAATAAATACCCATAAAATGGAAGAAATTTCCACTGGAAGTTTATGTTCATTCTTGCATCGATAGACGATCATAGATTGATCTGGAATATGAAATGTGACTTCCCTTCTTTGGAAATTGACATGAGATCCATGTAGAGAAAGCCAATCCATGCCCAGAATCACATCAAATTCCACTATAGGAAGGATCACAAGATTTGGAGGAAGCACTTTCCCACAAACTTCAATCGGAGAAGAATTATAGACATTTGATGCGACTGTTGTGCCATTAGGTGTTGTCACAGCTAACTCAACATCTAATTGTTGAGTTAATATGGTGATACCCTTAGAAAATTCTTCAGAAATAAAGGAGTGGGTGGATCCAGAATCAAATAAAACATTTGAAACTTTAGAGTGGATGGTAAGTGTACCTTTCACCACATTGTTATCATACTCCACATCGCTGATAGAAATTGCATGTGACTTTCCTTTGTCTTTAGCCTTAAGAGTTTGTTGACATCGACCATCATAATCAACCCTTGGATTTGGGTATTGATTGGAATAATGTCCCATCTCCTTTCACTTGAAACATTGAAGGGTAGTAGGTTCATTCTGTGTATCCCTTCCTTTGTTTGCATCATTAGATATCTTCTTCCCATCATCGCAGTATTCAAATGCCCAATGACCTTCCTTTCAACATTTGAAACATTTACTTGTCCCTTTAAGACAACTCCCTCCATGTTTCTTTCCACACTTTGAGCATAAGGGAAAGCTCATCTTCTTTTCAGTGTGCTCTTTAGATTTTCCTTTGAATTCCATTTTCCTATTCTTATCAAACCCATATAACTGATGGGTTACTCTAATCTCCATTTCAACTTTGATAGCACATCGAACGATTTCCTCGTAGTTATTGAAGTCCCTTATGGCTAAGGCCCTTCAAAGACTTTGTTTTAAGCCACTACAGAATCGATCGATCTTACTCTCAGGTTGGATAATAATACCATAAGAATACCTTGCAAGTCTTGTAAAATCTGCTTCATAGGTACCAACAGATTCATCATCCTTTTGCTTCAGTTCAAGAAACGCTTTCTCTATCTTTGTTCGGAGAATACGAGGGAACTACTTATTAAAAAATAAATTCTTGTACTCGTCCCATTACATGGACTCAATTTCATCCCTTTGCCTCGTATTCTTAATAATATTCCACCACTGATCAACATCACCCTCCAAATGATACACTGCTAGGATGACTTTATCATGCTCAGAACATTGAAGAACTGAAAATATCTTTTCAGTAGTACTAATCCACTGTTCAGCAACTAATGGATCAGTAGACCCGCTAAATGAAGGTGGACACTGTCTCATGAAGGATTCAACAGAATGTTGCTCCTTCCTTTGCTCGTTTGGAAGTCTTGCATGATTCATAGCTTAAGAATGTTGTGTGATCATGGCTACAAGATTTTGCATTCCAGCTCCCTTAACGTTTGGTTGCTCAGGGGGACAATCATTGCATTTCCCGTCGCATTCCTCATTAACACGATTCCTTCGTGTTCCAGCCATTGACTAAAACCAAGAAGAATAGTGTGAGCAACACCAATTATAATAGGAAAACCACATAATCAAGAATAAAATTTCATACTTAAGGTCTTATCCTAGGTTATTCATGGCCATTTCTAAAACACCAAGATTGTGTTCTATGCTTAGAATTATCCTTAGAGTTCTTACTAAGGCTTTCACATCCTAGTTTCCAATGGTTGACTATACCTTTCCTCTGATACCAACTATAATGACTCATACTTTACATACATTGTTATTACTTCATAATTGAGGCACACTTATTACAACATATAACAAAACCAAGAAAGGACTATATAGGTATAGTTTCTTTAGAAATTGGGAAACATAAACAACTGGTTCATAAAGTATCTAATTTTCCTCCCATTTATTTCATCATATCTACTTAATAACCTTCTTCCTGACCTGGGAAAATAAAACATACAAAAGGGTGAGCTCAAATGCTTAGTAAGGGTAAACAAAATAAATATCAATCACACCATATACATAAGAACATAACTTTTGGAAATCTTAACCTGCAAAAGAGATCATAATATCATAACATGGGATAAATCATAGAAGTGAAATGTAATCCAAATAATCATAACATAAAACCTGAAACTTTGTGGCATACACACATAATCATATAGAATCATTTCCTATTAGTCAATACTTATTTCAAAGACTATCTTAGTGGACAAAGTGCATTTCTGAAAAGAGTCACCCTCATTTCAGTCTTGTTTCACTGAACCGGTATAACCTACCGTTCCAGCCATGTCTATCTCATGAGATATAAAATCTTTACCCAATGCATTGGAGGGATATATAGGTCCCACCCATCTCATAATGATACCATTCTTATGTGGGCCACAAAATCATAAACCATACATCATAGCATAACCCATGTAATAAAAATGGGATTCTTAAACAACATGACATCATAAAACAATTCATATAAGATAAAGGAATTCATAAAAATAATTCCATCACAACATAATAAAATCAATGTAATAATAGGGATAAAAACAGAACCCTTTATTATCTTAGATGGAAAATAATTTGGATAAAACACTTGAACTCCATTCTTGCGGAAAATATCCTTTCTACTTCAAAAACACTTTTCCTTTCTTAACATGTCATACAATTCCAAAGTAAAAGAAGTTGATTAAAAATAAACTTGAAAACTAGTAAAGAAAGCATCTTGGAAATAATGTTTTAAAAATCCATTCATGCCGTATAAGTTAAAAAAACATTCTTCATAAATTTGTCGGAAAAGTCAAAAAGTACCTCGTACGAAAAATGACAAAAGATTCCTTTCATATCATTTACTAAAAACTCACCAAAGGGTAAAATTGGATATAAAATATTTTATAAGGATATAAATATTACATATTGAGGAAACATGGATGTGGATGATAAAATACACCCCAGAAAATACCAAAGTATAAACAATCTCGGATAAAAATGAGATTGTGATATTTTCCTTACCTTAGGTCCGACTTGCTTTGTAAGTGTCCAAACCACCTGTATAATGATTTAAATAATGTTATTGACTTATTATAGAATGATACTTATTTTTATGATATCATATATGGTCATATTCTTAGCTTCATAGTAGTAATATTTCATTGCTACTTGTTATTCGGGTGTTTATAACTTTTTGTTCTTATGCGTGTTTTGTCGAATAAATTTTTATGCTTATATTTAGGTTATAGATACCTCATTTCCAGAATGGTATTAGTGTAATATATATCATATTAATTCATTCAATTCATTTATATAATCATTATGAAATGAAGATCATGTAGAACGAGTCGCATCACATCGTGGAGACGGTATTCCGTACGTACGCACGAGTGATGATATCGTTCCTATGATCGTGGAATTGTGCTGGAGTGTATGTATACTATTTCAGAATCAATATCAATTTATAATAGTCATATATAGTCATTATTTACACAATTATACCCATCCAAGTAAGGTGGTGGTGGAAAATAGATTACACCAAGGCGTGGAGACGGTATTCCGTACGTACGCACGCGCGGTGATTTAATTTTCCGTAGAATGGATAGATGGTTAAATAAGGTTGCTTCATACTTATAATAACATACCAGTATATGAGTGATACTGTTGTTATTACTTCATAATGAAACAAATAAATAAGAATAAGTTGAATAAGAAAGAAATTGGAAAGGATCGATAATGGATATTACCTCTACATTGAAGTGCTTCTTTGAGACCTCCTTTTAGGGCACTAAAATTGGTCTTTGAAGAAGACCAGGACCTCTAGGATGTCTCTAGGGAAGTGGAGAGGAGAAAATGGCAGGGTTTGGCCGAGCTTGAAGGATCAAAGTGGTTTGAGGAAGAGAGGGAGGAGGTGCCCTTTTATAAGGGAGGAGAGGGGCACCGTTGGAATAACTAAAAATATTATTTTATTATAAAGTCAAGTTCGGTTTTAAATAGCTCCAAATTGATTTCTATCAAGGATAAGGTAGGTATGGGTCTGAATCCTCTCTTCCAATAGGATTTATACATGTTTAGGTTCCTATTTTAACCTTATCATTTAGATTTTACATTATGTTAAATAATTTTACTTTTACCGTGTCTTCTTGTGTTCTTATACTATAAGGTTAATAAACTTACTATATCAAGCCAAACGAACCCCAAGTTGTTTATTATTAATATATATAACCTTATATAAGTCATTTGGCCGAACCTTAGATTTTTAGGAATAAAATAACAATTAATAATATAATATTTGTTTTAAAAACTATTTTATGTCAATTTTGACACTATTCAGTAATTGATTTTTGTGAAAATCATAACAGAATGATAAGTTCAGAAAAAGTTAATTAAATCAATACTAACATGTCATATTAACCTAGAAAATTAGTGGAATTCATAAAAAGTCTCAAATTATATTTCATTAATAAGATAATTACTACATCATCATTGTGTTATAAATAAATTAAATTATTTAATGTCTAAAAATTACAAATAAAATAACATTATGTAGGAAATATTTTTATCTTTCTAATAAATATTTATAGTCAAATTTATCTTATGTATAACCTTATATTAAAAATGATTTAGTTATTAAACTTTGATTTTAACTATTTTACCCCTTCTTTAAATAAATTAATAATAAATTTCCTAATCTAATCCAAGTGGGCCTAAAAGGTCATATTTTATTCCTAAGGTTGTTTTTGGTCGAATTACACTTGTCCAATAGAATTAGGACATGTGTTAGGGTAATAATAATATCATTTTTACCCTTAATTACCCTAATTACTTTTAACCGTGGCAAAAAAAGTAAAAAGTTACTATTCACCAAAAATTATTTTTATCTCATTGAACCACATTTTACTTACTGACATCAACAGTGTCTCTCTGATTTTTGAAATTCCACTCACAGAAGCGGTAAAATTACGTTTTATGAAAAATTCAGTTTTTTTAACAGCCACTTAGTAGTTTCACTATTCATAAAAAATTGAAGGTTTTCAGAAAAAATACCAAAATTTTACCCTAGGGTAATTTCGATATTCCGAAACCAAAAATGAAGTCCATTTTGAAAAATAAAATTTATTAAATTTCAAAAAGTGGTTATTACTATTTATAACGGCTAGTTTTAATAATATTTTTATAGAATATCATTGTTTAGTGAAACTCGGTATTGCATACGACACAAGCTATTGAGGAAGGTCGCGATTTCGTGTAAAGAAATCCAAGAAAGTGTTGTGTGTATAAAAAGATTCCTTTGATGATTTATATAACATAAAAGTCTCGGGTGTTACATATGTTTTGGGTGAGAGGTCAAAACGTTCTGGAAGAACTATAAAAATAACAACCTAGACAGATTCTTTATATAGTTAAATGCCTCAAACCTCAAAAAATTTTCTAAATAATAATCCATCAATATAATTATTAACTTATTGAATTTCAAACCCATAAAGTAAGTGGGTTTATAAATGAATATCCTTCTCTATTGGGGTTCATCTAGTAAATATGTGTGTCTTCACCATGGTTGAAATTGTTAAGAGAGAGGGAGAGAATGAATGTCGGTCTCAGAAAATACCTTGAATAGGGATTTTGACCATGGAAGGCTCCAATAGTAGTATATTGTAAGAGAAAATATTTTTATTTGAATGTATCTAAAACCTTATTTTGTAAGGGGAATTATTTTTGAAAAAAATATTTTAATTTTTATAAAAATTTCACATATTTTTGTTGTATTAAATCATCCTATAGAATATTTATTTTCAAAATTGGTTTCCAAGGAACAATTTTTCTAAAAATTATCATTTTAAAATTTCAATAAAAAAACTCCAAAATAAATTTTATAAAATAAGTTTCTATTTTTCGATCGTCCAAAAACTCATTATAAGGGATAAATGTGTTTTATAAATAATTAATATTTTCTGAAACAAAATATTCCACAGTAAAGGAAATGTGGTTTAAAAATTAATTCTTATTTTATATATTTTTTGTGGATTATTATTTTATATGTATGAGAAAAAATGTAGTAAAAATTTATATTCTATTAAATTTCTCATGAAATATATTATATGTTTATGGAATCTTAATAAATAAAAAATGAATCATATTAATTGTTTCCAATGGTGCTGTTTTGAGAGTTTCAAAATTTTCCAATTCACGTATAAGTTAATTTATTTCAAAACATAAACCCTCTATATTTGATAATAATTTCACCACTATGAATGTATTTTATTGCTAAATTATTGTTTCACCTTGCACTAATTTTCTCATTGATGTTATTTTTTTTTCTATTATTTAATTTGAAATATTTATTTCCAAGAATTATAATTACTTATGAACTAAGTGTATATTTCTTTAATAAGGCATATTTCATATATTGAAGAGTGGAAATTTTTAATATATTTATATTAGCCAATGAAAATTTTATTTATATGTATTTTACTTATTATGAAACCACAAAATTTTTTAAATAAAAAAGGAAATATGAAACGTGTTTAATAAAAATATGCTATTTGGGAATTGTAAACAATTACGACGGAAAAGGAGTAAATCCCATCCTTTTTGTTATTTTTTCACATAGTGATGGGTAGGTCCAATATATCCTTCAATGTTCCGGGTTAACTCATATGTTTTTTAATATTTCAAAGAGTTTTCTTTTTATAAAAAACTTATCTTGATAATTTTATAAATAATTAATTAGAAATATTTCAGAACTAATTTTTTGAATTTTAAATGGATTTATTGATTTTAAAAAATATCATTGGTTTGATATAAAGAAATTGGTTTTACATTTTTTTTAAAAAAATTTCCTCAATGTTTTATTTAAAGAAGCAATCTCTCTCCAAACTCATGTTTATTAAAAAATTCCTAAAAAAAATTTGAATTATAAAGGAAAAGAAAAATATATGATTATTTTTTTATTAAATTTAATGTATTATGTTTTGATGGAAAATATTAATGACTATTAAATTATTCGAAAAATTGTTTTTTGAACTATTTTAAAAAAACTTATTCAGAAATTTTACTCTCTCCCCATGTTTAAAATTTTTTTTACTGTGATAAATTAAAAGTAAGATACATTATGAAGTAATAATTATTTAGAGAAATGATGTAGTATAATTATAAAAGTATGTAATATTGAAGGAAATAAAGTACTCTTTTATAATTGGTATGAGTTTATTTTATAATAAAAAACACTAATTCACTAAATCTATAGAACTAAATGATATCTGGGAAGTAAGTGATAAAAGATTTTTAATTTTATATGTAATTGTATATATGGATTTATTTGATTCACTTACTTTTAATAAATAAAGGGGAACCCATATTCTATTTTTAACACAATAATCAAGAATTTTTTTCCCAAGGAGTTGATATTAGAGGAAAGAATTAAATAAATTTGAAAATTAGGATGTTTGGTTAAGGGTAGTTTAGTTGTTTTGTTTTTTTATGAATCTATTTTAAGGTAATTGAAAATATTTGATGATAATGGAACTTTGAATATTAGAGAGACATTGTGGTAATATTTTTCTCAATTTTAGACGTAATAATATTTTACCATAATGATATATATAGATAAATAAAAATTATGATGAAAAAATTCATATAAGGGGGAAGAATATAACAACATAGGTTTTTAATATATATATATATATATTCCATCTGAATAATTATTTTAATAATAACATGTTTAAAAAAATAAAACCGTGTTATACAATACTGTGAAAACTAGATTTATTTTTTAGTATTTAAAATCCTTAATTAATTATTAATATTAATATATAAAATATCAGGTTAACAACAATTTACTCAAATAAATAATATATTAATTATACAAAATTATTATTTTAATAAGAATCCATTATGATGGCCCTGAAGGGCGTTATTAAATCCTATAGGGATATGAAAGATTAATAATTTTTAAATCAATCAAACAGGTGTGACTAACTAAAAAATGTAGAATAAGTTTTTTTTGATTTTGAACCCATGATAAAGTAAAAGATAATATTTAATAAATTAATAGTGACTGTTTGAATTTGACTAAGAAATATAGAGAAAAAGAAAATTGGTTTGGTCTTAAAATCAATTTGAGAATGTTAAATGGGTTTTTGTATATTTTATGTTTATGTGTTAGTGAATTTATAAATTATAGTGAATTTCACTAACATTTTCTAGAGTTGATATGAGGATGATTTTTGGTCTAGGTATCCCATCTTTAATAAAAAAATCCCCCTTTCACATTATCATGTTCTTTGGTGTATTAATGATATATGTTTTTCGATAAAATTTTTAAACATCATAACCCTAAACTATTAAATGGTCATTCCGAGTTCATGTATAATTAGTTTTATAATTAAAAATATTTTTTCCAAATTATTATTCCAATAATCATGAGATAGAAAGAGTATTTTATTGAAAAGAATTCAGATTTCAACAACCCAAACATGAAAAAATAATAAAATAATGCCTAGAAGCATCCCCTACATCTACATCCTCTGACAATGTTTTGGAGTTACCCTCTTATTATAGTAATGAGGGAGTGAGAGGGGATGATAAAATAAAAGTACTGAAGAAGGATATGGTGTATTAGAACCAGTAAAGGACTCTGCAGAAGTGAATCACCTTGTCCCAAGCTCTGGTATCCAAATCTTTTTTTATCCCATTTATGGAAGTGATAAAATTTTATTTATAGTAATAATTGATGTTCATCATGAAATTAATCACCATAAAATTTTCCATTAAATACCTTCAAATTAAATCCTAAGGATACATGGAGGTATTAAGTCAAATAAGTTTAGGTGCTGCTAGGATTTAGAAAAGTTTAGAGGTTCAAAATTCTCATCGCCCAAGTTCTCAATATGAATTAATATTCCCCATTGTGAAATATAATCATTTCCCATGATATAATTCAATCATGGATGATCTTCATGATGTGAATTGTGGAATATTTATTCCCTGAAAATGAGTTCTACAGTATAAAACCTTGCCTCCCAAATCTATTTTCTCTGTATTCACTTCTATCCTCCATTTTCATACGTGATTTTTTATTAAAAAATATTACAATGTGAATATAGGTAATCTATACTTTTGTATATAATCATTAATATTCCATTTTATATTTCCAAAATATGAATAAATCATTAACCTTGTTGGAAATAATTATTAATATAATTACCAATCATTGAATTATATATTGAAAAAGATACCCATGAAATATAAATATAACACTCCAAATTTATATTTTAATAACATTGATTTTTCATCTTAGGAGATACATTGTATTTAATATTTTAGGGACCTATGGAAATTATATTAATTAAGATATTAACTAGTTATTTTATTAATTACTTGGTGAAAAAATTGAATACATAAAATAAATTTTAAAGTAAATTAATTATAAATATTGGTATTATATTAAATAAAAATATTTCATTTATTTGATTTAAATATATTTAATTAATGATATATCATTTATCATTTTAAAATAAGATAAATGAATATATAATATGATGATAAGAAAATTATATTGGAAAATAAAATAGAATATATTTAAAATTGATTTAAGGAAAATCCAAATGTCGGAAATGTTATAAAAATGAAGGTGAAAAATAAATATTTCCAAATAGAATAAAAAGAGTATTATACTATTAAAATTAAAATTACTAACAATTTATTTGTTAATAAAATAAAATATATAAATAATATTATTTTAAAAATTAATAAAAGATATTAAAAATGGGGTTTATTAATTAGCATTAGATATATTTGAAGATGGTTATAAATTATAATTGTAATGTTATAATTATTGTGTTTTAAACCTAATATAATGATAATAATTTAATCGATGTTTGAATAAAATTTTTTATAAAATAAATTTTAATATTATATTACTAAAAACGATAATGGTAAATCAACGCTGTTATTATCCAACCCCATCACGTGCCTTCAAAAATAAAAATTCCCAATCGTCATAATTTTTTGACCGGGCTCTCTATAGTATATCGACTAAATGAACACACCCATATATCATACTACGGTTTTGGAATCATTACTATTTGACCACTATAATATTGAGACACTATATTATCGATTTTATATAGCACATGATGATTAAGGGGACTGTTTATATGAGTTCCGGGTTTTTGATTGTAAGAAGGCTAATAGGCTTAATGAATTCTTGAATAGGGAATCACTACTTCTTTATTTTAAAATCCATTCCTTATTGAGATTATGTATAAAAAATTAATATCTGGTCCCACTTATAGATCCAAGGATGAAATGTTGAATCAATGTAGCTTGGAAGTTTATTATATAGTAAAAAATTGGCTCAAGATGGGTGTGGAAAGATTCTTTATTTTGAATCTTTGATTAAATTTTTATTGATGGTAATTGTCTAAGGAGCTCAGGGGTCATATTTATCTTCATGATACCCATGAATATTAAATTTTTATTATCATAGTATATATATATATATTGTTATATTTTTCAATTCATGAATCAAAATCAATGAAATTGGAAAAAAATAGACACATTGGAATAATATTATATTTGTGAACAACTTCAATGAGGTATGTCCATACACATTTAGGGGGGGTGGCTTGGTGGGGTATAATAATAATTATCACATCCAAGATGGGTTCTTTATACAATACATTTTCTCTAACCTCAAATATGTTTTAAAATAATAATTCAGCAATATAAATATTGATTTATATAATATTAAACCTATAGTGGATGTGTGATGGTAAAATAATCTTTTCTTCACCAACATTCATCTTGTAATGTTAGCATGTTCCCCTTAGTTTTGATTTTCATGAGTGGGGGAGAAAAATAATGTGGGTGTTTTTAGTTACCCTGAAGAGCAATTTTGATAAAGGAAGGTTCATCTAGCAGTATAACACAAGGGAAAATGGTTTTATTTTAATGTTTTAAAAACCATCATTTTTATGTGGAATTATTTTAAGAATATTTTTTGAAAAAATTTTAAACAATGACTATATTTTTATGGTATTAAAACATATTCTTCTATATTTATTCTAAAAATATGGTTTGTATGTGATAAATGTTTTAAAAATTATCTCTTAAAACTTTCTAACAAACCCATCTTATGGAAATATTTTAATATTAATTTAAAATTTTATATCATCAAAATCCACATTGTAATGGGTAAATGTTTAAGAAATAATTTAATTTTATATTTTCAAAACAAAACTATATTTGGTAAATAAAATGATCTATAAAATTAATTATGGTTTCAATTTTCTTTTCCAGATTCGTATTTTATGTGTTTATGGATTTTTTGTATAATTTTATATTATTTTTAGTTTTCGAGACAAGATTCTCTTAATGTAGGGTATATTTAAACAAAAACATGAATCATAATTTTTTTTCAAAGTTGGGTCTTCGGGAATTTAACTATTCATCTAGTCACGACTAAAATATTTTATTTCGAAACAAAAGTTTTATTTTCTTAAACATGTATTATTTTTTAATAATTTTAACTTATTGAATTTTCTTTATAGTGAATATATTTTGTGGACATGCACTAATTTTCTGGATAATGATCCATGTTTTTTTTCAATATTACATTTAAGAAATTTCTTTCCATAAATTATGATTACGTATAAACCATTCCTATATTCTTTTAATAATGTGTATTTCACATAATAAAAATAGACACATTCTTCATAATGTTTCCATCAACCTACAAAGCATTTTTTTCAAAGTCTTTTATTTTTAAGAATCAAAATACATTTTGTAGAGAAAATGAAAGATAAATTTTTTATTAAAATATGGAATTAGGGAATTGTTAATGACGATGAGGTATATGGATTGAACCCAAATCTCAAGAAACATTTTCCAAAGTGACTGTTATGACCTATATCACTGTCAGTGTTTCAGGTAGCCCCATGGTTTTATTTTTTACTGTTGTGAATGGTTTTTTAAAGTAATATTTCCATTATTTAATAAATAATTAATATAAAAATTTTTAAAAGTAAAATTTATTATTTTAATTTTTCCCAATTAAATAAAATATCAAAGTTTTTTAATTTAAATAAAATTGTTTTACTATAAATTTTTAAAAATATCCTCAAATATTTCTTTGGAGAAATTTTTTTTGTTACTCGCTTTTATAAAAAATTGATTTCTGAAAACCAGTTTTTCTTCAAAATGAAAATCTGAATTTTATGCATAAAAATGATATATTTAATTTAATTTATTTATGTTCAATGAAACTTTTTCCATATAGTTTTTATGTATTTTAAATTGATGTTTTCTAATATCTTTTAAAAACACTAACATAAATATTTTGTGCTAAATGTAATGTTTTTAAAAAAAATGTCACAATGATTAACAATGTGTAAGAGATATTAAGAATTCATGATTAGTTTGAGTAAATCAAAAGTTCTATAGAAGTATTTTTCAATAGATTAGGAAGTAATGTTATCATTTATAATTAGTATGCATTTTTTTGTAATAGAAAATTATAAATTATCTAAATTTATAAACCTAAAAGATCATAGGGACTGTAGTAAATGATTATTTTTAGTCAGTGTTTTAATTATATATATTTATTTATTTGAGTCTCATTATTTCAATAAATAAAATGAAAACTTATTCAGTTTTTTTAGAACCTGACTTGGGAGTGTGGGTCTTGGGATTAAAGTTAACATTGTTATGGAGTTTGTGTGTGGCAATGGGCCCCTTATCCCTTTATCCACACCTGGTTCGTACTATCATTCAAGCCTCACAAAATCCCATAGAATTCTTGTGGTACATAAACCATGACTATAAACTCATAGCACCTGATTTTTCAATGACTCGTGACCTTAAACTATGTGCACCAAATCTGAGACAATCTATCCGGGCATTGGACTCTCCATCACTTTTCAATTTTTCATTATTCTTGATGTATAAACTTTCTCACTTCTTGGTCAAAGTTAAAAAACCCAAAACACATCACTTGGATTCAAAGGTACAAGACCACACACTTAATATTTTTGTACAAAATTTGTAGGACCTTAAACATTATTTTTTATCGGTATTAACTATAAGATCCCAAACTATATGTTAAATAGATGAAAAATTTTATAGTTTTAAAATATATAATGCGAATAAAAATAACAATTTAAGTCCTTACTCATTAATCCACCTAAACTTAGGGCTTAGGAAATAAATAGAGTGAATATAGAAAAGGTGTAATGATTGTACATTCCATCATAATACACTATCAAAAAGTCGATCCATAATCATTGTACCCACTAGTTTAGGAAAAATCTAGAACATAAATATATCATATCTCTCTACCCCAATTGTGTGTTCCATATTAGATGGTGTAAAATTTAGGGTTATGAATATATTCCTTAATATTACCTTTCCCATTATACCTACTTAATTTTGTAAGTGTTTGAATCCTCATAAATCTTCATGGCTATTGGAAACAAGTATACTCAGCTTCAAAAGACACTTCTTCTTAACTATGAAAACATTCTCCCAATATGGATCTACATATGCACCCCAAATATGAACTATCAACTAGATGAATCCTCATCCCAAGGGGAATATCCTATAATATTCATATTCTCAAACAACATTCCAGAAGAACCTATTTATCAAATATGGTCTATGTTTATCCCATATGTATGTGACCCATAACATCATTCTTGAAACACAAGTTTTATGTTTTGATTTTCAAAACCCATAATCAAGCTATTCAAGTGGATCTTGTACCCTCAATTTTACAGACATGTGAAACGTTCTGAACTTTAGAGAAGATATTCGATATCAAACCCTTGTACCATTGAATGGTCCTTGTCACATGAACATAATCTACATGGTATGATGATATTAGATTCATTACCATGAACTAAATTTGACTTAAAATAGTATAGTCAATGTTAGTAGTAGACCACTCATTTACATTAGATTTTATATTTCCTTCACCATATGGTATGTATTTGGTATTTGTTCATATCTATTCATCCTAAAACTGAAGATACCATTTTCCATGAATTAAGAATATAAAGAATGCATGCCTATCATGGTGGAAGATGAAAATAGGCTTTCATTAACAATGAGTATTTTTCATCCATTTTTATGAAGGCCACCTCACCCTTTGATAAAACCACTTCAACCATAAATACAAACTGTAATTCTAAACCTTTAATTTCCAAAAATCCTTTAGAATAAAGTGATGCATAACTCATCAGCTTGAAACCCCACAAAGAGTAACACAGGTAAAATCGAGTATCCCCCACTACAACAAAACATGGTTTCTGCAGCGCCTCCCTTTATCAGTGCAAACAAAATCACTGATAAAGGGGGCGCCTCTATCATCACTATAAAAATAATTGAAAAAGGACACATTTAATAGTGCTAAAAAAGTGCTGTTAAAAGTGACCCTTTATTAGTTCTTTTTTTAGCACTGTTAAATGGGACCCCTTTATTAGTGCTTTTTTAGTAGCACTGATAAGGCAGGGGGGCTTTATCTGCACTTTATCCTAGCACTGATAAAGTGTATATTTCAAAAAAAACATGAAAAATAATATATTGATGTATAAGTATATTTATATTGATATAAATATAATATATATTTTTTAAAATATGTTTTAGATAAGTATAAATAGGCTATTACATTTAATATAATTTTTTAGTAAAAATGAAATTGATATATTTTTAAAAATATTTATAATGAATAATTTTATAATTATAAATGAATTATAATAATTAAATAAAAATTTAATGAGAATAAAATAAAAATAATAATAAAAGATCTAAAATAAGTTGAAAATGTAACACAAACTTGAAATGGCCACAACGTTTGATCCGGGTGTCCGTGTGTATTCTAAAACATATCAAATAGGAGCTTGGGATGAGATCTATGTAATAGGCACCAAAGGGAACCATTTTTCACACTGTTTGACTCCAAAAGGCACATAAGGCCCCCAAAACTGAGTTCTTTTTCGGGATACCCTGATTTTTAAACATTCAATCAACTATAACTTCTGATCCGAATGTCCTCTAGGCCTGTATCACACGTAATATCAAATATTGTTTCATTTTACTCTATTTAACTAGTTTTTGAATTGTAATGGACTTATGGATTGGAATTTATGGTCGTTTTAACATCATGTGGCCTTTTTAGATACACATATATAAGTATTTATTTGTATATATATATATGTGTGTGTGTGTTTTATATATGTATGTAATTATTTATTTATAAACACACATAAAAAAAGTATTTTATAAATGTATTTAAAACTAATCTTATAAATATATATTTATAAACAAATAAATATATGGTTAAAAAATTATAACGAAATATATATATATATTAATATATGAATAAGTATATATATATATATTAATATATGAATAATTATATATGTATTAATATAACTAAAAATATTTATATTTGTATGAATATATATTGAAATATGAACAAATATAACTATATATCTAAAAATAAATAGATATATCATTAAATGGAGAAGAAAGCTAAACAGATTAGTGGTAAAAGAAAAGGCATGCAAGGGGGAGGTATGGGGTTCAAGTTCTAGTGGAAGAAGAGGCATGCAGGAAAGTGAGAGGGGGTTGTGTGGGAAAGTGCAACATGCAGTGATAGGGAGGTGGATACTCCTAGTGCTGATAAAGGGGGGGGGGGGTCAAGAGCTATTAAAAGAACCCAACATTTTATATATAATTTTTATCTTTTTTTTTATTTTATTTACTTTTATCATCGCTGAAAAAAAGTTATAATAAATGACCCCTTTATCAGCTCTTTTCAGAGTGCTAATAAAAGGGACCCCACCCCCTTTATCTTTACAAAGATTAACATCACTTCTCTAGCATTGTTAATGCTCTTTTCTTGTATTAATAAATGACATATTTGCAGTAGTACAGTAATGGTCACATGACATGTGTTATTTATGAAAAAATGTGTGTTCAAAATTAAAAATTCATTAAACCATTTAGGTAGAAACACATAAAGGGAAACATAATAACAATCTATGTCCTTTACCACTTGGTCTCCAAGATAAGAGGCTTAGGAAAAGGTAATAGAAATAAAAAAGGAAAATTGATTATAGGGTATACAATATGACCTTAGAAAAAAGATAATCTGTGTTATCTAGGCCATTTGTTCTAGTAAAAATTTAGATAATTTATTTATTTTATCACCCTTGGAATACTAGTCCAAAGGGTCCCCTAAAACAGAAAAATTCATCATTGTAGGATACATTAACTCTTTTAAACATTAGAGTACTCGTTTTAAAATTCCCCCTTTGTTATCCTCATCACATTGAGTTATCTCATCCCATGTACAAATCTAATTATAGTGTCATGTTGATGACATCAGTTCCACAACACATTTATGAACCACGTCTAGGTGGAAATTGATCATCTACATTAACCAACATTGGTGTTACGGTGATAGTATTTATGCATATACCTTACCATGAGACACACCCAAGAAGAAATTATTCATCAAAATAGACTAAAATTGTTGTTATAATGATTATAGTCATACATATATCGATCTATGAGCCCTTCCATGGAGGGAACCATATATGTGTAATGTTTGGGAACAATAATTGAATTTATTCTTTTCAAATTTAATTTTGAAATGGAATCATGTTTTCATGATATTGAAATTTGGTGTTTTTTTATTTCATTGTAAAAATTCCCAACATTACCATAAAATTTGGTTCTTTTCATTTAAAAAAAATCCAATTCTCAGTGGGGGTTTTTTGGAATTGGAAAATTTATTCCACACACATTTCCATAAAGATAAATATGTGTTCCTCACTCTGACATGTACAGTTGAATTTGAGTATAAATTCATCTTCCCATAAGAATAAGAAACCATTTATATTTTCATGATCAACATGACTTTTCATATACTGAGTGATGGAGAACTATTAAAACATTTACCTATTTTGATGATTTAGTGTTAGAACATCCCTCTAAGTGTATTCATTAGATTTCATCAATCACAAACAAAAAGCGTTTCAAATCTGAAAAAAAAAAATTTATTCTAATGTAGATATAATTTTCTCATAGAAAAAATACCTTTAAGGGTATATAACATATCCAAGGAATTTTCCCAGTTTATCATTTTTTTGTATTTTAATATAGAAAAAATTACTTTAAAATAAAATTTATAAGCTAACCCACCTAGTTAGATAAATAGACTAGAAATAAACTAGTGAACAACAAGCACCAACCAATACATGGGCTTAATATTTATCCCCTCTCTATTTTTCTATCCTTAATTTTATGTTTTAGGAAATTTTGAACTATTTATAAGAAATACCACAAAGATAAATTCAACAACCTAATGAAGTGTCAAGAGAGTCTTCATATGTACAATATGGATTTGGAAATTAATATGAAAAATCCAAAAAACCATTTGAAAACTAATATTCATAATAACCACCTCACCAAAAACAATATCAAAATATTCCACAATTCAAATAATTTTATATGAAATATCATAACCAAAAATCCCACCAAAAAACCCATTTCTAAAAAATAAATATTTTCAGTATCCCTAAAATAGAGTGTAAGAACCATTATATTACCAATTCTGAGAATAGGTGGAAAATACAAGGAATAAAGTAAGATAATTAAAAAAATAAACTTGTAAGTCTTTTGGAAGTACTAAAAAAAATATTCCATCCCAACCAATACACAATAAGAAATAAAGTTTAATTATGATTACTATAATAATAGGCTAAATAAATTCTACCATAATCCCCACTAAAACCTAAGTAGAATCAACCCAATAGTGAAGAATGTAAATATGAAAATTCTCAGTTAATTCCATACAACCAACCCCAATAATAAGAATTTAATGTAGAAGAAGAAAAGTCTAGGAAAATGATAAATAAGTAAAAAAACTCTTGAAATTTTATCAAAGGGATGTGAAATAACTTCCACTAAAATTCACATGAGAATGATACAATCTAATAAGATTCAGGTGAATGTACCTAAAAAAGATAAATTCTATAAACATTATAGAAATGTGAGATTAATATTAACCTTAGAAAAGATCTAAAAAAAACTAAAATTTTGATAAATTAATAATTTTTTTTCAAACACTAGGAGGAGGCTTCAATTGAATTTTAAGCTTAACCTGAGAAGGAATGTATTAGCTTTAATCACACCAAAACTTCCAAAAAAATATCGGGATCTAGAGAAATTTTATATCTATTTCAACATTGGTTCTTTAGATTTTTCATCTTCATTATATGATTTAGGTTATTACATTAATGTTATGCCTCACATAGTTTTTACTTATTTGTATACGGAATAATTGGACCACACTAGACTAGGGGTAGATCTAGAAAATAGATCCACTAAATAACAACTTGGAGTCTTAGAATATGCTATACTAATAGAGTATAATTTTATTTTCCTTCTTATATTTTACAAGATAAATATGAAGGAATTTATAACCCCATTCCACTCAATATTTATTTTATGTATACAATTCTAAAATAAAACCTTGTAATCAATCAACGTGTATGAAAAATACTCACCATCGAGTTTAAAGACAACACAATCCACATTAATATTTGTTTCTCCATGAGGAACCCTTAAGAAGATAAATACCTTCTTATACATTACCACATTTGAGATACTTGAAACTGTGAAGATATATGTATTTTTCATGAAATTATTTCTTTAGGGAAACACTTATTGATTGAAAACTCCCTATATAATTGAGATATTCAGGAATTTAAACCAACTGTCTACAACATGGAGGAAGAGGTCATGCCACAATTCTTTGATGAATTAGGTTGTATGTTTATTAATGAGAAAACTAATATTTCATCTAGTATTTATGAAATCTAATATAAGGATGTGAGAATCCAAAATTAAATTTCATCCTTATAATAGACATGAAATATTGATGTTAAACCTTTTCCTACTTTCTTATATTATGTGTGTGTAATGGAAGGATATAAATTACTAGAAATAAGTTTAAAAAAATTTAAAAACAATGAAAATAAATATGTAGAACTATTGATTGAAAATATTCAAATAATATGATATATTTGAATAGATATGTCTATATTTACTTCCACAATCTTCATGCATAGGATTTCACTTGAGGAAAATAAAAAAACAAGTTAAATAACATCAAAGGAGGAATAATCCAACAATGATAGATAATGTTAAGTATTGGAAAATAAATATTTTAGTAGAATATATAATTTACCCATTTCAAACTCACAAAAGTTCAAACCAATTCACATTTTCTATAAAAAAACTGGATTGACCATTGCTAGGAATATGAAAAAATTGTTAATATTTGAGAGAATTCAGAATTGTTGGAGATTTTCTGTTAATTATACGAATTAAAATTAGGTAAGTAGGAAAAATATATATCTAACCCATTTATTTTAATATTATAGAGAAATTATTTGGTAAAAGTCATGATTATTTTATAGATGGATTTTTATGTCAATTTCATATGACTATTGCACTATAGGACCAAGAGAAGAGAAACTTTACATGTCCCCTTTTCATATTTTATTACATGAGGATTAAATTTTTATTTTTTAAATGACCAAGGTAAATTCTATAGGTGTATGTTAAGTATATTTTTAGATCATATTTAAGATTTTTTATAGGTATTTTTGATTACTTCTCTATTTTATTGATTAATTTCATTATTAATTAAAAAAACATAGAATGTTTTAGAGAAATAGAATTCAAAAAAATATATTTCCAAAATTATAATGGAATTAATTAATGGTAAAAAGTGTAATAATATAATGTCATTATATTCGAAAAAAAGTAATTAAGGTGAATAAATCAAAATTTATATGATAAATTATTTTCCTTATCTTTCTCATGTGAAACATGTTAGATATTTTTGAGTAAATACATGATTTTGTTGGAGGTTTATTAAATCATTAATTATGATTGAACTACCCCATTCTAGGTTACTTTTTAAAAATGATATATCAAAGATCAATGGTTATTTTCTAGAAGAATTTTTTGAATTAGAGAGTTAACTAATAACACTATCAGTGATGTGACTAATAATTTGGGAATAAACCATAAAAATAATTTTCAATACTTATAACTAATCCATGGGATATGTTTTTTCCTAAAAGCATGAATGTAAATAAAAGGTAATTATATATAAATAATTCATAGTTGATGCTTTCCTGCTAAACTACACAACCATAGAAAAATATTTTTCAGTAACTATCTTATAATTAGAAAAATTCAGATGCTATTCAATTGGAACTAAAGTAAAATTGTTTTCTAATATTATAATTTTTAGATACATGATGAATAAATATGAATAAAAACCCACGATTTTTGGATATATTATGTTATTTTTGGAATTAAATATGATGAATAATGAGTAGAAGGAATTTATAAACCATGTGGGAGGTCACCTGATAAAATTAACCAATGGAGTAGAAGTAGGGATTCCAAATTAAGAACAAGTGAATGATCACATTATTGAAGATATATTGTACTCGATTAAAGGGAATATACCTTGGTATATTGATAGAGTAAAATATTTGATAACTTCTCATGTCTGATCCCCTTGAAACACTGAAATAATCAATGAATTATATATAAATCTAGATTTAATATTTTGAAAGATCCATAAATTAAAAAAAAAACTACAAACTAATAAGAATATTTTTTTTCTATGAGTGAAAAACATTATGATTTTTAATTTTTTCACATCCTAGAATATCGAGAAAACATTGGACCCCAAAGTATTACTAAAAATGTTTTATAATTAGTTATTTATGTGTCCACTTATTTTAAATATGCATAATTTTTTTTAATGAATATGGTAAATTTCAATTCACTATAAACGTATAAAAAAGAAATGACATGCCAAATAATCATATTATATTTTTGTGAAATTTTTGATGTTCGTAGAGTCATTTTAATAGTACATTTTCTTATATAATTTGGAAACTCATAAATTCATTTTATAGTTGATTATGTTTAAATATTTGTGGAAGATAAGGACAAAAAAAATTAATTATTCTAATGTAGTGTGTGTTTTTTTAGGATCACATTTTTATGGGTTTGTAGTCTCAAGAGCTATCACCCATGACAAAGAAACCCATTTTTTCAATAAGATAACGTAATATTTTATGAGGAATTATGTAGTAAACCATATTAAATACACACCATACCATCTTCAAAAAAATATCCATGGTTATTTTTATAAATAGGGAGATCAAAGGGGTTTTATATAAAATTATTAAAACAAACATGAAAGACTAGATAATAATATTAGAAGACACCATAAGGGATTATATGATAGCATACAAAACCCCATTTATAATGATATACTGTATAATGTTTTTTTAATGATCTATCCCCAACCCATGGATCTAAAACATAAGGAATACTATTTAATAGTAGAAAAGAATTTGGACTTGGAAAAGGCATTAAAAGAGATAAATTTTTATCTTTAGGAGTTGGATGAAATTAGAAGACAATAATTTTATAATTTTATAATTTAAAAATAAATAACTCAAGTAGATCATAAAAAGTTTATTCAATAGAAAAAATTCCATACAGGGGACCAATCTCTCTTATAAAACACAATACATAAGCTAATGATATGTAAACTTCATTACATATTGAAATGCCTATATTTAGTTACTAATATATACCTATATAGTACTATGTAGAACACTAGAGAAGGAAACAAGAACCCCTTCAATGTTAATAGACATATGAATAACAAATTTCATGGACCCTTATGCCAATAACTAATGAAATATCTCACACTCATCCAAACTTATTGTAAATTAAAACCATTATATTGCCCATATACTGAACATTTACTTCCAAGATATGATTCCATTGAGAAAAATAATTATAAAATTGGTTATTAAAAATATTTAAGGGAATTTCATAATTTATTTTCTGGGGGAGATAAAACTTAAATTATACAAATTTTAGTTTTAATTTTTAAAATTTAGTGTTTATTTGTTAAATGTTTGTGTATTTTTAAAATTTTCTTGCATTTGATTTTCTCTTTTTTATGATTTTGAATTTTATTGAGATTAACTTGTATAACATAGTGAACATTGAATATATAAATATGTTGAGAAACTTATTTTACTCATTTTATCACATTATATAAATGATGATATGAATTTATTTTCAAAATCTAATTTAGGTAAATTTCAGCAAGGACTGTTGATTTTTGAATCTTATTTTTTGAAATAATATACTATATTTTGATCACTTACTTTAGAGTCTTCCGAAACAATTTAGATATATTATTTATAATTAAAATTTTCAATATAATAAATAAATAAATTAATAATAATAACTTTTTTGATATTGAAGTAAAAAACAAGGAGCGTTGGAAACTTTTTTCTATAAATGTTTGATGTATCGAATTTTTATAAAGAACTTATATTCTAGACTATATATATAGACCTTTTACCCATTAATATCCATGAAAAAACATGTTATATAGGAACATTAAAATCAAAAAATAAATACCTTACTTTCTATAGAATATGAAACTAATCTAATTTCACATTAATTGTGGGGGAGGAGCAAAGTTAACTTGAACAAAGAGTTTTGATAGATTAATTAAAGGTGATATGAGGATGGACTATAGAGTCTGTGATACTGTTTTGGGATAAAAATACAATTGGTAATGATTGGAATATATAAAAGATATCATTCAGGGATGGTTATGAAATTATACCACTTTTTAAGTGAAACCAACTCCTCCTATTATCAAAAATAATTTTTTTTCATGAATTATATAATTGATATAAACTAAATAACGTTTTTAACGAGTATATAAAATAAGGATTAATTTTTTTTACTTTGTATGTTATAAAATGTAGATAGAACAGGAAACTTAATAGGATTCCATAGTATGACTAGAGATTAAATCTTCCATGTAGATGCTAAATGATTTAATTATTTTTAGTAGGAGTTACTTGGAGTTAAAACTAACATTATTTGCAGAAGACATTAGGGAATATCAATATGGATAGAAAATACATCCTACTCTGGGTAAAATATATCTACCAACTAATAAATTAAAACTCTAATTTCCTTAATTTTTTCAATAGTTGAACCAAATAAAAAAAATTGTAACATGATAATAGAAAAAATAGAGGATATGTTTTCTACTAATAAAATGTTAAAGATGTGTGCTCTTTACTACAAAATATCATTGGTAATTGACCTATATTAGAGTATTATTAATAAATGTAATAATTCATACTATAAGGAAAATTAAAATCATGCATTATTATTTAACCTAGAGGTGAAATTCCAAAATCTATATTAGTTTTCACATTATAACCCCCAACTTTATGCCGTATAAAAAACTTAAAAATCCATCTATGTATGTGAAAGTACCTAAATAATTATGTGGAGATGATGAAATCAATTAATCTTATAATTAAACATACAACATCATTGAAATTAGAAAAAAATCTTGAAATTTAGGATGAGTGTTGAGTGATATAATTTTGTAAAGGTATGTATAAATGGGCATGATAGGATAAAACGAAGTGGAAATTAATTTAATGTACTTAATTATGAAAATGAAGGAAAAAAATACATAGTCATGAAAAGTTTCAGAATAATGGTTTGTTAGGGATTATGTGTTGTATAATTTATTTAGTCTATAAATATAAGATATTATATTGATATTCTATTAATTTTATTCCCCCATACTTATTTAATGATTGAGTTCTAGTGAGTTTTTAGATCGATGTGTCAAATCCTTTTATTATGTGTATATTTTTTAAAATTAAATAAATGGGAATTTAAGTTACCAAATTTATTTTTGGAGTTATAATAATGGATTACTACAGATTATTCTATAACATTCTATTATAATGTCTTGGAGTATAGAGTTTTATATATTATATCATGGTTGATAAGACAACTATTAATTAACATTGTGATGCTTGGTTGACTATTATGGATTCATCCCAAAATATGATTGAATAAATTTAAAAGTCATGGGTAGTGTACCAATCATCCACACTCTATAGAACAATCATCATTCCTCTTCATGTCAATTATCTATCCACTATAGGCATAATTTTATGTTTTGTGTAAATATAATCATCACCTAATTTAGAATCATCTAGAAATATACCACTGCATATATATAATCCCAAAACATGGGTGGCCAATATTTATTTGGTGTAAGAAATAATACAATGTGCGTTAACATGACTTTCTTGTGTAGTGTAAACCTGATCTTTACCAATTTAAGTGTAAAAAAAACTGAAGTGGCATGTGACACATCTTTAAAATAACAGAATAAACATAAAAAACCACACCATAAGAATTTTTTAATTTGAGGTGTTTTATTTAAAAGTATGATATAAAATTTAAGATAAGGATCCTAGGTATAATATCATAATTCATGAAACCAATTCTAGACCAACACATGGATTGTAATATTAACTATATTTTGATCTAAAATAAAGAAATAAATATTTATTTTTTTAGGAAGAGAGTATAATTAGAATATGTGAAGCTATTAAGAAAACGGAAACATTCAAAAAAATGAATAAAAAATAAATAATTATTGTGGTTTAACAACAACCGAAGAAGATGGAAACAAATGCCTTATAAGGATAACATGATGCCAAAGGAAGTTAAAATTTTATATATCAAGTGTTTTTTTGCAGTATACTATTTCTATTTTATTCTCATACTTTATTTATCATTGTAATGTATTTTTCCCATTCTTCATCTTTGTTTCCTCTATAATAGAGGTTTCAAACATTCATGATTTCTCAAGGGAAAATGATTAAATATAATGATTAAGTCTTACACTTGATGAATAAAACTCTCTTTTTTGGTTGCATTTAGTTTTTAGTGACAATTTTATACATTTGAAACAATCATGTATAATGTTTTTAAATTTTTTATTATGATTTATTAGTATGATTCCATTATATATCACTCCACCAAATGTACCATTTATTTTAAGTAATAGGTTGATTGGGTTGTGAGTGTTTATAAATTTCTTACAAGTGTGTTCAGATAGTGATTTAATTATATATTTAATATGAACTAGAAAAAATGAGGTATTTCCACAGGTTTTTTATTTGGGATTTACTATTTTTTAATATTTGAAACCTTTCATAAAAATTATAATTAAGGATGACAATGAAATAATCAATATTATAATTGTCTCTATAATAACCTTCAACATTATATTCTTGATGAATCAATTAAATAATATTTCATTTAAAATTAGTAAAAGATATGTATACCTATATTTATGAATAAATATCCATTAAAAGATAAATAAAACTAGAAAACCATCATTTTTTTATAATTCTCAATTTTCTTCATGATTATTAATTTTCAATATCATTCCTCAATGATTTATTCGGTTTTGAAAACCAAAAATTGTTAAAAAACATCCCCACTTTTCATAAGTGCAAGGAAATTTTTGAGAACACCTCTATAGATATAACCATAAGGTTACCAATAATACCACATTAAACCTATGAAATAATTATTCATTCCACAACCCATATTATGATCATGTGAAAAAATATTTACATTTCGAGGGGGGGAGTTCCAAAAATCTAATTTTTAATTTTCATGTCTTGGACTTCAAAAAATTGGATTTTCACTTTAGATCCTATGGTATAATGATCTATCCCAACAAGTTATAGAATTACAAACATACTGTCTAAATTTTATAAATTTTCCTTAAAATAATCATGTCAAACTTATAATGTTAATATTTTCCTTAGATCGTGGAATGAAATCTAAATCAGAAATTATGTGATTTTTTTGCACCCTAATTCAACAATTAATGAAATAAAATTTCCATTCCAGCTTTATAGAATGATTTTGAACGTAAAACTAGTCTAATCTAATAACTTCAAATGTCCCATGGTCTTATAGTTGATGGTACAAATAAACACATCAAATAGTTCACATAGATATACTCTAAATCCTATAGGAATGGAAGAAGAACAATTAAATTTGGTGGAATTTATATTTTTACCTAAATATTTTTACAAGGAATTGTTCTATAGACAAGAACCAGGTGATGTTACGAACTAGGAAAACCAAAAAATATAATATCTTTATAAATTCTTCCCTAACTTAAAAATTATCTCAATCAAGAAGAAGTTTTATTTCATTATATATGATTCTAGAGAGAATGTCTATGAGTAAAAAGAGATGTTTAAGAATCTATTTTATACTTTCCCACATCAATATATAAAAAAGAAACAATTTATTGTGTTATTTTGTCATGTATTTACACAAAAATATTGAAACTAGATGGATTAATAATCTAGTTGATCATTAATGAAAAAATCACAAGAATTTCTTAAGGGGCTGTTTGCGAATTTAAAACAAAAACAAAATGTTTTAGTAAAATAGGTACTGGTACTAGAGGTATTCATGAGGTAAGAAATTATAACTCATCTATATTACATGAATCAAAAAATAAAGAGTCAACAATACTAGTTAGATAAATGGACATGAAATTGACTAATGGAAAATATGAACTAGCCAAGGTATTTGGTATTTGGTCATCCACTCACCATTTTAATGACAAACGTTTTATGGTTTTGGGAACTAAGAACTGTTCAATATCCTTCCCAAAAATTCAATTTTAGCAGTACACTATAGACTAGAGAGAGACTTTCCAAATATAATATAAATTTATAAATCAATAAAACAAATCGATAACACCTTTTTAAAACTGATAATAACAAAAAACACCAAACCAATCGCCTTTTCACAGTGTGCCACCATTTCCAAAACCCTAAAATTAATCTCACAAAAAAGAAACATACTAACGAACACATTTAATTTTTTTTAATCACTCCTCAACCAGTCTGAAAGACCTTATATAACAGAATTATGGAGAATTACATAAAGATATTGGGAATGAAGTGAAGGAAATAAATAATCAAAAAGGAGGTATGGAATTCTTTTATGACCATTTAAATAATATTAAATCTCAACTATTACAATATCTAAACAAAAATTTTAGAATGATGACTAAAATAATTGATAATGAAATTCGTACCCATCCCCAGTAAAACATTAAATGGACCAACATAATAGAGAACAAAATGTTGATAAAATATTTAGGCTAACTACTGATAACCATACCCAATAAAAAGAAAAAAAGGGGAGGATGTGAAGGCTAGTCCAACGAAATAGGGGAAATAAACAACCTAGTAGTGGGAGAAAAGGGAGAGGCAAAAAAATCTACTCTCATTATCATCCAGAATGATACAATTCAAAAATAATAGAGGGGGATAAATTCAATGAGAAACATCAAATTATTTTATAATTTAGAGTTTAATATTCCTCCTATATAATCTCTTAATAAAATCCTAATGTAATTTACATTCCTATTTTTTTTATAAAAAAGAAAAGGATTCATGGTAATGATATGGTAAATTTAGAGAGTGTTTATTAATATAAATCACACCCAAACAAATATCACAATGTCACGATCCATACCACTTTTTATCCCTTTAACCATTGGCACTTCAACTTCTTAAATTTATATCTGATTTCACTGATTCGATAATTGTTATGAATTATTCAGTGTTTACTTATTTGTAAATGAAATAATTGAATCACATAACAGTAGTTGTACAAATATTAAACAAATCCACTTATTCTCTAACATGATTCATTGAAGATGATGTATTTAGAGTGTAGAATTTTATTTTCCCTACTGAATTTTATCTGATAAATATGGAGGAAGATAGAAAACCAACCCACTCAACCATCATTCTGGGTATACCATTCTTAAGGATAGCTAAGATAATCATCAATAATTAAGAAGGAAACCCCACAATGTATTTTTGAGACAACACATTCCACTTCAACATTATTGACTCGATGATGCACCCTTTTTGGGGATCATTACGTTATAAAATCTCCCAAACTAATGATGTGGATCATACAATAGTTCTTCCAACAATTATTTTTTTAATGTTGATTCTAAAAAAACAACCTCATTTTTTTCCTGATAAATTTAATTTGAATGGATTTCATGTTAATATTTAATTAAATAATTATTTTGTTTTTACTTTAATTCTGGAAGACTTAGTTGGGTAATAAAATTATATATTACGTGAAATATCATTCCAGCAAGGATTTTAGAAATTTTGTAGAAGTATAAAATACATATTCAAAAAGTGGTGTTACAACCTAATGTCATGTTGGAAATCCCATTTCTGAACTTAATATTATGGTCACGAATATTACATTTTTTAAGTAGGGACATGTTTGAGTACATAAATTTTTGTATATACTTAAATTAAGAAACCTTAGGTTGGAATCAGACTCTATATTCTAGAACTCCATGATTTGTATCAACTATATTATCCAAACTAAAATTTTTGATCTATCCTCTTGTAGACATATCCCCACATTGAATCAGTTGACTGTGAGATTTCAATTTCTAATGATTTCCAGTACTTCTATGACGTTTTCATTGGTATAAATATTTTTATATTAAAATTCCTAGGACATATCATAATGTCTTCAACAAATGGTTAATTTTTACTATTTTTGTGGGAATTTATGATTTTTAATGGCTAATTAAATATTAATTGGAATATTCTTAGTGTCTAAAATCTTGATTTATCTATCACCTTTTTCAGATCTATTTGACTGTAATTAAATCATTATACTTATTTAAATATCAAACAGATATATATCAATTTTATTTGATCCTTTTTACCAATGATTTATTTTCTTAAAAAAACAAATAAACCAGACCTCTTCCTTGGATTATCACATAGATTTTTTTATTTATAGGGGATATATTTCTCTGGACTATAAATTCTTATATTAATTTTTTTTTCATTTTATCATGTTCTTTACAGATTTACATGACTATACAATAGTGGCATGCTTGTTGAAGCTAATTTTGTGTGTGTTTTCATTTACTAATTTTTTTCTTTCCTACAAATTTAACTTAATATATTCTCTATAGAATTTTCAAAGATTATTCTTAATGATAGTGCTTTGTTGTTACTAATTTATTCCATTGAAGGTATATTAATTAGTTAGATGCATCATCTTCATCTGAATGCTTTAAAATATAATTTCTGTAACAAAATAAAATCTATTTTTCTTTTAAACAATCAGGTAATGGGTTTTTTATGGTTGTAATTAGTTATATTTTTGAATCCTTAAAAAACTGTTGTAATAAGTGGTGGTTAATTTCCCTAAAATTTCTAGATACCTTTTAAAATGATATATTATTGAAAAATGCAAAACTCATTTGTAGAGTTTTATATGGTATAATTGTGGATTTTTGTGTCTAAAACCTCCCTAAAAATTCACTATTTTATCTTCTTTTTATTTTCTCATAAAATTCTGTTAAATAAAAGGGAACATAAATACTGTCTACATTGTAAAGGTGGATTCAGTCTAAAATATAGATGTTTTTTAAAGGAAAAAATTCTCCCCAATTGTGTCTTTGTCATTATTCCTACATAATAATCGGTATTAAAGGGAAGTTACAATTTTGGAAATCCTTAAAGATATTATATTGTTTCTACTTGATTATAACGTTTTTTATTAGTGGAGTGATATATTAAAGATTGGATCTTGAAAAAATGAGATAAATATTTAGATGAGGAATGATGTTAATGGATAAACTCTAAAGAATGAATTCTAATAATTAGATCTCTATATTTCAATGGTTAAAATTAAAGATGTTGGAAATCTAGAATGATTAAATAATTATCAAATTTTAGTTTGAATAATTATTAGAAGAAAATAAATCCATATAAAATTTCTATGGATGAACTAGATAAATGATATTATAATAAATAATGTGAATATAATAAAAATTCATGATCTACAAATGCAATTATTTGTGGACTTGGTCTAGATGAGTTGAATTGTGTCTCTCAATGTGTTTCAACTTATGAAATGTGGAAGAAATGCACTGTTTATTATGAAGGGACTAAAAATGTCAATAAATTGAGATATAATACATTAAAATTGAATGTTGTTACTGTTTGAATGTATAATTGTTAAATTATTACTTATATGAATAAAATATTGGCAGATACATTTAATGAATTTACTTCTCATAGAACCAAAATGACAAAACCAAATTAATCCATGAATGTTATTAGTGTTTTAGCTCCCATATATAATGGTATTTAATTTGTATTATTACATCCCACTCTTGTTAAATAATAAAAGATAATGTAATTGATTGATACTATTTTTGATTTATGAAACTACGATCCAAACAGAGGTGTGGTATCATATAATGATAAAATATGATATCATATATCTCAATGTGTCTATTCCCAAATATAAAAAGAACTCAAAATAGGATTAAATATTCTCTGATGATTCTTGTTGTTCAATTCTTGGAGATGAATTTTCTTAATTGGTAAGAAGATAAATTTTTTTATAAAAAGGATAAAGGGTTTATTAATCCTTTCAATCAGTAAAATATATGTGGTCATGGTTGGAAGAAAATTATATTCTAACAATGAATGTCACTGGGATATATCAAAACTAATTCTCCACCATTTAAGGAAATGATAAAAATAGATGATAAGGAAAAGGTTCTTTAAATGAAAGATGAGTTTTAGTGAAAATGTATGATTGCTATGAAGGCTATCCATAGTGTATCTGATGATTCCTACAGTTATTTATGTTCAATATTTGATTAAGAAATATAAAATTAGAAATAATATATGTGTTATTTATAGGTAATGAGTACAAGGTTGAAATCCCAGGGAAAAAAATATTTTATGGCATAGGGACAGTGGATATTCAAGGTACATGAGTGAAGAATTTACCAACTTTCATGAACAATATAAAGATAAGGTAAGTTTAGTTACCTTTGGAGATAATGATAAAGTGAATATCATTGGAGTTAGTTGATTTAGTGATCCAAAATATTTCTGGATTAACATGGTTTTCAATTTTTAGGTTTTTATGTCTATTATTATAAGCATAAATCAACTCAATGATTATGGATTTTCAATTGATTTATCTAATGATGATTGTTCTTTTTTTAAGAATAAACTATTTATTATTAGAACACCTTGAATAATTTTTTTCGAATATTAAACATTATTTAATTTTTTGAACATAATGTGAATTGCTTAAATGATAATGTAAGTGACTATTTTATATTTCTTAGAGGGGTCAATCATTGTACTATTTTTTCAATTTATGTCTAAGAAGAATTTAGTTTCATGAAATGAATTGTTATAATTTTAATGATAATATAATTTTTTATGCAAACCAAATTGGAGAGAAACAAAATTCATATTTCATATCAAATAATGATTTTTCTTCATCTAACCATTTAAAACTTACTCACATGGATTTGTTTATACATCCTAGAGTAGTGAACTTGGATGAAAAATTTATTATTTAAATTTTAGTTGATGATTTTACAATATTTAATTGGGTTTACTTTTGGAAGTTTAAAAGTGGAAATCCTTTAGTATTTATGATTTTTTATAAGTTAGATGAAAATGAAAAATAATTTAAAATAATATCATTTTTATGTGATCATGGAGGAGAATTTTAGAATCAACTTTTTTTTTCAAATATGGGTATAATCAATAGTTTTACTATAATAAAAAGACTTCAAAAATGGGATTTTTGAATGTAGAAATATTATAATTCAATAAATGGATAAAATGTTGCTAAAGGCGTATAGTTTATCTAAATATTTTTTGGGAAGAATATATTTAAAAATCATCTAAATTATGAATAATGTTTTATTATGTTATCTTTACAAAAATAAACCTTACGAGAAATAAAATAATATAGACCCCATGGTTTTATACATTAATGTTTTTGGATGAATGGTTAATATCTTGAATACCATATAAAATCTTATTATGTTTTATCCAATGTTTTGGGAATGAATACTTTTTAGTTTTTCCAGAACATTTAAATGTTTTAGAGTTCCTAATAAAACGTCCTGGATTATTGAAGAATCCATTCATGGGGTGTTCGGTGTGATTTATCCATTTGACCATTATGAAATATAATAACATAAGTAATTTATAATTTAATTTGTTTCAGGTATGATTATTATAATGATAAGTTTGAAATTAAATTAGACCATGATCATGATCAATACAATTTTAGTGAATATAAATCCAAGGAACTGAAAGGATTCTATCGATACAAAATAAGACTTTGATGGACCATCCTTTAAAGACTGTTAAAAGGGATATAGATGAAGGATTTTGGACTAATATATATGTTGGAAAACTTGTTGAAATATCTAACTATCTATCACAGTTTTAGACAATGTCTATTGAAGAATACTTAGATAACTATTGTTAGATATTGGCTTTGCAAGAAAAATTTAACCAGTTTAAGAGAAATAATGTTTCAGAATGAGTTGATAGCACCTCAAGCCATCCTATTATAGGGAATCAATGGTGTTTTAGGAATAGAAATATAATAATGGTTTAATTACTAGGAATATGTATAGTCAAGATACTAAGGGCTAAAATTAGCAAGAATGTTTAGATTATGGGGAGAAATTTTCCGTTATTTCTTGTCTTGAATCCATTGGAATTATTTTATCCTATGAATATCATATGTATATTAAATTGTTACAGATAGATATTAAATATTGTTTTTAATGGTTATCTAATGGATAATGTTTATGTTTAACAACCCATAGTTTATTAAAATACCCATCTTCCATATTTTTTTTAAAAATTACTAAAGATATTTATGGTCTTAAAAATCACCAAGAACATGGTATCAGAGGTTATGCCCATCTATTTTAAATAATGGTATTTTATTTGGTTCTGATGATCCGACTCATTTTATAAAAATTTATCATTTTGATATTTTATTCATTAAAATTAATTTAAATGATTTTTTTATTTTTCCAATCAAAATATTAATAATTATTTTTTAGAACTTCTATAAAAAGATTATAAAATTACTATGATTGTATAATTAAATTTAAATATTTGATTTCAAATATTACATTGGGAATTTAGAAAATTTTTAAATGAATATAAATACATTATTTCATTGTTGAAAATTTTTTTCCTTGAAAATATTATCCATATACCACTCCTAGGTGTACTAATTTTAAACTTGATTTAGATAAATAGGGTAAACCACCTGATAACAATTAGTATATATATATATAATTGGTATATTGTTGTATCTTACTATTAGTAGACCACATATTCGGTTTTATATTTTCATCTGTGTAAGATTTCAATAAAATCCTAAAGAGTATCAACTAATTACCATTAATGGATTTTGAGATATTTAAAATGAATGATTTCTCTCTATTTTCCTTGTGATGAAATTTCTTGTTTTAATTTGATTTTTTATTCAGATAATTTTTTTGAATTATGTTGGTTTGATAGAAAAATACATTAAGAACATGTAGCTTCTTATGGAAATCCTTTGTTTTATTGCCTCATAATAATTAACAATTAGTTTCATTATCAACTACTAATAAAGAATACATATCTACTGGTTCTTTATGTTCCCATGTGTTATAGATGAAACACACACTTCTATAAATTGGAATTAATTTTGATCATGTTCATATTTTATCTTAAAATTATAGAGCTATAAATATTTTAAAAATTCTTGCATGTCATTCTATAAATAAGAATATTGATATTAGAAATAAATTAATAAGGGATAATTCCTAGAAATGGGATATAGGTTTAGAAGTTTTTAATAATGAATATCAGCTTGCTGATATTTTTATTAAAAAAAATTTCTTGTCTAGTTTATATTTCCTTAAGGTGGAGTTAAGGTTTTTTTCATTATACATAAGCGTTTATTTTTTTAATACTTTTTTAGATTATTTTTTTATTTATATTTTAATTCATATGTTTTAATGATTTATTTGTTCTCATATTTATTTGGTCTTTAATTCATTTAATAAATTTTTAATTTTCAAATTTTATTTTATAAAAATTTATTTTCATTTTAAAGAAACCTAAGGATTACAAAAAATTATTTTCTTGAGAAATCAATCCATCAACTAAAACCATAAGAGTAAATTTCTCTCTCTCTCTCTCAATTACCATTAAAATATCTTCCATTGAATCTATAAATCTCTTAGTCTCTTAAAACCTATCTTTTAAAAAAAATCCTTATAATATGTCTTATAGTGTAAAATAATAATTTGGATGATGAGTCTAGTCCTAGTGGTGTGAATAATCAATGAGTTTCTGGTACAGATCTCTAGGATCGATAATGGAATTTGTTTTTGATTTTGAATGGTTGTTTGAGACCAATCTGTTTCTTATGAAAGAAATAAGCTATGAAGGACATGATATTATGTTCCATGGAAGAAGTTTTTTTTAAAAATATATGTAATGGAATTATATTAGAAGTCTAAAATTAGATTTGGTGACTGTGAGTATTTTTTTTCAAAGATTAATGAAAATATGTATTTAGTTTCATCAATTGATATGTCTCATATTTTTTAGTTTCATCATGAAGAGAATTTTAATTTCAATGAAATTTTGAATGAAGATGAAGTATACATGTCTAAGGAAATAATTTTATTTCAATTTCTATTAACCAAAAATAAGAAGCTTCCATTAAATGATCTAGAATCCAACTAGAAGGTGCTTGTGAATTTCATTTAAACAACAATTTTCCAAATGAATATTGAGTCTGAGAATATTCATTTTCTATAAATATATATATATATATTTATATGTAATATACCTATTTATGAGTGAAATAATGTTCAATATACAGTTTTAAACGTAATGATGTACTGAATAATTCTTCTAAAATTATTCTATGATGTTTTCCAATCCCAATGGTTTGCTGACATGTCTTGTTCTTTAAAAGAGAGGTGTGATTAGTGACATTAGGAATGTTTTGAGATTTCATAACAGTAATGTGATATCTACTAGAACCCTAATTTTTCTTAGAGTATATCCAAGGAAAATATTATTCTTTTTATTATATAATAAAATGATCCATCATGTGATCTTGATGAGGGGGAGTATCATAGTATGAAGTCTTTTGGATTTTTTGGGCTTGATGGAGAGGAAATTGGAGAATCTCATGTGGAAGGAGTTACTATTAAGAGGTGATTAGATGAATACTTATAATATTATTCTATTGGTTGTATAAATGTTCATGTAAGATTCATATTGATTCATTTCATATATAACAACATTACATCCAGGATTAGAGAAGTTTATCGTTTCTATATCTTCTCAGAACCCATTAGATGAGAAAGATTGTGGTATGATGATTCTTTAGTGTCATTGAAAAATATATGTACCTATAATTGTGGAAAATGTTGGTGAAGTTGATCATCCAATTTAATATTTGGAAGAAATATTTGTGTATGTTGTGGGGTTCTTTCCTAAAATGAGATATGAGAGACTTGTTAAAGTTGAGGAACAAATTGTATAGAAAGGCGCTCAATCTAAATAGTTGGAAAGAACAGAGGAAGATCATACTTCTGAGAAAATGATTTAGCCTATTACTAATTCCAATGAATTGATCAAGTATCATTATGTTTATTTAGTATAAAAGTCCATGGAAAACACTATTGAAGAAGTTGTATATGTAAAAGATATTATTGGAAAGTTTTCAACTCTGTATCATGAGGGCATGGAAATTGATTTACTTTAATTAGTTGAAGTTATAAATCCATATTAAAGGGTTGAGGTAGAACCTTTAGAATATAAGGATGATTCCAGTTTTGATGATCATTATTATTTTTCAAAAATACATTTCTCAATATTTGATGAGTTGAAAGATGAATACCTAAAGATTCAAATAGAAAGTGAGAGTTGTAGGAAGAATTTTGAAATCAAGACAAATGTATATATTTATATAACAGAATATGAGTCTCTCTAGAATAAATATTGAGGGATGAATGAAATATTGATTTCTAAGGAATATTTTGATTTTTATAAGGGATATCACTGAACAGTATAAAAATATAAATGTTTATATTGTTTTAAAGTCATATTTCAATGATCTCTAGAAGTTTTCATGAAATTAGTTTTAGTGCGTAAGAGTCCCAAATTCAAATTAGGGAAGAGATTATATATTTATTAGAGTAATATATAATGATGAGTGGAACAAATTGGGTACTCTCTCTAGATTTTTTATTATATTTATGTTTTATGAGTGATGCTATTTTATATTCTAAGATGATATATTGTCTATATGATTATATTTTTGGACTATATAACATTAATATATAGTTATGTGACAAACAAATTATGATTTAATCCATTTTTATACTTTGTTTTCAATCTCACAAAATGGGGAAAAATTTGGATAGTCATAAAATTTCGGAATAATTTTTTTATTACATTTGATCAATGCTAATTACAAACCTATAATGTTTACATTTATCTCTTTTGTTTATTTGTTTTATGATCATCCGAAAGGGTGAGATTTATGGGCATACAGATGTTGTTAAAAAAGATATTATTTTAATTTTATTTCTCCCAAACACCATAATTTGTTTTATTGATAAAGTTAAATTGAATGAATTTTTGATTTCTATTTATGTAAATAATTATTTTATTTTTAAGGAAATTTTTGATGCCATAGTTATATATTACTATTTTATTTTTGGGGAAACCATATTCTACAATGTATTATAGAAATTTTGAAGAATACTTGAATTATTGTTAATAAATTTATATTACAACCTTATTTCACATTTGGAACTCCACTTTTGATCATAATGTTATGAGCGAAAACATAACTTCTGATAATGGACCTCACATTTGAGTACGTAATATTTGGTATATACCTGACATTAAAAAAATCACATTGGAATCATACTCCACATTCCAAAATTCTATTTTTATTATAAAATTTACACTTTCAATTGTACATTTGGAGTTACCCTCAAATATATTTATCCCCTTGTTAACTCAATTATCTCTGTGATTTTAATTTTGAATTATTTTAGAGATTTCAATTATGATTTAACTGGATTAAATATCTCTATAAATATCTTAAATGTTTGTTTTAGAAGGTATTCAACAAAAAAGTATCAATTACCATTTCTAAGGGATTTTATGATCTTAAATAGTTTATTATATTAAAATTTCAAATTCATTAATTTTTATGAAACCCCGATTCAGATGGATCCTTTTTCAGATCTATTTGATTATAAAAAATTAAAATTCATATTTATCTCTTAAATTGATAAATCAATAAGAGATTTAATATTTTTTTATAATAATATATTATCTTAGAATCTCATGGAAAATTTGAATCACTTTCTATTTATATTTTTTTTGTATTTTCATATTTATAGTGTTTGTTAGTATATTATCTGTAACTTATGTTATTAATTTTTATTTATTTATATTCATTAGTTTGTTAAATATTTACATGAATACACTTTTGGAATAGTACATGTTTTAGACATTGTTGTGTATTTTTCATGCTTCTATAAATATTATTCTTTCTACGAGTTTATTTGAATATAATGTCTACAAAAAGATGAAGGATTATTCATAGAGAATGTTATTTGATGTTTGTCATATATTCCCCAAAAAAGTAATTCATCTTTCAATTTCATCATTTTCATATGAATTATTTCATAGAGAATTTATCAAACTAAAATCAATATCTTTTGTCTCTAAGCACTTGAGTGTTGATTGTTTTTAGGGATGCATTTATTCTTATTTTGGAATCAATTAAAAATATTTTTTTTAAAATGTGTCATTAATTTCACTCTACTATTTAAATATATTATAAATGGACCAGATATGGAAAATCACCAATCTCATAGAGGGACTATTTGTAGAGTGGACATGGTGATTTTTTTCCCAACCACTATAAAAATTCACTCTGTTCTATTTTTTAACTTATGATTCAGATTATATTAAATAAAAGGTAATAAAATTGATATCCATGTTATAAATGGTGATTAATTATAAACTAATAATATATTTTAAAAATAAATCAATTCTCCCCTTCCCATGTCATTCTCATCATTCTAAACTAATAGAATATGATTAACCCAATGAAGATAGATATATATTTCATGAAATCATAGCATTATATAAATAATTAATTATTGAAAACTACACGGGGAAAGAAAATGTTGAAGAATATGGAACAAAGTTTTGATGTTTGGAAGAATGGGTACCGAAAAAAATTATTTGATGGATTTTATTATTTATTTAATGATAACACAGATTATATTCCATCTTATGTATAAGAAGTCCATGTTATAGAAGTAAGAAACCCAAATCAGATGTGATCCTTCGAACAACCCCCAAATTTTAAATTAAAAACTTTTCCTACCTATTTCAAATATTATAACCCAATGAATGAATATTAAATACTTGAAATATAATGGCGTTTACACAAACCAAGAACATGATGAGTCAAAATACTATTTTTGAATTCCCTGTTCCTTTTTTATAGAAATCAAAATCTATTTCTTAAATACCTAATTACAAAATCTTTTATATTCCAAGTAGGTTAATAATAGAATCATATATCATTTTACCCAAGTTTCACTAATACTTTTTAATTCAAATTTTATCAATTTTTTTCATATGCGTTGTATAATAATAAAAATCATGGGTTTTAAGAAATAATTCATTCCATGATCATCATAATGTGTCTGGATATGATTTCTTTCATACACACTAAATTTGTATTTTATCATTCACACATTCCTATTTTTTTACTAAAAATAGTTTTATAATGATATAAACTATACTGAATCTCGAAATAAAAATCATCAAACCCTATTTCATTTAGTTTTATTTGTCCACAAAATTGTATCATAATTCAAGGAAAAACATTAAATAAAAATAACATCATGTATTCTATTTTAATTTGAATCATACAATGGTGTCTTTGTTTCTGTTATAATATAAATTTTGGAGTTCCATGTTTCTAATTCCTATTGAGATTTTAGGAGAAAATCTGACCGTTGGAGATCAAGATGAATATTGGGGAGAGGCCCTGTATATACTAGGTCATTTGAATGAGCTAAATGTAAATGAAATTTTACACTCTACGAGAGAAAATTCAAATTTCTATGATTTGGGAAATCTATAAATATTATAAATTGTAAACTTGTTGTCCCATATAATTTTAACTATCAAAGAGGGTTTTTTTGCTTTGTGTGATACCAATCGTCATGATTACAATTTAGGTCTTCTATGGATAGGAAAGTAGATGTACTGATATTTTTTGGATTGAGGGACTATGAGTATATGAAGATAAAGGTTCTAATCACCATCTTAATCAAGGGATTCCTGGGATAGGCTAGTCTCACCTAAATTTACCCAAGTTCTAAGGGTTAAGCGGTCTCTTGTAGTGTAGCTTGGGTTGTCTAATCCTTAGAGACCTAAGAAGATCCTTAAACACACAATAAAAAAATGATGGATTTATGGTTATGAAGTGGCCAGCTTAGGTTGATTTTATATTGGTTTTAAAAGAGAACTTATGATATCTATGTGAATTAAATTTATAAGATAATGAGTTGATCATAGGTTATGGCTCAGGGTGGATTGGATGAATTACTTTTTTTTACAGTTTTAATTTCATTAACTCGAGAAGGATTAATGCAAATGAATTCAATATAACTTTATCAATTACTGATTAAACACCTTCAAAAAACATTCTAATCACCTATACACTTGTATGATAATTTTCATGAGCACTCCAAGGTAAAGGATCTAATTAGCACAGAGAAGTGGGGTGAATAATTTCAATAAGGAAGAGGAAGTATAAAAATCATTGAATGAAAGAAACCCAAATAAAGAAAATTAATAACATTTAGAGAGTGATAAATTATATTCAATCCAGCCCCTTTCTACTCCAATGGATCAACCCATAAAAGAGCTATCCCTCTTTTGATTACTTGTTCTTAACGGAAGTGGGAATTAGACTTACGAGGGTGGAATTGAAGAAGTTAAAAAACAACAAAGTCAGAGTCACTCCACCATTGTGTGAACAATATCACAAGGGTTGGTGTGAATAAGTTCACACCTTAAAGAAATAGTATCAATGTGATATAATGAAGAACAAAATAAGAGAAGAAGAATAACATTTATTGAAAACTAAGGTGATTCGAAAAACTTACATGAGAAGGAAGAACATTATAAAGACAAATTGGCATAATAATATTACAATGAAAAAAATATCCAAGATCATTCAAATCCTCCACTACCGCTACCTTAAATAGGCATTTAGGAAGCCTTTGTCGATGCCACCCTCTTCCCATGTGTCTTTAATTAATTTTGGTGGGCCTAGGTTGGTGGACAATTAATGTAGATGAGACTTTTCCAATCTCCCCCTAAAGTGGAAGCCAACTTGCATCCAACGAAATGACACACTGAACGGAATTTATAGATAGATGAATTATAGTGGAGAATATATGGATAAAATGTATCCCCTGATGTCCCCTAATATCTTATAAAATTTCATCCCACAATAATGTGTAGTTCGCGAGGTATGATCTAAATGGTGGAATGTTTTTCTGGGCCTCAGAACCTGGAACACCATTAAAACATCCGAATTAGCTTGGGCCACTATTTGATAAAATATGACCCATAATATCCTTTATCCACATTTAAATATTAAGAATAATTGGGCTGGAATACTTTCCTCTATAGTACTTTTATTAGGCTGCAGTCCAGTTCACTTTTCCCAGAAGCTTGTTGGTTCAAGGCCCATTTTGGTGGTCTTCCAAATTGAATCTGCAAGTGCTCCAAAATAATGAATTATTCCTTATATCATGGGAGAACGGAAAACAAAATATAAACATAAAATCAATTCCATTATGTTTTTAATGATATTTTCAAGAAGGTACCATGTAATAATGAATTTTAAGAAGGAATTACAATCATAATGTGAAATAATGTTGAAAGTGTAAAATGCACTAATAATGGTGTCTATAATTAATATATCACATGAATATTATATTATAAAAATGAATATTAGTCTCTTTTAAGGGATAATTATAGGTAGATAGACCAAATATGATAATTGTATTGAGTAATTTTCCTTGTGTGGTTCTGATAGACATTCTTGATAGTATAAATAAAGGGACCTTTAAACTAGGTTATTTCATAAACTACCCTTGGGGTTAAGAGAATTTTATTCATTCAATTTTATTTCATTTCTATGAATATTATAATAGAAAGTGAATTATTTTATATATTCATCTTTTTATTTAATATTCACTTTATCATAACTGATATAATTACGATATAATTGTGTTACATCATATTACATCAAAGTTTCAATTTTTGTGATTATGTTAATTAAATTATTAAGTAAAATTATATACACTTTATGATAGAATCATTATTTTAGTTTACACTAATTATCATCCCCACTATGATAACGATACTTACCATGATTATTGTGAATGTGATTAATTTAAAATATGAACTATAGAATACTTATAACAACCCCATAATTACGATACATTTTTTATCAGACCCAAGGCCCTTTTGGATTATTTTTTAAATAAAAATGTGGTTCCTGAATATGATTAATTTAATTATATTAAACTATGTTTCCTCTATGTATAAAAACCAAATTTTTTCAAACATATATTTCACCCCCTCTGGTATTTTTCCATATTTATACACATTTCGATACAAAAATGGGTATTTGAGACAAGTCACTGATATAATAATACTAACATTTGGTATCAGAGGAGGTGAACACTAATCATATATTTTCATCCTTTACGTTTGAATGTTAACTTTATTTCTGGTCATAAATTTTGGTTTATTAATACTTGTTTTACTAATGTGTTTTGTGGGAAAAAATTTTGTATTATTCTAAAGACGACCAAACTAAATGTGTAATATCTAGACTCTTTAAAATATTATTGGATACTTCATAAGAGGAATTATGTATATATATATATTTCTTATCATAGAAAAATGTAAAGAATTTAATACCTTATAATACAATTTATATTCATACTTATCTTGATTAGTAAAGAGTCTAACTTCTTAGTATGGAATTTTGTATTTACTAGTCATCATAAAAATGTTATCAAATCCTTTACTGACCACAGAAGTATTCATTAGGTCTCTCCAATACCCATATTAGTCTATATACAAAAATATATTTTCAAAATAAATGTCTTTTACTGAAGGTACATGTTTCTTATTCATTAACAAACATGTCTTTAAATGAAAATTATCATGATGAAAATAATTCTAAATCTTCTGATGATGAATCCTCTTCATCCATAGAAAATATTACCTTACCTTTAAATAAGGAAGTCTCAAATATTTTCTATGTTTATTGAAAAAGAAAAATTTAAAGTTAGCATGAATTTTGAGAATATAAATTCTATAATAAATGTTTTGTCATAATAAGTGTGATATCATTCAATACATATTGATAAGAAATTTTTTGCAATTGATCATATTTTTAAAAAATATGAGAAAACTAATTCTGAGAAGGATAATCATTCTGAGTATTTTGAAAAATTCATTTATAAGAAAATTTAATTAGAAATAAAACTCATTTACGAAACTAATACTAAAATGGATAAGTATTCATAAAACTAAAGTATGGAATATTTTCATTAAGGAAACATTTTTCAAACATTACCACTAGTAAGGCAGGATTTTATTAAATGCACAAAAAACTCCATCCATAAGGTAATATTTTATGAATTGTAAATAATAATTCCAAAACCATTTTTAGTAACAATAATTTTATTCATGAAAATTCCCTCTTTTTCAAAAAATGTCAAAGTAGTGGTTATTGGAATAAAAATTTTCCATAAATAAAATTCAATCTTTAGGGTTCCACAAAGCCTATATTTTTCAAAACAAATGTGGATTCCTAAGACATTTCTTCTTTAAAATTTCTAGACTTAGTAATTATTGGGTTCCAATAGTCAAATTATTTTTTTCCATGCCAAAAGGAAAGTACCATCAATAAGATTATATTATACATAGATAGTGGATGTTCTCAACAGATGAATGATGACAAATAATTATTTGAAATTATTATTGAAATTAAATGTGGAATAGTTAACTTCGTAGGTAATTATAAATGAATTATTATTTTTATAGGTAATATTATTTTTCTCATGAAATATTTTACATAAAAATATTTATTTTTAAACTTTCATAAGTAGAACCCTAAATTAATAATCCAATTATATCGTGATGGTTAAATGGTGAATTTTTTGAATGATAAATGTGCAATATACAATTCTATTGATGAATTCATTATTTATTATCATTGGAATGAGAATGTTTATACACTTAAATTGTAAGACCTTAGTTGAAAAGACTTAACTTGTCTCAGTGTGATTAAAGAAAAATCACGGTTATAGAATATAATCATTGGACACTATATCCTTTTGAAAATATTCAAATTTCCAATGAAAAAAGTTGTTAATGATCTACTAGAACATATATTTCATCCTTCAGTAGTATGTGACCCATTTCAATATTTAAAGGAACATAAGTTAAGATTTAAATCTATTAGTGAAGTCTCAGTTACTGATTATTTACAATTAGTGCACAATTAATTATTTTTACCTACTTAAACTAGAAGTATTGGAGGCATGTATTATGTTTTTATTTTACATAATGAAGACACAATATACACATGTGTCTATTTTCTTAAAAAGAAATATGAAGCCAATTATTATTTTAAAACTATTTTATCCAAAATAAAAAATGTGGAAAACTTTCCATTGATAAATATTCCTAGTGATCCTGGTAGAGAATTTTTAAATTCTAATTTTGAAACTTTTTGTAGTATGAAATTCATTACCAAATGATTATAATCTCTTATAAACCCTTAGAAAAATAGTTTTTTTTTTGAAAAAAAAATTGTATACAAGAACCATGTTGTGTGAATTCACAACTGATAAAGACTTTTAGGATGACGTCGGAGTACTTATTTCTATACATTAAATCATGTTTTAATTAGACCATTTCATAACAAAACACCTTATGAATTATATACCAAATAGAAAACAAAAGTATTATACATTAATGTATTGGGATGAAAAGTATTCATTTGGAATACAAAAGATAATTTTAATAAATTCACATATAAATTTGATCAAGGTATTTTCTTAGTCTATTCCACTACATCTAAGGCATATTGGGTTTAAATAAACACTCTTGTACTGTTGAAGAAACAATACATGTAAAATTTGATGAAAATGATCATTTTATTAAACAATACCAACCTACATCTTCTGATGTGTTTTCCAAATTACTTATCAATATTTAATATAATATTCTTCTAATAAGGTGAATAATCACTAAATTCTTTCTAATGTATTCACTCTGGATGACTTTCTATCTTATGTCGATGAATATGTTTTAAAAAACCCAAGTCATTTGTTTCTTAAAAATCATCATAGTGGTAGTATCATTGGTAATGTAAATCAACCTAAAAGGACTAGAATTTCATTGAGATATGTTGTAGAATATCTAAAATTTCTTTCTAAATGAGAACCTAAAAGTACTAAGGAGGATTTAGGTGTTGAATATTGGATTAAATAAATTTATGATTATATAATTGAATTTTAAAGGAATAAGTTTTTACATTGGTTAAATGACCTAAAGAGACCTATGTAATTAGAGTAAAATGGGTTTTTAGAAATAAATATGACGAAAATGTTGTCATAGTTATAAATAAAGAATGACAAGTTTCTAAAGGTTGTGATTAACAAGTGGTCATATATTATGAAAAAACTAATTATCTAGTTGCCAGGCATGAATTTATTCGAATTCTATTAGCCTTTGAAGCATTATTTAATTTCAATCATTTCCAAATGGATGTGAATTATGATTTTCATAATGGATATGTTGAAGATGAATTTTTTTTGAACAACCAACTGGGTATTAAGATAATAATCATATTGAATACATTTTTAAACATACCAATGCCTTATATGGACTTAAATAATCCCCTAGAGCCTAGTATGATAGTTTAACAAGATTTCTATTAGAAAAATAATTTTTAAGGGAACTATTCATTGAACTCTTTTCATAATGAACAAAAAATAATTTTTTTATTGTTAAAATGTATATTGATAACATCATATTCAGATCAACTCACAAATCAATAATAGATTCATTTTCAATCTTTTAAAACATGAGTTTGAAATGAGTATGATTGGTGAGATAACATTTTTTATTGGTTTTCAAATTTCTCAGGAAACCATAAAGGACTTTTATATCCCAATATAAGTATTTTATATAACCTCTTAAAAAGTACGTATATGATAACAATATAAGTATTAGTACTCCAATAGGTACCAAAAATATTATTGAACCTGATGAAGTTGGACAACCAGTATGTCAACCAATATTTAGAGGTATGATAGAGAGTTTACTATAAATAATAGATAGATTTCCAAATATATAGTTTTTAGTTTTATAATGTGCATAATATAAAAAAATCCAATGGAATCCCATTTAAAAGTTTTAAAAATAATTTTTCATTATTTAAAGGGTACCATGTATATAGGACTATTTTATTCTTATAGAAAGGATTTTGATTTAATTATTTATCAATGCTAAAATTGGTTGTTATATAATGGACAGAAAAATTAAATACATAAATTTTCATTTATTAAGTGATTCATTAGTTTCTTGGTTTTGTAACAAATAACACTCAGTAACACATTTTACTATTGAAGCCAAATATGTGGAAATGAGAAGTTGTTTTCCTCTAGTTTTGTTGATGAAAAAAACACTCATAGATTATGTAATCAGTTGTTATAAAACTAAAAAAATATGTGATAAAACTAGTGGAATAGATTTTGATAAAACACCTATACATCCATTACGTGTATAACACATAGATATTAGGAATCACTTTCTTAGAGACTACACATTTAAAAGAGATATCATTTTATAATTCATCAAAATGCAAGAACAACTTGAGGCTATTTTAAAAAACCATTACCTTTTGAAATATTTGAATATATTAAATAGAAGAAATGAGTTGTAACTATAAAATAATCAATTATATATAATTCTTTTTTAAACCATATCCTTACATTATGATAATACTATTTTTTTGGGGGAGTATATATGATTGAATTTTTTCTCTTTTCTTTTCCACAAAAAAATTTCATACATAGAAAATTTTTCATACTCATATTTTTCATAGTAAAAATTTTATATTATTAAATTTATTTCTTTTCATACTCATATTGTTCATACACAAAATTTTATCATATTCAATTTTTTTCTTCTCATACTCAGAATAATTTTTGTACTTAAATATTTATCATATTCAATTTCATTTATCTCATAATCAAAATAGTTTTCATACTAAAATTTTTATCTTATTAAATTTATTTCTTTTCATACTCATATTTTTCTTTCTCAAATTTTTTTCAAATTTAATTAGTTTATTTTCATACTCATATTTTTTGTTCTCAAAATATTATTACATTTAATTTATTTCTTCTCGTACTCAAAAAATTCTTCTAACATGAAATTATACCATAATTAATTTCATTTTCCTCATACATAGAATTTTTTTTGGTATTGAAATTGTTTTAATACTAATATATTTTATATAAAAATATATCGAAACCAATATATATGTCTTAGGACTTTTGAAGGTACAATTTCATAACTTACACATTATTTTCCAATTATAATTGTTGGTATTTCAATTTTTCTCATTGTTTTAAAACATTATCAAATTCATGATGAATATGACAAATCTATTTTTTTATTTTTTTAATAAAAACATAATGATTCAAAATATTTTTAACCATTGGATCTTTTATAGATCTATTCTAAACTTTAAAAACACAAAGATTATATTTCTTCTCATATATAATGGGAACCCACCCTTTCTTGCAAAAAATTGCTTCATCTATACACCGAACCAATAGAGATCGTCATGTAGCTGAGTCCAATTGTTTTTTTGTCTGAAGGTTTAATTATACTCATACCATAATCATTGGATAAGACCCCGAAAACAATGCTTCCAAAATATTTCTCAATTTTCAAATTAATAATAGAGAGGATAGTAATCATATATTTCTATACTAATTAAAATTATTCCTAGAAAATAATTATTAAATTTCAAGGAAGAGTTTATATTTGAGTGGTAAAACCAACTCCAATCAGGATACTATTCTTCCTCATGAATTTAAATAGTTTTAAAGTACATTTAAGGTTGATTATTATTTAAAATTATTATTTTCCATCTATGATATAGAGATTAGAATGGCAGAGAAACCAGAGGTAATCTTCTCAGGTGTATCATCAGAGGGTAATGCCTTTTACCTTTGCAAATACTACCAAATGAAAAGAGAATATTCATTTAAAGTAGATTATAACATTTTCTTTTTGATGTGCATGATAGCAAAAGAAAAACTACACATCTACCAACAAATATATTCCTTACAACTTTCTCAATGGATGTTTTTTTAATTCCGAGAAAATGTTATGGAGAAAATCTTATGGACTCAGATGTGTTTATTCTTCATTATTTTGTGAATATGTGAATGATAAAATTTATGGGTTATATTTTTAAAACCATCATCAATTTCAATTCTGGTGCTATCAGGTCCCAACTGATTATGTTTCCAACAATTTTGATAATGATCATTGCATAAAGTTTGATATTCTATAATCATTCACTCAGAATATAGTTGGTAAATTTTAATGATCCATGGATAAGTGATGATATGATAAAGTGGTTGAAATTTAATTTGGATTCAGAATCAAATGTGTTTTTCAATGATTCTGATGTTGAATATTTAAATAAACTGGTTGGAGGACGTTAGTGTATTCTAAAATAATCGATGACCACTATTTTTGAGGAAGAATAGAAAGAGTAGTCCGAATATCATTTAAAACCAGGAATCAAAATAAAGAAACTATTGAAATGACTACAAAATTGGGAAAGGATCATGAAGAATGAAAATACGGAGACTAACATTTTAATTTTAATCTTATAGAATACCTTTATTAAAACATATGGTGTGAATAAAATCTCAATGTTGAAGAGAAGAAAAATGAGTTAATAAAGATTAAGTTCGGTGTTTTAGATATTTATATGTTTTGTAAAAGTGTTGAGTTGTCTAGTGTTGGAATTTATTTCAGGGAATCAATTCAAGAAGCAACAATCACTCGTTATATCCCAGACAAGGTAAAGAATAAGATTTTTTTTGTAAAGAATAAGCTTAACCAAAGGATGCTAAAAAATAATTACAAGAAGAATAAGGAGATACTAATAAATGGGAGATACATTTTATATTAATGAAGAGGATGAATGAAATCAAGAAAAAGAATAGAAAAATAAAAAAATAAGAAATGTAGGAATGTGAGGATGAAAAAGATGCTAATCAATAACAAGGGTCTCAATAAGACACAATACCAGTAATAACATACAAATAAACTTCATTCAATATACCATCTATAATATTACAGTCTTCACAGAAATCTACTTAGTGAACCGATGCTTATAAAATCATTAATATATCAGATAAAGAAGAAGAGACCTGATTTGATGAAGATCAGAACCATAATTTTTATGATGATGCTGTCAGAATTCATTTAGGATAAATTATTGATTACAAGGAAGATAATAATACAAACAATAAAATATCATTGAAAAGAAATCAATACATTGTTCAATACCTAATTATAATTGTGATTACAATCTCGTATTTACTAGGGATTAAAGGGAATGTTTATTTGGTTATGGATAACCAAAAAAATATATTTTACTCAATCAGGATTTTAAGACAGATAGTTAGAATTTTTTAGTCCAATTTCAATGTGATTGATGAATGTACTAAGGAACACAAAAAGGAAATATGTGGTGTAGTTAATTTGTATCATAATGATTATGATATTATCAAAGTCCATTAAGATTTAATTTATGATATTATATCTCACAAAATAGATTTGGTCTCCACTCTTATCGGCACCAATCCTAGACCATGGCAAGTCCCGAAGGGCATTCCTTATTCCCACTGGCTGGAAAAAGTTTCTGGTATCATTATTCTTGGTTTGAGAATGATTTACCTAAATATGTATACAAAAAACATCAAAAAAACTTGATAAACTAAATCTGAAAAATTCATTCCAAACAAGGTTTATATAAAAATACATAACCGAATACATAAGTTAAAAAGTAAATAAAAATGATACAAATACACAAATAAATAACAAAGAAAAGTATCATGATGGACTCAACATAACATGGGATCATCACCACAAGCCATCTTCACAACTCCGCACCAAGGATGGGAACTACCACCCTGAACAACCATCACCCAAAGCCTTCCCTGTACCTAGGTCAACAATGATAAAGTCTACTCACACCCAAGGGGTGTATGTTGGGTGTGATCCCAATCCCAATAGGATACCACCCAATGAATCCAATGTTCATACAATACAAGGTGAAAAAGAAATCTGTTTTGATATGCAAAGAAAAATAGTGTTAAATTCCATGAAATGCATCTTTAAATTGAAAATAGTTTTCCATAAAAAACATTCAAAATGATAACACATCTAAATATTCAGGTTATATAATGTAATATACATCAAAACACACCCAAATTAATTTTAAAATACCACATATCCATTGAGCAACAAAATCGGGAACACCCCTAGGCACTAGATTCTCTTGGGCCCCATATATTCGTACCTTGGTTTAAAGTAACCATAGTAAAATCTATTAATGTGAAAGATCCAATGGTAGGGAACATACCATAACCTTGTTGTCCCCAATCATCATCTATATAGTCTATTTAGAGATTTATTTATCCAAATTCATAGTGAAATAGGGACAAAGCCGTTTCGTTCCACTAGTCGTACTAGTACACATCCGCCCCACTTAGGTACGCCGAGCATCCCCATTTGTGCTCAACCAATTTCATAATTCTATATAAATCCATTTTAATATAAAAATCCACTTATGGACACATTAAAATATTAAATTAGCTACAAAAATGGTATACAAAATAAAACACACAACAAAACACATTGATTTTCTATAAAACAATATCTCAAAACCCGCATTTATTTTTCACCCAAAACACATTGAAAACCTCACATTGCAAACTATGTGCACACTAAAATTTACCAAAAAAGAATTCATTCTGCCCATAACATTACTATAAACATATTAATTATGTTATAAAACATCCCCATTAGGCATAACATCAAATATCCATGTAAAACAACCAATTTAGTACAAACATGGGGCCCACAAATCATTCAGTTATCAAACGTAACCAAAATCAGACTTCACATAAGAAAAAAAGGGATAAAACCATCAAAAACATAATTTTCATCCCAGATAAATTTATATAAAACAATCTAATCAATTATATGGCATCCCCAAGTAAACTTATAAAACATTTATATGAAAACCCCCCAATTTCACATAAAATTGGTATTTAAAATTCATTTGCAATACAATCACCTATGAAACTAATTTTTTAGAAATATTAATATTATATAAAACTAAAAATATGATAAATATAGAAAAATAAGTCACAAATAATTAATAAACATGGAATCACCTACCAAGGTAATGAAAACCCTTGGATCCTTTGTACGAAAACTCAAACGCACCACTAACGCACCTTAAGAAATGTAATACAGAACTAAAACCAGAATTTCAGACCATAAAAAACAAGATCAAAACCTAATTTAGAAACCCTACTTTATGGAAATTATGAACCTCAATAATTATGGATGAAACCCTAATCACGTTGAATGATACCCTAAGCAAATTGAAAGAAGATTGAAGGAGACCCACTTACTTAAGAGATCTCAAAGGAATCACCCTAGATACTCTACTAGATGAATTTTAAACCATCCAAACATTAAAGGGATGTTTTAAAAAGGATAAGTATACCATGAAGGAATTTTAATTATGGAAAAAGAGTGATAAATGGAGGTGTTATGAAGGAAACAAATTACCATTATAAATCTGCTCGAATTGAAGAATCTTAAAAAGATTCGGCATAATCCGCAAAGAAAATGAACTCCTAATAGGGGAGAGGATAAATGGGGTTTGGCTATATTTAGTGGCATCAAGTTATAGGTGTCTTCCCAAAAATAGTTAAAATTTAATATGATACTAAATAATCAATTTTTTTTAAACTGGAAATGGGCTTTTGGGCTGGCACAATTCCTTAAATAAAAACCCAAATACACAATTATTATGAATTAATAAAGGGTAAAATTTGAAATTGGGGTGTTAATAGGTCAGGGGAGGACATTTAAGAATTATAATGTGTAAAAAATATTACAAAATGAAATTTTTACAAAAGATTAAAAATTATTTTTAAATCTGGAAATGGGATCACGGTTAGGCCTAAATCATGAAAACTCACCCTGTCCTCAAAAAAAGCTTGGGAAACCCCCAAAACAAAGCATGAAAGGAAATTAAATGAAATTTAACTTTAAAACAAGTCATTTATGTGACATTATAATACTTTTGAATGAATTAACCATTGCATTCAACAAATTATCTTCTATTATTACTCAAAAGGGAAAACAATTTCAGAAGACTAGATGATGGTCAATCTAAAAAATTCAAAGAGATTGAAAAGAATTTTAATTTTATTTAGTCAAATGATTCAATATTAATGTTTTAAAGATTTGAGATAATAAATTTCAAAAATAAAAATATCTTACTTAATGATATATTTTATGTCTATGATCATAAAATAAAATCCCATGATGTTATGATTCGTACTCTGGATGAAATTTTTCAATCATAAGAGGAAACAATTTGTACCCCAGACCAAATGTTCTAGGAACAAGAAGAAATTTTTTTATCTCATAAGGAATATTTTGATAATATGATGGATTATATAAAATAATTGAAGAAGATTATGGAAGTTTTCTTAAGCCAATTAAAGAAGGAAAAAGAGAATGAAGAAGAAATTATTTGTTTTGAACTCTTATTCTATTTCTTTTAAAAACTAAAATGAAAAGTTTTTTTTTCATCCATTCAGATCGTGATTGACTTTTTTCTAACCCTTTTTCTTGAATGTTATTTCATTAATTTTAGATGATAAAATTATTTATTTCATTCTATATTATTTTATTTGTAACCCCTCTTCAGGTATCAGAATACCTTAACTATTTGTTTTTGTAAATCAAAAAGGGGGAGAAAGATTTATATATGGGGAGAATGTATTTGAAAATGGAAAAATTGTAAAATGATAATAATATAAGGATATTTACTTTATTAAGGGGATGTAATTATCTTAAAACAAATATAATACATTCATTTTAGGATTTTGTTATCGTAAGATGGAGTTAGTCATATTCATCATCTTATTCAGAAGATTTTTTGAAACTCAACGAGAGATAAGTATAAGTGTTTACTTATGAATATGATAGCTTATGATTTTTTTGGAATCATGTTTTATATAATAATTTTTTATTTTATACTTGTGGTTTTTTCTTTCTAAATATGGGGAGATTGTTGAGTCAAAAATACATTTTTGACTTCTCTATAACATTTGTTTTGGAAATCAAGTACTCTTTATTAAATACTTAATTACTATATCATTTATATTCAAATTAGTTTAAGAATATAATCATATATTATTTTACCATATATTAATTAAGAATTTTTTATTCACATTTTCTTGATACAATTTTTTCATTTTTATACTATAATAATCATAATCCTATGTTTTTAAAAAATGATTCATTATTTGATTGTCATAACAATCATGAATATTATTTTTATCATACATTATGAATATTATTTTTATCATAGAATCTATCTATTTTTTGTACTGACAATATTTTTGTAAAGATATAAATCATACTAACTCTCATAATGAAAATCATCGAACCCTTTTACATTTATATTTTCGTATCCAGAAAACTATATCTTAATGAAAGGGAAACCATTAAATTAAAACCATGTCATGTATTCTACTTCAATATGAATTATTAAATTATGTCATTGTTTTTGTTTAAAGATGATCATTTGAGTGCTAGGTGTCCAAGTCCCTTATTTTAGGAGGAAATATGACTGTTGGAGATCCTGATGACTGTTGGGACAAAGGCCTATAAATACAAGGTCATTTTATTGATCTTGTTGCTTCTAAATTTTTACACTCTATGAGATCTCTTCTAAATTTTAGTAATATGTGAAAACTATAAATATTACAAGTCATGAACTACTTGTTCCATATACTTGTAACTCTCAAGGAGTTTTAGTTTTTCTTCGTGCATTGTCGATCATTGTGAATTCAAGTAAGGGCTTCCGTAGATAAGAAGATAGGTGTGCCGATATTTTGTGGATAATGGGATTATGAGGCAAGGTAGACGGAGGGGCCAATCACCATCTTGATCTCAGGTTGTCAGAGAAAGGCAGATATACCAAAGATGATAATTGTAACAGTGGATTACCTAGTACAGATAAGACATAATTGAATGAAAGTATAAATCAAGGTACCCTGTTATAAGGTTATTGAATATCCAACTCTTTAGGTTAAATAATTGTATTCATTTAATTTTATTTCATTTATGCTGCTATTATAATTGAAATTGAATTTTTTATATATTCATATTTACTTTTTATATCGTATTTATCATAAAAAATTTGATTATGATATAATTGTTTTACATTATATTACATTATAGTTACAATGTTTTTGATTATGAAAATTCAATTAAATAGTATGATTCTACATGCTTTATGATAGAATCATTATTTTGTTTTACTTTGACATTTAAATCCACATTGATTACAACACATACCATGCTTATTGTGAATATGAATAATTTCAAATATAATCTATTGAATACTAATCACAACCTGCTGATTAAAATAAATTGTCCAAAAAATCTAGGGACCTATCCGATTGTTGATTAAATACTAATGAGTAATTTGAATATGATTAGTTTAATTCTATTAAAAGTAGTTTCCTCTAAGTATAAAAATGAAATCATTTAAACATACAATTCACCCATATTGTCATTTCCATCTACATATACATTTAGATCCAAAAGAAAATAAATTTATAGATGTTTTGAGTGATTTTTTTCCATATATATTCTAGAGTTTTGGAAAAATTTTAGGAATTGATTCTAAATTATCTTACATAAGATTTTACAAGAAGAAATTTTTAGACCCTTTAGATAGGTCTAAAGGAGGATAAATACCACCATGATGGATGTTTTTATCAAAAATATAAAGAATATTTTAGACTCACAAACCATCTACCCTATTTTAGTAACATAATGGGCTAGCCTCAATCATATTGTTCAAAAAAAACAAGACATACCATTTTTAGTAATGATAAAAATTTGTTGATACCAATGATAATTCAGAATAGATCGAGTGTTTTTATAGACTATAGTAATTCGAAGGAGTTCACTAGAATGGATCATTTAGTGAGCCCATTTATTAATAAAATAATAGAGGTATTAAAATAGATAACTCACTACTGTTTACTAGATGGATTATCAATATTTGATCAAGTTCCCATTTCCATAGAAGACAAATAAAATAAAAACTATAAATATACCATTGGACCATTTTCTTATAGGAGGAATCCATTTGTATTATTTAATACTCTGGGTACATTTTGGAAGTGTATGTTAAGAGTCTTTTCAAATTATATGGAAGAATTACAATATGTATTTTTGGACTACATCAATGATTTTGGATATTCTCTGGTTGTTTTCCAAAAAAACATGGTTTTTTTAATTCATGTATTGAAATGATATTTTTTTTTGAAAATTTAATGGTGTAAATTCATTGTGGAAATATGAATATTTACATGGAATGTTATTTAACAAGAAAACCATTGAGGTGGATAAATAAAAAATTATAGTGACAAATTATTTTCCATATAGAATAAGTGTAAAACATATTATATCTTCTCTAGGAAAAATATATTTTTATAAGACGTTCTTTAAAGACATTAGTAATATTTCTCTTCTTATTTTTAGGTTAATTTTTAAACATGGGAAATTTTATTTTGATATTTACTGTTGGTAATCAATTTATAAAATGAAAAGTGGACTAATTACACCACAAAAGATGAATCCAAAAACATGAAGAACCCTTGAAGATAATTGTTTATCCATCCAACCAGGAATTTGTGAGAAATTCTATCCAAAAATATTGAAATAAATCTCAAGCCATTTCCTATGAATCAAAGACACTATATGCTTCCTATATCGACTACACAACCATAAAAAAATTTATATCATATCACAGATCACTCTATAAACAGTAATAGGACTAGTTGTCATCAAATCCTCTGTAACTCCCCGACCACAGTTTCCCAGAGTTGGTGCATTATTACATAACCTTGGCATGATCACAAGAAATATCAAGTCTCTAAAGACCAATTAGTTTAGTATCCTTGGAATAACTAGATACATTAATAAAGTTTACATTACATCATAAAGTGAAAACTACTAAAACAACATCTTGTCTTCATATCCCCTCATATTATCCCTGCAGGTCATTCATAAATTACTTCTTCACATCCTGGGAAACATAAAACTTTGAAATGGGTGTGCTCAGATGCTCAGTAAGGATAACAATATAGCGGAAACATTCATAAATAAGCATAAACATTTAAGGAAATGTATAGATAAATCAATAGACTTTTAAACTTGAACTTCAGCATAATATTGAAAAAATAAAATTAAATAATTTCATTTACTTGTTCACATAGATATTCTACTAGTCAAATAATCACATGCAATATCAATAACCACTTTCATAATGACGGAATTCATAATGCCAGACTATCATAACCACGTAGCCAAGGCCTCGTGCCAAGACTAAAAATAAGACTTTTTCAAGGCCTCATGCCAAGACACTAGTTTGTATAATGAGACCTACCGATGCATCGTGGAGTTATAGTGGGCTCCACCCATCACTTATTAAGTCCAATGCATTCCTCATATTAACAGGTTTCAACATAACATAAACATTCGTATTAAAATTAACATACAAAATGTTAATACTTTCACTATAAACCATGAATGGTATTCAAATAACACATCCATAGTCAATCATATCTCTAAAACATCAATACAATATGGATGTTTTTTATCATAATAAATCAACTTCAATTAAGCTTAAAATTCATCAAAGAATGTTGATATAGATGAAATCAAAATTATTTCTAGAGAAATATCTCTTTTTTTGAAGTCATTTAAAAGTCACATAATTATACAATAAAAATTTACTTTAAAAATGTCCTTATAATCTTGTAAGGGAAGCTTCTAAGATTTTATAACGGCGGAAAATAGCTGCACCCGCCGTATATGTTAATAAAAGACATTCTTACCTTAATTCTGTCAAAATGGTTAAAAAGGACCTTGTTTGGAAAATGACGGAAATATTCCTTTATAAACCTCTAATAAAAATTAAAACAAGGGTATAAATGACTTTAACCCATATTCTGTAAAATAGAAATAATGTTTTGAAATACATTTTTATGAAACATGGATATGGATGATGAAGAGGTCCGAGAAGATAATTACATATAAACAACCTCGGATATTGAAGAGATTTTGTGAAATAACCCTTAACTTGTAATTTTCCATAGACGATGGTATGTTAAACAAATGTATAATAGTTAAAAAATTGTTATTAAATTATACAAGAACCGTATACATAATTATGATATCATGATTGATCTTCTAATAATGCTTTGTTAATAATACTTTAGTATTATCGTCGTTTCTGGTGTTAACTTACTCGTTTTATTTTATATGTTTTGATACATAAGTCATATTTGTTATGGATAGGTTGTATCTTATTCATATCCATAATTATATCAAGTCTTTAAACATTATTTTTAATCATTAAATGAGAATTATTATTCAATGGATTTGACGGGGAATGAATCTAATCGCGTTCGTGGAGACGGTAGTCCGTACGTACGCACGTGCAAAAATATCATTCTTTTGATATTAAAATAATATATAATTGGATTTTATATCATATATGAAGAATTATTATCATGTTATATTTATTATTTCCACGAATTACACATCATTATTATACCCATTCAAATAATAATTTATTGAATAACAATTACACCATGACGTGGAGACGGTAAACCGTATGTACTCACGTATGGTGACATGTCATTCAAAGGATGGATAGAATAATGAATATGGTTGTAACATATTTATATTAACATCATAGTATATATAAGATACTATATTTATTATTTTATAATGGGAATAACAAATAAAGAAGAAGTTGAAGAAGAAATGAACTTGAAAAAGGGTGGTGAAAACATTACCTCTTATTCGGGTTCTTCCTATAGATATGATCAAAAGGACTCCTTAGGTTAGCTTTCTGACCAAACTAAGGACTCTAGGTTGAAGTGAGGGAAGTTGAGAGAGTATTTGGGAAGTTTTTGGCAGAACCAAAAGGCTTTGAAAGTGTGAAGAATTGGATAGAAGTGGTTTCCTTTTATAAGGGGGAGGAGGGGCACCTTTGGAAAATCTAGAAATATTATTTTATAATAAATTCATATTCGGTTTCTAATGGATCAAAAGTGGATTATTTAAAATTTTAGGTGGGTATGGGTCGAGAACAATTAAAAAAATAGAATTTATATAGGTTTGGGTCATTATATTAACCTTATCTTTTAGTTTCAACTCTTAGTTAATTAGTTTGACACTTACCATGTCACTTTGTATTTTTAAGTTATATAGTTAATAAACATAATATATACCTCCCAAAGACCCCCAAGTGGTCCATTAATGACACACCTATCATTATTTAAGTCTATTTTCCTAACCATAGATTTTTAGGAATTAAATATAAATTAATAATATAGTTGTTTTTAAAAACGTTTTATGTCAATTTTGACACTATTCAATAATTGATTTTTCTTAAAGACTTAAAAACTTTATTAATTCGAACCAAATTAATTTAAGAAATCATATAATGTCATATTATCCAATAAAATTCATTTAAGTCATCAAAACATTCAAATTGTCTTTATTGTAACATTTATAATACCAATTATTTGATTCTTTCATTAAAAAGGAATATACAACATCATTATTGTGTCTTAAATAATATTAATTATTAATTGTCTAAAAATTATAAAAAAAATAGCATTATGTATGAAATATTTTTATCTTTCTAATTAATACTTTTAGTATAAAATCCAACATATATATCATAATGTAAAAAAAAAATTTTCTAAAAGATATATGGTTTTGACATTTTTGTATTTATTTTAACTTAATTAATATAATGTGTCCCTATCACCTACAAGTGGCTCCATGGGGTCCCAAAATCGACCCAAAGATGTCCATGGTCGGAAATGTATCCACCAATAAGGTTATGACACGTTTTAGGGTAATTTATTTTTATTATAATATAATTTTTTACCCTTATTTACCAGATTTACCCTTTAACCATGGTAAATAAAATATTTACCAAAGTAATTATTCAAAATGTCTAAAAATAAAAGTTACCTATTTAAAAAATTTGGACATCCTGATTCCAAATATTGAATCCATTTTTCCAAATTCAAAACACAGAAGTGGCAGAAATTATTTTAACATTTATTCCCGTTGTTAAAACAAAAAAGCATGTTTTTAAGAGATAATAACTATCAAAAGATTGACACTTGTTTATGTTCGGTTTAAATGTGAAATTATGGAAAATGACCATTATTATATTATATGGTAACAATATATTATAAATATACTTTACAACCACTCAAATTCATAATTTATCCCTATTAATTATTTTTATTAAAAAAGATGTTTAAAAAAAAACATTATTAATTTTCACTATTCATCAAAATATAAAAGTTATCCAAAATGTACCAAAATTTCATCCTAGGATAATATTGATATTCCAAATCTAAAAATGAAGTCCATTTTAAAATATAAAATGTATAAAACATCAAAAAGTGGGTATTACTATTCATAACGGCTAGTTTTATTAGTTGTGGTGTGTGTTAGAACTTGAAGTTGCGTACAACACACACTACTATATTATTCAGTGAGAAGCGTACAGTGGAATCTTGGGGTGTTACATTCCCCCCTCCTTTAATAAATTTCACCCTCAAAATATTTAAAATTGGTCTTGAGAATATGATGGAAAGTCCCATATTAGAAAAAGAGTAAATAAAACTATCATTTCAAAGGAAAGAAAGAGAAGACCAAAGATCACCCGAGATAACCTATACTAGGATTCCATGTAGAAAACATAGATATGGATGATAATCAATGTGTCATGTTCTAGTGGGGAGGGTTAGAAAACATGTTCAGCAGAAATTTAATAATAAAAAAACCACAAACTTGTGTTGGCACAAACAATCATTAGTCTCCCAGTAGGAAAAGTAAACGGACCACATTTTTTTTTGTTTTAAGTTACATTATATAAATACGTGGAATTAATTAATGATATTGACTAATATCATAAAGAGATATACTTACTTTTTAAGTAGGGTTTCATTTTTTAATAAATTTCTACCACTAACTCATTTTTTTGAAATATGGGTATTCAAGAAGACTAGGTCACACTAGAAGTGCTAGAATAAACTTATAGAGAATAACATGATCCATATGGGATGAACTATTTATTTACCTTGTATTTAGAGATTAATAAAAACCAAAATGGTTAGTATAAGATCTGATGATACCCCAAAATGATATTCCACTAGAGAAAGAAAAACTAATCTTAATATCTAAAATTAAACCGACAATACCCAAAAGAAAAATAAATACCATTCAATAAACAATTGTTCTTAAAATTCATCAATATAATCTAAACTAATATTGAAACCCAAAACACAGAATAATTTAGTTATGTAGTCTTCCACGTTAAATTGTATCTCCAAATGACATCAACTACACATAAATTCACATACTTACAAGTAATTAACCTTATCACATATTCTCTATTATATGTTAGTAATTTCCATAAATAAACCAAATATTTATAAATCCACAATAAAAACATAGATAGAAATCTATAATTACTCCGGAAATCAAATCCCATAGTATTTTATTTTCCTTGGGCATATAGTGTTCCCAACAAAGCGAACATCTTCCAAAATAACATTTATCACTTAATCACCAAATCATTTTCTTATACTAAGGGTATTCATTTGATAAGATCTCAAATAAACTTTTTATTGATAAATAAAATCATTAAACAAAAAAAAATTAGTCATACTAATCAGGGACTTCACGTAGTCCAGTGGTAGGCAATAAATCCCAATCGCAATTTGGTTATGGGTTTGATTCCCACAACTTTGTCCTACATGACGGGTTGTCACACGGTCTGTGTGTTTTCCTTCTTCAAAAACTAAATTTTATAACATTACCAAAATGAGATAAATTCCTCAAAATATCCATAACATATTTTAACCACAAATGTTATCTCATACCTTTCATTTTCATCCCAAATTATAATAACTTTTAATTGCCTCAAACCCAATGATCATATAAAACCAAATGGGTATTTATAACTATATCCACAAGGGTGAAGATAAGACTTCCTCAAATATCATGCTCACATGGAAAACTACGAGGTTACAAATACAAGAGAAAATTATTCTAATGTAATCCCATTAACATGGAGCACTAATACATTTAAACATTTCTCCAACCATTTATTTCCACATAGCTTGTTCTTTGACCAAGAAAATATCCTATAGAATAGGGAATTCACTTGGGTAATGGCCAGGTCCCCTAAATTTAAGGAAAATGACTATAAATGGATTCTTGGGACCATTTTTATTTTCTTCCATAGTAATTTTCAATTTTCCTCGGCAATTCATCACTTTATGTCCTTCTTTCCCGCAGGTAATGCATTTCTTTGTCCCATTGAAACAATTTCTTGGGTGTCTCCTTTTACATTTCATGCATGATGGAAATTGAGGATTCCTTTCTCCATGGTCTCTAGTACTAGAGCTCTTATCATTCATAAACTCTCTCATCTTTGTTGAGTCTGAGAATTGGTTAATATATATATTGTTGATCATATTTTTGGACAATTGATTTTTCATGAAGATGATATCTTTTATTCCTCTCAACATTCCATTTTGTTGCTCATTTACACCACCGTTACCACCTTTTACATCATTCCCAAAGTCACTATGACTTTCTTGGAATCCAGCCATTGAGTAAACCAGAAAGCATTGTGTGAGTAATAGTAGTCATAAAATCATTTATAGAATATCATGTCACCATATTCTCAATTTGAAACACATTAGGATTAACTAAGGTCATTTACTCTCATCTTATAGATAATACTTCAAATCGGTTTATAAAGAAAATATAAATTATCCTAAGCATATCCCCCGGGAGTGTCGTAACCAAGGGTGAAGCAAGGCCCGTTATCATGCACCAGTTCCCATTCAAGTCTAGATCAAAGCGGTGTTTTCAGGTTTTACCCATAGGTACATCTATTCCAGAGCCACCTTTATCTGCTCGTATCCAGACAGAGATGTATTGCATGGAAAACTAACAAAATCTCTACAATACCAAAATTCTAGGAAGTTCTTCTATACTAATCCTCAAAGTCTATCTTAGAGCTATGTGCTCTAATCAGAGTTTATCTAAATCTAGATCCCAAGGTTTGTACTAAAATTTCTCTGATACCAACTGTAACGCCCCGACCCCAGTTTCCCAGAGTTTGTTCATTATTACATAACATTGGGATGATCACAAGAAAGATCAAGTCTTGAAAGACCGATTAGTTTAGTAGCCTTGGAATAACTAGATACATTCATAAAGTTTACATTACATCATAAAGTGAAAACTACTAAAACAACATCCTGTCTACATATCCCATCATATTATCCCTGCAGGTCATTCATAAATTACTTCTTCACATCCTGGGAAAAATAAAACATTTAAAGGGGTGAGCTCAGATGCTCCGTAAGAATAACAATATAGCGGAAACATTAATAAATAAGTATAAACATTTAAGGTAATGTATTGCTAAAACAAAAGCCTTTTAAACTTGAACTTCAGCATAATATGGAAAAGATAAAATGAAAAAATGTCATTTACTTATTCACATGGATATTCTACTAGTCAAATAATCACATGCAATATCAATAACCACTTTCATAATGATGGAATGCATAATGCCAGACTATTATAACCACATAGCCAAGGCCTCATGCCAAGAATACAAATAAGATTTTGTCAAGGCCTCATGCCAAGACACTAGTTTTTCTCATGAGACCTACCGATGCATCGATGAGCTATAGTGGGCTCCACCTGTCACTTATTATGTCCAATGCATTCCTCATATGAACATGTTTCAACATAACATAAACATTCGTATTAAAACTAGAATACGAAATGTCTATAATTTTACCATAAACCATGAATGGTATTAAAATAATACATCCACAGTCAAACATATCACAATACCTTCAATAAAATATGGATGTTTTGTATCATAACAAATCAACTTCCAATAAGTTTAAAATCCATCAACAGATGTTGACATAGATGAAATCAAAACCATTCGATAGAAATATCTCTTTTTTTAAATCATTTAAAAGTGACATAATTATAAAATAAAAAATTTACTTTTAAAATATATTTATAATCTTGTAAGGGAATCCTCTAAGATTTTATAATGGAGGAAAATAGCCGCACGCTCTGTGTAAGTTAAAAAAAGACATTATTACCTTAATTCTGTTGAAAAGGTTAAAAACGACCTTATTTGGAAATCGACAGAAAGATTCCTTTCTAAAACTCTTATAAAAAGTTAGACAAGGGTATAAATTACTTTAAAAGATATTTTGTAAAACAGAAAGAATTTTTTGAAATGCATTTTTAAGAAACATGGATACAGATGATGAAGAGGTCCCAATAGATAATTACGTATAAACAACCTCGGATAATGAGGAGATTTTGAAATAACCCTTACCTTGTACTTTCCCTTAGTCGATGGTATCTTAACATCCTGTATAATATTTAAAACATTGTTATTAAATTATACAAGAATCATATACATACTTATTATATCATATATGATCTTTTAATAATGCTTTGTTAATAATACTTTAGTATTATTATTATTTCGGGTGTTAAATTACTCATTTTATTTTATATGTTTTGAAACATAAGTCACGTTTGGTATGGATAGGTTGTATAATATTCATATACAGAATGATATAAAGTCCTTAAACATTATTTTTAATCATTAAGTGTGAATTATTCTTGAATGGATATGATGGAGAATGAATCTCATCGCGTTCGTGGAGACAGTAGTCCGTACGTACACACGTGCGACAATATTATTCTTTTGATTTTAAAATAATATATAATTGGATGGAATATCATATATAAAGAATCATTATCATGTAATATTTATTATTTCCATGAATTAAACATCATTATTATACCCATTCAAATAATAATTTATTTAATAACAATTACACCACGACGTGGAGACAGTAAACTGTACGTATGCACATATGGAGATATGTCATTCAAAGGATGGATAGAATAATGAATATGGTTTTACCATATTTATAATAACATCACATTATATATAAGATACTAGAGTTATTATTTTAAAATGGTAATAACAATGAAAGAAGAAGTTGAAGAAGAAATGAACTTGAAAAAGGGTGGTGAAAACATTACCTCTTCTTCGGGTTCTTCCTTTTGATTTGATAAAAAATGGGTCCTTAGGTTGGCTGTTTGATCAAACTAAATCCTCTTGGTTGAATTGAGGTAAGTTGAGAGAGTTTTTGGGAAAGGTTTGGATGAACCAAAAGGCTTTTAAAGTGTGAAGAATTGGTCAGAAGTTGTGTCCTTTTATAAGGGGGAGGAGAGACACCTTAGGAAAATATAGAAATATTATTTTATAATAAATTCATATTCGGTTTATAATGGATCCAAAGTGTATTTTTAAAGTTTAAGGTGGGTATGGGTCGAAAAAAACTCAACCAATAAAATTTATACAGGTTTGGGTCATTATATTAACCTTATCTTTTAGTTTTAACTCTTAGTTAATTAGTTTGACACTTACCATGTAACTTTGTATTTTTTTGTTATATAGTTAATAATCATACTATATTTCTCCAAGAGACCCCCAAGTGGTCCATTAATGATACAAATATCATGATATATGTCTATTTGTCGAACCTTATATTTTTAGGAATTTAATATAAATTAATAATATAATATTTGTTTTAAAAACTCTTTTATGTCAATTTTGACACTATTCAATAATTGATTTTTTTTAAAGTCTTACCAACTTTATTAATTCAAAAAAAATTAATTTAAGAAATCCTATAATGTCATATTAACCAATAAGATTCATGAATTTCATCAAAACGTTCAAATTATATTTATTTTAACATTTATAATACCTATTATTTGATTCATTCATTAATAATGAAAATACAACATCATTATTGTGTCATAAATAATATTAATTATTTAATGTCTAAAAATAATAAATAAAATACCATTATGTAGGAAATCGTTTTAGATTTCTAATGAATATTTATAGTCGAAACTCCAACAAATATAACCCAATGTAAAAATTATTTTTCAAAAAGATATATGCTTTTGTAATTTTTGTATTTATTTTAACTTAATTAATATAAAGTGTCCCTATCACCAACAAGTGGCTCGATGTGGTTCAAAAATCGACCCAAAGATGACCATGGTGGGAAATGTATCCACCAATAAGGTTAGGACACATATTAGGGTAATTTATTATTATTATAATATTATTTTTTTACCCTTATTTACAGGATTTACCCTTTAACCATGGTAAATAAAATATTTACCGAAATAATTATTCAAAATGTCTAAAAATAAAAGTTACCTATTTAAAAAATCTGGAAATCCTGATTAGGAAAATGGAATCCATTTTTCAAAATTCAAAACATATAAGTGGTATAAATTAATTTAAAAATAATTCCCGTTGTTAAAACAAAAAGCGTGTTTTTAAGAGATAAAAACTATCAAAAAATTGACACTTGTTTATGTCCGGTTTAAATGTGAAATTATGTCCAATGAACAAAATTATATTAAATGGTAAAAATATATTCTAAATATACTTTAAAACCACTCAAATTCAATATTTATCACTATTAATTATTTCGATTAAAAAAGTTGTTTTTATTAAAAATTTAGTAATTTTCACTATTTATCAAAATATAAAAGTTATCTGAAAATACCAAAATTTCATCCTAGGATAATTTTGATATTCCGAATCCAAAAATTAAGTCCATTTTAAAAGATAAAATGTATAAAATTTCAAAATTTGGGTATTACTATTCATAACGGCTAGTTTTATTAGTTGTGGTGTGTGTTAGAACTCGAAGTTCCATACAACACACGCTACTGTATTATTTAGCGAGAAGCATACCATGGAATCATGGGGTGTTACAGCCTCAATAACGCATGCTCATACACTAGAGACTATTTACTAGTACTGATGGACTTAGGAATGTTATTTGGAGGAATATTCCATCATATCATAGTAAGAAATAACAAAAATAACCAAACAAAATATATAACAGTAAATAATCTATGTTTGGAAGAAATAAAGACAAACCCGATTAAAATAAAATGGAATGCAATAAATTCTTTAATGGACATGTCACACATACAACAATGATCACCCACTACGATGATAACATATATAGGAGTGAATAAACAAATGAGAAATAAGAGAAAAATGATCTATGGTCCACAATGAGCTATACCTCATACTCAATCTTTGCATAAAAATAGAATTTATCCTACTCGATTATTCTCGAGCCTCAATAAAACCTATTTCTAAAACAATGTGAAAATTTAACTGGGTAATCCAGTGTAATGTGGTCCATATCCTGGTACAAGAACAAAAAATATTAGTTCACCACCAATATGGTCTTCTAAAAAATTGAAAATATAGTGAATGTATATATGTGATACTCATCTAGAAGAGAACAATAAGAAATAACCAAAATCTAAAAACAAATCGAAGAAAAAATTAATACCATGGAATTTTATCATAATTTAATAATCATTCCATGTGATTATCCTTGATTTGAAACAACTATATGTTAATAATAGAAGAAATATGCAATTGATCCCTTGCTCATTGATCATGATAAATAATACCTTCTTCAGGCTACCCCAGAAATGTCTATGAGAAAGCTATGTCACCACAAGGGGGACACATGTCCTAGCCCTATGGCCACCCATTCTCACATCCAATTAATATATTAAATATTTCTTTTGAGTATATATATATATTATATGGATTTCTTACCAATAATTCCATGTAAATTTAATTTAACTAATGATTCTTAGGTCCTGGTCCATAAGTAATCAATGCATGAGAACTCAGATGAACCATAAGGGGAATGATACTAAGGATATCTTCAAGTAATTCTAACATGATATGAGGTTATAAATTATCGTAAATTCAATAAAAAACTCAATAAAACACTCTTAATCAAGTCCAAAGAGTACAATAATAGTGTACCTAGCCATTTTAAGGGATAATAATATGAATCACTCAAGGATATAATCATCAATACCTAATGTAATACTATAATCTTACATGATACATTTCTCTTTGAATAATACAATAGCTTGCGCTGTACGCAACTTCGAGTTCTAGCACACCATGACCAATAAAACTAGCCTTTATGAATAGTAATGCAAAAATTTTCAAACTTTATAAATTTTATTTTTCAAAATGGACTTAATTTATGGATTCAAATTATTATAATTAGGTTAGGTTAAATTTTAGGATTTTTTCAGAAAACTTTTAATTTTTGATGAATAGTGAAAACACTGTGTTTATATTAAAAACCTACTTTTTTTAAAGAATTATTTATTTTATTTAGATTTTTTAGGCCAAAATAGATACATAACAGCTATATAGGTTTAATTTAATTCATTGGAATCATTTTATAATAAGATTAGATATATAAAATTTTGTTGAAATTTTAACGTCTTTTACCCACCTTTTAGGCACATTATCAAATATACATAAAACATAATTTTACCATTTCTGTGAATTGAATTTCAAAAATATGAGAGATAAGGTTGAAATTAGTAAGTAAAATGTGGTTCAATAGGATGAAAATAATTTTTGGTGAATAATAACTTTTGAATTTTATTTACCCCAGTTTAAAGTAAATAGGGTAATTAAAGGTAAAAATGAAATTATAATTACCCAAACACATGAACTAACTCTGTTGTATATGTATTGTTTTACAAAAATCAACCTTATTAATAAAATATTATTCTTTTGGTTTAATTGGATTAGATTTGGACATTTATTAATATTTTATTTAAAGAAGAGTTAAAAGTGTTAAATTCAAATTTTAATAACTAAAACATTTTTAATACAATGTTATACATAAGATAAATTAGACAATAAATATTAATTAGAAATATAAAAATATTTCCTACATAATGTTATTTGATTTATAATTTTTAGACATTAAATAATAAAATTTATTTATGACACAATGATGATGCAGTAATTACCATTTTATTGAAATATTAAAATAATTGATATTATAAATATTTATATAATAGTAAATTGAGAATTTTTATATATAAGACGAATTTTCTAGGTTAATATGAAATTTCAGGGTTTATTAAATAATTTTTTTGATGTGATAAATTTGTTATGAATTAAAAAAAACAAATACTATATTATTAATTGATATAATATTCATAGAAATCTATGGTTCATCCAAAATAACTATATAATAATATATATGTCATTAATGAACCTCTTTGGGTTCTCTTGGAATTTTATAGTAAGTTTATTAACCATGTAATATAAAAATACAAGAAGACACTGTAAAAGTTAAACTATTTTACTAAGAGTTAAATATAAAAGATAAGGTTAATATGGTAAACTAAACCTATCTAAAACCTATTATATGAGAGGTTTTTTGACTTATCCCCACCTTACCTTAGAAATAAATCTTTTAGAGCCATTATAGACTGAATATGATTGTATAATAAAATATTATTTTAAAATTTTCTTAATGTGACCATCACCTCTCTTATAAAAGGGTTCTTCCCCTTCTCTCAAAATAACACCTCCAAATACATTTTTCACTACCAAAACCTCTTCTAATAACCTCCAAACTACCCTCACTTCAATCTAGAGTCCTTACTTTGATCATAACCCAACCTAAGGATCCCTTTTGATCAAATCAAAAGGAAACACTCGAAGAAGAGGTAATAATTTCACCACCTCTTTCAACATATTTTTCTTCTTCCACATCATCTTTATTTGATTCCATACCATAATAATAACTCCAGTAACTTATACATACTGTGATTTTATTATAAATATGGTACCACTATATTCATTATTCTATACATCCTATGAATGAAAAGTCACCATACATGCATACATATGGCATACCGTCTCCACATCGTGGTATAGATTGTTATTCAACACTTCATTATTAGTATGTATATAATAATGAGTATAAATGATGTAAATAAAAAATTTAAAAATTTAGGGATTCTTTATATATGATATACCATCCAATTACATATTATTTCAACGTCAATAGGATGATATTGTTGCTCATGAGTACGTACGGATTATCGTCTCCACGAATGCAATGAGATTCATTCCCTATTGTAACCATTCAAGAATTAAAATGATTTTATGATTAAAAAATAATGTTTAAAAGATTAATATACTTCTGTATATTAATCAAATACATCATATACATAACAAACATGACTTTCATAACAAAACATAAAAAAGTAAAACAAATCAATTAGCACCAGAAACAATGATACTTCCGTAATATTATTAACAAAAAATATTAGAAGATCATATATATAACATCATATTTATGTATATAAATCAAGTATAATTTAATAAGAATTATTTAACTATTATAAAGAAGGTTAACATACCCTAGACCAAGGAAAATTACAAGGTAAGGGTTAATTTTAAAACCACTTTATTTATCCGAGGTTGTTTATACGTAAGTATCTACTGGAACATCATTATCATCGACATCTGTGTTTCTTAAAAATGTATTACAAAACCTTTCTACTATTTTCTAGACTACATTTTAAATACATTTATACCTTTTTTTACTTTTTGTATAATTTTTATGAAGGACTCCTTTCGGCATTTTCCAAACAAGTTCCTTTACGAATTTTTCAAAAAAATTAAGTAAAGAACGTTTTTTAACTTATACAGTGAGTGAGGATATTTTTTTTTGTAATTATACCAACTTCTAAGCTTCTCTTATAATATTATACTAATATTTTCAAAATAAATAGTTTCTTTTATAATTATGAGACTTTGGAATGATTTCAAAATATAAAGATATATTTCTATCAAATAGTTTTTATTTCATCTATGTTAACATCCTTTGATGGATTTTTCCCTTATTTGAAGTCTATTTATTATAATAAAATCTTCCATATTGTATTGACAGTTTTATGATATGCTTGACTAGAGATGTGTTATTTTTATTCCATTTTGGGTTTATGGATAACGTATTAACATTTATTAAGCTAGTTTTAAAATGAATGATTATGTAATGTTTCAACCCTTTCATATGAGGAATGTATTAGACTTGGTAAGAGAATGGTGAATCCCACTATAGCTCCTTAATGCATCAGTAGGTATCATGAGACAAACTAGTGTTTTGGCACAAGGTCTTGAACAAATCTTATATGTATTCTTGGCACGAGGCCTTGACTATGTGATTATGATGTCCGACATTTTGCATTCCAACATTATGAAATTGGCTATTGATATTACATTTGATTATTCGACTTGTAGAATATCCATATGAATAAGTAAATAGAATTATTTGATTTATCTATGCCATATTATGGAAATGATTATTTTTAAAAGGCTTGTGTTTTAATCTTATACATTTCTTTAAAAGTTTATTCTTACTTATGAATGTTTCCACTATATTGTTATCTTTACTGAGAAACTGAGCTCACCACTTTCTATGTTTTAATTTTATATAGGATACGAATAGGTATATTATGATTAACCAACAAAAACATGATAAGAGATATGAGTGTGTTCAAAAGGGAAGTAATGTCATATTTTTTTTTCATTTCATGATGTAATGTAAAGCTTATGTATGTATCTAGTACTTCCATGGATACTAAATTGATCGTTCATTCAGGATTTGATCCCTTGTGATCATGCCGATGTTATGTAATAATTCATTGAATCTAGGTAACTAGGGTCAGGGAATTACAGTTGGTATCAGAGGAAGTTTAGTAAAAACCTTGGAAGATAGATTTAGGAATACTCTCATTAGATAACATTACCCTAACATAGACTTTGAGGACTAGTGTAGAAGAAGATCCTAGAATTTTGGAAATGTAGAGATGTTGTGTTTTTTCCAAGAAATACATCCTTATATGGATACAAGCAGGTTGAGGTGGCTCTGGAAGAAATGTAACTAAGAGTGAAAAATCCGGCATAGAGTTTTGGGCTTGACCTGAGGTATCCTGTTACATGGCAATGGGCCTTGCTGCACTCTTGGTTACAACACACCCAGAGAATATGCTTAGGATAATTCATATTTTATTTACAAACCATTATGAAGGATTTATGAGTAAATACTTTTTGAAAGAAAACATTTTATTATGATTATGGATTATATTCATAAATGGTACTATTTATGTTACGTATTTTACTAGTTTGGAATTACGTAATGGGATTCATAAAAAAATCTAGTGTATGCCATTGTTTTGAAATGGCACATAGTGGAAGGAATGGAATCTGTATCAACACACGTAATTTATGCAGGGTTTTCCCTCTTACTCATGATAATTATAGTGGAGCTGGTGATGCAACTGGTGATAAACATCTTATAACCATACTGGTACAACTCACTTAGGTTATGAATAATAAACTTATCCATATAGAGAACCCTAACCCACAACATGGATGATCAATGTTAGATTGATTCATGAGGCCAAAACCACCAACATTCATTGGGACTAGAAATCCACTTGTAGATGTTCAATGGTTAAGTTCCTTAGAGAAAACATTTCTTGCTTTGGGGAGTAAAGAAACGGAAAAAGTTTTAATGATTGTTTATTTCCTCATGAGATATGAATATCAATGGTGTTCATTAATTCAAAACACAAAGAAGGATAAAAAAGTATCAAATATGGAAAGTATAGAGTTTAAATATATTCTCATAGAAAAATACTTTCCTCGTGACCATCAAGTCGGTATGGAAAGACAATTTCTGAGTCTGACGAAAAAGGAGGATAAAAATGTGACAAAGTATGAGGCTAACAATACAAGGTTAGTAAGGCATGCATCAAATTATATACATAAACCAAAGAGTATTATTGATAGATTAATTGATGGGTTGAATCCATTCCTCCATCAAGAATTATCCTCACAATCCTTCTCATCATACAATGATATTATCTCATGTGATATCAAGATAGAAAATGAATACTCAAAGTCTTACGACTTTAAAGAAAAGCAAGAGAAGAATAGATCTTCCAAACACTCTGGAAATTGAAGTAATGGGAAGAATGGAATAGTTAATATTTTCATCCTATAATAAATGTGGTAAAATACACCATGGTACTTTCTTGAAGGTAATGAGAGTCTATTACAAGTGTGGTGAACAAGGCGAACATGATTGTGATTTCAAGGGAAAGAAAGAGGCTGTCAATGTTCAATGCTAAAATTATAGAGAAGTTGGGCATTATGAGAATGAAAATCCAAAATGCCAAGGCAACTTTCCTAAAAAAGGCCAATGGAGAAAGGCCAAGCGTAGGATATCACTACTGCTGAGGTTGAACCTCCGAATGACATAGTGGAAGTTAATTTAATGGTTTCCTCAATTTTAGATAATGATTTATTTTATTCTGGATGAATGTATCATTTCATATCTTCCTAGATTTCTAATAAAATTATATATTTCCCATTTTATTTAACAAGGGGTTTATCAGTCAAAACTCCTAAGGGAAGTATCATTGAAACAATGTTTTGTGAATTAGTTCCCAATAGGGAATATAAACGTACCTTATCTGTTGATCTCATCATCATAGCCATGATAGAATTAGATATAATCCTTAGTATGGATTGGATTTCAGACCATGATATGATTTTTTTTGTAAGATAAGGATGTTACAATTTTTTATGATGATGAGGTGTACCTTATCTTTAAAGAAGAAACATCACCATTTGATTCTCATCTAGATCCACCCCTAATAGCTTTACTAAATTCTATTATTGGGGAGGAAGAGAATGAAATAACTATGGGCGAGGAAAATAATGTTCACATATTGGATTTACCTATTGTACAAGAATATGTTGATGTGTTTCTAGTTGGTATACGTAGAAATACTCAGGAATGTGAAATTGAGTTTTCCATTGACTTAATTCCTAGTTCAAACACCATATCGATGACCCCTTATAGAATGGCCATTGTGGAATTAGTGTAACGAAAAAAACAACTAGAGGAATTGATCAATAAGGGATTTACTCTCCCTAGTGTTTCACCATGGGGAGCCCCTGTTATTTTTGTTAAGAAGAAAGATGGATCTATGAGGTTGTGCATTGACTATAGGGAAATTAAGGATATAACAATAAAGAACATGTATACCCTACCTCGCATTGATGATTTATTCGACCAACTTCATGGAGATCAATATTTTTCTTAGATTGAACTTCGATCTGGATATCATTAGTTGTGTGTGATAAAGGAAGACATTTTGAAATGAACATTTTGTACCAGGTATGGGCAATATGAGTTTACAGTAATGCCTTTTTGACTGAGTAATGAACCCTCTATCTTCATGGATCTATTGAATAGAGTCTTCAAGGAATATGTTTATGACTTTGTAGTGGTATTCATTGATGATAGATTGGTTTAATATTAATGCTATGAAGATCATGAAAATCACTTGTGCACTATTCTAAAAACCCTCAGAAGAGATAAATTATATAGGAAGTTTAGAATGTGTGAATTATGGCTTTAGGAAATTTCTTTTCTTGTCCATATTACCTATAAGGATGGAATCTTTGACAATCCTTAAAAGACCAAGACAATACAATAATTTCTAGCACTAACAAGAATAACTGAGGTATGTAGTCCTTTTTTATTAGTAGGTTATTATTGGCATTTCGTCCATAATTTTTCCTGATTGGCTAACCTATTAACCAAACCACATGTAAAGGGGTTAAATTTGTAATGAAAAATGAGTGTCAAAAATGTTTTTATGAATTGAAGAAAATATTAGTCAATGCTCTTATCTTGAATCCACAATTGGGGAATGATGTGTTTGTGATTTATAGTGATGATTCCAAGAAAGGACTTGGTTGTGTTCTTATATAGAATGATATAGTTAATGCATATGAATCACGAGAGAAGAAAAATACAAGAACAAAACTATCCAACTCTTGATCTTATGTTAGAAGCTGTAATATTTTATTTGAAGATATGGAGACACTATCTCTATGGTGAAAAATGTGAGATATATATCAATTAGAAGAGTTTGAAGTATTTTTTCTCACAAAAAGAACTCAACATGAGGAAAAGATGATGTCTTAAAATACTCAAGTTTTATGATTTCACAATACAAAACCACATGGGGAAGTCAAGTAAGGTAGATGATTCTTTGAGAAGAAAGGATTATGGAGTTTTTAACAACATAAGATATTAAAGGGATCCTATGTTCATGGATTTAGTAAAAATGGATATGGGAATAATCATGGAAGGTGAAAAATCAATACATTTTCAAATGGTTTCCAAACTATCTTTACTATAAAGGATAAAAATTTCATAGAATATTGATGAGGAGTTTCAAAAGAAAATTAAATCTTTGAATGATGGGAGATTGATTGACTTTGTATATGAAAATGGAATTTTGAAATTTGAGAAGATACATTGTGTTCCAGACATACCTGTTCTAAAAAGGGAATTATTGGATGATGCTCATAGCTCTAATTTCTCTATACACCATGGTAGAAATGAGATGCATAGAGATTTTAAGGAATATTTATAATGGGACAACAAGAATAAAGAGATTGCTGATTATGTGTCACGATGTATGGTTTGTCAACATGTGAAGGCTAGAAGAAAACATCCAAGAGGATTCATGCAACCAATTCCTATACCTGAGTGGAAATGGGATGATATTACAATGGAATTTTCCATGGGGTTACCAAAGACTCTAAGAAGGAATGATGAAATATGGGTCATTATTGATCTTCTTACCAAGTCAGCACATTTTCTTTCAATAAGAAAATATTTACCACTTGAACGTTTATAAAGACTATATATTAGTGATGTTTTAAGACATCATATAGTACCCCTATCAATTGTTTCTGATCGTGATCCCCATTTTACATCAATATTCTGGAAATGTCCTTAGAAGTCCCTAGATACTAAACTTCATTTGGTCACTGCCTACCACCCTCAAACTGAGGGACAATCAAAACATACTATTAAAACCATAGAAGACATATTAAGATATTTATCAATTGAAATTCAACGGATGTGGGATCAATATTTACATCTAGTATAATTTTCCTATAACAATATATTCCATTCAAGTATTCAGATGGCACCATTTGATGCCTTATATAGAAAACTATGTCACCCACCAACATGCTGGGATGATGTTGGTGGAGGAAAACTCATACGCCTAGAACATGATGAGGAAACACTGAAAAATCTGAAGATTATCCAAACCCATATAGAAGCTACTCAAAGTAGGAAGAAGAGAGATGTAGACAAATGAAGGAAGGATTTGGAATTTAAAGTAGAGGACCATGTCTTAATGAAGGTATATCTATTGATGTGTGGTGTATGATTAATTAATAAGGGTAAAGTATGTCCCAGTTACATCATACCATTCAAAATTCTAGAACTCATTTGAGTTTTTGCTTACCATTAAGAAATACTGGAAAGTCTCTCTAAAGATCATGATGTGTTATTTGTATCCCTGTTGAGAAAATACATGCTTGACCTAATGAAAGTGTTCACCTATGGAGAAATATAACTGGAACCTGATCTATCTTATTCTAAGGAGCCTGTCAAGATTCTTGATACTGGAGAAAAACTGTTGAGAAACTGAACGATTAATCTAGTAAAAGTTCTATGGAGAAACCATAAGATGTAAGAGGCATTGTGTGAACCCGAGGAACTTATGATGAAGAACCAACCGGATCAATTTATGCATTAGTATTCTAGAAATTTCGAGGACAAAGTTATATTAAGGAGGGATTAATGTAACACACAAATATTCCATGGTAAGTTTCACATTGAATAATACAATAACATGCGTTGTACACAACTTCGAGTTCTAGCACACCATGACCAATCAAACTAGCAATTATGAATAATAATAACAAATTTTTGAAATTTTATAAATTTTATTTTTTAAAATGGACTTCATTTTTGGATTCATAATATTGAAATTATCTTAGGGTGATTTTTTGGTATTTTTCTGAAAACTTTCAATTTTTTATGAATAGTAAGAAACAATGTGTTATTATATAAAACTTACTTTTTTATTTAATTTTTTTAAAAATTTATTATAGGTCAAAATTGAATAAAAATACTTATATAATCTTAATTTAATTCATTATTGTCATTTTATAATAAGATTATATACATATAAAATATTATTGAACTTTTAACGTCTTTTATGCACCTTCTAGGAATGTTAGAAAATTTGCATAAAATGTAATTTTACTACTTTAGTGAATTGAATTTCAAAAATCCATGAGACACAATAGACATGAGTAAGTAAAATGTGGTTCAATAGGATTAATTTTTGGTGAATAGTAACTTTTGAATTGTTTTACCACGATTAAAATTAATTAGGGCAATTAATGGTATAAATGATATTATAATTACCCTAACACAAGTCCTAATTCTATTGTATAAGTGTTTTTAGAACTAAATAATTCATAGGAATAAAATATGTTCATTTTTTCTTCTTGGATTAGATTAGGTCATTTAATATTATTTTATTTAAAGAAGAGTAAAAAGTGTTAAATTCAATGTTTAATAGCTATTTTTTAAAAAATAGGGTTATAAATAAGATAAATTCAAATATAAATACTAATTATAAAGATTAAAATATCTCATACATAATTGTATTTTATTTATAATTTTTAGCCACTAAATAGTTTAATTTATTTATGACACAATTATGGTGTAGTAAATACCTTATTGTTGAAAGATTAAAATAATTGTTATTATAAATATTAATATAAATGTAAAATGTGACTTTTGATGTATTACAATAAATTTATTAGTTAACATTACATGTTCTGATTTATTAAATAAATTTTATTTCTATGTGATAAAGTAGTTATGACTTTGACAAAAACTAAATAGAAAATAGTGTTAAAATTGACATAATTGTTTTTTTAAAACAAATTCTATATTATTAATTGATATAATATTTCTAAAGATATAAGGTTCAGAAAAATTATGTATATAATTATATATATATATGTCATTAATTTACCAGTTGGGGTTCACTTGTTATTTTATAGTATGTTTATTAACCACGTAATATAAAAATACAAGAAGACATGGTAAAAGTTAAACTATTTAACTATGAGTTAAATCTAAATGATAAGGTTAATATGGTGACCTAAAACTGTATAAAACATTTTGGATGAGAGGTTTTCAACTCATACCTACTTTATCCTTGAAATGAATCTTTTTATATCTATTAGACACTGAATATGATTGTATAATAAAATAATATTTCAATCTTTTCCTAAAGTGACCCTCACCACTCATATAAAATGGTACATCCCCTTCTCTCAAAAGTACACCCCCAAATTTTCTCATCCAAACCCTACTCCAATATCCTCCGAAATTCCCTAAATTCAACCTAGAGGCCTTATTTTTATTAAAATCTTACCTAAGGATCCCTTTCGATCAAATCAAAAGGAAACACCCGATGAAGAGGTAAAAATTTCACCACCTCTTTCAAAGTTATTTTCTTCTTCCACTTCCTCTTTCTTTGATTCCATAAAAAATAATAAATTCAGTACCTTATACATACTTTGATGTTATTATAAATATGGTACAACTATATTCATTATTATCTCCATCCTATGAATGAAACATCACCATACATGCGTATGAATGACTTACCGTCTCTACGTCGTGGTGTAGTTTGTTATTCGACACGTCATTATTTCGATGGGTATAATAATGATTATAAATTATGTAAATAATAAATATAACATGTTAATAATTCTTTATATATTATATACCATCCTATTACATATGATATCACCATCAACCGAATGATATTTTTTCTCATGCGTATGTATGTACTACCGTCTCCATGAACGCGATGAGATTCATTCCCCATCGCAACCATTTAAGAATAAATTTTATTTTATGATTAAAAAATAATGTTTAAAAACTTAATATTGTTCGGGATATGAATCAAATATATCCTATCCATAACAAACATGACTTACGTTACAAAACATTTAGAGGAAAACAAATTAGTTAACACCCGAAATAATGATACTACTAAAATATCATTAACAAAAAATATTAGAAGATCATATATATAATATCATATTTATGTATATGGTTTATGTATAATTTAATAACAATGATTTAAAAACTATACATAATTTTAACTTACCCTCGACCAAGGAAAATTACTAGGTAATGGTTAATTTTACAATCTCTCTATTTATCCGAGGTTGTTTATACGTAAGTATCTATTAGGTCTTCTTTATCATCCACATCTGTGTTTCTTAAAAATATATTTCAAAACATTTTTAATATTTACAATACTATGGGTTAAATTAATTTCTAACCTTGTTTGAATTATTATTGAATATTTATAAAGAAATATTTTTAACATTTTCCAAATAATGTCCTTTACGGCCTTTTCGACACAATTTAGGAAGGAATGATTTTTTAACTTATACGGTGAGTGCAGCTATTCTCCACCGTTATAACACCATAAAAGCTTCCCTTTCAATCTTATATGAATATTTTCAAAATAAATGTTTTTTTTATAATTACGTGACATTCAAATGATTTCAAAATATAAAGATATATTTCTCTCAAATAGTTTTGATTCCATCTATGTCAACATAATTTGATGGACTTTACACTTGTTTTAAGTTGATTTATTATGATACAATCTTCCAAATTGTATTGATGTTTTTTAGATATGTTTGACTGTGGATGTGTTATTTTTATACCATTCATGATTTATGGTTAAAGTATTAACACTTTTTTTGTTAATTTGAATTCAAATGTTATGTTATGTTTCAACCATTTCATATGAGGAATGCTTTAGACATAGTAAGTGATGGGTGGAGCCTGCTATAGCTCCTTGATGCATCGTTAGGTATCATGAATAAAACTAGGGTCTTGGATTAATGCCTTGAAAAAATCTTATTTTTAGTCTTGGCATGAGTTCTTGACTATGTGGTTATGACGTCCTACATTATGCATTCAACGATTAAAAAATTGGCTATTAATATTGCATGTGATTATTAGACTTGTAGAATATCCATGTGAACAAGTAAATGTCATTATTTGATTTTTCTATTCCATATTATACTGATGTTTATGTTTAAAAGTCTTATGTTTTAGTTCTATACATTTCATTAAATGATTATGATTATTTATGAATGTTTCCCATGTATTGTTATCCTTATTGAGCACCTGGGATTACCCTTTTCTATGTTTTTTCTAGGATGTGAGGAATTATATTACAATAATCCCACCAGAATAGGATAAGGGATATGAGTGTGTTCAAAATGGACGCAATTTCATAGTTTTTTTCATTTCTTGGTGTAATGTAAAACTTATGTATATATCTAGTACTTCCAAGTCTACTAAACGGATCAGTCTTTTGAGATTTGATCCATTGTGATCTTGCCAATGTTATGTAATAATGCACCGACTCTGGGTAACTAGGGTTGGGGCATTAAACATGAGAATATCTCAAATCATATTCCCAAGGGAAATGTTCCCGCCGAACAATATACAATGTGTACCATTTATATGTATTGATCCTTGTATCCTTAGGAATATAGATAATGTAACATTCAATCAGCAAGGATAAAAAATTAGATCAAGATAAATACATATGAGATTCATGATAAGTTCATAATCAATCATGTAGGATCTTAAAAAGGTTCATAGTTTTTACCTATATCCATACCCATAAAAGAATCAAATCATATCAATCCATGTAGTCTATTTTCTAGGAAGCACATATGCATTCATATATATATATCAACATCAACAAAGTCAAATAATTAATAAAATAATGGGGGTGGATGAACATCTAAACACACCAAGACTTCTATATCCTCACAAGCTTACATGTTTGGTGTAGGTTTTAGGTGACACTAACTAACATCTCTACCGGAAAACATATAAACATTATTGGGATTGTTAAACCACCATAGTTCCCTCTTTGGTCCTATTAATTGATACACAAGATCTGGCATCCTAGACATGATCCACTATGTCCTAATAGAAGTAGATGTATCCCTCTTAGGACCATGGGAACAACATACGAGTAGGGGAATCCCTAATGGGATCCTATTGAATAGGGTCATAGTCTTGGGTAAACACCCTACACACCATGGATTTGCATCCCATGATATGATAAAAGTAGTAGCACAACCCTACCAGAAACATAGGGTCTTTCCATAATGAAAAATTATAAAGAGATGGTTCATTAACTAATTTGGATGTCAAGATATCTTTTGGATGGTCTGCACATCCATGCCAGTCCAGATCTACCAAAGGCCATCCCACTAAGTCCTATATAAGGTATTTAATGCCATACTAAGATAAATCTCACCTCATAAGATGTATGGATGCTACTCAGTGTCTCAATGGTACATGTCTTATCCATTAGGGACCAATACATGAGGATAGTTCATTTGGGTTGTTAGTGTCCACAGACAGTCATCAATTATATGAACATTATTTAATTAATTAGGAAATCCATTAATATTAATTTAAATAGAAGTAATCACCCTCAAGGTTGATCTTAGGCTAACACATATCACTGTAATGATGAATAGATACCATACGGAATGTATGAAAAACCTTCTATCCTTTTGAAGTTTTTTATTCACCTTCCAAGAGATGACAACAACTGCCAAGGCCCGTCTATGATAACAGAAGGTATACATGGTCCTCTATCAAAAAACCAAACCATCCAAATTTAATTAAATATAATTCCATTTCAAATAAATAATTAAAATATAATAATATAATGTCTTAATAAAATATATTTACAAGGGAGTTACTCTCAAAACCTCACCAATAGATACCTTTGTTCTAGAACTTTGACCTAACATTCGCCAAAAACCATTAAACACCATCAAACATGAATATATAATAAGTGATAAAAAATGGAATAAAAAACAAAATAGAAATATAATTTAGGTTTTAATGATTTATAAATTCCATATTTTGAAAATCCTTAATAAATCAATAGGTGATGAAACCCTGATGATGTCTTAGGTCATCCACTTCTTATGTTGAGTGAAATCCTCATCACTAGTATCAAATTCCACCCTAATATATTGGAATTAATACAAATAACCTTAACCGGTGAAAAAAATATTATATGAATAATGGGAATAAAATAACATATGATTACAGCGTAAAACACATACCTCTAGGATTCCAATGCATCCAACATCATTTTATTTGAACCAATAATGAGAGATAATATTTCATAGAGGAATGGAGAAGGAGGAGGATGCATGTAGAGGAAAAAGTAGCGAGAATGAGGGTTGAAAACAATGTAAGAGGATTTAATGATAGGAATGCAAAAATGGTAAATTCTATATTTTTGCTGAGGTTCATGGTTTGGCTCCGTGGTTTGGAAGACTATGCTCCATTGATTTAAAATTAACTATATGAACACCATCACCTTGCATGGTTGTAGAATATGGTTAGGAAAACCATGTTCCAACTATGATACTCTATGTGAATTTATACACAATAATAAAAAGTTTTCTAGATACCCTCACAAGGTTAGAAAAATAGTGTGCAATTACAAAATGTTCATTATAGTTAGGACACATAGTGAACATTAACCGTGTTCCAAATATAATCCCAAGGTTTCACTTTTCAAAAAATTCACCATCACTTCCCAAATCCATAGAATGATCTTGAAACTTATGAAACACCATATCCTACTCATTCTTCCTCTAAAAAATGAAATTGATGAATTAAAACCTTCATAAATACTTTTTTAATCATTGATCAAGATTTTACATATCGAGTATTTTGAAAATTCAAATTCTTTCATAAATTTATAACTAAAAAATAGGATATCACAATCTACCCACCTTAATACTTCTCATCACTAAGAATACATGGTGGGAGTAAAAATGAATAACTTGACCTACTTGTGTTATGAACTCTGTTCAAATGATCAAATTGTGTTTCCTAATTTCCAATGTGCTTGCAACCACCTCTTTAAACATGCAGAGTTTAAACCCCTATAACTCAATATGAAAATGACAACAATTATCAAGACATCAAGATGAAACATACTCGATCCTATATAACAAGATACATTACATCATCATCACCTCATTCTTCAACTGGACTATGGTGCTCCCAAACATGTGTTCTTATATTTTTCAGATAGTTCCATACAACTGTTAGGATTCCTAAATCAAAGAATCCCTAGAATCCTAACGAGGATCCTAGAACCTTTCTCAGCTGACTACACATTTTTAAACATGAATTAACAACTCTTAGATATCAATTTTATTAAAATAGTTGAATCAAAATTTAATAAGATCAACCTAGTGAAAAGAAATTTTCATTGAAAGTACCTGAAAGGACATTATGGATAACCCATATCAAAACAATTGAATCCATGAAGTGGATTCTCATTGACCATATAAAACTATTCAGGAATAGAATTTCCAACCATAACTAGATTACAATTCTATTAAATGATCAGATTTAGTAGATTATGTGTCACCTTAACCAAATTCACATTATCTAGAATCATATCAAATTCAAATGACCTCACAATGAATGGTGTCAACCTCACACAAAATCCAGCTCTAAACAATAGGAGTATCCTTATTATTGCACCAATAAAATAATATCTTGACTATACAACCCATTATCCATCCATCCATAGACATAATGAATAGAGAGGAAACAAACCCAGTCATTCTCGAGTGATAGTGAAATATCCAAATGGAATCCATGCCTAAATAATCAAAAATAGTATCCACGATGTTCACCATGCTTTAACTTACAAAATGGGTCACCACCCACAAACAACAAATGGTGAACTCCACAGCCTATAGCATACCATATAACTCTAATTGGGATCAATTACGTTATATTCCATTTAATCAAAATAGAAAATGAATTTATATAGTTACAATGAACAGACGACCACTCAGCATTTATCTATTTTAAAATTTTAACACACATACATTGAGTGAAGTACACTCAACACACATAGTGGATGTAAATTCTGATACAAACCAAAACAAGACCCGACTCATGCACCCATGATCCATCCATTAACAATGGCATGGTGACCATGGAAAAGGTTTTTCCATTATATTTAAGCCAAAATCAACATTGGAACTCCTATTCTACATTAGGAACCCCACCCATGAAATTATTTATTCCATGATCATCCATTACCCTATGTCATTTCAGTCACAAGAATCTGCCCATCCTATTAAAAGGATGATAACTATAAAACCACTGGTCAATAAGGCCATGAACTCAAACAGTCATGGTCATTGAATATAGTCTTGATACCTAAGAACCCTTAGTTATTTCTAGAAAACCAAAGGGATCGTCAGGACTATATTAGAAAACCTAAGAACCTACTGTGAATAAACCTCTATATAAACAATAAATAAGATAATATACTTAAAATTAATCTACAGACCTGAGTGAACCCTACTCAGATGTTATAGTGACCCATGAATAACATACATGTATATGACATTATTTTAGAATGAAATTCACCACATTAAAAAAATACATTCTCCAAGAACATAATAGTTTAGAGTCGTTAGAAACATAGAAACCTAATAATATAACTTGGAGAATGATCTTCATCATCTCTATTAAAAGTCCTCCCCATTATTAAATCTACTTAAAAAATCTATTCATAACCTAGGGAAATGAAACGTAAGAAATGGGTGAGCATAAATGCTTGTTAAGGGTAAAAAATGGAGATATACAAGAATAACATGAGTATAAGGGAATATAATGCTGATATTAACATTATAAGATCATACCCAACATATCAAATATCACAATCAAGAGTCCTGGAAGAAACATTAGACGTTCATAAGATAACTTAATCCAAGATATCATCACATAAGAACAGGACAAGTTATTTTAGTAGGCACATAAACATATAAAATGATTTCTATAGTATTAAAGGATTAAATCCAAGGCCATATTAGTGAAATGGGTTCACCAACAAAACCATTTTAGTAGTCAAGGTTCACCCGAAGACCAAATTAATCTAAAAATTCCTTCACTGAATTGGGTTCAATCCCTGTTACAGACCTCTATTACTAAACTGAGTACACCTCCTTTTCTAGGCCTGTATTAATTAACCAGGTTCACATCCTATTCTAGCCCTGTAATAATAATTCGAGTTCACTCCTTGTTCCATCCCTATCATACTGAAATGAGCCCACTCTTCAATAAAACCATATCACACTAAACCATGTTCACTCATTCATCCTATTATATCATGCTAAACTGAGTTCACTCCACATTCTTTACCTATCCGACTCATGAGATATAAATATTTACCCAATTCATTTGAGGTTGATTTAGGTCCCTCAAGTGATATAATGAAATCAAACATTCTTGTGTCGCAACAAATAAAAACATTCCTCCTATTACGACCCATGAAAAAGGATTGTTATTATAAACCTCAAATCATAACTCATGAATTGAAATGGGTATCATTTACATCACATCCGAACCTATGTAAAATATATAGGGTTACTAATCATTTCTTTAAAGTATTACCTATTAAAATAATCAAGATCAAAAATCATATAACGTAAAGAAGAGAAATGGGGATCATAAACAAAATTCCATCAAAACATAAACCATTCAAGATAGAATAGTAAGGGAATTATCTGATCATGAACCATATAAATTATAATTGTTATAAAAGGATTCAATCTTATATAGAGAATTATTATGAAATATCACTTTGATAATTTCATAAAGAAAATATCCTTTCATGGAAATTATCTTCTTAAAACATAGATTATATTCAAAATCTTTTTCTTAATAAAAACAACATTGAAAATATATAAAGTATCCATTGAAATCATTTAGAACATTTCATGAGAAAAATATATTTTCATTTTAAAAATGATATTTAAAACATAAATAATTTTGAAATAATGTTTCTTTTAAAATAGATATGAAAACTTATAATGTAATATTGAAAACATTTATAATCAAATTTATTTTAAAAAACTATGAAAAATTATAAATAAATAATGGAAACATTTTGAAAACCATTTTACATGAAAATATCACTGAAAACTAATAAAGGGATATTTAGAACATATAGATTTCATTTTAATGAAATAATACTTTGAAAAAATAGAAATAATGCCTGATAATAGTTTGAAAACATTTTCCCCAGAAATCATGGTTTTTAAATAACACAGATTTCTGACTGAAAAGGGAAAAAAACTCAAATTTTCATAAAAACACTTTATTAATTATCATAAGATCCCAATAGTTGGAAAATGGTTTTAATAAATGAAGTTATCAAGTATAATTATATGAAAATAAATCTCCGTATTTTTCTTGATATATGGATCACAATATTTAATCAATGGAAGCATAATCTTAAATAATCCTGACAAATGATGATATTGTAGTAATAAACTATTACCACTTGGTGACATTTACTCATAATATAAATGAGAGAATAAAATAAAATTAATATTAAAATATAATAAAATAATTAGATTGCTGATATAAAATTTGAATTTTAATTTTATATAGGTCATAGAAGAATTTAGTTGCATAACAATCCATGTGTCTCAAAGAAGGAAAATTGAGACATAATTAGTTTAATGATTTTGTATATTTGAAAAAATAATCCCCATGAAATAGATATCATAAAATGTACATGTAAATAATTATATAGTTAAGGATAATATTCATAAACTATATTTATGGATAGTATATACATTGCACAAAATAAATGAGTGGTGAATAAGGAATAAATCTCACAAGAAATAAATGTGAGATGATAAAACCCTTACTATAAGTCTTGAAATTATTCATACAATTTAAAAAAACTATACAATACATTTATGTTTATTATAAATATAAAATATATCCATATTACTATATATAATTCCATATATTATTCACTACTGTCATTATATTACTAATTCATTAATAATTCTACATCAATGTAATGTTTTAGGTAATAACATCTTTGTTTATCATACATGTTATGAATTTTTATTCTTTATACTCTTACATAGATAAGGGTTTAATTATTTATATAATGTAAAACACTATTTATATATCATATATATTCATTATATAAATATTTATAACAATCCATGAAATATTTGAATATGAAAGGGAATAAAACATTACTGGATACAGTAAACCATACAAAAGCATGAGTGTAGTCGAAATTTTCTTGTCATATTGATAGAAACAAATTAAGTTCAATATATTTATATATATAAGTTATAATTAATTTTTAATTAATATGTAATATATATCATGAATTGTTTCAGACCCATTTTTAATAAATTCCATGTAATGTGTGAACGAATCACATCGCTTTGAAGCGGCAGTAGTCTACAAAACAACAAACAAAGACATCGTATTTAAAAAAATGGATATAATTAAGGTATGTGTTACATAATAATAAAAAGGAATAAAGTAATAATAAATATCTTATATATCATATAATTTTTGCTAAAACCATCTTTAATTGCTTCTTGTAAAGTGTTAATGAATCACATTGCTTTGAGGAGGCGATAGTCATGATGTCCAAAAAAGTAGTTATAATATTTATAAAAATGAAAATAATAATTTTATTTGTTATATAATAATTAAATAAGTTAAAATACATAATAAATATCAGATATACAATATAAAAAATAATTTCTATCACAATTCACAACTATTAGTGGTTTTAAATGAAAAAAAATCAACATCGTTTAGTGAGGTGGAAGTTTGCCGCACACAAGAATGATAAGTTTGTTACCCATCAGATGGAAGTGTTTGTAAGTGTAGGTAGAACACTTAGAGTAAAAAAATCTCAAAATATTGATGACACTGATATTATTATATTTCAATTTAATAATCATAGTTTAAGGGGTGGATAATTAAAATAAAACAAATGAGGTTGAGGAAGTATGCTACATCTTCTTTGTGTAACTCCTATTGGTTTGAACAAAAGGGATTCTTCGGATGAATTTATGCACACAGATAAGATTATAGGTCTAAGGGGGGGTTTTGGAGGATATTTGGGATTTTTTGTCCCCTAAAATGTTTCTTGAGTATTTTCTTGACGTGATGGGGTGAGTTCCCTTTTATAGATGAGGATTTGTGAAATTCTTGTAAATATAAAATTTTAAAAACTATTGAGAGGTCTCCCATATATCATGAACCTCCAATAAATTTGAAATAATATAAATTAGTGTTATTTTAATATTGTTTTCTAGAAAATGGGTTTTATATGTTTCTAGATCATTTGTTCTCTTAATAATAATTTTTAACCATTATGTAATATTTTTTTACCATAATTGATGTAATTAATTTTACTTAATTTATCTAATATTATGGACACAAAATATTTTTAGTGTATTATAATTTAAAAATTATTATAAATCAAAACATGGATGTAACAGCCCGAGATTTTATAAAAAAATATAATCCTTTTAATTTCATTAATGTCTTGTGTTTTACGCTACACCAAAAGGGGCTTGCTCAACACACATCCTTGACTTTCCTTGCATGACACGCAATCGCGACCTTCCTCGATAGCGTGTGTAGTACGCAATACAGAGTTTCACTAAACAACGATATGCTATTAAAATATTATTAAAACTAGCCGTTATGAAAAGTAATAACCACCTTTTAAAATTTTAGAAATTTTATCTCTCAAAATGGACTTCATTTTTGTATTCTATGTATCGAATTTAGCCTAAGGTGAAATTTTGGTACTTTTCAGATAACTTTCATATTCTGATGAATAGTGAAAATTACTTAATTATAATTAAAAACAACTTTTTAATCGAAATAATTAATAGTGAGAAATTAATGAATTTGAGTGGTTTTAAAGTATATTTAGAAAATATTTTTACAATTTAATACAATGTTGGTCATTGGATGTAATTTCACATTTAAACCAGTTATAAACAAGTGTAGATATTTTGATAGTTATTGTCTCTTAAAAACATGCTATTTGTTTTGACGAAGGGAACTAATTTTTAAATTAATTAATGCAACTGATATGTTCTGAATTTGGTAAAATAGACATCATTTTTTAATTCTTAATATCAAATATAGCTTAGGCTTAATTTTTGGTATTTTTCTGGAAACTTTCATTTTTTGATGAATAGTGAAACCACTAAGTGGTAGTTAAAAAACTGAATTTTTCATAACACTTAATTTTACCGATTCTGTGAGTGGAATTTATAAAATCCGAGAGACACGGTTAATATCAAGGACTAAAATGTGGTTCAATGAGATGAAAATAATTTTTGGTGAATAGTAACTTTTTACTTTTTTTACCACGGTTCAAAGTAAATAGGGTAATTAAGGGTAAAAATGATATTATTATTACCCTAAAAAATGTCTTAATTCTATTGGACAAGTGAAATTCGACCGAAAACAACCTTAGGAATAAAATATGACCATTTAGGCCCACTTGTATTAGATTAGGACATTTATTATTAATTTATTTAAAGAAGGGTTAAAATAGTTAAAATCAAAGTATAATAAGTAAATCATTTTTAATATGGGGTTATACATAAGATAAATTCGACTATAAATATTAATTAGAAAGATAAAAATATTTCTTACATAATGGTATTTTATTTTTAATTTTTAGACATTAAATATTTTAATTTATTTATGACACAACGATGACGCAGTAATTATCTTATTAATGAAATATTGACATAATTAATGTTATAAATACCTAAATAAATCTAATTTGAGACTTTTTATGAACTAAACTAATTTTATAGGTTAATATGACATGTTAGTATTTCTTTAATTAACTTTGGTCGAAGTAATCATTATTTTATGAGTTATAAAAAAATCAACTATTGAATAGTGTCATAATTGACATAAAATAGTCTTTAAAACAAATATTATATTATTAATTGTTATATTATTTTTAAAAATCTATGGTTCGGTAAAATGACTTATATAAGGTTATATATATTAATAAAACACAACTTGGGGGTCTCTTGGATTATATGGTATGTTTATTAACTATATAATATAAAAATACAAAGTGACATGGTAAATGTCAATCTAATTAACTAGGAGTTAAAACGAAAAGATAAGGTTAATATAATGCCCTAAACTTGTCTAAATTATATTGGATGAGAGTATTTAGACTCCTACCCACCTTATCTTCGAAATAACTCAATTTGGAGCTATTTGAAACTGAACATGACTTTATAATAAAATAATATTTTTCGTTACTCCAAAGGTGCCCCTCTCCTCCCTTATAAAAGAACACCTCCTCCCCCTCTTCCTCACACCACTTTGAGCCTTCATGCTCGGCCAAACCCTACCAATGTCTTCTATCCACTTCTCTAAAAACATCCTAGAGGTTCTGGTATTCTTCAAAGACCTATTTTAGTGCCCTAAAAGGAGGTCTCAATGAAGTAGTTCAAAGAAGAGGTAATGTGTGTTATCAATTCTGTCATCTTTATTTCTTCTTCCACATCTTCTTCTTAGGTTGTTTAATTATGAAGTAAAAAAATCAGTATCACTTATATATTGATATGTTATTATAATTATGAAAAAACCTTATTTCACCATCTATCCATCCTACGGAAAAAAAAATCTACGCGCGTGCGTACGTACGGAATACCGTCTCCACGATGTGGTGTAATATTTTTTCCACCACCACCTTACTTGGATGGGTATAATGGTGTAAATAATAACTATATATGATTATTTTAATGTGATATTGATTCTGAAATAGTATACATACACTCCAATACAGTCCCATGATCATGAGAATGATATCATCGCTCGTGCGTACGTACGGACTACCGTCTCCACGACGCGATGAGATTCATTCTCCACTTTAACCATTCATGAATGATTATAAAGTATATATAATAAGTCATCATGAAATATATGACATAATAATGATACTGGATTTATGTCTATATATATGTATGTCATCTACTTAATTCCATTCAACTCAATAAGGAATCGAAAACAGCGTTTATGCGTACGTACGACCTACCGTCTCCATGAATGGTGTATTTATTTCTATTTACGGATTTATTATATATATGTATATTCTAAATATATATTATATATAAACCATGTTTTATATTCTGGAATTAATTAATCATGATCTAAGTAATCATATTAATAATTAGAAGTCAAAACACGGACAATAAATGAAACAATTTTACCCAAAACGCTCTTTAACATGGAATTTACAAAAGAACGGGTAATATAAAGTCATAAGTGAACCATATATGATATCATAACAATTAATATGATTCTTTAATAAGTCAATGACATTATTTAAATCATTTTACAGGAGGTTCGGACACTTGCGAAGCAAATCGGACCTAAGGTAAGGGAAAATATCACAATCTCATTTTTATCCGAGATTGTTTTTACTTTGAGATTTACTGGGGTGTATTTTATCATCCACATCCATGTTTCCACAATATGTAATATTTATATCCTTATAAAATAGTTTATATCCAATTTTACCATTCGGTGAGTTTTTAGTAAAAGATATGAAAGGAATCTTTTGTCGTTTTTTCGTACGAGGTACTTTTTGACTTTTCCGACAAAAGTACGAATAATGTTTTTTTAACTTATACGGAATAAATGGATTTTTAAAACATTATTTCCAAGAAGCTTCCTTTAGAAGTTTTCAAGTTTATTTTTAATCAACTTCTCTTAGTTTAGAATTGTATGACATGTTAATAAAGAAAAGTGTTTTTGAAGTAGAAAGGATATTTTCCTCAAGAATGGAGTTTCAAGTATTTTATCAAAATTATTTTCCATCTAATATAATAAAGGGTTCTGTTTTTATCCCTATTATTACATTGATTTGATTATGTTGTGATGGAATTATTTTTATGAATTCCTTTATCTTATATGAATTGTTTTTTTTTGATGTCATGATGTTTCATATTCCCATTTTTATTACATGGGTTATGCTATTCTGTATGGTTTATGATTTTGTGGAAAACATAAGAAAGGTATCATTATGAGATGGGTGGGACCTATATCTCCCTCCAATTCATTGGGTAAAGATTTTATATCTCATGAGATAGACATGGCTGGAATGGTAGGTTATAACGGTTCAGTGAAATAGGACTGAAACGAGGGTGACTCGGTTCAGAAATGGACTTTGCCCACTAAGATAGTCTTGGCAATGAGTCTTGACTAATAAGATATGATTCTCTATGATTATGTGTGTATGCCACAAAGTTTCATGTTTTAAGTTATGATTATTGGGATTTCATTTCACTACTATGATTTATCCCATGTTATGAAATTATGATCTCTTTTTCAGGTTAATATTTCCAAAAGATATGTTCTTATGAATATGACGTTATTGATATTTCTTTTGTTTACCCTTACTGAGCATTTGAGCTCACCCTTTTATGTTTTCTTTTCCCCAGGACATATAGGGTATTTAAGGGTAAAAATGATATTATTATTACCCAATCACATGTCCTAATTCTGTTGGACAAGTGTAATTCGACCGAAAACAACCTTAGTAATAAAATATGACCATTTAGGCCCACTTGGATTAGATTAGGACATTTATTATTAATTTATTTAAAAAAAGGTTAAAATAGTTAAAATCAAAGTTTAATAAGTAAATCATTTTTAATATGGGGTTATACATAAGATAAATTCGACTATAAATATTCATTAGAAATCTAAAAAGATTTCATACATAATGGTAGTATATTTTTAATTTTTATACATTAAATAATTTAATTTATTTATGACACAACGATGATGCTGTAATTATCTTATTAATGAAATATTGACATAGTTGATGTTATAAATACCGAAATAAATATGATTTGAGACTTTTTATTAACTAAACTAATTTTCTAGGTTAATATGACATGTTAAGATTGATTTAATTAACGTTGGTCGAAGTAATCATTCTGTTATGTGTATCAAAAAAATCAACGATTGAATAGTCTCAAAATTGACATAAAATAGTTTTTAAAACAAATATTATATTATTAATTGTTATATTATTCCTAAAAATATAAGGTTCGGAAAAATGACTTAGATAAGGTTATATATATTAATAAAACACAACTTTGGGGTCGCTTGTATGTATATGGTATGTCTATTAACTATATAATATAAAAATACAAAGTATCATGGTAAATGTCAATCTAATTAACTAAGAGTTAAAACGAAAAGATAAGGATAATATAATGACCTAACCTTGTCTAAATTCTATTGGATGAAAGGAATTCGACCCATCGCCACCTTATCTTAGAAATTACTCAATTTTGAGTTATTTAAAACCGAACATGACTTTATTATAAAATAATATTTTTTGTTATTCCAAAGGTGCCCCTCTCCTCCCTTATAAAAGGGCACCTCCTCCCCCTCTTCCTCACACCACATTGAGCCTTCAAGCTCGGCCAAACCCTGCCAATTTCTTCTATCCACTTCCCTAGAAACATCCTAGAGGTTCTGGTCTTCTTCAAAGAGCTATTTATTTCCCTAAAAGGAGGTCTCAAAGATGTACTTCAAAGAAGAGGTAATGTCCGTTACCAATTCTTTCATCTTTATTTCTTCTTCCACTTCTTCTTATTAGGTTGTTTCATTATGAAGTAATAACATCAGTATCAATTATATACTGATATGTTATTATAATTATGAAACGACCTTATTTCACCATCTATCCATCCTACGGAAAACAAAATCACCGCGCGTGCGTACGTATGGAATACCATCTCCACGCCGTGGGGTAATCTATTTTCCACCACCACCTTACTTGGATGGGTATAATGCTGTAAATAATAACTATATATGATTATTTTAAATCTATATTTATTCTGAAATAGTATACATACACTCCAATACCATCCCATGATCTTGAGAATGATATCATCGCTCGTGCGTACATACGGACTACCGTCTCCACGACGCGATGAGATTCATTCTCCACTTTAACCATTCATGAATGATTATAAAGTATATATAATAAGTAATCATGAAATACATGACATAATAATGATACTAGATTTATGTGTATATATATGTATGTCATCTACTTAATTCCATTCAACTCAATAAGGAAACGAAAATAGCGTTCATGCGTACGTACAGCCTACCGTCTCCATGAACGGTGTATTTATTTCCAATTACTGATTTATTATATATATGTATATTCTAAATATATATTATATATAAACCATGTTTTATATTCTGGAATTAAGTAATAATGATCTAAGTAATCATATTAATAATTACATGTCAAAACACGGATGATAAATGAAACAATTTTACCCAAAACGCTCTTTAACATGGAATTTACAAAAGAACGGGTAATATAAAGTCATAAGTGAACCATATATGATATCATAACAATTAATATGATTCTGTAATAAGTCAATGACATTATTTAAATCATTATACATGAGGTTAGGACACTTAAGAAGAAAATTGGACCTAAGGTAAGGGAAAATATCACAATCTCATTTTTATCCGAGATTGTTTATACTTTGAAATTTACTGGGGTGTATTTTATCATCCACATCCGTGTTTCCTCAATATGTAATATTTATATCCTTATACAATAGTTTATATCCAATTTTACCCTTCGGTGAGTTTATAGTAAAAGATATGAATGGAATCATTTGTCGTTTTTCGTACGAGGTACTTTTTGACTTTTCCGACAAAAGTACGAAGAATGTTTTTTTAAATTATACGGAATAAATGAATTTTTTAAACATTATTTCCAAGAAGCTTCCTTTAAAAGTTTCAAGTTTATTTTTAATCAACTTCTCTTAGTTTAGAATTGTATGACATGTTAAGAAAGGAGAAGTGTTTTTGAAGTAGAATGTATATTTTCCTCAAGAATGGAGTTTCAAGTATTTTATCAAAATTATTTTCCATCTAAGATAATAAAGGGTTATGTTTTTATCCCTATTATTACATTGATTTGATTATGTTGTGATGGAATTATTTTTATGAATTCGTTTATCTTATATGAATTGTTTTTTTGATGTCGTGATGTTTAAGATTCCCATTTTTATTACATGGGTTATGCTATGATGTATGGTTTATGATTTTGTGGCACACATAAGAATGGTATCATTATGAGATGGGTGGGACCTATATCTCCCTCCAATGCATTGTGTAAAGATTTTATATCTCATGAGATTGACATGGCTGGAATGGTAGGTTATTCGGGTTCAGTGAAACTGGACTGAAACGAGGGTGACTCAGTTCAGAAATGGACTTTGTCCACTAAGATAGTCTTAGCAATGAGTCTTGACTAATAAGATATGATTATCTATGATTATGTGTGTATGAAACAATGTTTCATGTTTTAGGTTATGATTATTGGGATTTCATTTCACTACTATGATTTATCCCATGTTATGAAATTATGATCTCTTTTGCAGGTTAATATTTCCAAAAGATATGTTCTTATGAATATGACGTGATTGATATTTCTTTTGTTTACCATTACTGAGCATTTGAGGTCACCCTTTTATGTTTTCTTTTCCCCAGGACATAATGAAAGGATTTAGGTTAAAAAAAAGATCTTTATGGGAGATGTTGAAGATCTTTCACCATGGTTAGAAGATTATATTCTGAGTTTCCAAAGACACTAAACTATTACGGTCCTTGTGTGTGTGTTTTTGATATGTACTATGTATTCCGCAAAACTAATGTAATGTCCATGTACATCAGGTTTTGGGTCTCTACAATGGAATCCTTTTTTATAAATTATAACCCCATAATTGAAATAAAATAATTTAAATTTAATTCTATAGTGGGGATGACATAGTGGATTTTTAAAGTAAAAATGTTCAAACATTTTATATGTCTTAATATCTAAATTTTAAGTGAAATTTCATACAATGACCATAATTAGTTTAAATGAAATAAAATTTATCTAATTATACTTAATAAAAAACTAAAAATATTATTTAACTATATAAATAAATTTGACGAAAATGCAATTTTGAACTAAAATTTAGTATTATTTAATATTCATTAAAATATGAAAGTTCGTAGAAAAATAAAAAAATTCAACCAAAGTAATTTTTTTGTTTCAATTTCATATATAATTTTTTTTTCAAATAAAAATAATATATTTTTCAAAAATTATATTTAAAATGGGTTCACCTATAAAAGGCGGTAAAACTACCTTTTCGAAAAATACCACTTTTTATTCATAAAGTAATATTTATTCTCATATTATACCTTTAAAATAAATTTGATGGGTATTGAAAATAATGAATTAATATATAATATATATTTTATAATGAATTAATTAATAGTATTTGTTTTTATTTATTGAGATAAAATTGTGTTATTACACAGAAAAATAGTTTTCGTAGAAAAAGAGCTTCATTACTTTAAAATAGTTCATATATTCACTTATAATAATTGATAAACAAAATGATTTATTATAAATGTGTAAATAATATTTTCAAAATTTATTTAATATTATTCTTAACATCAATTCCAATAATTAGGTGGTAGCTATAATAATATTTTAATAGTCATATAAAAATTATATTATAGTTATTTAATAACTCAGACATGTTTGAATACAAGGCCTGAAAGCCCATTTTTTTGGCCCAAATGACCCCTCGATGAATAATACTGCTACAGTATCGACACTACTATAGCTCCTACTATAGTACCACCGCTGCTACAGTATCTGCTACAGTCCCTCTGTCACTACAGTGTTGTCACTGCAAAAATAGTGTTTCGTGTACCAAATGATATTCTAAGTGGTGTCTTTTGTGCAATATCAACATGGTGTTCTGTACCATGACATACAAAAAAAATTATTTTTTATAAAAAAATTGTTTTAGTATTGTGGGAAATGAAAATGATTAAATTTATTAAAAAAAAATTTCATAAAATATTTGTGTTTTATGTTATAAACCCTTTAGAATTAAATTTTATATAGAAATTTTTCTAGGTTATTAATGGTTTACTACTTGAATGTTCTATTCATAGAAACCCACATTGTAGAAATGAATAATAAATATTTTTTTTAAAAAAGTGTGTTGGAAACATGAGGGTTACCCAATGTAAATCATAACTTTGTTTCTACATGGGAGAACATATATTGGAAGTGATGAAATGGACATGCAAGATAAATCTAACTATTAGGTTCTGAAGGAGATTGATATAGAACAGTTTTAAGATAATTTAATATTAGAAAATCCATTAACCAATTAGTCCTGAAAAAAGTCATTGATATCATCAAAATGATGATAATGGGAATTTTTTTATTTCAAGTCCCTTTTTGTAAAGTTTAATAATTTAATGAGAAGATACTCTTACATGATTTTAGCATAATATCACCCTTTTTAGGCATTTACCAATTTCCTCTACATATCTTATTCAATGAAATGAATGTTAATTTGTCATTCCAGAAGAATTAAGAGATAATGATATCGATAGATAAGTCACTCCATCTATCTTTTGTTGGAATCATAGAAAATTGGTTACGATAGGTTATCCAACATGCCTAAATACTCATATGGAGTGATAAAACCTTTATTTCACTAGCATAATCTGAATTTTAACTTAAACCATTCCATAAATTATTAACCTTATAACCCTTACGAAAGATGAAAATAAAAAACTTTAGAAAGATGGTCACTAAATTTATTAACATTAATACCCCATATATCATAATTTATCAATTATTTGTCACATTATAAACATGGGAATAACTTCATCACATTTTCTCACCAAACATAGTAATAACATAAATTACAAAAAATTAGTTTTGAAAAGATGAATTATTTTTTATTCAAAAGATTAAATGATATACTCCTTAAATAGAAGATGTTTAAAAATTCATTCATGATAAAATAAAATAATTTTTTTTCAAAAAACCATTCATGAGTTCTAATATCAGAAATACTATCCAATTTTCATTATCAATTTCATTATCTCATTATACAAATAAACTATCATTTTCTCATCCTCAGTAATATTTTATGGGTTACCATCCCTTAATGTAAACTTTACATTAAATCAAATTTATAGGTTATATGTATCAATTAACACATTCTTGAAAATAAACAAATAAAAACATCTACAAACAATTCTTATATACTTCATGATTCATAGAACATAATCCTTGAATTCCAAAACATAAACACTTCAGCCATACAAGTTTATTGTAAAATCATTACTCAGGATTCATCAAATTATTAATTAATACCTCTTTCTTATAATATAAAATATGAGTCATGTATTAAATTTCCTCAACCTCAATATAATCATTATTCTTACATTTAATGTAAATAATACTTGAAGAACATCTCATAATTTTAACATGTCATTTGGGGTCTCCTTTTGTTCATTACTATATCAAATACTCATACCACCCTCATGATTATCTTCATGATATTTCTATATAAGATATCAATTTTTATAATTCCCATACTTTACACATTTTAAACATTCAACATTAACCATGTTCCTTCAACATCCCTCTATCGAATAAGACAAAAAATCATCTTGTGAGAAACACTTATCCTAGAAGAAAACCATAATCACATGAAGTATTATTTAAAGGATTCCTAAATCATGAAGTATACATTTAAATCAATGACTACTAAGGATCATCCATAGAGACATCTCTTGTCATATCATTAAAAATATTCTTATTGATATCCCCAATGTTTTCTCATAATAATGTTAAAATGTTTAATAAATCATTCCTTTGATACCAATTATAGTGACCCCGACATCACATACATGGATATTACATCATTTAAGATGAATATTGAAAGCATTAAAAAATACACGTCTGAGGAAAATTATAGTTTGATGTATTTTGAAACATGGAAACATAATATTTTAACATGGTGAATGATCTTCAACATCTCCTTCAAATATATTCTCCATTACTACTCCTACTTAAATCAATTATTTCAAACATGGGGAAAGGAACTATAAGAAAGGGGTGAGATAAGATTCATATTAAAGGTAAACACAGGAAATTTGTATGCATAACACGAGAATAAGGGTATGAGAACATGATCATAAGATTATAGGATCATTCCCTAAATATAAAATATTATAATAATTAGCCATAGCATAAATACTAGTACTTGATAAGACATTAATCATATTGAAATTATGAGTGTAACCCCAGAGATCATAACATAAGAATAAGACATGTTATTGTGACAGAACAATAAATATATAAAATTATTTCTATAGTATTCAAGACCTAATTCCAAGACATCTTGGTGGAATGGGTTTACTCTTCACCCCCTATTAATAGTCAAGGTTCACTCCCAGGACCATTTTGGTAGAGAATATTATTTTCTTAATTGTTTTCACTCCCCAATGTATATCTATATTACTGAACTATGTTCACCTCCCATTCCATCCATGTATTAAGTAATCAAGATCACTTCATATTATAGACCTATATTACATAACCAAGTTCACTCCTCATTTGAGACATGTCATATTGAATTGAGTCCACTCCTCATTCTATCCCTCTAACACTAAACCAAGTTCACTCATCGTTACATACATTTAATATTGAAATGATTTCAATACACATTCAAGACATATCATACTCATTAGATATAAATATTTATCTAAGCTATTGGAGTGAGATATAGGTCTTATCAATCACATAATGAAGTGATACATGCATGTGCCACACAATAACAAAACATTCATCATATCCTGACCCATGAAATGAGAATGGTTTTAGAAAAATAAAATAATAACCCATGAAATAAAATCAGTATCAATATAATTAAATCATAACCTAGGAAAAATATATTGGTTTCCTGATAAATTAATTATTGAATAAGTTGTGAAAATAACCAGATTCCAAAATAATCTAACATATGGAATAGAAACGGGTTGTATAGACATCATTCCATCAAAACATAAAACATTCAAGAAACAATATGAATGGAATTATTGGATCATGTCCCCAATAAATATTGAACTATATCCGAGGATTCTGATTTAGATGGAGAAGGATTTGCAAAGATCATTAAGATCATTTCTTAAGGAAAATAACATTAATTTGAAATTTACCTTTTAAAACATAGAAAATATTTAGGATTAATTACTTAAAAATCTTTGAAATCAAATAAAGTAAGATTTAAAATAATTTAAAATATTTTTTTGATGAAAATACCTTTTCCACTTTGAAATAAACTCTTTAAGACATAAATAATTTTTAATAAATTTTTCTTTTATAATATCATTGAAAACATATCAAGGAATCTTGAAAACATTTATAAATCCTTTTAATTTGATAACACTTTGAAAACATTGTTGACACTCATCAATAAGAAAAAAATACTATGAATAAATTCTTGATATATTTTAATGTCTCACGATGAAGGAAATATACCTAAATGGAATAAATTGAAAAGGACCTTCCCAGAAGGCCTACGTGATAAAGAAACGTGATAGAGCTACACAACAACATGATTTCTATACATCTATGCAGAGGAGCTACACAGAAGGGATGTGTGTCCGACCTACACTGACAAATTTATTTTTGACTATCCCCCTTCCTTGCATTTAAATATGGCCCTTGGTATCTTTATTTGACAAATGAAAAAGTTGAAAAAAATATTGAAGATTCCATTGCGTATCTATTTCTCCATGATCCCTCAAATTGTCTTAGTTAGCTCTATAAAAACATGAAAGAGGAGTGAAATAGATGGTATATGCATATTTTGAAATCCTTTCATAGTTTTAAGCATTCTAATGCTTGGTTATCTTATTTTAATAATTTTATTAATTCATTACAAAGACCTACATGAAACACCAAAAAAACATACCTATGTGGTGTACATATGTAGTGTACCTACGCATCCAAGCTATGATGCATAGCTACGCACAGGGATTCCTCATCTCCATTTAAAACCTCTTCAAATCATCTCATGGAAGGGTCTCTCCATAGTTGGTTCCCTTATTTGAAAGGGACTATGTTAAAGCCTCCCCCAAAACCTCCTAACATATTAATCATTTTGGAAAGTCACATTAGTAAGTCTCTTATTTGGGTTTGTATATCCTTAGTTAAAGGTTCACCACACCTATTTTATAATGGGGTAAGGATTCATGGAGTTTTTTTGGGTTTTTATATCTACAGTCACATGGACCTTTCTCCTAGAAATAGTGTTGGGGAGTTCCTGGTTTAGATAATTTAGGTTTGGGTCATGACCACCCCTTTGGATATCTAAAACTCCGAGCCTCTAGTTCCTAATAGGTAGAGTGGGGGTCAGACATGATTTTACATTTAAACAAAGGAAAAGTATCCCTCTACTCCTAGGAAGAAAAAGGGAACTCTAACTATGGTAGGTCCCTAATATTCTAAGAGTAGGGCCACATGAACTCCAATGTCCTCCCACATTGAATGGTTCATATCTCTGCACCCTCTTACATGGCCTCCTCAGCCTCGTCCACACTTGTCGTCATAGTCCCATCCTCTTATACTTGGGTAGGATGAGAATTGTGCAAGTAACTTTGATGAATATTTTACATTCTCTTGTTTATTACACCAAGCATGACTCACATGAGCCTGGAGATTTTTCATGATAACAACATTTTCACAAAAACACCTCATACTCTTGAACTACGAGGGCGCTAATTCCCACCATTACTTGGATACTTAGGAATCATTCATTAGGGCATGAGATAATTGGATATCCTCTTTAGGAATCAAACCCAAATTCTCTAAATCAGGGCATCCCCCATAGGAGTAAGACCAACCCATTTCTCTCAAAGGACTACACTATCCTATTAGAGTCATCGATCTATGTGGGATTTGATTACCATACAAATGGGATACATAAGAAGCCTCTATTAGGTTCAAACCCAACACATAAAATCAACCCTATTATTCGTGGGCCATATTCAAAATAGGGTTTAATCCAAATTGGAAACCCATATTCTTTTCATGATTCTTGGCCTGCTTAGGCATAATTCCCACACCAAACATTGACTAAGAACCCTTCACTTAGATGTCTTTACCACATGAAATTAAAGTATACATCTTTGTCCTTATCACATGAACATAAATGGTATGATATGTCCCATTATGTGGGACCTAAAGAAAAGGGTTATAATTTCTTTCATAAGGGTACGTAGGTGGTACAATTTATGGGCATGATCCTGAAATCAAAACAAAACTTTGTCTCCCTAGATGACAATAAATTCTAAAGTGCCCCACAATGTTTCTTAAAAACCAGTATTATCATAATGATGGTTAAAAAAATCTATAAATAGTATATTAGAGGTTACCACTAATGGATAACCTCTAATACATATAGATTTATCAATTAATTAGGAACCTCAAATACATACAAATGATTCTAAATTTCAATCTTGAAAAAAATTGATTGTAAATTCTAATGGAAACCTACATTATACTTGGTAAATTAATAATGATTCATGAAAGTATTTAACATCTATAAGAGAGTCCTTAAGTAGGATATAATTCCCACCAAAAGGTTGTGTTGAGTCCGACCTCCCATCCTCTCGACGAATGCACATTCTTAAGTATTGTAAGATTAAAATTAGCAAACACATGCATTTGAAAAAAAAAGTCCATTTGGATAAAGAAACATTTGATGTTTCCAGTTCCATAAATAAATCCACTGGAAACTACCCAAAATTAGTGATTCATAACCAGAACACACATTTTGAAGGATGTGAAACAAATTTATAAATAAATCATGAAAAACATTTTAAAAACGGTTTCCTTGAAAATAGATTTGAAAAATTATAATTGAGTATTGAAAATATTTAGTATTCCTTTAACTTTTAAAATAACTTGAGAACATATAATGAATGTTTGAAAAAAAAATTAAAACCATTTTCCTTGAAATTAGGGTTTTGATAGAACACATATTAATGACCTGAAGGAGAAATAAATTCGAATTTTTAGAATATTTTTTTTGTAATTTTCCGAAGAACCAAATAGTGGAAAAATAGTTTTTTTAAAAGAGAGATAATATTAATGATGAAGATCAGCAGTCGTACATAAGCAGAGCCATGAAGGGAAATTATCAAGCCATAGCTGGTTGACATCAAATGGGCCTGAGGCCGCTAGCTAATAGGCTTCATTCTTTCATTCCCTTTTGGTAAAGGAGAAGGTGCAACAAGTGAAGCCTTGGAAAAGTGAGGGGATTATCCTGACGATGAGGCTAAAAGTCTAGTGGAAAATGGTAATATTACATTAATATATCATGGATAATCCTAGAAAAATAAAATTAATGAATTTTATTAATATACAGATGATAATGATTCATCAATTAAATTATAATAACAAATTATCATGATAAATGATGAGATTGTAGCAATAAACTATTACAAATTTAGTAACATTGACTCATAAAAAAATGAAATAATAAAATTACATGAAGTTTAAAATATCATTTGATAAGGATATTCATGATATAACATGTCAAAGGGAAGTTTATACACCTCATATAAAAATATAGTTTCATAACATGGATTTGTTCTAAAAGAAGGAAAATTGAGACAAAATTTGTTTACTGATTTAGTATCTTTTGAAACATAAACTCCATAAAAGAGAGATCATAAAATGGATATGTGAATACCCATAAAATATAAGGATAATTGTAATATAATATATTAATTGGAATTATATACATCCCACAAAATTAATTTTTGGGGAATAAGGCATAAATCTCACAAAAATAAAAGTCAGACAAGAAAACCCTTACCTTAAGTCTTGAATTTAATTGTACACATTAAAACTAAATTATAATAAATATAATATAATTATAAATCATAAAAACATAATTATTACTATATATAATTATTTATTTTATTCACTTATGACTTTATATTAACCGTTTATCAACAATTCTAGGTTAATGTAACATTTCAGGTAATAACTTCTTTGTTTATCATACATGTTTTGACTTGTTATTATTGATACTATTACTTAGATCATGATTTAAATATTTCAATAATTTAAGATTTATTTATATATAATATATATTAAGTATATAAATATATATAATAGTCCATAAATGATAGAAATATGAAATAGAATACACTGTTCATGGAGACGATATGCCCTACGTATGCATGAACGTTGTTTCGGTTTTCTTGTCGTATTGAAAGAATCAAAGTAAATGAAATATAAGTATATATATGTTATAACTAATATATAATAAGTATTTATTTTTTATATTATATGTTTTCTAAACCCATCCATAATATATTCCTTGGAAAATGTGAATGAATCACATCACTTTGGGGAGGCGGTAGTCCACACTTCCAGAAATGAAGTTATCATACTTAAAAAATGGATATAATGAAGGTATGTGTTATATAAAAATTAAAAAATATTAATGTAACAATAAATATCATAAATTTTATATAATTCTACAAAAACTATCATTAATACCTTCTATTTAATGTGTGAATGTATCACATCTCTTTGAGGAGGCAGTAATCCACACGTCAATATATGAAGTAATCGTATTTACAAAAATTGAAATCATAAAGGTATGAGTTATATAATAATTATAAAAACATAAATTATTCATAAAAATAATATATATTATATTAAAATAGAGTTTAATTCATAATTATTAACCATAATAGGTGGTAAAGAAAAAACTAACAATGTAATTTCATGAAGTTATAGTTAATTATACACATGAATGGAATGATATTTAACCATTAGAGGTATGAGTGTGTAAGTGTAGGTAAAATAAATATAATAAAAACATATTTGTATATTGAGGATAATTATGTTATTATATAATCATGTAATAAAAATAGTTCGATATGTGGGGAATGAAAATAAGGCAAAAGAGTTTGAGGATGTATGTTACCTCTTCTTTGGGTAAGACCTCTTGGTCTTCAAAAAATGGATTTTGTGGTTTGATTTATGACCAAAGGGGGATTATATATTGAATGGAATGATTTTTGGAGGATATCTTGGTACGTTTTGGCTATGGAAAAGTGGGATGATAGGTGTAAGGAAGTGAGGTTGGTGAGTTCCCTTTTGCAGTGGAGGATGAGTGGCATTCTTTTAAATATAAAAATTTAAACACTATTGAGAGTCTCCATTTCATAATATACCTCCAGTAATTTTTCAAATTATATCAAAGAGTTTAATCGGACTCAATATGTCCATAAAATTTATTTTCAACATGTTTCTAGGTCGTTGGACCACTTAAAAATAATGTTTAACCATTAAGAAATATTGTTTTTACCTTAATCTCTATAATTATTTTAAATTAATTTCACTAAAATTCTTCTTAAAAAAAACTAGGTTTACCATAATATAAATTATAAATTATTCGAACAAAAAATATGGAATCCATTTTTCCAATTTTTAATCACATAATTTTTATAAATTAATTTAATATTATTCTCGTAGACGGGACAACAAAGAGAGGTTTTAATGTAAACATGTAGGAAAGTTTTCTATGTTTTTATATCAAAATTTAATGTGAAAATACTTCAGATGAATTTATTTTTTTAATTTATATATATTTTATATATTTATAATTAAAAAAAATTATTAACTATGTAGTTAAATTTGATGAAAATGTTGTTTTGAACCTAAATTTTTTTTCATTCACTATTTATCCCAACATACATATTCTGAGAAAAATACAAAAAAGCCCCGAAGTAAAATTTGATAATTTGATTTCAGAAATTAACATTTTTTTTAATATAAAAATTATAAATTTTTTATAAATTATATTTAAAATGAGTTCTCTATTAAAAGGTGGTAAAATTATTTTTTAGAAAAATACATATTTTTATTCACAGAATCCAATTTATTCTCATATTATACCTATAAAATAAGTTTGACGGGTATCAGAAGTATTGACTGAATATATAATATATTAATTTTATTGGAAACATTAATAATTTTTTTTCTAATTTTTTGAGATAAAATTGCGTTTGTACATTGAAAAAAGGTTTCTTATAAAAGTAACTTATTTAGTTTATAATAATTTATACACTTACATATACTAATTAATAACGATAGGATATATTAAAAATTTATAAATAATATTTTCATAACTTAGTTAATATTATTTCTACATTACATTTCAATTGAATAGTGGTAGCTATAATAATATTTTAATAATAATATTGTTAGTGTATTATTTCTCAGTTAAAAAGTGACCTTTCATATAACAAAAACATATTAAGGGACTCAGTATTGTGTGTAATATAATCCCAATATAGTGTTATGTGTTCTGAAAGATAATATAATTATCATTTTTAGTGATAGATTAACTTTTAGCTGTGTATAATGCAAGCAAAACATATTGATTTTATATAAAAAACTATATTTAAGTGTTGTGTGGCACTTGAGCCTCAGCCCAGTTTGTGAGGAATCTTTATGTGCATCCAAGAGACCTAGGATCAAATCTAGGTGGGGGTTAATTTATGGGTTACTATAGCAGTACTTTAGTAGGAACTATCATAGTACTATAGCGGGAACTGTAGCAGGCACTGGGTGGAACTTTCGAAGTCGGAAATATGCCCCTATTTGGGCCTTTAGGCCACCGATTTGTCCCCGAGTAATTTAAAGCCTTCGAGCCACCCAGGCCTTCAGGTCAGTAAGGCGTTCGGGCCACCTCAAGGCCTTTGGGCCACCTTAAGTGCAGATGCAAACCAGAAAACCTATAAAGAACATGCTCCAGAAGGAGGAGGAGCAAGGAGCGTTCACTATAGCAGAAGCTAAACGGATTGCAAGAATGAGAGGGTATGGCACCTGCCATCAGTACAAGCCTATACATGTATGGGAAATCCTAGCTGAACAACCATGTGGTGGTGGAGAGCTGATTTCACAATAAAGATTCTGGGGAGGAGTATTTCCAAGTAGTTAGTCCGGGATATATGTAATGATTGAATCCTATAGGTAATGAATTCCTCTAAGGCCTATGGTCCATGTAATACTTATACCTACGGGCCATGTAAGGGATCCACCTCACCCCTTGAAAGGTGGTTTATCAAAAAATCAATAAAAAATGAAGTCCCTATGGCCATTGGAGTATATTTATGTATTGCGTGAAATGTAAAAGAATAAATTTATTTGATAAAAATATTTCACAAAATCCCAGGGTTTTACAAAAGATCCCCTTAGTCAGAACAAAAATTGACTCATGGGGGTTTGAGTCAATGATAAGGGACTCAAGGTATTCCACCAATCCTTACTCAGAAAGTCTTATAATTGAGTTTCTAGGTCCAATAACCAATCCTAAAAAGATAAAACCTATATAATGGAGGTAGAGACAACAAGACCTTTGAGGGTAAAAACCTGTCCACTTAGTCTACCAATCCCTAATCCTCTATAAGAATACTCATATAATAATTCTCCTTCTAGGGATATAATATAAACAACAAGGTTGATACTAATTTAATCCTCACAAAGAATCCATACACAATAATACCCCTTGATGTTCCATTTAGTGTAAACAATTTAATACTTATTGGTATCACACTTAATGACTAGAATTGATAATCATAATTGATGATTGATTAAGTAAATATTTAAGTAATATATATGGAAAAACTACATGTAGGTGGTTGTTAATTTTTATTTAACGAAAAATGAAAAATAAAACCCCACAAAGGGTCTACTGGGAAATCATTAGCCATCGATGTTTACCTAGAAGGGTAAAAAATATATATATTTCCTCATATTAAGGATCCATGCCATGAAAAACAATTACGATTCAGATAAGTATAATATCATTCCAATCTATTAAGGAAAACACTAGATATTTTGTTACTGGAACATTAAATTACAGAACATAAGTAAATAAAATTCCATAAGGGGTCAAACAAATGGGCACTATGTGCTCAATCGACCTACTAGGTTCATTGCACCTCATGTGCATCAAGACTAATTAAACATCTCCCTTTTTGAATAACTCATTGTAAATTTACATAGTCTACCATTAGAAGGAAATATATGTAAACATATTGTTAAAATTGAGTATAATGTCACCAAAAAATTATATCAGAAAACACTATTCATGTTATTTTTAAAACATTAAATAGTTTACCTCATTTACTTGTAATAAGTCACACACTAGTAGAATGATAATATATATACCCTATATACTGAATACAATTCATGAAATAGAACTTGTTTTTCCATATATGATTCAAAATTTGACACTTTCCCCTTTTCAACATGAAAAGATCCCTAAACCCACAACAAATCACAAAATACACAAAAAATGTGCATTAATAAAAGTGAAAATAATATAAAATTGTATCATAACAACCAGGAACTATAATCTCATATCCCTAGTAAATGATAATTCTTATTAGAGTAGCTGGTATCAACACACCGGTCTGATATCCATCATAGTATCTGAAAGCTTCTTAATACTCATATCTTCTATATCTAAAATCGTAAAACAATATGAACAAAAGACCTCTGATGCCCATTTTTCATGTCCCTACCCAACTCACTCTCTAAAGAGTAACTAGACTGATTAGAGAAAAGGCCTGATGATCATATCCCCATACAGTAGAAGCTTAAGACTAGAAGCAAGGTCATATGGTGTGTTAGTGGTGGTGAATACACCCTTATATAATTTTAATCATCAATGGAAATGACTAAAAATCATCCATAGTAGTAAATAATCATAAGGAAGATGCATTAATGATAAATAGGGATGTAATAAATTGGAAGGATGTAAAGGCCAGGATGGACTTATCCTTAATACAAAAAAATGGATCTCAATGTTTCAACGACGTATGTAATAGTGAATAAAAGAAAAAAATTGGACATGGCTCTACAACCTGCACTGAGATATCGACATACCAGGTCTCCACAAACATATATGAGCTATCCTTCTCGGTTAGACCTCGACCACAACATAACCTATGCCTATAACCAAGTGAATGTATACTTAGGTAACCTCATACAGTCGAGGCTTGAGTAGGTTGTGAGTATTAAAATCAGTAGTATACCTCCAACATGGTCCTATTGATAGCCAAAAATTATAGTTTATTTATTTGTGACCTCGTTATCAGGATGATAGTAATAAGAAATAACTAACTGTTGAAAATAAAATCAACTCAAAAATCACACTAAGGCATTCTATCATAAGTATATAGTCATGCAATTTTTTCACCCGGGATGGGACACAACTCATATAATAAAAAAAGACAAATAAAAAACCAATGCTAGGTTGAGTGATCTCAACCGATAATACATTGTTTTTTCATCCCAGAAAATGTCCTTGAGCAAGCTACGTCGCTCTAGGGGGGTACATGTCCTAGACCTGAGATCACTTGAACTGATCTCCAATCTCTACAATAAAGGATTCAAAGTAATAGATAGAAATATTATAAATATGGTATGGATCACGATGTCATACAGTTCATTCCTTGTAAATAAATTATTATTTTTAGTCATAGATCCTTGACTAAAGGTTTTTGATAAAAGGTAAATTAGATGAACCATAAGGGGAATAACCCTTAGGTGATCTATAAGGAATTATTTCCTGATCCGAGGAAGTAACTTATGATCAATTCAATAAACGTATCAATATACAACTCCCAAAAAATACCAAAGAGTATAAAAATGTTGTATCCACCTGATCCTAGGAAGATTCATAGGCATAGATTAAGGAGAATATCCTCAATCCTCAAGAATATATCAAATCCACATCTTGGGGGAAATGCACCCCCCCAATAACATATTATGTTTACAAATTATAGGGAAGGATCCACGTTACACCAGGAATCAAGATAAAGTAAAATTCATTTAGTAAGGCTAAAAATAAGGATTATAAGAAGAATATATTAGCATACTGATAAGGAAAAAATAAATCAAGTATGATTATAAGAAAAATACCATGTAGTAACTCTAGTAATCCCCATCATAACATCATATTCTATCAGGTCCCATTGAACATGTTCTATGTAGAATTTTGGGAATCCTAGTTTCATCACCATTAACCTCGTGAATGTATAAATAAAAGTGTTGGGGTGGTCGAATGCCTAAACCCAATAGTACTACCATAACCTCATATGATTACATATTCGATGAGGGATCTAGGTGAAAACTACTACCATCTATTCTAAAATAACAAAAAAGTAGTTTTGGGATGTTCAACCATTGTGGCATGACACACTGAAATTTCATGCACATTTATTAAACATATTCTATGGATTTTCTAGGGTTTTTAATGAAAATTCCCCTATAATTCAATTTTTATTTAAAAGGGGATATTTAATAATATGTAATTGAAATAGTTTTAATTAATTAAGAATATTTCTATTTTGGGATTTTGATAATATTTTATTAATGGTGGATTAGTATTTTCAGATGTGGATTCGAATTTCATATTATCTATTTATTTTTTTAAGAGTTTACCAAAAAAATATGTGTGAAGCCTAGTAGGTCCCCAACCGTTGACCCACAACCAGATATCCCATCATATGAATCAGATGGTTTTCCATGTAGGCTATAGGGAGAGGCCACATGGGATAGCAGGGTTTGAGTCCACATGGGGGAATTAGGCCTATGTGGTGAATAGATGGGTAAATTCCCAAGGGAGCACAGATGCACATGGTGGATACGACCACACTGATGTTGGAGGAGAGCATCATTGACATGGGGGGGTTGAGTCATTAAGAGACCTTTAGTTCTAGTATAACATGGATAACTATTTTGAGAAGTAGATTCACTTATAATTAATCGATATCCACTCCTATATTTATATGTGGGGAAAAGAATCCTTATTTCTGTTCACATATTTAATGGGATGATGTCATTCCTTTCCCTCTCATTCATGTCTCACCCCAGATAAAATCCTCTGCATGGATACACTATTGTCCCCTATCAATGCCACATTCAACCACTAAATATCATAAGAACTACCATAACTAATGATGGAGGAGGTCAAGCTTTATGACTTTTAATATAACCAAAGCACCTCGATACAATTGATCATATCTAGTACATCACACAACTACCATTGAATATTCATCCGACCACTTATAAGGCCAGATGATGTGGATGGGTTTTCCCTCACTGCATCCGCATATCTTTTCCACTACCCATAACTAACAAAATCCTCATACATCACATCCCATGTATGGAATAATCCATACATTCCATTCATTGTTGGTTCCACACCAACTGGAATTCCAAGCCACTAAAGACATCCCAGGATTTGTGGGTGGATTTTTGAAATGTTTAAATTTAATAGTCTTAAAAGAAGATGAAGTCTCGATATTGAAGGGAGATTTTGGGACATTCAACATAAAGTCAAGGGTATTATTCATTCCCTATAAAAAATTATTTGTACAATTTACAAGATAATTCACCCTCACCTGGAGGAGAGGCTGAATATTGGCCTGTTGTGGTTAAAGTTTTCATCTACTTTTTTTATTTTTTTATTTTTTTATTTTTCTCGATTACCTATCTATGTAGTTATTTTAGTAATAATCCATGAATGTTTCTTTTTATTCAATGTGTGTTCTGTCCATCTCCATATTGCATCTATTTATTTCTTCTTTTATTATTCGTTTTCTTCTAAATTTATTCAATTTTTTGGTTTTCATAATTTCCTTATTCTATTTTTATTTTATTTTATATATTATTCTTTTATTTGAGTTTTATATTTTTTTCTCTATGTATCTCTTATTTTTTTTATTTTTTCTTCTATTTTATTCTTTATTATCCACCTCTATTTTCATTTTCTTCTTATATTTTTATTTTTCTTATTTTATTGTGTATGCTTTCTTATTAATCTCTAAGAACTTTTCTTTTTTATTTTATTTATTTCTTCTTCTATTATTTCAATCCATTATGACCTCTTACCCTAATAATGAGGGGCTGACATGAGGTTTGTCCTGGGGGAGGTAAGTGGTGTTTCCATTCATTTTACAAGTCAGTTTGTTTATTATATTATGTGTGTGGTGATAAAGAGTTAATTGCATGAGTGTAGAAATTTCCTACTATGACACTAAAATAAAAAAACATTTCTATTATTTGTTTAAATATTTCCCTCCATTACACATAAAAATATCCTTATACAATGAAGATTAGTTTTTTAGTCGATCAAATGACACACAATGAAGTTCGGTTTGGGAAGGTGACACACTATAGATTGAGGTGTTCCATCAACCCAAATTATTGGAGGAGGAGGAATTTATATATATATATGAATTCAATATTTTCATACCACTAAATAAAATAATAGAAATTTATGCATGATATCATAAAATTAAATTATCAAACATAATTTAAACACTAAAAAGAGAATGATAGAACCCATAAACCCAACCATAAAGGAGAACTTCCTTACTTTTCTAACATTATTATGTTGTGGAATGTTACATTATGTTTGATCATTTCATCTATCTTCTAAAATTACAATTCTATTATAGAATACATAAAAACAACCAAAAATAATAATTTTAGGTGAATTATATTATGTAGGAAAATGATATTTAAGATCAACAAGTGATATGACCTTGGACACCTCTGTGGTACACTAGGAAAAATAATTTTATTTTTTATATGCCCTTTGATAGGTGTGCATTCAAAACTGAATCCATTTCCCTAGATTTAAACTGTATTTTATTTGGATTTACTATTTTTACACATTATATAGATTCTATTCATTTCAAAATTTTAAAAAAACCATAAATTTTTTTCTTTTACAGGATGTATCAAAATATACCGTATCCTTATGCGTGGAACAATTACTCACTAGTTCAAGAAAAATAATTATACAATAATGAAGATAACCTCCAAAAAAGGGATGATTTTACTATGATAATGGTCATTCAAGATCAAAGATGCATATATAAAGGAATCTCACGTCAATATTTGATGGGAATGTTCGACGAAATCTTAAAAGACTTTCACAAATTTGTATTAAAGAAGGATGTTACACTAGTATTTCTTTATTTTTTTGAGGACATCCAAGAATTAGTGTCCTTGATTGAGGAGTATCCACAACTTAACCATATGAAGGGACATATCTAAGATGAAAATGATTATCTAGTGTGGATCCATGATGAGTAATGACTACCTACTAAGTTACATGTGGGAGGTCAATAAGATATGGATGAATTATCGGATGAGTATGAGTTAGAACATGTTCCACTTGGTCCATAAAAATTATAAGAGCCCAAAATATTTCATATTTTTATATCCATGGTGGAATAAACCATCAAAGGTGTGGATTAAACCACCAAAGGGGTGGAATACACCACCAATGTGGTAATATTTGAATAAAAATAGAGGAAACTGACTACCTATATCCACTTTCCACTAGCCCAAACCTAGAGCAACTCACCATAGATGAAGAGACAGAAATTGAAAAACCAACGGAATTGATCTTATCTCAAAATCAATTTTATATTATTTTATTCAATATAAATTTTATATTAATCCTTAATATATTGAATTTTAATATTTGAGAAATATTTTCATTTTGCTGGAGGAAGATGAATAAACTGGACATTCACCCAATAAAAACACATAGAGATCCCTGGTTTTCTTGAAAATGAAATTGAGGAAGTCCATGAGGGAGTAAAGGTAACCAATTTGGTTGAAATCAAGATATAGTATATTCAAATTTAATGGGAAAAATCTCAATTTTTTTATTTAAAATATATTTTTATTTTATAAAATATTCATTCTTAAATTCTCTTTGATCATGTAGCCCATGTTTACCCAATACTGGTAAACGAGTAGGTTGTACAAGTAGAAACCAAGGAAAAGGATGATTCATACTTAATCCTTCCTCTATCGTGAAATCTATATGTAATTGTAAAGGTGTAAGATTTGGTATTATCAATTCATAGATTATTCTTCACAAAAAAAGAAGATGTTGATGCTAGGAAAATCCATTTATTATGGTTTAAATCCAAGCATAGCCACTAACCAAAAAATTATTGATAAATGTTGGTACTATTCATTGGAGGTAGTTAAAATTCAGAGTCCACATGGGGGATCCTACGAAGACTTATCCCTTTACATTCTTTCTAGTAATATAGATCTTCAATTTCTATCTACGTGTTAGTTTAGAATAATCCCCACTCCCTCTTATATATTTGACCTAAAACGAAATGATCATTTTTCATAATTGAGTAATTTAATTTTATATGTTCATGATATTAGATAGAAGTTAGAAATAGTCTAGGAGGAAGTATTAATAAGAATCATAGAACATATAGTTTAATATTTCATTCTTTCCATTGAAACACCAAACATTTTTTTTCTAACAACGTGTTTTGATCATTAAAATAGAAAATGCAGGTCCATGTTGGGATTTTTTTTCATTACTTGACTTATCTAGAAGACATGATTTTCATAGAAATTCTATGATTCCATGTTTTAGATTAAAATTCATTTTATATTGAATGAGTGAATTGATTAATTGGATGATTAAGGAGTATCAATGTTATTGAACCTATGTCTCATGATATGAGGAAGACAATTGATTCTTGTAAATGAAATTTACCTACACATTTTTCCATCATTGAATTTATAAAATTCAGGTGAATTTTTTTTATATAATTAATTATTAATTAAGGGATTTTATAATGTTATATTTACCACTCTTAATATAATTTCTAGATGAAATACTTTCTATTCAATCTTGAGTATATGTATTGAGTGATTTTGGGACATTTCACCTGCTAGAACATGCATTTGAATTATCAAATCTATAACTATGAAAAACTATACTTAAAATGACTTAGTAACCTCTTGGAAATACTTTATATTTGAGACCACATTTACAGCAATCCTTATTTTTCCCATAGAAACAATGAATGACCTTGTTAGTTATGATCCACATTTCAATACATTTTTATCCATTCCTACCCTCATGCTAGTATATTCGTGACATTTTAATGAATAATTGTGGGGGTGTGGGAGTCATGGTGGAAGTAATGAGTTACATTTTATGAAATAATTATGGGGGTGATACATATGGGGATTGAGAATTTTTTTATTCGTTATAATCATTATTTTTTTCCCGTCTCTAAAAAGGAAAATGAAAGAAATAACAAAAAAAATAAAAATAATGGGTTTTGATATAGAATAAAAAAACCACCATCATTGGACCAATGATTTGTATCATATATTGTTCGGTGGTGGATTTGATATTTATTTTAATCATAACTTTCAGAAAAGAAAAAAAATAAAATCATAGTGAAAAAAAGTGTATAATTTAGAGAAAAACTCAAGTGGTTTCAAAAATCATTAATTACGATTTCATATTATCATGACCATACTTTGATTTTGGAGAAAGTTGATGTTCATATAATTTTAATGGGAAAATTCCATTACACTTTTACTTTTAATATCATGTAGTGCAGTTGAGGAAGAAACCTCTTCTTTTATCCTTAATTTTAAACATCAATTCTTATCGACCATAAGCCCCAATGTCTTGTGAAACATAATTGAAAATACCATAGGATCTTGTGTGAAATATGTTTTTAAAAAGTGGAGAAAGTAGTTTTATTACAAGATCATGGATAAAGAGTATTTATATATAATATGAGAATAACTATACTTGAACTAATATCATGAGTGATTGGTGGAAATATTCAAAAGTGAGTTAGATCATGATTTGTAATGTTTATTAATTATTAACTAAGTATATTGAAAGGATAATTGGATATTTACCATAATTTTGAAATGGAAAAATGTAAAATGATTGAATTTTTTTCTTTAAAAATTAAGTAATTGAATTGATATTTAATATATAATTTTGAAATTTCGAATTAATATTGATAATAATTTAATTTAATTGTTTTTGAATTGAAATATTTTAATCAATGGTGGCTATGAATTTCAATGTTCATATTTAAATATTTGTGGAATATAATGGTTTAAGTGTTGGGGTATTTGACACACTCATATTTCATAATCATTTTTTAGTCATCTTCAAAGGAGTTTTAGTTTTTTTCAATTATAGTTACCATATAATTAAATATTTTATTCAAAAGCTAGCATCAAAAAATGTGAAAATAAATTGTTTTAAAGGGGTTAATATTTTTTGAGTTTTGGGATCTAGAAAATATATTTGGAATTTTGGATTAGTATTTACAGAATTATATTTGAATTTAATAGTATAGTTTTGTGTTTTTAGGGGGTTAACCAAAAAAATATGGGCCAAGACTACCCGGACCACAACCATTAACCCACAACACGTTTTCCCACCCCATGAAGGGGAAGGATTGTCATGCAGGATATAGGTAGAGCCCACATGGGCTAGCAGGGTGTGAGGACACAAGGTGAAATTAGGCCTTTGTGGTAAATAGTTGGGCCGAGGACTGAGAGAGTGCTCTTGTTCATGGTGGTGAAGCCCATGTGGCTGTGGGAGGATAGAATCTATAGAATGAGGTGGTTCATGGAACTATTTGGAGTCCTCTAGATGTAGTCCATCTTTACTAGCTGTTAGGATATTATTATTCACATATATAGTCACTCTCTATGCTCCTCCATTTCAATGTGTAAAAAGACATATGATTACTGTTCACTTCTTTAATGGGACAACTCCATTACGATCCTGTTCCCATGCACCACGCCCCCAATAAAATCCTCTACTTCCCTCCATTTCTGTCTCTACTAAATTTTGTACACTACCATAACTCCACCCAAGAACTACTATAACTGATTGTGGAGGATCTCATGTTCGATCCCTTTCACCATTATTGAATCCCCCAAATTCCATGTATAATATACAATGGCTTGTATAACCATCACTGGTGAATCATATGACTATTTCAAGGGCCATATGAATAGAAGGGGGTTTCCCTCACAACTTCCTCACTTATTTTCTACTTCTCATCACTAGTGTTGTCCCCATTCCCCAAATTCTACTCATTGAATGAGCCATGAATTCTATACATTCTTTGGTCCACACCAAATTGATGTCCACACCACTAAAGATATTCTCCATGGAAGGTTTTTTAAAATTTTCAAATATAAAATTTTGGAAATAATATGATGACATGATTTCAAAGGGATATTTGGGGAGATCCAATACGAGGTTGAGGCTATTATTCGTTTCTTATAAAAAGAAGGATTTTATACTTCCCAAGACACTTTCCACCATTGGGAGGAGAGGTCGCATGTTTGTCCGTGATTCTCAAAAGTTTCTTCTCAATATGCAATTTATTTTTTATTTTAGTTTTAATTTTAATTTAGTTATTTTAATAAAAATCCATAATTTTTTTAATAAATGTGTGTTAAAACCATCTCCATCATTCTTCTCCTCTAATTTTTCATCACTTATTAATCTTTTTCTTATTTCATTCTCATTATTTTTAATTTATTTATTTTATTTTTATTTTATTTTATACATTTTTAATTTAGTTTAATTTTCTACTTTATTATCTTACACACTCTCCCTTATATTTTATTCGTTTATTTTATTCAATTTTCCTTTCTTCTTTAATCTATCCCCCTCTAACTCACTCACTCTCTTTATCTTATTTTTTTATTTTTGTGATTTCATTGGTGTGTTTTATTATTATTCTTTCACCAATTTTCTTATTATTTTATTTTATTTATTTTTCTCTTTTTTCATTCCATAGTGACCACTTAAAATAAAAAATGAGGTCTACCCTGATGCTTTTCATGGGAGTGGTAAGTGGTATTTCGAATCATTCTTGACATAAATTCCTATGTTTTGTAATGTTTGTGGTGAGAAAGGTTCACATGCCTAACAGTGGTGATTTCCCACAAGGACACTAAACTCAAATTCATTTATATTAATTATTTATATATTTTACCTCCCTTCCACTAAACTTATGTTATTCATGTTAGGTAGTTGAGGTGTTTGGTCGATTAAACATCATATGATGGTGTTAGGTCCTTCAGGGTGTCACACACTCGATAGATGTGTGACATCAACCTTGTATACAAGACTAGGTGGAATTTACATTTTTAATATAATGAAATATTTTTACACCACTAAATAAAATAATTGTAGTACATGATTGATATCTTATAATTAAATTATTACACTAAACTTAAACACTAATAAAGAGAATGATGGAATCCATAACCCAAACCACAATGGACATGTTCCTTCCTTTTCTAATTGTATTATGACATTTCACATTGGTGTAAGTTTTAACATTTCATATATCTTCTCATATTATATTTCATTCATAGAAAAAATAAAAACAAAAAAAGTATATTAGGTGAATTAGATTATGTCAGTGAACAACATTGAATCTCTTCAAGTGAGATAACCCTGGCCATCCTCTATATTGAATTAAGAAAACAAACATTCTTTTGACATGCCATATAATAGATTTGTATGTGGGGAATCCAATAGGGTTCCCAAAATTGATACAAAGAATGAGTAATCCTGCTAAAAATACACAAGTTCCTTAAAAAATTATAAGTATCCCACATAGGATCCTAGGAAGAACAAAATGTAGTGACATCCCTCTTGAGATTCTCAAGAATCAAGACGCGATCAATAGTTAACACATTATGAACCAATATGCTACCTTCCATGACGATATAAATATGGTAGAATACCCCTACCATATTCTTAGTGTCTTAACATAAGGGAAACCATTAATAGATGGTTTGAGACAAAATCTCACTGTCATTATCTCTGTAGGACGGTCTATACATCCAACCAAGTCCCCATTAGACTATGTCTTATCCACCTAGGCATGTATGAGGTATGATTTGAATTACCATGTTCAATATAACCTTCTAAGAGGTATATAGTATACTTAGTGTCCCAATAGTATATGTCTCATCCAAAAGGGACCATGTCATGAGGCTGGCACACAGGGGTTGTTAGTGAATCATAGCATTCATCCATGACAAGAATCCAATTTAACGAATTATACAAGATAATTATTTTCATTCCAATAAGAAAATCACCCATAAAACTCTTATCAAGAATATATACACTACTATAACCAAGAATTCATAACATCTGACAATTAAAAAACAATATACCTTTAGAAAACTTTTCATTTACATTTTAATGGCTGAAAATAGTTTCCAAGGCCCATCTGAGCCCATCTTATGAATACATGGTCTTATCTCACAACGATGAAATCATAAGTTAATTAATTTTAATTAAATTATAATTAACTAATTATGATAAACAACTATTTAAAAAAATAAAATACTATTTAGTGGGTCATACTGCTAAAATCCTCAAAAGTTGATCCCATCACTCCATAAGTATGACATAATTCTAATTTGAAACCCGCATAACATACATTACCTTGAATAGAGTATAAGACAAAACCAATTGAATAAAAAAGTAATTGAAAATTTTATTTAGGATTTAATTCTATATTAATTATCCATTAAAACATACTTCAATGAATCAATATGTGGTGAAATGCAGAAGACCTCCCGGTTCATCAGCTTCTTAGGCAGATTGAAAGCCATATCACTAATATACCATTCCACAATGCTCCTTTGGAATCGATATTAAAATATCTAACTAATTATAGTAATATTTAAGGAATTATGGGAAGAACAAAATGTAGGTAAATAATGTTAAATACTTAACTTTTTTGGTTCCAATGCATTGGATGACATTTGGTTTGGACCAAGAACGAGGGTGATCTCCCTTCGAAGAAGGGAGAAGGGGGGATTGATGTCGAACAAAATTCTAGATTAATGTGGGTGTAAAACGGGGAAAAATATATATGTTTTGGGGGAGAAAATTGATATTTTCCACTTTATAATGAGCTATATGGTTTGATTTCACAGTTTAGAAAATTGTACAATAATTTTTCAGGCTTCATTATCCAAACATGATCACCTTTCATAGTTGAAGTGCATGGGTTAGAAAATTGTGCACTCACCAAGAGAGTCCCTATATAACACTATAATAAACTTAATGGTTGTATAGGTTTCCTAACATAGTAAAAAATATCATGTAAATTAAAAATTATACCGCATGGTTATGCTGCATGGTTACCACTAACTGTGCACCGGTCGTGTACCCTAGGACTATCTTTTTCAAAACATCAACATTGGGTTCAAGACTCCAAGAACACTCATGAATACCCTTAACCACTTTTAGATCATAATTACATGTATAAAAATAGAACTTTTAGATATTATACCTTTATAATTCCATTCTGAATCTCAAAAAAATTGACTCATCTAGTAATTTGAAAATTTAAATTACATATGAAATTTCTAACTCAAAAAACACGAGACCATATAATTTTCCCACCTCATTTATTCTCTAAAAAAATGATATGTGGTGGAAATGAAAATGAACAAAACTAATGCACATGTTTTATGAATTCCATTAAAATGATCACATTTTATTCTTTGAGGCCCAATGTACTTTTAATCACCTCCTTAAATATAAAGAGCCTAAACTACTAAAATAGGGGCTAACACCTTCTACCATTATCAAGACATCGAGAAGAAAGTCCTGCAACCCTATATCACTTGATACATGATCACCCCCTCATATCATTAATGAAATGACTAGTGACACTCCCCACCATAGTTACCTTCCTTCAATGGCCAATTCTAAATCATGGTAATTCCACCATTAGAATTTCCAAATGAAATGCATCCCTAACATCTTAACCAATCTCAAAATAGTTACACTAAATTTTATACGATAATTACCAATAAACCATTAGGATGCACCCATCTCTTATCAAGAATATGCCTAATGCAGTATCTCAAAGACCACATACAACTATTTAAGAGAATTCATTTTGAACCATCTCTATCCAACTATTATTGAAAATTCTAGTCATCAACTGATAAATCATCATAAGAACCAAATTCCCTTTATCCAATGTAATCTCAAATACAAACGATCATCCAATGTAATGACCAGCTAATTCTCATTGGTGTGAGAAAACAACAAATCATTACTTTACCTTAGTTGAAATACCAAAGATGAAAAATGATGGAAATAAATTCCTAAGGGGTTAAATGAATGTGGAGGATTATTTACCCTATAATAATAAAACTATTAACCAAGAAAACGATAACTGAATAACTCATTATATGATGCATGAATAAAACCAAGGCATCTTGACTACTTTATTCATATTAAAACCACTCCAAAGTATGAAATAGTGGAAATATCAAAAAATATAAATATAAACGGTGGAAACCAACTAAAGAATACAAGAATACTACAATTCTCTAAGATATACATGCCCTATGCTCCAAGATCTCTAAACATCCCAAGCATCTGGAAGTGGTGTTAAAAATGTTTGAAACATTACATTTTCCCATGTCCCAGAAGATAACATCTACAAAAGAACAAAAGTGACAATGAAGAGGTGAGTATAAAATTCAGTAGAATATCAGGAATGACCTCAATACTCATGCTACTAGGATAGAATATTTATCATCAGAATTATAAAAACCATTATAAAATAACAATTTTCCAAATTTTTTTTACTACAAATAAACATGTTCCAAAACTGTTTGCAACAAAAGTGTACATGTGAAATTAAAAACATTTTCTTGAAAGATAACATTTAAAAAAATATTAAATATCTTTTGGAAATATCTTTTTTCGCACACCTGAACCATTATACACACCCATGAAACCAACTATGCATGCTACGTTATGACCATTCCATACTCTTGAGCGGTTTCTCATCGATTGACCAAGTCATCACAAGGTAATTGGAAACCTTATACCATTAAACCTCCATAACGGAGAACAATGTCATATTTATACCAAAACGTGTATATGAAACATGAACACACAGATCATATTTGACCAAAGATCATGCTAAAACAACCCTTTCAATAAAATCACATTTTTATTGAAAACTATTTTCCTTTAAAACCATTACGAAGAAAAATCATTTCAAATAAACAAATTTTTTTTAAATAACCCTTCCAAATAAAAATATTAAGATGTTCGAAAAAATCCACCATTTAAAATAACCATTTTAAATCCATTAAACTAAAACAATTTTCACAACAATTTTTCAAGATTTCAAAAATCTACAAAAAATGATAAATCATCACTAAATAGATTTCTTCCATTTTCCGAAAATAAGATTTCACAGTAAATATTATCCAATTTAATAAATTTTAAAATAATCCAATAAATTTTATATATATGATATGTTATTGAATCCACCTACCTCTAAGGCTTGTAAAAATCTCGACAATGGACAAAGAACGCACAAGAAGGTGGATCGATTATCCAAGAACAACTTTAGTTATCTAATCCTGGCAAGATCACAACTAAAAATTGAATTATTTGGAATAAAAATTTCAGATCTACCCATGATAGGTGTATATATAAGAATTAAAGGGATTCAGAGAAGAAGATCAAAGCATTTCTAAAAAAACATGACAAAACGGGAATGAATAGTCATATACCTCACGAATCAGATCCAGATTCCAAGAAATGGCTTTGATATCCTCCTCTATAAAGAACAACACCATATATTCCTTTATTTTATGTTAAAAATACTAGATATTCCAATATGTGGTGTAGATATATTAAAACAAGAAGACAGAAAAGGAGATCTATGAAAATGAAACAAAAAACGATGAAGATCGGGCAGATACCATGAGAATTGGAATTAAAATCACCAAGGGAGGGATCCATGTTGGCATTAAATCATGTGGAAAAAGTTATATAACCATATAGGGAGAGAAAAATAGAATTATAGGATTCATTATTAAAAAATAAATAATTAGTGAAAAAATGAGCAAGTTACTAGAAAATAGGATCTACTTTTTACTTCTACACACGGTTTGAAAGCACGTTTTTGGAAAACTTTTCAAAAACTATGAAACCTTCTTTTTCTTCCAAAAATCCTTCAAAGTACCCCATATTATCACAAACTTAACCCTTAAATTTTTATGAGGACTCATTTTTTATAGAAAACCCCATTTTTTTTGAAACACCCACTTTTATGGAAACACCCTCATTTATAGAAGAAACATATTTTTATAGAAACACCATATTTTATGGTAACACCCTATTTCATTGAAACACCCTATTTTATAGAAACATCATATTTTATGGAAACAAACTTTTTTATGGAAACACCCCATTTTATGGAAACACCCTATTTTATAGAAATGCCATATTTTATGGAAACACCCACTTTTATTCATCAAACCCATTAAAAGCCACACCATTTCAATAAATATCACTTTTTATATAAAAAAACGTGGAAAGTGTTATGTGCCCAAAATGTGGGGTACTACATTCTCCCCCCATTGGTATTTCAGTCCTCAAAAATTAAAAAACCATCACAACCCAAAATGAGTTTTGACCACTGCTCTTTCATTTCCTTCTCACGTTCCCAAGTCTCTTCATGAATCTGACCGTGTTTCCATAAAAACTTCACTAGTCCAATCCTTTTCAAATTTATGATTTTAACTTTCCTAGCCAAAATATTCTTTAAGATAGGTAACAATGAATCCTTCATCTATAGTTATATGCGATCCCATCTAATCACATGGTTAGGATTAGGTTGATACTTCTTCAAACGAGAAACATGGAACACATTGTCCACCAAACTAAATCATGGTGGTAGTGTCAATAGGTTTACCACCTATGCATATAATTCTAGTATCTCAAAGTGAACTATGTATCAGGGAGATAACCTTCCTTACATACTAAATCAATGTTGTTCAAGTCTGAGAGAAATGAATAGGAACACATGAGCACCCACTATAAAGGACAACGACTGTTGATGATGGTTTGCATAAGATTTATAATGACTCTGAGGTGTCTCTATTTCATTTCTAATCAAAATTAGCTTATATGTTGTTTTATTTAGAAGTTTGGTCCCCACTAAATAAGTTTTAGCAGTTTCCACCTATCACAGTGGAGGACGAAAAGGAAACCTGCATCAAGAATCAAAGAGGGCCATATGCATCGAGGTTTGATAGCTATTATTATATGAGAACTCCACTAAGAGAATAAAATCCTCCCATGATCTGCCAAAATGAATTAAAAATATTGTAGCATGTTTTCCAATGATTGTATCATATTCTCAGATAGGCCGTCTGTTTGAGGATGGTATGCTATACTCATAGTGGAATGAGTTCCAAGGGATTCGTGTAAGGATTTCTAGAAGTAAGATATGAACCTCAGATCTCCATCTATCACGATTGAAATTGTTATGCCATGTCTCTTTAGTACTTCTTGGATAAATATTTTAGAAATATCTTCCACTGTACGAGTTTCAGAAATAGGGATGAAATGGGTTGACTTAGTAAACCGATCCACTATAAACCTTATGTAATCATGTTTTCGAACCATTATTGGGAGTATTGTAACAAAATCCATAGCTTCTTCTCCTATTTCCACACTGGGATAGACAAAGACAGCAACATACCTACAGGTATCTGATGCTCTACATTAACTTAATAATAAGTTAAGCACAATGAAATGAACATAGCCACTTTATTTTTCATACCGCTCCACCAAAAATTCTCCTTCAACACCTTATACATCTTCTATGTACCCGAATGTACATCACATCATGAATTTTGATAAACATGAAGAATTTATTCCAGAAAATATATCAGTACATCGATCTGGTCATTAAATCACATCACTACATTTGTATCACATTTCCATCCCTCAATTGTTTCCCCACCATTGAGTTTCATACTCATAACCATGAATTATACATCCGACATTTGTACCTCTTTAACCATATTTAATAAATCATGAAGTATCATAGAGAAAAATAAAACCCCAACATCAACATGGTCTTTACATTCCATATGCATGTCATCTAGGATCATCATCCACTTCCATTCACCAAAAGGCTCCTTTTCCAATTGAGTATATGAATTTCCACTCAATTCATCTACCATAGAATATCATTTTCCTGATGTATAAATCAAGTCAATTTCAAACATCTAGAGATACTTCATCAATATAATTTGACTCAAATTTAATTCTCACTGTGATAAAATCTGTTTCAAACTCTTATGATCTGTGAAAAATGTGAGTTTCTCACCAAAGAGATAATGGCACCATGTTTTTAGGGCATGGAAGAATAAAACTAGGTCCAAATATTGTGTTTTATAATTCATCTAATTCAATCTAAACTACCTTGAACCATAGGGAATAGCATGGTATCCCTGAATGAGAACAAAACCCTACCTTGATCCCAAAGAATTACTATAATCCACATAACCCAGTCCTGGTTCTGGAAAAAATCACGATAGGTGCTAATTTAAGGTGAACTTTCATCTCATGGAATTCCTTCTATAATTCTTCAGTCCATTTTATTGGATCATTATTCTTTGTCAAAGCTATCATTGGTGAGGCTCGCCGGGGGAATTCATGCACAATGCGTCAGTAGTAGCCAACTAGACCATAAACACTCCATTTCATAAAGAAATCCATCAGTGGTTTCCCTGAGATAACAACTTATACCTTCTCAAGATCCACTGAAACACATTTTTCATAATTCACATGGAAATGAAATCATACCTATTGTATCCAAAAATCAAACTTTGAATGTTTGGTATACAAATGGTGATCCCTCATGATTCCCAACACTATTTCCCAAGGTTTCTCATTTTCATACCTTGTCTTTGAATACACCATGATTTTTGTGACAAACACAACATCAAAATGTCCCAAGTATCACTGAAATATAAGATTCATCAATTCCATGATCATTTCTGTTGCATTTTTTAGACTAAAAGGCATGACTACATATTTGTAATGGCCATATGTTCTTTTGAAAGCTATCTTCAGAATATCATCCTTCCGAACAAACAAATGATGATACCTTGATCAAAAGTAAATCTTTGAGAGACAGTAATCTCCCTTCAATTGATCAGAAATATCATCAATGTGTGGTAGTGGATACCAATTATTTATCATAACTTGGTTATGATTTTGATATTCAATGAACAACCGATTTTCTCCATATTCTTTCTTCAAGAACAAGACCACTGCTTCCCACATAGACATACTTGGATGAATGCAACCATTGATTTATAGATTCTTCAACTAAAATTTGAGTTCCCTTAACTCTTTTGGTTCTATCCTATATGATAAAAGGTAAATAAGAGTGGTCCCCAGGAATAGATTAACCATAAACTCTACTTCCTTTATCGGTGGTAACCCTGAGATGTTCTCAGGAAATACATCCAAAAATTGATCCATAACTAATAGAAAACATACATCCTCGATCTTTTACATGGATTCCAAAGTCAACACCACCAACTGGTAAGAGACTGTTCCCTCTATTGATCCAAACAAGATTATTTCACCTTTACTTACAACCCCTAATCCTATGAAGAGATGCTTGACACTGTCCACATTTGTGAAAATGAACATCATACTATAATAGTCAATGTGACCCTTGAATGATTTCAACCAATCCATACCCAGGATTATATCATATATAACCATATCCAAAACTAATTAGTCCCACATCAGTTCACCTCCATCAATAGTTATAGAACAATCTCTAAACAAAATCGCTCAACATTATCTTTCATAGAGAGGATTTTGTAGTTTTACTATAGAAGGTGTCATTTCATGTTTTAAGAATATAAGGAAAATAACCAAGAATAAATTAAGGAATGAAATGCAATAGTATCAAAAACACATTTATAATGGTATAATTCAAAAGAATTGTACCTGTCACTATTGATGGTCCCACCTGATCATCAAAAATCATCCGGTTATCTCCATACAATTTCTTCATCACTACACTCTACTCCTTGTTTCCTTGTTGAGATTGTCCATTCTGAGGAGTCATGGTATTATAAGAACCACCATGGATTTTTTTTCTCTTCTAACAAGACTGAGTCTTTTGGCCTCGTCCAATCAAAACATATGATGCTTGCATTGCCTGAAAAGTGTCTCGAGCACCTGACTTCGTATAACTACAAAAAAAGAACTTAAGATGTCCCATCGTGTTGAAATTATGTCATGATATTGGTTGTTCCATAAAGTATCTCTTGATGTGGTCAAAGGAACCACATTTGTATCATGCTTCATGGCTCTATGGTAAAGGAGGAAAATTTGATAATCCAGCTGTCTGATTTTGATTCTTGCTTCCAACTTCGAAATAGATGTCTTTACTTTTCTTACTCCCAGCATTATAGTTTCCACCATTTCGTATAGGGATAATCATACATTAACCTCACATATCTCCTCATATGTCCTTCATAGCCACCGCTACTATGTTCACCATCTCTGTATAATTAGTAATTCAGAGCACCATAATCTTCAATAGAATCTCCTCTCTTAGCTCTAACTCGATGATGTGTACCTTCAGGGATGCACATTCCACATCTTCTAGTGAAATGTGCACTAAATTTATGAATTTATCCACATATTCGGTGATAGAGAGGTTCTCATTATTTAGGATGAAGAATTCTGTTGTCCTCTAGATCATGAAATTATGAGGGTGTAATTTTTTATTAAACAATCTTCAAAATTATTCCATGTAAGTCCTTGTTCCAATTTAGAATGCAGCACTAGTTCCCACCACTAAGGTGAATGATCCTAGAGAATATATGTGGATATATTGACTTTGATCTATGTCGGTGTTCCAATGAATTCAAAGATATGATTCATCCAGTTCATCAACACCTATTCCTTTTTCGGTTCAGAATCACCCCAGAAGATTAGTGGATTCTTCTTCATGAATTGTATTGAATGATATATGTTCCTTGGATCATCCCTCTAGATCCCCGTGTACACAGCTTCAAATGTATGTTTGATACTCTAAACCTATTATTTGTTCAACTTTGTATTAATTGCAAAAACTTTCTCTGTATCTACCTCTAGTTGGTTCCTATGAAGCCTAATCGGTTCCATTTTAAAAACAAACAATAAAAATTGTATGTCTCTCAATATAGAAATTGATGGTTTTGAATTTAGAATTATATCACATCAACTATCAAAACATTTTTTTTTCCAAACACAACTTTTTCCATGTTCGACCATTTTTTGAAAACCATTTATGCTTTTGAAAATTAACCTGTTTTCAAAATACAATAATTAATCCCTTTTTCAATGTTTTTCATTGGAAAAACAAATATATATTTTCCAAAAAATTAATGTTTTCAAAAAATCATAAATCATTACTCCATAAGAAATATGAAATCCTAGTGGGAAATGATTTGTCTAAAATTCATGTACTTCTCGTCTAATTGGAAAAACCCATGACAATGATATTTCCAAATCCTCTAAGGGTCTCAAAAACACTTTTGTATCCAACTCCCTAGTAATGTGAATTTTAGCATAAATTGGTTAGCTACATCCTTTTATTCTATACATTTCATCTTAAAAAAATCTTATACCTTTCTACGATTCAAATACAAGGAATATACAAGAATTAATTTCTTCTCAAAGACCAAGAACATTGATGACTAATTGTTAGTCAAGGGTCGAACAAGATGATACCATTTGTAATGACCCACTAATTCTCATTGACTTGAGCACACAACTTGTCATTACTTGTCCTTAGGTGATATCACCAAGATTCCTTAGGTTTTAAATAAATAATAAAGGGTTTAAAGAAATTGGGGGATGATTCACCCTTTAATAATAAAACTATTAACCAAGTAAACCATAAATGAACAACTAATTATATGATTCACGAATAAAAGCAAGTCATCTAAACTAATTTATTCATATCAAAACCACTCCCTAGTATGATAAATTAGATTAATATAAAAATATAAATTTAAATAGTGGAAACCCACTAAAGACACCATGAAGACCACAAGAATACGAGATCCACATGGAATATGCTCCAGGATCACCAAATTGCTCGACCATCAGGAAGTGGTTCTAAAAATGTATGAAACGTTACCTTTTCGCCTGTCCTGGAAGACTACATCTACAAAAGAACCAAAATTACAAATAAGGGGTGAATATAAAACTATGAAGAACATCCCCAATGATATCACTACTCATTCCCCTAGGTTCTAAGAGTTATTAACATTATTATAAAAAAAATTGATACAAAACAAATTTCAAAAACAGTTTATGGAAAAATATAAACAAGTTCCAAAACGGTTTGAAAAAAAAGTGTACAAGTGAAATTAAAAACATTTTATCAGAAAGATAAAACTTCATAAACATTCAAAAAAATTCAAAATCATTTCGAAGTATTCTTTTTGGAATACAAGAACCATTCCACACACCCATGTAACCAACCATGCATGCTACGTTATGACAGTTCCATACTCTTGAGTGGGTTCTCATCGATCTACCAAGTCATCATAAGGTAATTAGATCACATGTGCCATATAAAACATTGGCACCAATCATATGTTCATATTTCAACCATTCCCTATATATGAAACATGAACACACACACACACACCACATAAGCTGATAGATCATGCCAAAAAACCCTTTCAATAAAACTTCCTTTTTATTGAAAACCTTTTTCATTAAAATAATTAAAATTCCATATAATTTCGAATAAACGTCTTTTTAATCGAAACCCAAGAACAATAGAATAATTTAGAGGTTCCTGTAGGCCCACAATTTAAAATTACCATTTTAAATTCAAGAAACTAAAACAATCTACACAATAATTGTTCATGATTTCATAAATCTACCAAAAATGATAAATCATTACCAAATGTATTTATTCCATTTATCAAACTAATATTTCACAATTAATATTATCCAATTTAATAAATTTTAAACTAATACAATCAATTATAGCAATAGGATATGAGAGTGAAGCCACCTACATCAATGGTTTTGATGAAACTCGATAATGGATGAAGAACACACAAGAAGTATGGTCAATTATCCAAGAATGGCCGTAAATATCTTTTTCTAGAAACATCACAACTAAATACTAAATTATTTTCCATAAAAAACATATATCTACCCAGAATAGGTTTTTATCTATGAATTAAATGAAATCAGAGATGTATATCTAAGTAGACCTAAGAAAACGTGACAAAACAGGAAAGAACCATCACTAACCTCAAGAATCAGATCAAGATTCCACGAAACAACTTAGATTTCCAATTCCATAAATAAAAACACTAGATATTGATTTACATGAAGTAATAAATCTTATTTCTACTGAAATCTAGTGTATATATAAGAAAAAATTAATATAGAAGAATGAGTTCTAAGAAAACGAGAAGACAACGATGAAGATCATGCACATACCATGAGAATCAGGATTGAAATCTCCAAGGGAGGGCTTCGGGTTGGAACTAAATCATTTTGGAAAATTTATAAAACATTATATGGGATAAATCTATAATTTGGGGAGTTTTGAAGACAAAATTAAATAATTAGAGAAAAAATAAGAAAGTTACAAGAAAATAGGATCTAGTTTTGACCTCTGTTCACATTTTGACCGCACAGTACGTACCAACTATGCAAAAATCTTGCATCCTACCTTTTGGTCCCCAAAATCCATTCTATCCCATCCATACATTCCAACACATTAACAATACCCCTTTTATGGAAACACAGTTTTTTTTTATTGAAATACCCCCTTTTTTGGAGGCACCAACTTTTATAGACATACCCTCCTTTATGGAAACACCCTATTTTATGGAAACAACCTATTTTATTGAAACAACCGCTTTTATAGAAACACCTTGTTTTATAGAAACTTACTATTTTATGGAAACAAAATCTTTTATTCATCATACCGAATCCAATCCACACCATTTCAATAAAATGACTTTTTTAAATAACAAAATTAGGAAAGGGTTACATACCCCAATGTTGGTGGTAATAAATCCATCATTTGGCCTCAAACTCAGACAATATCTTAATCACTACATTAGGATCGTCTTTCTCGTGAAACTAATGAAACAAGTTCCCTCTTACCATATCCCATTTCCCGTCTATATCTAGAAAAAAAAGACTCAAATATATAATAATTCCCACTCATTCTCATGTTCTTGAGTAAACAACACAAGCAATCCATCACTAAATCCATGGAAACAGAATCTAAAGGGTTCACTGAGTTTCAACTCACAGAGAGGCTATACACCCTTAAATGAACAAAAGGTGAATTCCAAACCAAATATATTACCATATACTTCTCCTTGAAAAAATTCCCAAAGATTCCATTTTGTCAAAACATAAAATGAATTTAGACATTCACCATGTGGAGACAACAACTCCTTGGTTATATATTTTAAATAGGTATCATGTGAACCTTGAAAGAACTAAAAAAACCACACAAAGTGGGTAAAAAATCCTATACAACCCAAAACAAGACCTGACTCATGGTCCAACTATTCATCTATGAACAAGTCCAATATCTTTGTGCTACATGGTGTGATGGTATTTTTAAGACAGAATCTCCCTTGAATGTCCTATTCATAATTTAGTACCTCAAATGTGCCCTAATTTATTAACTGACCACCTACCACCCAATGTCTTCTCAGTCGTGATCATTTAACCATGCTACGAAAATGTTTCTAATTAGAAATGAAAAATTCAACTACAAAATGCGCCTAAATAGACCCACTTATTGAAGCCATTCTCAATACCTAAGCACCAATGGTGTGTTCTCAGAAACCAATGTCATCATCATTACTATATTACAAAAACTAAGAACAAACAGTGAATCATTCCCTATATAAGAATACAACTAAGATAACTCAATAAGAATCTTTAATACTAGGATAACCACACTCATATGTTTCCATCAATCAAAATTGAATTTTGACTCATAAGAGTTAGAGTCAAAGCTAAGGTAGTCTAGGTATTCTACATATTCATTCTAATTTTGTATCAGAAAGGGGTAACTACTTTTGGCTAGAAATCCCAAAATTGTAAAAACACACTAATTGAGGTTTAAAAAAGACAACCTAAAATGGTCCAAACCTATCAAAATGGCATACTATTACATGATCCTCTAAAATAATCCTTATGAGGTACTCCTCCATATAGGTTCCAAATACGAAAAAGAAGGATGATAATGATATGATCCTCACCAAGCATCTATATATGATAATAAACAATCGAGGTTCATGTTTACTATAAACGCTTATATACCTATTAGTATCACACTCAATGACTAGAATATGTAATTTTAAATAATGTTCATTTAAGTAAAATTTCACATAATTCTAGATTTTAAATCTCTATATAGGTTTCTATAAATTTTTTGTTAATCATAACTGAAAAGGATACAATCAAAATGTATCTACTATAAACGATTAGTTGGGTACATTTTCCTATAATGGTGAAAAATATGAACATAGAGTAATTAAAAAAAATTCCTCACAAAACATTCATTTAGCTCAGTTGAGTAGAATTCCATTCCCAACTATTCCAAATATAAACATAAACTATTTTTATTGAATCATTAAATTTCATTACCTTTTTAATAACACCCCATGAGGGGTCCAACACTTGGGAACCATGTGATCCGTTGACCTACTAGGGTCATTACACCTCTTGTTCGTGAGGATGTAGTCATCGTCCTCATTTTCGAACATCTCACCATAAATCCACATATCCTTCAATTATAATGATATATATATATTCCATGAAAGATTATTAAAATGAAACCATGAACCTAATTGAAAAACACCATTTATGTTGTTGTTTTCACTTAAAGTAGTTGAACTCATTTTTTAGTAAAATTTCAGATATATTTTAGCTAATAATATGTTCACCCTTCATACTTAATATGATGCATATGATTCCTTTTTCCATTATTATCCAATCAATCATTAGCTTATCAGAAATGGGTGAAGATCCATAAATATATAATAAATCATAATCTCCACACAACATGTTTGTCAATCACATTGAAAATATTATACAACAATAGAATCAATACCAACAAAAAATTTCATATCCCTGGTAACCTGGACTTCATACCAGAACATGTGTTCTTAACAAACCAGTTCGATATCCATTATTGTTTTTGAAACATTCCTAATAATTATATATACCATATGAAAAATTGTAAAGTAATTGGAATGGAACACCATTAATACCACTAAATCCAATATTGAATGGAATCACTCTAAAAATGGTATCTAGATAGGATGACGACAAGATCTCAAGAACACCTCCCTGTATTATAGAGGCTTTTGACTAATAGAGATGGCCTAGGGTTTGTTAATGGGGATACCATGAACTCATATGATGTTAATCAATAATTAAAACAACCAATAATGATGCATAAAAATAAATAATCATTGTGAAAAAGAAATAAAGATAAAAAACTGTAATAAAGTAGAATGCTGTAATGTCTCGAATGACCGTGTCATACATTCAATATTGACTCAAAACTAGACTGATCACATATACAAGAGTGAATAAGGGAAACTGAAACAAAATTACATATCCCTACTTTATACTAAATTGTACCACATACCTGATCTAAACAAACATATCGATCTATCCAAATCAATTATATTGGATCCGTAGTACAACCTATTCCAGTAACCATTTGAATTTATACTCAATTACTTTAGAATATTGGTACCTTGTGGAAGGTGTGAGTACAAAAATATGTGGGGAACCACTAATGCCATCATATATATAACTAGTAAATGTAGTTGATTTATATGTGAGATATTCACCAGGATGCCAATATTTACAAGTAACTTACTACTAAATGTAAACTGATAAAAAAATCCAAAATAAGGAATGTATTCATAAGTGAATACTCATTTATGGGAAGTATACTGATTTAGACACAACTACAAGTAAATAATAAAATAAATCCACAATAAATATCTGAGTTAGTGATCCTAACCAATAGTACTTGCTTGAACAAGTGCTAAAAATGTCTTAGAGAATACTATTCTAGAAGAGGTGGATATATGTCATAGACCAGGGAACACATAAACTCACCTCCAATTACTTAAATGAAGGATTAAATTTAGTATTTGGACATTATTTAAAAATAGAACTAAGATGGATTTCATACCAATCATTACATATAAATTAAATCCTATTTCTAAGTCCAATGTCCTGGTCCATAGGCAGTTATGACATAAGAACTTAGTTGAACCCTAAGAAGAATGAAACTTAGGGGATCTGTAAGGAATTATCTTCGGATATGATATAATAACTCATGACAAATTTATTATAAATCTCATCAACTTAATATTGAAATGTCTGATGATTACAATAATGGTACATCCACCCATTTTTTGGAAAAATCTTAGGAATCTCTTTAGGAGAAAATCATGAGTCCCTACGAAAATCCCAAATCCAAATATCGAAAAAAATGAGACCACCTAATAACATCCTTTTTATACCTATTGAAAGGAAAGATCCTAGTGAAACAATGAATACTAATAGAGTAATATTCAATTAGAAAAATGAAAAATCTAGAACCCATAAAGTACATCTAAGAATACTGATAATGTTACAGCCAATCAAGAGGACTCATAAACAAGATCCGTGGTTGTAACTCTTGGAATCCCCCTTATAGAATCATATCACATAATCCCCCATGGGTTTATTTTTATCTAGCACTTTTGGAATAAGAATATCATAAACATTAAACAAGTAAATACATAAATAAAATAGCGAGGGTGTCTAGACACCTAAACCATCCACTACTTCTATAACCACATGGAATTATATGATCAATGTGGGTTATAGGTGAAACACCATACCATATTTACCCAAACCATATGACCTAGGTCAGGGATGGTCAACCTCTAGGGTAACATATGCGGTCCCCAAAATTGATACACATTATTATGCAACATAATAGAGACACTTAAGGACCACACATAAGTATAATTATCTCTCTTGGGATCCTAGGAACAACACAGGAGTAGAGGGATCTTACCTAAGATCTTCTAGAATAGGGTAATGAACTTAGGTAAACACTTTACACAACATTATGTTTTTCCCACGACAACATAAATGGGGTAGTACTGACCTCCAATATACTTACGGTCATACTATAATGACAACCATCCTGATTTGGGTCTTGTCCCAATCTCTATTCCAACATCTATGTGGCATGGACTATATATACATCTCGATCCCAATATACCTAAGGCCTACCCACCTAGGTATGTATAAGCGATTATATGCCTTAACAAGTTCATTCTCACCTCCTAATAGGTATGGAGGATGGTCAGTGTCCCAATGGTCTATGGATTTTCTACAAGCGACCAAGGCACTATGGTAGTACATAAGGGTTTTTAGTGACCCCTCACATTGATCTATTATAGGAATCCAACTCAATGAATTAATAATGAAATTAATTTATGTTAATAAAATGTGTCACCCTAAGGGGTGATATCAAGAATACACATATCACCATAACAATTCATAGATACCATAGGGAACATATGACATACCAACTACCTTTTGGAATACTTCTATTTACATTACAAGGTCCATAAATAGATACCAAGGAACGTTCGAGCTCAACCAATACATATATGGTCCTATCTCATAACCCAATCCTAAGATGTGGAATAATTATAATCTTTATACAATTTATAGAATAATCTAAATAACTATTACATCTTAAACAAAACTATTTACATGGGAATATATCTCAAAACATCAATATCGATATTGTTGCATTAGAACCATGCCCTAATTCCCTCCTACAACCCATGACACATCCCCATCCATGAATCTAGCAAAATCACTACTAATGGAATAAAAATAGACACCCGTGAAATTAATTTTGGATTTAAATTGTTATAAATTCACCACGGTGACATACGTCAATGAATATACATGTAGAAAAATATATACAAACCGCTAGGTTTCCTCTTTAAAGGTAGAGTGAATTATCCATCACTAATATCAAACTCTACCATTATTTAGGGGAATTAGAAAAAATATCCCTAATCAATGAAACTAATATTAAAGGAAGAATGGAAAGAAAAAGAGAGAGGCTAATGTAGTTAAATAATTACCTCTAGTCTTCTATTTCATTTGATGATGTTAGATTTCAACAAATATAGTGGTAGAACTCTAATAGAGGAAGGGAGAAGGGGGAAAATATGTGCATATGCATCTAGTTGGTTAATTAGGATGGAACATAGGGTAAAAAATATTTAATGTTAGGTGGAAAAAATAGTAATTTGACCATTTTTAATGAGGTATAAGGATAGACCACACATTTTGTAAATTTGTGTTCCAACCGTTTGGGATTTACTACATGAACACCCACTCCTTGCACAATTGATGTGAAAGGGTAGGAAAACCATGAAAAAACCATGAAATATTCTTTGCACCTTTAATATAAACCACATGGGTTTTTTGGTCCCCCACACATTGTTAAAAAAACATTTTTCCATTGTAAACTGGGTTGTATGGTTATGTCTCAAGGTTATCCCTAATCATGCTCCAACAATGCATCTTGTGTTACACTTTTTGAAAACATAAACATTAGGTCCTGAACCCCTAAAATGATCCCAGAACTTATGAACGACATTATGAGACTCATTACACTAAGAGAATCATCACATTGAGGCATCCTAACCTTCATAAATCTACTTTTATAATCAAATAAATATTTGGATGATCCAATATTTTTTAAATTCAAATTCATTATGAAAATTCCAGCTCCGAAATTGTGAGATATTAAAAAATTGATTTCATGAAATTCTATTTGGTTTACATAAATTTACATCCTATTTTCTTCGAACTAAATTATATCTTATTTTACGATCATGAATTATTATGTACTTAATTATGAAGGTATAATAAAAACCCATGAAAAATAGATTGGTGAACTAATTTCAAGAATTGAATTTAGAGAAAAATGACTAACAGGAAGATGAGAACCAAGTGGCTAATAAACTGAATATATTACCCAACAGATCAACATTCGAGATTCTAGACCCTGAATCATCTAATCATCACATTTCTAGAGATAAATTATGCATATAATTTTTTTTTTGCTGATATAGTTAAATATTTGGTAACTTTTCAAGTCCCATCACACTTGAACCAAAAAAAATTAGTTGGAATAAATTTGAATCCATATATTATATTCGGTAAGTCTATATATTGTGACAAAATTTTATTATCATGTGGTATGAAGAAAATTACCTGATAAATAAATTTAATCTATTTTTTAATTTTTCCACCCCCTAGATCATGGATAATCATTTATAAATAAAAGAATGTCTATATAATTTTTTTAATCAGTAATAATTTAATTGTTATTTTTTATTATTAACAATAATTGTTTTTATAAATGAGTGAAATGTATCTTTATTTAAAATATCTCTAAAATAAAACAAATTCCCCAAAACAAATTATTTATTTTCAATATTTTATGCATGGGGAATATATTTCATGGGACTATTTACTATATAATTTTTATACTTTTATATTATTTTATTAGTTGATTTTATTTCTAAACGGTGGAAGTTAAGGCCACCAAGATTGGTGAGGAATATTTTGTGTGTGATTCAGTCAAGAGTAATATTATTTATAGGTTTGGAGTCCCAAGAGCCATAATTAGTGGTCAAGGAACCCCTTTTTATCTATATAAGCATGACATATTAGACAATGAAGTATGGAATTAACCAAAAGGTTTGAACACTCTACAATCATGAAGTAAATGGCTAAGATGAAGTTTCTCATAGGGTGATTATAGCTATTTTGTAGAAAACTATTAAACCAAACATGAAAGACTATAGAAAAAGGATAAACAACACCTTATGGGATTATAAGACGACCTATAAAATTCATATTATAATGAGTCATTACATGATTATTTATTGAAAGAGTTATCACCTACATGTATAACTAGAATAGAAGGTATATTGGGTAGTGAGGGTGATGAATTTAGACATAGAAATGACAAAAAAAAATGAGAATTTAAAAATTAGGAGTTATAAGAAATCAGTTGAGAAGATTTTTAGAATTTCATAAAATATAAATAATGTTCTTTTGTAATTCAAGAAAATTTGATTTAGAAGAAAAAAGCCCTTCTAGGGGAGTAAGTTCAATTATGCAAATCAATTATAAATTCGATTCTAGGTTAACTTCAATATAGATGGGAAGGAACATTTTTAGTTACTAATATATGTCCCTTTAGAGTTGTTTATATGACTAAAGAAGGAAATTTTAAGCCATTCACCATTAATGGGATCTGTATAAGGAATGACAATGGAAATTTTACTTATAAACTAGTGTATGATCTCACAATACTCTAACATACTTATGACTGAGAAGCATTAGGTTATACCTCACCTTAACATTTACTTTCTTGTTGTGATTCAATTAAAAATATTTTTTATTTTGTGGATATATTATAATGAAAAAATAAGGTTTAATAATTTAATTTTAGGGGATATAAACTTTATAAATTTGGATTTTTAATTTATGAAACTCAAATTTAGTATTTCATTTTTGAATTTTGTTTTTCCCTAATTTTTATGAGTTTCATTTTAAATTTTTACATGTTATTGAAATATTTTAAGCTCAATTGGAATGACCTTACATACTACGAATCTATATAAATGTTGATAAAATAATTTTACTCATTTAATAAACAAAGATAAATGAGTAAAAATATGATTTAAAATAAAAAATGAGTGAAATTCCTGAAAGGACCATGAATTTATGAATCTCATTCCACACCATATTGTCTTAAATTTTAATTACATACCTGATATGATCATGAATCAACTTTTATATATTATTTAAAATTGTTTTTTTATAGACCGAATAAATTCTTCAATAACCAGAACTTATTGACTAATCTAGTGAAGATATTATATTATTGAGAACTTTGTTCCAAAAATGATTGAGATGTGATGAAATTTCTAAAGTCCCTTTTGGAAACAAAACTTTATTTTATTTTACCATGATATTTGACCATTATATCCCATATAACCCTTGAATGACCTTTTAGGTATCCAAATTAAAAAAAATCCCTACCTACATGAATCTAGAAAATAATGTATGATCTAGGTTAAATTCATGAGTGTGGAGTAATGTGAACTAGAAAAATATATTCATATAGATATGTCTGAACTGAAGAGAGGAAGTAATATAAGGTTTTTTTACTGATATGAAAGAAACATCATATTAGTAAGGAAGGAAAGATGTTATATATATTATACATGTATGGATATGGAATTCTACCACTATTTTTTAGTAACATGTTCCCCGAATTATCTCAAAAAATAAAATAATTATCTTCTGATGAAAGATTATGGGGTGTTTAGAGGACAACTAGAGATGAAATATTCCATGTGGATACTGAAATTATTTATGTTATCTAGAAGGAGATACCTAAAATAAATTATTTTTTTTGGAAGAAGACTATAGGACACATCATAATGGAAGGAAAACAACTCATAATCTGGGGAAAGATAGATCTCACACCATTATGAATAGATTTAATGTTCCTATATACCTTCAATAATTGAGAAAAATAAAATTAATTGTAACATGGTAAAGAAAACAAATAGTGAAAATGTATTCTCTTGAAAAAATTTAAAATTTTTGTGATATATTCTATTGAATATAGAATTTAATTGATCTGTTTTAGTGGAACATAAATAAAGTGAGTAAAAAATTCATAAGGGAATATGAAACTCATGAATATTTATTTAAGATAGAGGAAAACCTTATTAATATAAATATATTTTCTAATAATAAACCACCAACCATAATCGATAGAACATCCCTAAAAGACACCCATGCTATGTGGAAATAATTACATCATTGGTTGTGGATGAATAAATTGGACAAGCCTATGGTAAACCTTAAATGATATACATAATAAGAAAAACATCTCTTGAAATTTATGTTGAGTATTTAGTGAAATAATTCCAGTAATCTATGTATAAGTGTACATGAGAAGAAAAAAATAATTAGAAATTAATATACATAATGAAAAAAATGGAATCATTAACATGATAGGGGCATATTCAATTTAAGAACCACTGTGTTGAAAATAGAACTCACATTAGATTAGTGTCTGAATTTTTATTTGGTAAACATTTAAGACATGCCGTTTCTTGGGTTCAAATGATTATGTGTGGGGGAATTTTCACAATCCATAAATTTGAGATATTTTTTTGTTATTGGATTCATTTTTTCCCTTATAATTATTTCTCATTTTAGTTTTAATGTTTTTTTTGAATTTATGTATAAAATAATTTGATTATGTGAATATTGTTAAAAATATACTAATTGGGAATTTATGTAACATAAGTTATATTTGACAAAAAATGGATTAATACTGATTACACTTTATCTTTTTTTATAATGGATTGGATTATAGAATGTGGAATTGGATGTGAGGCCTGATTTGGTAACTATTAATGAAAATGGTGAATCATTGAAGATAATTATAGATTTATCCCCCATTAAACCTATTGATATGGTTAAAGCATGGTTTTTGTAACCATCATCGACACTATACATATCCATCATTAAAAATTTGTGTAACCATCCTCCAACCATTGTAGGCATAATTTTCACTCTTGTGTAAACTTGTCCTTCACTTGCATATACATCATCTAACACTGTAATACTCTTTAAGAATCCTTGATAAACCATATTAACCATCATCCATTAAATATAATCATGAATCTAGTATGTGTAATAATTATATTATAGTACTTTATTAATATGATCTTCACTATTATTATCATTGAACAAGCTATAATAGGATGTTGAAATTCCTTTTAACTGATTGGAAAAGCCTAAAAAACCACACTCTATGAATCATACAAGATTTTAGAATGACTTTTAGAGGATAATCTACACATAAAGACAATGATTTAGGCTACCACAAATGAATTAATTAAAATAACTAGTGAAAACAACATGGATTATAATATTCAATATATTTCAATCAAAAATAAGGAAACGATGTTTCATTATTTCAAAGAGATCACCAAGGGGAGATTTATATCTATAAAGAAGAGGAAAAATTTCTAATATAATTCAATAAGTGAGGATCTAATTGGTTTCAATATTTCTAAATAATATTGAAATAGATGATCTAATATAAAAAATGAGTCAAAAAGAAAAAGAGTTCACACTGGTGATACTTTTTGAATGGATGAATATTTATTTTTTATTTTACTCTTTTTATTTTTAATTAAAATATAAAATTCTCCCATAAATATATATATATATATATATATATTACCCTTTGAATTAATATTCATAACTCAATTGAATGTGTAAATGAAATAGATCTATTATAATTCTCGATTCCAATACTTTCTAAAAAAACCCTTTTATTGATTGATTTTAGTTTTTAGTAATTTTTTTATAGTTTTAATATAATGATGATTGGGTTTTTATCTTTTTAATTTTTAATGGCTAGGTAGATTACATGTAATATTCCTCCAACTAGTGAATCCTGTATTTGATGGAATAATTTTTTAGATGACCAGTGTTTAATAATTTCATAATTTTTTGTGAAGGAGGTCAGTTACTTCCAAATTTCCTAGGAACCCAAAAATATTATTGGGTATTTGTTTAAAATGCTATTTCTAGGGTTGTCGCATGTTTTACCACATGGTTTAATGAATTTATGGCTTTGTTACCCTACATTAATTATTTCTATAGGTGGGTTGCTTTCATCCCTTTCAATGGTGATGTTTATTCCATGATCGATGTGGGATTATGGGATGTTAGTTCCTCCTTCTATGGATTCCCCCATGAAAGATGTTTCCATGTTTGAGTCTCTATCATATATTTTTGTTAGGTTCATTGAACTCATTCGTGGTCCCATATGTTTTTGGACATTGGTTAATTACACTGTTTCTGTCTAGAAATACTTATGTTGTCCTGACAAGGTTGGATCATTCTATTAAGAATGTCATCACGTTGGGAATCACAGGGCATGTCTAGATGCTGGGAGCATTGGTCACCTAAAAATATTCTACTTAAGAGTGAATCTCATTGTGGCATATTAGGTAGGGAATCCAAGGAATCTTGTTTCGATCATAAGGTGAGAACATCATAGTTTTATGTCTTACAATGATTTTACCTTAGGCATCACATATTTAGCATAAGGTAGCTAACACTATGGCAGAATATATTCCAAGGATTAAACCTCATAAATACCATGTTTATCATGGTGCATATGATTCTGTGGGAACATATCTTACAAGTTATTCACCCCGGGTATCCCATGTTTATCACGAGGTAGATGACTCCATGGGCACATTTATTCTACGATTTTCAACTTACGCATCGCATGATTTGTATTAGGGATGTAGTTCATAGATTATTCAAGAGTTTAATATCATTAAGAGGTAGAAAAGTTCGATTAAAATTCCCAATGGAGGTGGATCAAGAAGTTATTTCCCTAGGAATAAAAATTCCATAGCATGATTGGAACATCCCTTAAGAAAGATTGGGGAACAAGTTTACCATCTTGGGGAGAAGGGATGTATGGATTGTAACACCCATAAAGACAGGTCTAGGATGGATGGATCTAACTCCACTTTAGGTGGACCAGGGATATGTGTTTCATAGAGGGAAAATTACACAACTAAAAATAGATTCAATGAATGATTTTATGGGGATTACAAATAAAAACTTCCCATATCAAGATTATTTATCTTGGTTGTATTGTGTGGTTATTACACGTGGATGTTTCCCATAGGATCTCATTCCATGTGGGTCGTACATGGAGAATACTTCATTTTATCTATAGGGTAACGCTATAGTTTTATATATTTTGTTGATGATCGGATGACCTCAATAGTTTTACAACATGCAGCTTAAACATGGGTGGAATCCCTCCTAAACCCTTACACATATGTGAATATCTATCAAGCTACTCTGGGTAGGGCATTACTTTTTTCACTACCAGAGTACTATAGTGGGAGGAGTGGTCAATCATGAAGTCCACGTTTGAGTCCCAATGCTATTATGAAATAGGGATTAGAGTACCTATGATGAGAGAAAAAGGTTAGTGGGAGGATCTATCTACACTTGAAATGAATTTTCTGGACAGATTATTGGGGGGCACAGGTCACATTGGGAATCATGGTTTAGCAAGAGAGTTACTAGAATGGTATGTGGGCCTTGGTCACACAACATTTGTGAAAGAGTGTCAGCAGATGGGAGGAATCATGTAGAGGCCTAGAAGAGGGGTTTCATGAATCTTGGGTCCTCATGGTGAGTGTATTAATGAGGATCAGGTGCATCATGAAGGTTAGGGGATTCGAGAAGAGGCATTCTTTGAAAATAGGGTTCCTCTCCCTATGTGTGAACTTATAGCTTGGAAAAATATTTCATTGAGAAGACTCAAATTCCTTATGAGTAATTATTCCTTTACAAAGGGAATAATATTTCATGAAGGGAATCCCTATCTGAGGTGAATTCTTTTATGAACTCAATTAAAAGGGTTCAAAGAATCTTGGATACCTTGAGTTATCTATTTCTCTTTTGTTGGTGATTCTTAAGATGTTACCAAATTATGAGCTATTCATAAAAAGAAAGAATGGGTAACCATCCATAAAATATCATACTATAGTTAATATTTATTGTCATGAGATTTCCAGAATCATGGAGTAATTGTGAAAAGAACTTGTGAGATTTTTTAATGAGAACATCTCTATCCGAATCTTGAAGACACCATCACTAGTTCATGCATACATGATGTTCTATAAGAATCTAACGGTGATTGAGTGGAGGTTTACCATAATGCATTCATTCTTTCCTGAATCAAGAACCCATACATAAATATTCATGATCTCTATTTATTCATGAAGGATTAGTTATTTGAGAAAATGACACGTTATAGTGTTTTTTGAGGTATTTTGAGCTTAGATTCTCTCACAATCATCTATTTCTTCTATGATCATTCTCATGGAACATGTATTTAGATTCCATCAAATGATCCCCTTAGAATGGGAGCCAATGGGGAAAAGGAGGGTCATATTTTGATGTAGAATTTATGAAAATTGGTAATCAACTACCTTTCAGGTAGAACACCCACAAAGATCACTTGTAGGGCCTATGCGTGATTGTTTCTGGCGTGAAGGCAATCACAATGATCGGAGAACAATAAGCCTACAAATAACCTGGTGGGTAACCTTAATGGCACTAAAAATTCTATATGAAGAGAGTGTTTTTTTATCTCTTTTCATGAAGCTCAACATCTCCGTGAACAGTACTAAAAAACACTTTTCAGTGAACCAGACATATGAACTACTACTCCATGAATGCTTTTTAGTGAATTGAACATCAAAACCCACATATTTGATAAGCGACATTCTTGAGCCATAGATCTATTAATGATCATCATAATCAGCCTCCACAAATGAGACTCTAAATATCAGCTAATTCTTTAATCAAATATCCACTCAGAGAGTCAACACCAATGCCACTCAGAAAGAAATAATGGATGACTAAGTCACGACTGGGGAGAGATTTATAATTACCTCCGACCATGAATAACTTATGGAATTTCTGATAGATACTCAAAGGGAGAACCCAATTTGAAATTGGTTGTAATTTTAAGGGTTTGGTTTTTGGGACAACGTATTTGTCCTGGTGGTGAAGTGATAGACAGACGTACTCTTTCAGAGGAATACCTAAGAATTGCCAATGGAATAAGGCTACAATAGGCCATATATTGATGGATGATGTGCCAATTATAGTGAAATTTCTCTACAACCACATCAATAATATTGAGGTGTGGAATCTGTAGGATGAGGCTTCCCCACCAAAGTATTATACAATCATAAGGTTGGGTTTGGGGGATCAATTCAAGGGAAACAATGAAAATATGGATTTTCTCTAGGGTGAAAACCTCAATGATTGGTGGGATTAGACTTACTATGTGTTCAAATCAAGTGTTCGATTCGATGTGGATATGAAGAGGGTGGAAATTTATTAAACAACATTGTTTTTATAGTTCTATGTCTACCATCCCTATGTGATCATGCATGTGAAATTGCGAAGGTGGTCACCAGGAACAAACACGTTACATTTACATCACGAGGAGGTTAAAATAATCCTTGGAGAGCCAAATCATATCATTATAATCCGGATTTTGGTGATGATTTATGATGCATTCATTTTTGTTTATAATGTGTTGGATATCTGTGGGCAGTTTCATTTTATATCAAAGGCACTGCTTGATCTGGTGTAGGGAACCGATGAAGAGAAACTAGGGATAAGGGACGCCCCATTTAAGTTATTTTTTAGATTCTTTTTTAATGAACTGGTGGAATGTCCTATTGAAGGAGCATATCTAGATGAGAAACTATAAATGAGGCCATTGAAATGTCCCGAAGGATATAAATGGGTCATGGAGGGATCATAATTGATGGTATTAGATGAAATACAATTGATATTATAGAGATATAGTGCCAAGGATAAGGCACGACATGTGGTCATACTGGCATGTTTCATTTCCAAACACAACTATGATGAGATTATCCTAATCAAGGATGCACACATGAGGGGTCCAACGAGAACCTTAATAATTATGGCGATGTTGTTGACTTGGAATAACATCAACATGGACATCTCAGTACTAGATATGTTGAAAATTGTACGTTTTCATGTCATCAAAAGGAAAACAATTCTATGTTTGCGTGGTCTACTCCACTTTCTGTATAGCTTGGTGGCCACACACATGGGGGGTTATGAGTACTTGAACCCCATCAATCCTCCATAAAAAACATTATGACCATAAATTCTAAATATTACAATGTGTTGTCTATTCATGTTGAGTTTCTTGGGTGTGTGTGAGAAGGTAGGTCTAGAAGTGAATTTTATATTTCACCCATTACCATACAAATGAGAGTGTTGCCAATGATTCCATGAGGAAAATTGAGAAGAGATTGTACCACTTGATCTTTTGAGGTGGGTTACTAGTTGATAGAGTTTAACATGAGACAATCTATAAAAAATACAACCCCCCAATGTTTTTGATCATGTTCATGTTCCAATAGAGGCTTTCACTGATGATATACTTATTAGTGGGGCCTGGATTCCCTCCTTAAGTGCTGAGGATGATTTGGTTCATGTTTATGTGTAAGGATAGAATGATTTGGAATGAGTTAGAACCACTTACCACTGCATATGGGATGATTCAAGAATATGAACAAAGCTATGTGATAACATATTCTGGGGATATGTTGAGGCATCAATTCATCTATACCAATGAAGGGGAGATCCATTAAATGCATATCTGAGGATATGTGGTGGGTGGTTCATGTCATGGAGGCATAGCTTTCCTAGTGGGTAGAGTAGAAGTAGTGGGACTATTAGTCTGTTATACCAAACTGGATTGATCCATAGTGGGAGAAGAAACATTAGGATTGATTCTCCTAGGAAGGTAGTAACAAGAATATAGGGATCCATATGAGGTTGTCCAAAGGAGATTCTTCCATGTTATCGAAAAGATTTTATGACCCATGGAAATTCCATGTGATTAAATCTATTTCTAGGATACGGAGAAGTAGGATTTATTATTATAGTTCTCTAATGTTTCTGGGCTGTGGAAAAATCATAACATGTATTGGATGCATCTCACTATGATTATTCATGCCACGACTGGCTTCCTTATATATTGGGATGTGGTATAGAAATATGTGGCCATGATGGTACACCTTGTCCATTACTGGGTTACTACAAACCCTCCAACCCTCTAGGTAATTGTGTTCCAAAACATGACTTCTCCTCTATTGTTTTTGGCATCTCATTTAGCTATGCACACACTTATTCATTATTATTCAGATGATTTGACGAGAATCAATTCCTACGAAGTCTATCCCATAGGATGAAGCACTATTACTACCTAGGTAAATATTTGGATCTCATATGGCATTGAAATATTTAGTTCTTAGAACCATTTTCAAATTCTTTTCTCCACATGCAAAGAAATCAAGTACTGAATAGGGGGAGGAATATGAAAAACATGAAAAGGAGGTCAGTGGGAACTCAATACTTGAAGGTTTGAATGTACGGACCCTCCCTAATGTTATAGTTCTAAGAAGTCATCCATGGACGCATGAAACATAGGAAGATACCATGGAAGGAACCCTACCCTAGGGGATACCTATGATCCTATGGGACCTCCTCAATAGAGTATTCAATTAAGTTAAGTCTCTTCTTCCTTTACTCCATCAACTCTTTTTTTTCCTTTCCTTCCCATGTTTTATTAAAGCATTTTAGAATAGAAATTTGAATGGTTATCATGACTAAACCAAAAATTCCCATTCTTTAATAGGTTATTCCTTAGGAAGAGGTGGTGATGAAATATTTTTTTCTCCTAGTAGATATGACCATGGATTCTGTGGTGGTTGATCTTGCCATGCAGGTGTTGGTGGGGGGGGGGACATAGAACGTTCCCTCAATGGTTGAGAGAGTTCCCACAATATGGATGAATAATGGATTTATGGTGGATGAGTAAATTGTAGAGGTTCCAATAGGGGAATCTATTATATCCAATGTCATGATGAAGGAGGAAAAAACAATGTAGATAATAGGGGTGATTGGGGAATAAATATTGGATTCGCCTGTCCTAGAACTGCTACTAGAAGAAGTTGTGAGAGCCAAGGATGGGCCATCAATAGGGGTAGCCAAAGATGATGAGATGATGGAATCTACATCAGTAGTTACAAAATGTTTAGGTTAGAATTATACAATGGTTGGAGAGGCTGATAAGGAATGGTTTGCTCTGATAGTTCTGTTGATTATCATCCCTACAGGTGGTACACTTCTTCAGCTGCTCAATTTTGGGGACCTTCACCTAGAGGACTGGCCTAATAACATATTTGTGGCTTTTCTCAATACGATATTTTAGTTTCTAAAGAAATCATAGATTCTTCCATGGAGGTTATATAGGAGAATTAGATAATTCACTTCAAGGTGTAGAGGTATTTACCAAATTTCATCACCCGTATTAGATATCAGAACTACCACAATGGGTGGAATCACTCACACATTGGTTTTTTAGTCTGGGGACTGGTGGGATGAACTCTAGAAACCTTCATATGTTTCCCCAATATTTACTCATCATGTGGGAACATTCCTAGTGGATGGAACAATACACAGACTATCGGGGGAACAATGATGATGGCACTCAGGTTCTTCATAAAATATGAGGAAGAGGCATTATCCATAGAGGGATTGTAACATGAGCACACAACGGTCACTTTTTCTCTTTGGGAGATAATTAGTAGTATGAGTTCTTAAATGGTAATGTACAAGGCTAAGAAGGTAATGGTGGAGTGCTAGGATGAGAAAAACTAACAGAAGATCTAGGCTAAAGATATTCTCTCCAAGTCCAATATAGAGATAGAATACTTGGTAGTGCAAAAATAGTCTCTAGAGTCCAGTTAGTAGAGGTTGTCCAATCTCAATCGCTTGATTTCTAAGATCATTAATTGAAATAATGTAACTAAATAGATGCACTAATATTTTGTTGAACATATCGAACCATGGTTTTTTTACCTTTTGTGTTGTGGGACACGTTTCCTATTTCCACCCTTGATTATTTTATCTCAATCATATTTTTGAAACAAACAAGGATCAATCCCTCTTGACATATGAGTCATGGTCAGTGTGAAAATCAAGGGAAAACCATATAGATGAAAATTATTATGATATTACCAAATAATCATCATGAACTCAATATCTTTTATTGTTAACTATCCACTAAGAGTGTTCAGGATGAGAGAGTATGTGGTTGATTAATAGGTATCACTGAATAGTGGAATTACTTTTCTAATGTTCTCTAGTGCATAAATTGGATAACACAATGGGAATTGAATTATACATGAAAAAGGGGGAATAAAGAGTTGTCGACAAAGATTCAAAAAATGTGGAAAACAATGGAAGTGTTTTAATGATATATGCTAACCACTAACCATGTTTGAAACATGAAATATTTATTGCTTATATGAGAATGGGGATAATCAATTTGGGGATTTCCCAATGACCATATTTGATATGTGGTACTTGTCTCAAAATTTCACCAAAATGTCCTCTGAGACATTATCCAAGGGAAATATGTGATATAGGGATAGACCTCATTCCCTAGGGGTTCCCTTCAATCATGGATGATGATGTGGATCCAAATAAGGGACACATGAAAATTGAAAAATAAAGTGATGGAATGTTTGAATCAATTTCAACACTCTTAGAATTATAGCATAATGTATTAGAGAACATAGATGTGGGAATATCAGTATGAGAAAAATATAAACTCGTATACTATGGGAGTGTAGTATCATATGATGAGTGTATGATAATGAATACAAAATTTATGGTAGGTGACTGGCACCAAAGGATGGGGATTCCTAGGTGAGAGCCTAGAACACTTTGCAGTTTTACTTCATATAGTGAGGATCATTGAAAACCAGTTTAATTTCATATAGTAAATATAGAGAATTGAAAAATTTAACATCATTTGATCAGGATATATTTTATAGTATATCATCATGTGAATGTGACATCACACATAGTTTATGTTTTTATGATCTAGACCACGGTAACCTATTTAAAGTCATGTTACATGAACTAAATGAGGGAAGTGTCTCAAAGGGATGTATCTAACATTAGAGGATGATTTACCAACAAAAATGATAGATCCTAGGAGGCTTCCTGATGCCACATAATACTCCCTTGAGACAAATTACACATATTTTAAGATCACGATTATTGGACCTTGGATTTTATTGTAGTTTGAGTTCACAAAGTTATAACCATGGGGTTCCATAAAGTGTTAAACACAGAATGAAATAGTATTAACCCAATGTGAATGGAGTGAAGGAGAGTCCCGCATTCCATGAGAAAATAATGGTCATGTTGCAAATATTTTATGGTCATACTACTGGGAAACTAGGGAGAATCTGTTTAAAGTCACGATATGAGAACTATTGAAGTGAATGTTTTGAAGGGTAATCCTATGATGTGGAAGAGACAAAAAAATTGTGATTGATTCACAATATTCTCACATACCACATAAGTATTAGAAAAAAATGATACATTATTTAGGTTCATTAATCTTGGATCATGGAAAATAGAGAACACCTTTTATTGTCCTAAGGCTTGGACTAGTTTGTTCTTACAATATTTGTGATAAGGTGCATCCCAAACATGTATAGGGTAGGACTATAGTTTAATATAAATCATTAAGGATTCATGGATTTGTAGTTTCAATTCATAAGACTTGGAATATAAGGGCTTCAAATAGTTTATGTTCCTAATTCTTTGGACCGATTACAGTCTTTTTAAGGTCATATTGGATGGTTCATATGATGGATATTATTTTAATGTCTTTATTCCTAGACAAAATGAACTTATTTTAAGGTCACAGTATTTTGAACATGGTAAAGGGAGTATAAATATAATATTTTTTTGTGGGGGCATGAGTTACCCGACATGAGTGAGGACCAAGAATGCCCAATACCACAAAATAGTTTCTCATTAAAACTCGCATAGAGTTTAAAGTCATTATTCTTGGAAAGGGATCTTGGGAAGCTAAAAAATAGGGATAATGACCATACCGAGACTTCTAATACCATTTCAGTCATGATTGGGGTGGAAAAATGAGTGGTGAGTTAATTTTCTTGACACATGGTAGTACATATCTCGGGAAAGGATAAGCCAGGTTGGGGATGTCCCAATAACACATAACCACTTACTAGACATGTGAAGATGCATTGAGGGGTGACTCCAAGGGTGTTGGAGTTCCACTAATACATAAGGAGGTAAAACATATAAAATTAAAGAATTATCAGGTCTGTATAAGGGGTGACCAATGGGATGAGATAAACTGTTGAACATGTTCAAAACAAAAAAAAACACAATGATGCACTAATCAAAAAATGTAGTGATAAAATGGAGAATTGAAACCTTAGCATGTTCAAAAATACAATCTATTTTTTTATAGAGAGACATGAGTGAATTAGAAAATTACAAGATTCATGCCTCTTTGGATAAGAACTGTCACCATTAGGGGGTCCTTTGATTTATATGATGATGAAAATCCAATTCGAGAAAGATTTGAAGTGTGAAAATGGAATGAGAGAATTTCCATGTGGTATTCAACACTCCCTATTTAACACCTCATCATATTTGGGAATTCCAATGGGGGTGATCAGCAAGTAGGATTAAACTTGAGTGGTGAAAATATTTTATGGTTGTATTGAATGGACCATAAGGAAACAAATTTTTAATTGTCTTAATTATTGGACTAGGATGGGGTCAAGAGGCCAAGGGATATGATTAATTTTTTCCTAGGCCCAAATAAGATTATTTTGGGAGTTGTTACATATCCCATGATGACAATAATTATGAAAAATCATGTTCTAGAATTTGGAACCCATTGTTTAAGGTTGTCCGGTCTGGACTATGAAAAAGAGACATTCAAGGATTTTCATATGATGAAAGATACAAAACCCAACATGAATGAGGGTCTATGGAGTCCCATGACCACATGAAGAGATCATAGATCCATTTTCAATTTATTTAAGGTCATATTATCTGGAACATAGGGTGATGTTTGTTAAAAGGGTATATTTATGGAACACAAGAGTTAAAACATGGCATTTATGGAGCCTAAGAGCCACACATACCACATACACACATGAATAAAAACTTCATATATCTTAATTTCATAGTGTTTAGACTATTACTTTGGACACATGGTTGAAGGGGTGGGAATTTTTCAGCTGGGCTCATAGATGGGAATTTAGGGAATCACAGTGTATCCCATAAGAATGGGAATCAAGCCACATTTAATTCTTGAACCTGGTGTGCTAAGTGACCAAAATCGGTGGGGAACACCTATTTGGAAAGAATAATTGAGGATTCCCATAGTTATTTTGAGTATTCTCATGTTTTGAGTATGGACTTGGGTTCTTCTAACAATCTGAAACATGTTTTATGAGGAATCCTAATTTTTGATGGGGAAGATATCATCTCATGTTTAAGTGAAATATCTATTTTTTATGGGGTAGAATCAAAGTGTAATTTTGTCTATTGAGGATGTTATGATTTTTAGTATCAAGTAATATAGACTATACTATAATGGTTGAATTCATTTTAAAGACATAGGGTCCCAACCATATCAAAATATTTTAAGGTTGTACTGCATGGACTATAGGGTGGATAATTAGTTTAATGTCTTAAGGATAAAGAAATAATCATTAATTTTAATTTAAGAGAGTTTAGATCCTGAGAGAAGTGTCTCAAGCATATATGTATAGTATGGTGTCATTATAGAACCGATGTGAATGATGTCCCATAGGTCCACTACCACACATAAGACTCATATGGAGACCCACACAATGTTAATGTTTTGATTCATGGATTTGAAATAAATCTTAATGGTTATTGAGTTCAGGTCAAGGGAAAGAATCCTAAAAGGGAAATTCATAGTGCAGTAAGAACAACATAAAATTAATGAGGACCAAGGAGACCCAACTCCATACAACGTATCCCTAATAGGACTCACATATAGTTCAAAGCCATGATTCATGGAAAAAGATTCCTAGTTTATGGTAAAATAATTCAAACCATAGGAAAATTTCACATTGTATGATTAGGATGTGAACATTTATTTTAACATTGTGTGGTGAAGATAATAGAGGTTTTGCAGCTGAACATAATGCAATTAGGACGGTGTAAGATCATCATTCAAAATACCACTTCAGAAGCTCGGTGTTGATGAAAGGTGTGATCTTCTCTATATACATAGTGATCAATGAGTATCCACCATTGGAATTGAACATGTGAATGATGTATTGTCCTTCTCATTTGGGATTCAACTTTGGTGGCTTCTTTTGGGGAATCAATGGTGTTTTGAGAGATAATATCATACCACCATGGAGGAAGGAGGGGAGGAGAACCATATTGTTAGATTCTCTTGATATACTATAATAGTTCCTCACTAAATTATTCATGACCTAATGTCTACTCTCTTCAAGGTATTCTAGCTCAGCAAGATGGACATTGTCTATTTTATTTGGCATCTTATGGTCACATAAAACTATTCATAGTGATCTCAATTTGTTCTAAATGTTATCAACTACCTATTTTCAATACACCATAAAATATTGTACCACTAGGGTCGAATTCTGATTCATAATCAAAGAGGATTAGATGGAATTGGGGAATTTTTTAATAAAAATTTCATAATTTGGCCCACCATCTTCTAGAAAATGCTTGATAGGGTCTTGTTGAACACCTCAATCTTCCATTTTTCTGGGACATGGTAGTGAAAAATATAGTTGGACTAGATCCTATACTTTACATAAGAAAGCATCATCTTGGAAGACAAAAAGATTGTGTCATTATCAGTGAGAATGGAATGAAGAAATCTGAATCAAAGTATGAGGTGGGAGATCCTAAATTAAATCATGGATCAATTCTTGACTTCCCAAAGGGGTATCAACTATACCAACACCGAGACTAAAACATCTATGTTTAGAATGAACCTTCACTGGTGAGCAATTTCTGGAAAATGTTGGCCAACAACATCGAGTACCCATAACATAATGGGATAACAATACATGGTTTTGTGAAGGATCTATGGGGGTCAATGAAAAAATTTAGCATGTATCTAACATGCTTGAAACCTATTGGAACAAAGGATACAATCATGGACTATTGGGGGCCATAAGTAGCCCAAACTTTTGATATGGTGGGAGAGCTTCAACCCTATCGATGGGAACTACAAGACACAAAATGAACTTCCAACACTACTTGTGGAATCTCACCTCCTTGGATGGAACATAGTATAATTCTATTAAAACAATGTATTTATACATCTACTAAATGTAATGAATTCTTTATAGTTTAAACAATGCTGAATGGTGTCATATTCACTCACATATGACATGATCAAGTGGGGAATTCCTTAATGACGAATATCGATGAAAGGAGTTGTACAATAATAGGATTACTCTATTGTGGGGGAACATGAGTATCCTAATGTAGAAGAATCAATTTATATCTGGTTGTACTTTTTTATCATCATCATCATCTGGGAAAATAGGAGGGATGATACTCTAATGTTACACATGAATGAACAAATCATCATGGTCAGGATCTACATGATAGGAGTGTATACAATCTAAAGAATCACCTTGACCATTCTCGGTATGTGGGACATGTGCTACTTCCAATTGAGATGGAAATTGGGCCATTAGTTGGAGAGTGCACTCTAACAGGGGCATGAGCTCGGACATTCTGATGATGTAGTCACCATTAATCTTTTTGAGGACTATTTCAGATCCTCCAATCATGTGAAATTGGCGAACATCAATCTAAAGGGATTGTATGATACTAGTTACGGGAGCCTAATATTTTGTCTCATTTATTGTGAATCGATCTAACAACAGGAATGTGTATCATATGATGAAGATGATCCCATAAAAAAAATTAGAGCTTGGGATTGGTGAACTTTCTACTTATTGGGTTATGAGAAGCCCCATCGATATGCATATACCAACATGGAATGATCTAATCCACATAAACGATGTATTTATCGTCTAAATTGACATCTAGGGGATGTTTTCCACATGCTAGATGGACATCCTAAGTATCAGCCAATTGTTGACACTTGAAATATTTATGAGGAACAAACCTGATTTTGAACTACTAATGAATCACCACCTTGCGTGATGACCATCCTATCATCATGGGATAATCTAGGTTATTAATTAGTTGATATACATGGGACAAAAGCTATATCACATGATGATGGAGATAATTCCACCACTTCTACACTGAAAAAACTGGTGCAATGCATATTTTCTCGATATAATATTATGTATCCACTATTTCGAGGATCATGCGACTAAGATAGTATAAATAGGTTTACTATCACTTTCTAGTTCTTTTAGGTGAGAAGGGAATTGATGGATGACTCGAGGGAAATAACCTCAACGAATATATGATTCAATAAGAAAGATGGCATAAAAATGGATCTTGTATAAGATAACACTTGATCTTCTCAAACAAGGTCTAAAAATAATTATCCCACTAGTAGAAGGTATATTTAATCACCATCCTATAAAATGTATTACAGTTATAGGCCATATTTTTGATGAATTAGAATATGTAGGATAAGTGGGCATGGAGCCATCATATCTCCCAAAGGATGCTTGGGGGAGGCATATAGTTGATGGATTTGATATTATCTAGTTTGAATTCAATTTCACTGTATCTGATGAAGAATCTGAGAAAGTTACTATAGGTAATACTGAAGGCACACATTAAGGGGTTCATCAATTTTTTTGGGAGTGATGGAAACTGAACACATTCTCAAGATCTATGAGATTTTACTAAAGATTGTAGGATTTAACCACCAAGTTTTATATGTTTCAATCCACTATCATATTGTGAATGAGATTGAAGATGTGGTACATGTCCCACTAATAAATGTATCTTGCATTATTAAGGAAGAAAGGAGTCACCTAATAGATAAAGGTCTAGCACGATGATTTGATGGTTGTCTAATCCTAATTTGTAGGGGCCATCCACATATGACTGTAGCTAAGGTATCCATCCATAAAAGTGAGGGTATAGAATATTGCGGTATAATAGATCAATATCCCCGTAATTGAAACTATAAAATCATTATTTGGAAAATAATGGTTGAGGTCATGGAAATTGATACGAACTCTAATCTTTGCATTATTTTTATGATCGGGGTGATGTTGGATATAAAATTTGGGTACTATACATACTTGATGAATATTTATTTGATATGATTATCATCATTGAACATGACCATGAAACCGTGAGAGGGATGCATATTTCATAGAGGCTTCTTGAACCTATGAGGACTCACCGAGAGATCTAGATGGTGGGCGAGGACCTAAGGGTTAATTCGTGGAATCTCATCATAACTATAAGAAACAATACAACGATTCTTCTTTAGGAAGGCCACATAATGTTGTAGCTCATTAAGAGGCATATCCACATAGATCAGTGTCATCCCTAGACCTACCTGATTACCCACGTTCACCTAAACGGGCTCATCGATGGGGGTGGAGACACCCTCTTGAAACAAAGAAGTATAATTCTCTAAATCCCATTCCACATTTGGTGTAGGAGATTTAGGGAGATGAAATTGTTCACATAGGCCATATGACATGGGGGAGCACTACTTCTTGCTTTGGATGATGTGGAATACTCAATATAGGACACTTTCTCTAGTGAAACCCTGGAGACTGAGACTACTAAGTCAACTCTATCTGGCCTTTAACTATGAGATCCATTCTTGATGTAATAGAAATGGTGGTGAGCCATATTTTGCTGATTCAACCTAGATCTATAGAATCGGCGGGAGTGCTATGAAATGAAATTCATAGGGTAAAGCTCTATGTACATCATAGGGGTGTAGGCTTCTGGAATCACCTATTATTGTCTTGTTTAAGAGTGTAAGGTAATCTATTGAAAATCATTATATATAGGGATAGAATGACCCTATAGTAGGGAGATGATGACGAAACATCCCATGTCATGAATCGGGGCCTCTAAATAATGAATCAAAAGAATACAATCATCATCAATGTATTCCCATGGACTTTTTGTGATAGTTGCGTGATCAACTTCATTATTTTAAAGCTTATTCCCCCTCACATATAATATTCAACATCTAGATAGTAGGATATATATGATTCGAAGGGGGGAACATGACCATGGAGCACACCCACTCAAACTTTGAGGGAGTATTTATGGATTTGGTGATATGAGGAGGTGACCACTACATGCAGATGTGTCCAGGGTCTACACAATTATGATTTGTAGGAATAATCTTGTTAGGAAATCATGAATTCAGAACTTGTAACCAAGACCTCTTACTGGGTATTTCATTGGATCCTACTACAATGTCTCCACATTTTCCGATCATAGACCCGAATCTTCAGCTCAAAGGGTGTTTGGTCTTACTTGGTAATCCCATGCTTCCAAAGTATCCAAGTTAGGATGATTTTAATACTGAAAAATGTGTCCCCTAGTTAGTGTTAAATTTTCTCCCCATTGAACTACAATGTGACATACAATAGAATAATGTACCCATACATGAGGGTTCCCTCATCTTATCTAGATAAAGTGATTATTGTGTGACATTCTTCCCACTAATCATCCTATATATTATATAAATATGTGGTGGATACCTATGTTTCAAACAGGAGGGGGATATTTAAGGCTTATACATGGGCCTCACACATTTCTTTTGATAGGGATAAATCCTTATGGATTTATTATCTTGCAGGATTTCAAGAGAGGTGGTGAAACACATTGTAGTTCAATTTTAGTGGCATTCTCAACCCTTGGGGGCATTCCATGGCTAGGGGCATGATTAATGGTTCTATATATACCATTGGGTTCTATATAGTGCTAGAAATATCATACTTCTCATAAGATAACTCACCAAAAATAACTATTAGCTAACTATCATCTAGATGATGCCTGAATTTAGCTGGACATGGTAGATCACAGTACAGTCGTGGTTGTTTTTCCCTGTCAGGTAACACAGTCAGCTATGGTAGTGTGTCTGACATAGTATGCTAGGAGGACTACACTTAATGAACTCTATAAAACACATATTTCCTAGTCTTGGTAGCATGAACAACTAATCTTTGGGAACTAGAATATGTATTCTAGTTGTTTTTGTGTCCTCGACCTCCCCTTTGACAGTGTCATATGGATTAACTCCAAGGGGATTTCCAGATATTCCTCATCATAAATCACAATAATGTAGTCTATTAACATGAAAAAATTCATATAAGCACACTCCTACTCATCATCAGAGGGGTCATTTAAAGCTAGGCTGATGCTTGGGGTGATTCCAAACAATAGAGGGATGAAATCACTAAGAGTACAAGGTGAATTAATAATTGGTAGATAATAGAATTTCCCATGTTTTTTTATGTTTTTCCCCTCTGAGTCTTATAAGAACGAGTCATGGATATAAAATTAAGTATTAGAGGAGGTTTTATGACTGTAGGAGGCTCTATCCTACCTAAGTGGGAACAAATGACACCATGGGAAAGATCAACTGATCTGTGAGCCAACCAATCATCATACATTAGAGTCCCATGGTTGGAAACCTATTTCCATTCACCACAATGCTCATTATTATTGTTGTTCATATTAGAGATGTGTTCCACTTATATTAATAAGTTTCCCAACATGACCATAATGTTATCCACTGTCTGGGATCTAATCCATGAAAACTTGTCCATCCTTAATGCAATTCCCAAGGATCAAATGGTAAGGGAAGTGATTGAGGTACTCTGTTCTTATAGATTTCTAGGGCCTCTTACAGTCTAGAAGATTATAATCCCATGATCTAGGGAACTGATGAAATAATTAAAGAAATGTGAATCCTTTAAAGGGTTTTTCTAGTTCCTCATATATAGGAAGAGAACATTGGGAGACTATAATTTTTTATGGAATAAAACATGATGAGGGGTAGGAACTACATTCTATCATCTAGGTGGTTGATTTTGGTGAGGTGGCACCTGACAGTTCTACACTGGGTGAGGCTATTCCTAGTGGGGATTCATCACCTGGATAGGCACTTCAGGTAGATGGCCCAATAATTATAGCTGATCGATGGTCGCTACCTAGACTGGGGCGACAATCTCTACTTTGGAATATCTTCTTGTATGAGATGGATGGGGCAAGGGGAACACCTTCATGGATTACTAAAAGTCCCCTCAAAATTCTAGGCTTTGTCAAAAAAAGTATGAAACCCACCAGGGACATTCTATGTGCGAAATTTTGGGACCATATCATTCTTGATGTTCCCCATACACATCGTTAGAAGATTATCTTCAGTGAGCATCATGTAGAGTTAGTATGTGAGGCCTTTCCACCCGGTAAAAAAAATCAATGACCCACTAATCAGGTGCTTTATTTTACATGAAGATGTTATAAATACTTTTCTTTCATGTATTGGATTTGAACTGGGTTTGTAAATTTTTATTAAGGTCTTCCCAATTAGTGATGGACCCTATGGGTAACTGGATGTACATGAAAAAAGTTGATCCTTTCAATTTATTGATGAAATATATGAGGTTGGAATCCTCCTTATACTATGGGGTTCCCAACATAGAACCAAATCATGAAATGAAGTGGGAATTTTTTTTAATAGGTTACCCATCCCGTTGAATGTGGATAATCATTAGATCCCAAAATCCATGGGTGATCACATGTCATCCAACCATGTCAGGTAAAACATTCCATTTGCTAGGATCAACACCTATTTCATTAGTGAGGGTCCCTATGTTGATGATTATCCATAATCACAACTGTGTTGATAGTATCATGAACTCAATATGTAGACTGGATGGCCCATGACTGAACTCGATCTGGGTCCTGAGGAAGATGATCACGCTGCTCAAGAGGGTTAATTGACCCATATCTGCAATATTTTTGTAATAAATTGGGTTTCAGTATAATGTATGGATCATTAAATTTTTGGTTTGAGTGCTTAATTATGTAATTTTGTGGGTTCCCAACTTAATCATGGGTGTTTTGGAGGTGTACATGGATTTTCTAGAGCCCAGAACCCAAGGTTTGGGTTTTTTATGAATAGAACACTGTTGGTGTAAACCATACCGAGTAGGTTGTATGAGCTGACTGAACCATGAGGGGTTGGAAGGTGAGGGCCTGTTGGCTATATAGATTAACTAAACAATACAGGAGGGGTCACACGACCATGTGACTTGTTTTCAATTTTTAGCAGAATTGACAGAGGGTCTGCGTACAATTTGCGCATGGTTTATAAATTGTGAAAGAAAAACTATACAATATCCCGTTTCTCTTATAGTAGACCATGCGAAATGATACATGGTTTAAAAAAGCAATGTGCCTAAACCGTGTGACCCAGATATATTGTAAAGAATAACCATTTTCCCTTCAATCCATTTAAATCAATCCTATGTATCATTTCTAATCTGTTGGATAGTAGGATGCCATTTTTGACCTCTTTGAAAAACTATACCTGGAATTTAGATACATTATCCATCCAACCTCTGATTCAAATACATTTCATCTCCTAAAATATGAAAAGGGAAGGACTATATTTGTTTTTATTCATTTCTTACTCTTCAAACTATCAATTGAGCTATTTGATTTTAGGCTTATATGCTCTAATTTCCCATTCTTCACCCATTCACCAAATTTCCCCTAAACCATAACGAATCAGGGCTTGATACTGGAGAATAAATCCAATATTGATTTGAGGTAGGTGGTTTATGATTTTCTTTCATATATTGGTGCTTTTTAGACCCAATGGTCATTACCCCACCTATCAGACATTCTAGCGTGACCCCAATTTTGAATGGGTTACTTGAAATAGATGTAATAAGATCTATTAGGGATTCCCATAGGTTCCGTTGTGATGCGTTGGTACCCATTTCCTAATCCAAGGTCACCCATGCGGTTCATCTTATAGAAATAACTTATTCATGACATGTTAAACAACCTACGGGGTGTGTTTTTAGTTTTCCAAGTTATGGGTAGCTAATTGTTAATGAAACGATACGAAAGGGGTGATTTGGAGATGTGTTTCCTTCTATAAATTATAAATTATGTTCAACCTCCAATAGATAATTGTTGATCAAATCAAATGAGTTGTGTTAATTTGTGAATGGTAATAAAGGGGTTGGTATGCACATGTGGATTTTTAAATGGTGATTTTTGATAGATGGGTTGGTATACCAGTATGGAATAATCTAAATGAAATGAATTATATGAGTGGTTATAATCATATGTAATTGAACTGTTGAATGATATGAATGATTGTATAATGATTTAAATATATTCTATGAATGAATATCTATGGATCTAGAATGTGGTAGTGGATGACATGGATAGTGTATGATCCCAGGGGATTGAATCTATGGGATTACTCAGTCCCTGAGCACCTTGGACCTGGATTTCATTGACTCATATAGGACATGGTGGTAGACATTCTCCTAGGACTCATACCAATTCCTTTACTCAGTTTCCATTGAGAATATCATTGAAATCAATGAGGATGTCTTGGTCATTGAAACCTTGGATATAGCCTTTTTTGTTCTACATTGTACTCTACAGCATGGCCTTGGGATATGTGACAATCTTGGTTATACAGAGATGCTGTGGGTTTTAAATGTTTTCTTTATACAGAATGTCAATGTGGGTTAGATTTGGATGGATGTACAACAAATCGATGTTACATGTTTATATTACATACATTTTCCTTATTAAGAGATATCACATTTTAAAGGGATCCTAGAGAGGATTTTTGGTTTACATGTTACTATAGAAATAGGTCCTGGGATTTTAAACATACCTTACTGCTTACCCACACCTATTTAGAATACTTATTTATGCTGCTTAGAACTGTATAGACATCTGTGTGGTAACCTAATGGGATGTTTATCTTAAACCCTTTTTGGGCCCCCATGAGGGCATAAATAGATGATATGGTTGCAAGTGATAATAGGGGAGATCACCCTAAAACTGGGTGCAGAGTATTTATTTGGTGTAGGAGAGAATGGGTCCAATATGAGGCTTGTAGTGCTACATGAAATTTTTGGAATATACTTCATTTTGTATACTTGTACTGTATGGTATTTCTATATACATATTCTTACTATATTCTAGAAACATTTATCATCTACACCATTTATTATGTGACATTTCTAGATTATATATATATATATTCCTATCATGTGTAACATTATAGTTTTCCACTTTTCTATCTACTTATTCTATTGAACGTATTTGTATTCCACTGTGATTTTATGCTGGTAATGAGGGCATAATATAACTAATGACTCACCTAGACCCTTGATAATATTTGGAATCCTATAGCATTTGAGGAGATGTGCTTGAAGCAATGTAGCCAACCAGGATCGGGCACTGTAGAGTTGAGTCCAATTTTGAGACTTTACAAAGTGAAATCAGAGAATTTATTTTCTAGTTTGATTCACCATTTGTAACCAATAGATATGTAAAAGAAGAAAATGGATTTTCATTACGAGTTGTGCTCGAGTGTAGCTAACCCATGTATAAGGAAAATCCAAATATCCATGAATTAAATTTCTATTTGTGATTTTGACTATTTTAGTTTATTTTATTTTACTATTGGATGACACACATGATTTATGAAGTTACTATAGGTATGTTTGTGTACTATTTCCATTGAAACCTAATGAGACGAGGGTGTGCCATCTCATGCTGCATATTGAAACTTTGATATAAATCACATGACACACATTAATCCATGACATTTAGGATTCCTTACTTGACTCATGTTGTTGTGATAGGTTTTTTTATAGTTGTTCCTACTATTGTGATAGATCTTGGGTAATGTATATAGAAGTGACACCATGTTTCAATACATAAGGTGTATGGGCCCTTATGGATTTGAAAATGTTGCCCCTTTTGTATTAAATTATTAAAATGAATCTGATATGTATGGATTACATGGGAATCAAATTTTGGTTCATCCGGTGTTATGGGCCATCATGGATCATAACATGGTGGACAATTGATTAAATCATTTGAAAAAAGTACTATAAAATGAGAATGAAATGAAATGGAATATAGAGACCTGACCTAGACCTATCTTTTGAGTGGGAAAGAGGTAGTGTTTCTAGTTGTGTTAGGGTTATTCCTTATATAATCCTGATTTTAGGAGTTTTATATGGGTTACAAATTGATTTTATGAGGGGTTTGATCTATCCTATGCATTTGAACTGTGACATTGATATCATTATTTTATGAGGCATGTGTTTGGAATGTAGAGACATGCCACCATGATGACCTCCAGTGGTACGCCGCGAGGGATCCAATGACAACACTCTGGAGGTGGTTGTCCATGGGATACAAGTTGATCCTATTTTAGCGCTAACTACATCACCAAAGGATATTCCAAACATAGGTACTAAGGAAAAATTAATTGAGTTGTTATTTCTCATTATAAAGTCTTTTTAGGGAGAAATGCATCCTACCATGACTATGTCTCAGTAGACACGAGTGTTCTAGTAGTAGAATCATCCAACTTTTTCAGGGGATAGAGGTCCACTAGCTGCTATAATATGTCTTGATACCATTATAGATATCTTTGAGCATCTAGATATGCCTCTTAGGAGGAGGTTTAACCTCAAAACATATATGCTAAGTAGAGAAACATAGAGATAGTGTGATGTTATGAACTGGATACACGGGATGCGAGATACGGGTTGGAATAGTTTACAAACCTTCTTCTATGATTAATTTTATCTTGAGACTCTATGTGAAGAGTGGGATATTGATTTCTAACATTTCAATTCGGTTAAAATAAAAAATATTTATTACTCGACATATTTTACATAGTTTCATCATTTTGAGCTTCTTTACCTTACTAATGAGTTTTCTAGAGAAAGACGCATCGAGGAAGGTCTCGAAAACACTCTAAATTATATGGTCAACCTCTTAAAATTTACCTCTATCACTAATATTGTGAATCAGGAACTGATTATAGATTGGAACCTGATAGAATTTGGGATCACAAAGAGGGGAAATGTTTCTTCTCAACCTAGTGGTCTATGTCTTCAGGTGGGAAGCATCATGTTGAGGAATCCCACGAGATGAGAACCAGTCATGATGTGAGAGATGATAGCTCAGTATTTAGTCATTAGTGTGGTAGGAAACCCCATAATAAGAATCAGTGTGACCATGACTCTGTTGAGTGTCAAGATTGTAGAAGAATTTAGCATGTGAAATGTTTTTGCCGGACTTTCCCTCCAGTAATGAGTGGTAGGGGTCAGCTTGAACACCATGTTCAGGATTAGGTTACTCATATCTACATTAGGTGGGGATTTAGAGAAGTTCATAATGGTCAATATGAGGTAGTGGTAGGTGTGGCATTGGCATTTATACACCAATAACACTGAGACATCACGGTGGACCTACTCCGGGAAATGAGGTTGTATCATAGGGCCTTGGTACAAGCCAGTTCTATTTTGTATAGCCTACACCCAAGGAGTGGTGTGATAGACCATCTATGGTGAGTGGTATGATCCTCGTATCCTCTATTATTTCATATGATCTTTTGGATATACATGAATCTCATAGATTCATATAGTTAGTGAAGAGACTCGGGCTATATGTATCATATTCTAAGAGAATTATGATGCCAGACAATCCATTAGGGAGCATAATAGAATATGTGATCTTGTGTATGGAGTTACCCCCTGTAGTTGGGGGGTTTCCCTTCATATGGGACCTCTACACCCATGATATTATAGGTTTGTATTTCATTCTCATGATGGACAGTCTATTTTCTTATTGATCTTATGTTAACTTCTACCACTAGAGGGTTATGTTCACTTCACCAGTGGGTGAAATGTTTACTCACAAGGGTGAATAGGTTGACCAGGAAATCCAATATGGACCATATAATCATGGGATAGGTGGGATGAAAACCTAGAATGATAAATTTTTAGATGAGAATTGAGTGAGTCAAGGGGAATTTCCTTCAATGGTTGAGCACTTTAGGGGTGTCCTCCCGATGAATTTTATAGTTTAACTCCTAATAGGGTGGTCAAGTTCTCTATCGAGTGAGTGCTAAGAGCTACACTGGTATCCATTCCTTCTTACATGATGGCAATTATGGAGTTGATGGAACGCAATAGAAAGCTATAGGATTTAGAGGAAAATGGGTTTATTATACTCTGCACTTCTCTATGGGGTTTGCTAGTATGTTTTTTGATAAAAGAAGAATGGAAACTTAGGCTATGTGTGGATTATCAGAAACTCAACCACCTGATGGTTAAGAATAGATATCCCTTCCCACCTATATATTATTTGTTTCTTCACCTTCAAGAATACAAAGTGTTCAAAAATATTGATTTGAAGTTAGGATGTCATTAGTTATGTGTTTGACCAAATGTCACAACTCATAAAACCATTTATAGTTGGTATGGCTTATATGAGTATGTGATTATGCCGTTCGGTCTCACGAACACACCAACAGTTGTCTAGGCTTTGATTAGTCAAGTGTTCCATAATTTCATATATTATTATTTAGTGGTTTTTGTGAAAGATATCTTGGTGTATTATCATAATCGAAACATCTATTCCAACCATCATGATATTGGTTTGAATACACGAAGTGATAATAATTTATATTAAATGCTCGCAAAGTGACGGTTTTGAATGGACTAGATTCACTTCCTGGGTCAAATAATCTCAAAGATAGGAGTGTCAATGGACCTTGAGATGGTGAGAGAAATAGTTTCTAGGGAACATCCCAAAAACATTTTAGACATACATAGTTTTATACAGCTACTAGGTTACTACATATTTTCATACAAGACTTTTCATGATTAGTAGCACTGTTGATTGGATTTATTAAGAAGGGTGTGAAGTTTTTATAGTATGATTCTTATTATATAACCTTTCAGGAGTAGAAAGGATGGTTGAAATTAACACCAGTTCTAATACGTCTAGAGCAGGGCAGGAGCTACATTGTGTATTTCGATGTATTAGGTATTGGATGTGGGAAATGCTGATGTAGTGAGATAGAGTCATGGTGTATGAGTCTCAGTCGCTAAGTCCGTATGAGGGGAATTACCCTACCAAAAATCTTGAGCTATATGAAATTTTTCATTCTTTATGCTTCTAGAGACAATTTTTATTGGGAGGGAATTTTGTGGTGTATATATACAAAAAAAACCCTCAAGTATATTTTTACACTGCATGGTCTAAATCTGAGGAAGTATAGGTGAGCATAGTACCTACCATAATTTGACTTGGAGATTGCATACGGCATTGTTAAATGAAATTCCATGGTTGCTTCATTGAGTTGGAAAAATTTTTTACAAGAGGGGAAACATGCCAGCAACAACTAGAAACTAATGGTATTGTTCCCTGAGGTGAATCTAGAGGTGAATGATAGATACAAACAGTCATATCTATCATCCTTAGCTATGGACGTTTCCCTACAAGACAGAGTTTCAATGAGGTGGCTATCAAATTCTGAACTCCCAGTCCTACATGAGACTGTGGATGGTTAGGACCAATACTAAGATGGATTGTCGGTGAAGATTTTATCTTATTTATACATGGAAGATTTTGGGATGCAGTGAATATACGTGAGGAGATGATATAGTAGTTTCATGATTCAGCTTGGTTAGTGCATCCCAGAGTCACCAAGACGCACTATGACCTACACTGATAGTACTAGAGGCTGTCTATGAAAAGAGAGGTAAATGGTTTTGTTATAAGGAATTATACCTATCCGCTGGTGAAGATAAAAAATCAGCGACCAACTAGGCTTCTACATCAATTAAATATTCCAGATCGGAAATGGGATGTTGTCTTAATGTATTTCATGAATGTTTTTTGAGATCACATAGAAGTAAATATTTCAAGTGGTTTTTTGTTGACAGATCATGATGGTTTCTCATTTCATGTAGATATTAGACACCTTCATTGTCGATGATCTTGGGATGATGTACATCCATGAGATAATATGATTCCATGAGGACCCACACACTAATATTAGGTATAGGTAAACCCACATTAGTTCTCATTTATGGATGATTTTTTAAAGGGAACTAGGTAAAAAGTTTCATCTAAGAAAACATACCACCATCACACTGATGGGCAGTCAAAGAGTATGGTATAGGTGCTAGGGTGAAAACTATGAGCATGAATCCATGATTTTTGGGGCTCTTGGAAGAGTTAAATATCAATAGATGTATTTTCCATTAAAAATTGTTATTATGAGACTGTACATATGGACCCTTATGAGGATTTTTGAGGTAGTCAATTATTATCACCCTTGTGATGGTTTGAGGCTGGTTAATACGCTTTACTGGTACACTGTCTCATGTTGGAGACTTCAGAACTGGTCTAGTTGATTCAGAAGCAGATGGACACAAAATAGTATCATCATAAATCTTAGTTATTGGTATATATTACTTATAGATTTTGAGCTCTAGGATCAGGTTTCAGTCATGTTTCACTAAGGTTGGGAAACAGGAAGATCATGAGATAGTGTATGCTTTCACCATGATATGTCAGGTCGTTCGAGATTCTACAGAGAGTTGGTTCGGTAGACTATCTTTTGTAATTACCTTATACTTACTGAGCCATGTACAACATCTTTCATGTATCTTATCTGCACCACTATCACACAGAACTGTATCATGATTTTCACCCCTAAGAGGTTCTGTAGTAGGTTGATGAATCATTTGAGTAGCAACCAATTCCTATCATGATTAGGAGAATGAAGGTTCTTTGAGACCGATCAGATCCTCTGGAATGGGTGCTATGTTATCATGAGCATTTGAAAGATTGGAATTGGGATCTGGAGGCCATAATACATGCTTAGTGGAAAATGTTGTTATCATATGAATCTTCGCCACACTTTAGAGAGCAATTCAGTGATGAATTACTATAAGGGGGGATGATTGTAAGAACTCAAGTTTTCATATGAGGTATGGATACCTTCATTCTTAGTTAGAATGCTTAATTATGGCCTTACATGGGTTCCCACCTTGATAATAACTGTTTCAGCGGAGTATGTGGCATGTCCAAAACCTAGAACCCAATGTTTGAGTGTTTTAAGCGCGGAACAGATTTGGATCAAACCACTCAGGGTAAGCTGCATTGCATCAAGAAAACCATGTGAGGATGGACAATGGGGGACTACAAGCTACACAGTTTAAAGAAACCATTCCTGAGGAGTCTCAAAAAATATGTGATGGGTTTACCATTTTCAAAATATTTTATAGAGGCTATGTGCATGGTTTTCACGTGGTTTATAAACTATTAAGGTAAACTGTGTGATCACCCCATTCTCCTACAGTATACCATGCTAAAAAACATGTTTTGAAACACCATGTGCCTAAACAATGAAACCCAAATATTTTTGGGTAAATCTTTTATCCCTTAAATCCTTTTAAATCAAACTAATGTTTCATTTTTCATTCATTGGATAACCAGAGGGAATTTTTGAGCCCATTGAAGAACTATCCTAGGAATTGGGCTATTTTCTCCATCAAAACTCCAATTTTAATGTAGTTCATCTCCTCAGATTCACAATGGTAATTCAAAGATTACATTTTATCCATTTTATATTCTTCTAGATATCTATTGTACTATTTAACTTTATGATCATATGCCCTTATTTCCCATTTTTCATCATTTCATAAGATTTCTCTTACACTGGGATGAATAAAGACATGATACTTGATAAGAACTCCATTACAGGCTGAGGTAGGAGGTCGATGATTTTCATTTGGCTTTTGGTGATTTTTAATGTTATTGTTTTTTACTACACCTACCATACATTCCAATATGACCCCAATTTTTAATGGGTTAGTTGAAATAGATATAATCATACATATTAGGGATTCCCGTATGCACTGTTATGATGCGTTGAAACCCTTTTCCCAAACCAATATCACCCAGGGGGTGTACAATATGTAAATACCTTGGTAATTTCATGTTAAAGAACATAAAGGGTGTGTTTTTTGTTTACCTAGTTATAGGAATCCAATTGGAAAAGAAATGATATGAATGGGATGGTTGAGATATTGGTTTCCCCCATTACCTTGATAAATTATGTTCAACCTCTAATGTTTAATTTTTTAATTAATCAATTGAGTAGTTTTAATTGGTGAATTTTATTAAAGGGGTGGGTATAACCATGTGGTCTGTTAAATGATGATTTTTGATAGATGGGTGGGTATACCCTTGTGACATGATCTAAATTAAATGGATTATATGAGTGGGTAGAATCATATGGAATTAAACTATTGAATGTCATGAATTCATGTATGATGAATTAAATAGATTTTATGTATGGATCTATATAGATCTAGAATGTGATAGGGGATGCCTTGATTAAATTATTCCCACAGGGTCTTGATTTTTTGGTATGGCTTGAGCCTTAGTACCCCTTGGATCCAGATTTCTTGGAATTGTATAGGACATGATGTTAGAAGTTTCCATTGGAATCCAACCAATGCCTTTACCATGTTTCCATCGAGATGCTACCGTGACTCGATGAGGATGGCATGGTCTTCGACACATTGGATCTAGCCCTTCCTTTTCTACACTTCACTGTATGGCATGGTCATGGGATATGTGACATGCTTTGTTATATGGAGGGCCATGGGTTTGATGTTTTTTATTTATATTCAAAGGTCATTTTTGTTGTATATGGATTAATGTATGGTGAGGCCATGTTACAGGTATATATTTCATAAAGCTACATTATTAGAAGATATCACTTGTTGTAGGGAGCCTAAAGAGGCAGTTTGGTTTACTCGTTACAGTAGAAAAATGCCTTGGGATTTTAAACTTATATTACTTCTTAGTCACACCTTTTTAGTATAATGCTTTATAGTACATAGAATTTTATAGACATATAGGTACTTACCTACACATATGTTTATCACACACCCTCTTTGGGCCTCCTTGGGGATCCAAACAGATTATATAGTTGTAGGTGATAACTGGGGAAAGAACCCTAATGATGGTTGCTGAGTATTTCTCTGTAGAAAGAGAGACTAAGGTGAAGATGAGGCTAGTGATGATATGAGCACTTTTGGTCATTTTGTCATTTTGGATACTGTTATAGTATTTTATTTCCATGTATATATTTTTAATGTTTTCTAGAAACATTTATCCCCATCATCACTGAGTATGTGACATATATAAATTTGTTATATATATATATATATATATTCTGGTAATTTCATACTATTCAATTATCCTATTATCAATCTGCTTCCTCTATTGTATTTATTTAACTTCTGCTGTGATTTAGTCTCATAGTGAGGTCGTATGTTCCCCAATGACTGGCCTCGATCCGCATTATTAGATGGAAGCCTCTAATGTTTGGGAAGATACAGTTTATTCCATTTGTCAAACTGGGCTCGTGCCATTTTTGAATGGTATCTAGGTCTAGGAAATTATAGTTTTTAATACAATCCCTCGAATAATTGGAATGGATGAAGGATATTTCTAAGCATGAATTGGTGAAAATTGACTAGGAGGAATTGTTGCAGCCCCAATGGAGATGGAATGAGATCCTATCAATCTTTTCTGTAATCCAGGTATCTAGTATCCATGAAACCATGGATAAGATTCTTGTGATTTAAAAGATAATAGAGTAAGAAGGACACAGTGGTCTCTGCATCTATCTTCGGTAAAAACACTTGTGGGAAAGATGGTCTGACATGATTCTAACCATTGTCAACGTTCTGATGTAAATTCAATGTCTCTGAGGGATCCCCAAGGCCAAGTTCCTGTCGTTTTTAGTGATAAGGACACTAGGATGAGGGTAAACCATGTAAAATGTTTCCCCTGGGAAAAGTTTTTATTTATCATCCCCAAAATTGGAGTGCCTATGGTTTTAAAATTCAAGAACAACCTTGTTCATTGGAAATATACCTAGAATATAATTATCATCGTCAACAGGTCAGTTCTTATGTCACAGAATAGGGATGAAGTGTAGCACAAAATAATATCCCTAACCATACATTTGAATATATAGAGACACATTTTCCATAATCATGCAGAGAAATATGAGGCTCTTGATGCATCTCAGTAATAGGTTCTAGAAATAGCCAAGGGACATAGGGCACTAAACCCCTGGGATAGTTTCCAACTCAACCATTTGACAATTTTTATTGACATAATTGAAGTGATCATAACTTATTGGATAAGACAAATGATGATTATGGAGGTGTTCAAACATCACCTAGATGGTTTTGAGTAAATACACAACCTAACTATCAGTGAGGGTCTCTAGAATATCGATGTCAAATGTCACCTTTAGACAAAAAACTACTAATAGCTTATCAGTTTCCAAATAATCCAAAAGACTTTATTTCTCAGAAGGAGAACCCAATAATTGATCGGCCTAAAAATAGATCAGAATTGGCTTAGAGATAGGTGGTGACATTATAGTGGATCAGTGTGGAGGTAGGGTCACCGGTAGAGGATTTGATGCATGAGTTGATTGTTCACTACCTGCTAGAACTTCTCTTTGAGGTTCCACTAACCACATCATCACATTCTTATATATTTATTTGTTCACCACTACATGATGTTCATGATAAGGGGTGATCATCAGTGGCCCAATTGTGTTCTTATCATTTATCACATTCCAAAAAATCTCACCATTTTATTGGTTATAGGTAGAGAGGGAGACTGGCGGTGACTGAGATGGATACACCTTGAGCCCCATGAAGGGAGCCAGAGCTTTCTCCCATAGCATGTACTTATAAAGGGATATATGGAGCATGGGTATTTCACCATCTAGAATAGGGAACCTTACCAATTAGGTACCTACCCTTGAATTTGGATGTCAGGGTAGAAGAAAGATTACCAAGTTTTCTTTGTCCTTGAAGTGTGAATGATCAATGAGGTCATTGACAACATTGTGCATCACGATATTTTTCCATTGGTGGTGATTTTTTGGTCTTATGTTGTGGGAAAATTATTTGGGGTATGGTAATTCTTCAGCACTAGGATGACCTCCAGGTTGGAATGTGGTAATGTGATGTGGAATTCCTCTTTGGTTAGTTGGGATATGGTGGGGAAAAATATATAGGATATTATCATGGTGGGGAGGACCTATACTTCAATCAATGGAAACATGGGGAGGAACTTCTAGTTTTCATGTTGGATCACAAGGAGAACCTTCATTCTAGTGGGAATGAACATGGGTAGGAACTCTGTGTTGAGGATTGGGAGTATGGAGAAGACCCCCATATAGGCTTTTGAATGAGTGGTGAAGGACTCTACTTCGATTGGTGGGAACCTGAGGATGGCCTCCATGGAGATTGTTGGAGGAGTGGGGTGGAACTCCACTCTGATTTTCTATGAAATGGGGTGTACATCCATGTTCAGTTACATGAGTATGAGGACGACCTTTATAATGATGGTCGATGATTTGTGGGGGACCTGTACCTACTTTTGTGGTGGAGTGGTGAGGACCTCCTCTTGAGATGGGAATTCCATTAAAAGGACATTCATGGTGGTTTTTGAATGTGTGGGGTGGACCTATTCATGGGTTAATTATAGTTTGGGGAGGATCTTCGCACTGATATTCATCATTACATGTTGGCTCATAATGGTTGTCAGTCATCCAAACAATAGAAAAATGAACCCATCATGCTTATGAGGTGGATGAGGACCCTATTACAATCAAAATAATAATAATAATTGTTCAATTGTTGTAGGGATATGGAGAGTTGTGCACATGGTGGAAGGGGAAACAGGGGACGTTATAGATGATGAATCTATTCAGGGAATCTCCAATGATTTTGTTGGATGATGGGGTCGGGTAGGTTAGACCGAGGCTAGTACATCAGGGGTAATGTCCACCTACTCTTTGTCCGAAAGGAACGATCATTGAAGGAACTAATGGAGCGTAGTAGGATCCCTTTCTAGTAGATTCCATGTAGTATTCACAGCCATGGTGACTCAAGATCCCCCAGAATCCTGGGATTAGGGGAAAAATAATAGTATTTCTTTGAGTAATGGGTCTTAAAGTAGTTTACTATTGAATTAGTGATAGGTTTCTCCCTACGCAACCTTTGGGGGAGGCGGTGTTGGAGAGGAACTAACACCACCAGGTCTTGGTGGGCTATTACCCTTGTGGTAATAACCCCATCCTACTCGTACCGATGTAAGAAATGTACATCACCCTCATATTGAATATTTTAGAGGGAAATACATGGTGTGGGGGCCAAATATTCATAGTCGAGGTAGAATTTTTAGAAGGGACAAAGTTATGTGGGGTTTCATTATCAATATTTCTACTACCCTAGATCGGGATGGAATTAAGTGGGTGAAATCTGGTGGTTGGGGTCTTGTAAGGAATGTGGATTCATTTTTAAGAATATTTATGAAGAAATCAATTTCCAATGCCTCAATGTCCTCCAATATTCTATAAACATATAGAGATCTACACCGAAAGTGTTGCAGTTGGAGGATTTCCAATTTCAAACTATCAAAATTTATGATGAGATCAATGTTGGTCCTACTGTTTTATTTTTGTGTCCAGGCACTTGAAATTTCAATTTTCTAACATAAAAATATTCTAATGTCTTGAATGCATCAAGTCCCCCTTTTAAGGAGAATAGATTCATGTTGAGTTCACCATTTCTATTTCTGATGCTTTCACAGGGTCATGCCTATACATATGGACATGGTTTCATGCCTTGAAGGCTTTGAAACCCTAACATTATTCTTTCCAATGGAGGTAGACTTCCATCATTTTCATGGTGATGTCTAAACCTTGATCGAATCATGGTGATTGGATGAAGGTTCTTCCTTCCATGGATTCTCCCATCGAACTCATTTCCTAGTATGAGTCAACCACATTTTGTTACTTCATATTCATGGAACTCATTCCCAGGGTCATATCATTATGATCTATATTTAATTACATTGCTTCTGTCTAGACAGTAGGATAGCATCATGACAGGGTAGCAACCTACAATGGGGAGAGTAGTCGTGTTGGGCATCGTTGTCATGTATGGATGCTATAAACATAGGTCACATTTAAAATTTCCAATTAATATGGATTCTCAATGAGGCATATTATGAATATAACACAATGCAACATTCGTTGATCATTAGGTAACAACATCATATGCATATGTTTTCCCATGCTTTTAACTCTGTCATCCTATGTTTAACGTGAGGTTGCTAGTGACCTGGGTTCATATCATCTATGGAATTCACGTTAGGCATCACATATTTATCATGAGGTATCTGACATCATTGTCTCATATCATCACATGTTTTTATCTTGGGCATCCCATGTTTATCATGAGGTATCTAACGTTGGGGGTGCATATCATCTAAGGCTTCCAACGCATGCATCCCATGTTTTTAGGAGGTATTGAGTTATGAGTTAGTTCATGAGTTTATGATCTTGTGGAGATGTAATAGGATGATATTATCACCCCATAGAGGTATATCAAGAAGGTTTTTCCCTAGGTGGAAAAATTCAACACAATGATGAAGACATCCCTTAAGATAGATTGAGGAAAGAGTCTAACATCTTGTAGAAATGAGATGGATGACATAGAAAACCACTTGAGAAGGTTCTAAGATATTTTTATCTAATACCCCTTCAAGAAAATTAGGGAGGCATTTCCCTTGGAGGGAAAATGCCATGCCTAAAAGGATTTCCAATGGATTAGGATGCCCTTTGGAGGTGGATTCGAGAGATTCATCCTTTGGAGGGATAACCATATGTTAACCATGGATGGGATTGAATCCCGAGGAGGCTAAATATATATAATTTCTATAGGATAGGGATAAAAAACCCCATATCTTGACAACATAGTTTCGGCTTGTGTGTTTGTAATGATATATCCAGCTTAACATCACATTGTAAGGAAGATAGTGTTGTGAAAGGAGTATCAAAGAGGGATGGAGTGGGGCTTACATGTTGATTATTTCCAACACTAAATCATTAATCTTTGTTTAATTTTGTGGGGATTTCATGTGGATGTTTCCCAAAATATCTCATTCCATGTGGTTTGAACATGAATCATCACATGTTTATTCCACATGGAAAGGATAGAATGTTACATCATTTTCTAAAGACATGTGGATCTCAGAAGTTTTACATTAGGTATTGTGGATGTGGGTGGAGACACACTAAAACCCTCAAGAATATGTGACCATATCTCATGTGAATTTGGGCAGGGAATTTATTTTTCACTACTAGAGCTGAACGATGAGAAGATTGGTCGATCAAGAGGTCCACAGTAGAGTTATTATGCTGAGATGAAATAGGGATCAAAGTACCTTTTTTTATAAATAAAAGTAATTTGGGAGGACTTATAAAAACATGAAATTAAGTCAAACGATAGTGGATTGGATGCCACATGTCACATGGAGACTCAAAGTGCAGCTGGATCAATCCAAGATTGGTGTTGGGGACCTGGGAACTCATCCTTTTAAAAAGAGGGTTAGTAGAAGGAAGGAACCAGGAATTGGACTGGGAGAAGTGGGTGTAAAATATTAGGGCCTCATATAGAGGGGCTTCATGATGATAAAGAGCATAAAAAAACCATGGTATTTTAAAATGTATTCTTTTAGGAAATAGGTTTCCCCTTTTTTGAAGTTAACTCCTGGATCCAGAAAAGAGGGATTTACGAAGGATGATTGCTTCTGGAATCCTCTTGTTATCCATGAAGCATCCACCCTTCATGATGGGAAAATGAATTGTCAAAATAAATTTCCCCTATAGTGGTGACTCGTAAGAACTGGGAGAAAGGGTTTTATGAAACCTGAATACCTTGGAAGATCCATTTCTCTTTGGATCTCGTTGCTCAGAGGGATTAAAAATTGGGTACAATTCAGATGCTGAAAGGATACATAACCAACTCTAAAATATAATACTGATGGGGGAAAGAGGTTTCATGAATTTTAGAGGAATTTAGTGAAAAATATTTGGGCACCAAGAATGGGCAAGACTTTTCCAGACTTACAAAGACACCATCATAATTTATAATATTCATGAATAATTCCCATAATCCAATTGTCATTGTTCAGAGGATTACTATCCTGGAATCACACATTCATGAACAGATATATTTCCCAGGGAGCTTCATGAGCTTTATCTCTTCATAAATGTTCCAGACATCATAAAATAGACTCGTTAGAGGGTTTATTGTGGTGTTTTGATCTTAGATTTTATTCAAACTGGTCACACCCCCCTCAAATATTCCCATGGAATGTATATTTGTTTCACCAATCTAAATTTGTTTTTAGTTTAGGGATGGTTGACTATTAAAATAATTTCTACTCTTAACATATATAAAAAAGGATTATGGACTTGTTGCAGTCACATTTATATTAGTCTACATAGTAACCTTCAACCCTAGATGTTTGATGAATCAATTGACGAATATGTCATTTATTAATTGATAATAAGATATATAAAACTATTTTTAGGACATTATGTCATATAAAATGGAAATCAAACCACCAACACATCCATTTAGGCATCATTATAAATTTTCAATTTAATTTTTCATTTATATAGCTTGTTTTCAACACCAATCAATTTTAAAATCACCTTCTTTTTCTGAAGTGAAAAATAATTTTTGAGAAATCTACTCTATAGAAATCCCTATAGATACATCTATTACTATATAATTTTTTTATTAAAAAACAAAATAAACTTATCTCAGTACCTTTAACACTTAGTTCACTATTTGGAACCATGAAACAAATCATATTGGGTAATGAAGACATCATTTCCTTTATATATATTTTCATAGAATGAGGCCTTCATTATATGTTTATAAATATTTTTCATTTTACATATCCATTTTTGTGTTAATCATTTTTAGGTTATCCATTACGATTAAATGCTTCAAATTACATTCTTCTCGGGAATTATATTTATCATTCACATATTATGTATATCATGATCAATTTTTAATTATATATTTTTATTATATTTTTTATTCTTTATTGAAAATAGTATCTCACCATTTTCTTATGATTCCCAATTTCTGTGATTTTGATGATGAAAAATATGCATAAATTTATGAATAAAATTAATACCTTGTTATTTAAAATAATGATTTCAAATTTTTCCTAAATAATATTCTATTTTTTGTATATAATAAATCCTCCTAAAACTAACAAACATTGAATTTTGCGTGAATTCTTATGTAATATGTTATCAACTTTTTCAAACACCACTAGATTTAGATTACCTGATTAAGGGTCATTAAAGTTTTTATTAGAGAGGGTTTAATAAGAAACATAGGTACGTGACGAATAAAAAAAATGTAATATATGATAAATACATAAACAATTCTATAAAAGATTAAATCTTAATATTTTGTAGAAAAACATTATAAAATAAATATAAAATTTTTATCAATGGAATAAGGGTTTTTATATTTCTAATAATTAATTCTATATTTTATTAACTAATTTAGTCATTACAATTTTTAGATAATGGTACTTACAGATGTAAAGGGAAAATATGAAAACCCCTTTTGAACAATGTATACATTTTTTAAACAACCAACATAACGATACCAAATATAGTTCTATCTAATTTATCCCTATTTATGGATAATTAAAATAGGTTATAAAAAATAAAAAATGTTTTATTAGGTAACCAATTATTCATTATCAAGGATTAATAATATTTTATCATTTTAAGAGTAAAAACCTCCATCTATCAAGGGATCCACATAACACAATGAATTATGTCTTTCGAAAATATTTTAATAGATCAAGGGTGAGAAAATTAAGAAAAGGATGTGATGATGGATTTTCAATTAATGAGATATGTTAAATAATTTCGTAAATTATTTTAAATACATAAAGTGTGTATAAGTGAAATACATGGAATAAAATTTCTCCAAGAAAATATTTTAGGAGAACTATTTATATATGAAGAATAATTTAAAATATATATTAAATTACAGAGTTTATATTATAATTAAAAACATATAGTGATATATCCTCCTATTCCTTTTATCTTATGTGGGTATTAATAATTTTTTATGATAAAAAATTCATGATTTTCAAACCCACTAACCATGTTGATGTAGAAGTTGGTAAAATATTAATAAACCATGATGAAGAAGATCTATTTTAATAAAATCAATAGGTTTCTATATTGTGTAATTTTTATGATATTATATTATATAGGGGATGATATTTTGATATATAACTGTTCTTTAAAGAAATATGGAAATCCACCCTTTTAATACATACTCCTCTCATTACATTATACAAAACTAATGATATTTTAATTTATAGTTTCTCTGAAATATGGTATATATAACTTGAAAACATAAAAAAATATAATATAATTTAAAGTCATAATAATAGGTTAATACAAAGTATATTTACAACATCTAATAACCTAGGGACATACATCAATTGAATGGGTGAGCATAAGGACCAGTAAGGGAATGTAAGGGATGCATTTTATATGTGATCTTGAAAAATAACGATAAGAATTTGAGGAATATAATAAAGGCACGAGAAAAGGAAAAATTGGGATTTTATAATAAAATTAACTTTAATCATAAAATGAAAATGTGGCTAAAAAATTCAAATGATACATTCAAAAACATATCACCATGGTTTTCCAGTGAGGCGTAATAAATATTACCATGGTTATTCACCAAGGTAGCATCAAACATCTCATATGTAGAGATTAAATTCCACACGTATTGCATTGGATACCTATTAGGAAGAACCGTTAATATGTATTGAAGAAATGAGTTTCATATAAAAACATGGTGTTTTAAAAACATGTTTGAAGACAATATATTTATGTCATATATATCCTATATAATAGGAATGAGTGTTTAATGTATGTAAATTATAGAACAAAATAAATTATTTTTACATCTGGGTAAATAACCCTAGAATTTAAATAGTTGTGGGTATTCACATAAAGAAAGTAAAAGGTAATTTCTTGAAGAGAATATTGAAAATTTAAGAACTAAAATCAACAGCATAACAGGTATAAGTCGTTCTTTTAGATAAGGGTAAAAAGAGATGGGATTGGGTAAGTCCACATTTAATACATTATTTGGAAGGATGTTAATGAATAAAAATGAAATAAGAGACAACTAAAATAAAATACAAAATACATTTACAAAAAGAGGTTCTTGAAAGGATGGTAATAGAAGGATATTTCTCTTACCTTGATAAGTAACTCCTAAAAAATGAGGATCAGGACATTAGGGGATTGAGGAAACCAAGGGAGGACTCCTGGGGGGGTAAAACTATCAGATATTCATTGATGAGTGAAAATAAATGGATAAATGGGTGGGTATTTATAAAAAAAGTGGAGCATTTGATTGTTGATTTATAAATAATGGAATTGGACACCAAGATAGTGGTAAATGAAAAAACATTGGTTTTACCATGGTATTGGACTCCTAAGTCACCTTTTATATTATTTTAGTCCATAATATTTCACCATAATTTCAAATTACATATTTGGAAAGGAAAATAATGTTTTTTCAAAAAAAAAATTTTAATCATAAATTTTTCAATTTAGAATTTTGAAAGTAAAATATATATTTTGAAATATATTAAAATATATTAAAATAACTAATATTTAAAACATTGAATATTTTTTCTTGTGTTATTTTTAATTTATTATCACATAATTATGACATAATTATTATTTCATTAATCATACCAAAAAACCAAAAAGGTATTTTTACGATTCATGAAAAGAGTAATTTAAAAATTTCTTATAAATTCATCCTAACTAAATATTTAAGTAATAATTTCAGAAATGATATTTATTCTTTCATAATAATTATCTAAATATGATAATTTTTACTTTTAAATATAAAAAACCTTATTTATTAAAAATAATAGTAGATTGAAAATTCATAGTAATGTTTCCAACACATGAAAAAAATAAATTTATTTTATCATTTATAATTAAGTAATAATTTTTTATCAATCTATTTAATTAAAATAAACATTAATTATAATACATTACATTATTATAATAATTTATATCTTTCAAAAAATCACCATTTTTGTTCGAGAAATCAATTGATCAAATTGATCATATTTTTTATTAATAAAAACTATTCTTAATACAGAATTCATCAAATAAAATTTTTGTGTAGTCAATATAATTTCACTTTTAGTTACTATGTCCACAAAACATAACCCCTTATTAAAACCACTTATTCTGTGAGAGTATGTTGTGTATTGGTGGTAGTTTAATGGGATGGCTTAGCTAACATTGAATGAGTGGTAACCTCCACTATCTTAAACTTCTATAATATGATATTCTATTCATGCTTAACTTATTGAATCTTGACTTGGTCATGGTCAAGGGAAAACCCCATGGATGATACCTACCCTCCATGATCTAATATATGGTATTCGAATGGAATGAATCTAATGTTTTAGGCAATGGAATCTTTTTCTATATCAATTTTCATTTTACAAAATTTTACTTATAAAAACTATTGATAATTAAAAAATTATTATCAAGAGTATATTTACCAATAGTGATATTGACTAAACATCATATAATGGCTTAAAAAAATGAAAAAAAAACAAATATAATCACTTGATAATTAAATAGATATATTATTTTGATTAAAAAATATAAGACATATTTTCTCAAGAAACAAATATCATTCCAAAAGCTTGGGTCATGTAATCTTCCCCCACTAGAAAATTTCGTTAATGGAATTCCAACTCTTTCCCACAATTGAGAAACTCTGTTGGTACTTCATCATCATTGTTTCCACTAGTTCTCATTCCACTTCATATATATGGTTCCTCTATAACATTTTGACGAGGTAGGTAGTCTTGTTGCATATATCCCTGCCTCTTTGGTCCTAGATCTCCCCTATCTAGTCTTCATAAGTGAGTTTATTTTTCAGTTATACCACCTCCAGATTTCGTCCATTTTAAGGGTAAGGTATGTACTCCCTAGAGATAGATATGTGGTATAAATCATGAACTTGATCTCGATTTAGTGGAAGTGAAAGTTGATAAGCCACTGATCCTATGTATTTTTGGATGACACATACCTTTTCTATTTTATTTTTCACAAGATCTAGCCAAAGAATATTTTTCTCGCCAACTTCAATACAACAAGTATGAGGTCAACATTGCTTCCCATATATAGATTCCTAGTTTTTCATTTGAATATTGTAATGAACGTTATTTTTTTGATAACTAAACTAATTATATATATTTACACCATCACCCATTAAATTACATTGAACATGTCCCCATCATGTCCTCGAGTGTTTGAATAGTCCATTCAGATTGTCCATCGGTTTGGGGGTGAAAGGTCATACTACAATTCAATTCAGTAATCTTATAATGTTAAATAATTCACCATAATTTTATGTGAACCTTGGATTGCAATCAGAAATGATATAATGTGGAACTCTGTGAAACCTCATCACTTCTTTTACGTATATCAAGGAATGTGGATCAAGATAAAAATATTCCTAAATAGAGATGAAATGACTAATCTTTGGGAGATAATATACTATAACCAATATCACATTGTTTCCTTTGGATGTTCTTAGGAGAATAGTGAGAATGTCCATAGTGATATTTTCCCACTTCTATGTGGGTATGAGTAGTGTTTATAATACCCCCTTATGAATTTCTATCTCTACCTTCACTTGTTGACACAATAGACACCATGTAGTGTATTTGGAAATCAACCTTTTCATTCTATCCCACCAACAATGATAATGAAGGCCCCCATACGTTTTCATACTTCCAGTTCATATAGAGAATTTATATCTATGAGATTCATCCATAATCTACTTTATTTTTTTGGAATATATAGAACACATAGTCTTGTACAAAATTTTATTACACCTTCCTAATCATGATGGAAATCAAGAAACATACCATTCCTAAAATCCTCTATATTATTCTACAAAAAAGGATATTATCATTGATATTTCTAGATATTATCTAGTATGAATGGTAGGGAAATCATTTTGGATACAGTTGATGATATCTCTTCCCTTATGATTCCCATTTCTAGTTTTACAAGGTATTGGAGCAAAGGTTCTCATTGAATCCTCATCACTACTAACACAATGCAGTATTTATTACATAATGCTTAATCAAATTTATTTTATCTTCTAGGGTGATAATTAATTGACCAATCATAGTTTTTAAGAAGTTATAACCACCTCCCCTATCTCATGTTCAATTCCCATTTTGAGAAAATATAAATCAATCATTGGTGGTCTCAGTATATATCAAATTTACCCCCTTAAAGGTAGTACCTCAATATCATCAGTGAATAAACAACCCCAACCCACTCCAAGTAATGCATAAGATAATTCTACTAATGATGATACAACTATCAAGATGCATAAGAAATCAAAAGTTACATTGCATGAGTATTCACTGAAGACCATTCGAGGATGCATCACTAGAAACAGCGAATCCTTCTCTCATGGAGGGTAGATTTAACACATGTCAAGTAACCAATATCATCCTTAGCTCATGGAAACATTCCTCACAATAATTTTTACAGATGAGAATGGCCCCATTTTTAGTTAACATGGTTAGAGGATTATAAAGTCATGGTTTTTTTCACCAACCACCTATAATATCCTACTAAACTAAGGAAATTAAAAATCTCAGTTACTATTATAGGATAGTTCCACTAATCCACAACCACTTCTTTTGAACGATAATCTTTGATTCATTTATTGGAATCAATGTTCTACAATATGGAAACTTTTTGTATCCAAAATTCAAATATTCTAAAATTCCCAAATATCCTTTCATTCCATAGAGTTTTAAATATAATCCTATGATGATCATAATGGTCCTCACAAATTTTAGAATATAATAGAATATCATCAATAAAAACTACCATAATGTTATCATGGAATTTTTAAAGAATCTATTTATCAAATCCTTAAATATAGATTTAGAATTATTCATGCCAATGGGCATGGAAAATATCATAATTCTCATATCATGATAGGAGGAAGTCTTTATAATATCTTATTTCTTCACCCTCAATTGATGATATCTAAATTGAAGATCAATCATGGAGGTGAATTGAGCCCCATAAAGTTGGTTAATTTTTTTTCCAATCCTTTTAATAGGGTACTTGTACTTCACTGTGATCTCATTAAGTTATATATAATCTATGTATAGGTATATTGATTCATCCTTCTTCTTCACAAAGAGGACATGTCCTCTCCAAGAAGTTACACTAGGTCAGATAAACCTCTTCTCGAAATGACCTAGAGATATTTTATTATATTATCAAACCCCCCATTTTCAATTATATATAGGGTATTTGATATTATCTTAGATCCAGCGATGACTTCAATGGAGAACTCTACCTCTCTTTGTATGGGTGGTCTATGCAACTTCTTAGAAATTACATCAAATTACTAATGGATGATAGAGTCATTTTCTATAAATCCTTTATAATGTTTCACAAAAATCCTATGATTAAAAAAACATATACCCCTATAGTGTAAAACAAGGAGTAATGCATGGCATGTTTTCATGTACCGATTCCCAATTCAATCCAGATCAAAGTGGGTTTTTTGGGTTTTACCCCGAGAAACATCTATTCAAGAGTTGCATCACTGTATTTGTATCCAGACCATGATTTCATTCCTCAGAAACCACATTAATAACAAATTAAAAAAATACCATCTATTTTAACATTCCCTTCTGGTTCTTCATAATATTTTTAAATACTAATTTTTAGAAATAACCAAACCTTCCATTGATACCAACTATGGAATCACACCTTTTTAATACATATACATTTCATTTGATTGAACAAAGAAGAGGAAATTTTTAACATTAGCTTCTTAGAAATAAGGTACATAAAAAATTAACACATACCAAAATATTATAATCCACTTGAAAGGATTCTTCCTAGGTTAATCATATGTAAATTTACTTCATCTCATAACTAAGGGACATACATAAAAGGAATTGGTGAGCATAAGGCGTAGTAAGGGAAATAAAGGGAAATAGTTTACATGTGTTCATGATTAATATCATTAAGAAAATTAGGAATACTTTAAATGAATGATAAATTGAAAAAATGGGTGTATCATAATAAAAGGAACATGAATCATAACATGTAAAAGTGGATAAAACATCTATATGAGACTTTCATAATCATACCACCAAGGATTGTTATAAATCACTGAACCTGCACTTACAGATTTAGTATTAAAACATGCTGTTTATTTTTTGGTATAATAGATTACTAAAAAATATACTATACATTATATAAATGTGGACCTTTCCCAATCTAGGTTTGGTAGAATTAGACAAAAACTTACATATATTGAATCACGGTTTTAAAAAAATTAATAACCAATATAAATAACTAGATTCATATGTAGTAGCACCATAACAATACTTTGAACATCTAAGGAATCCTATGAAAAATAGTTTAAAAACATGGGATGTGAAAAAATATCTTAGTAATGTATATAATGAATTAAAATCCATTAGTCTGGGGGAAACATGAAAACCCTTTAAAAACCCTTTTCATGAATACTCATAATCATGAATTGTAATATAATGTAGTTTCCTTGGGACATATTTATCATATCAATCTTACAATTACCATTACACTTGCAATAACCACTTGGTCAACATCTATCTTTGGAGTACCCATTGCATTGGAGAGCTATAATTGGGATCAACCATTATATCTTCAGTTATAATGGGATCAACCCAATATATATTAAACTATAATGGGGATCACCAATCATATATTGATATATAAAGGGATAAAACCTACATAAATAATTTCCAAGGAATATATCATGAATAAAAACCTTCATAAATAATTTACACCCTTGATAAAAGAACATTCACATTTCAAAATACCATTTTTCATAAAAATCACTCTTATAACATAAACACTTCAGAAAAGATAATGAGATATTATTATTAAAAAACAAATATAAAAACATATAATGGTGAAACTATGGTAATAAAACATCATAAAATTTGAAGTTTAAAATCATGTCTTAAAAAATAACAATCTCTTTGGATTTCATAAACGATACATTTAAATGGATTTTTAGAGGAATGTCTTTTACAAATACCATAACATTGAAGATATATTTCATAAAATGAAGGGAATATTTATATATACTATTAATAAATATTATACAACATAATAAAATCAAATTATTTTTCTTATGTCATCTTAGCACAATAAAAACAATTGAAGTTTAATGTTAACCCAAAAAATGGAAATTGGGTTTAGAATTCACATTCAAAATTCAAGAAAGGTATCGAGTGTACATGGGAGGGAATAATGAGAGAAAAGGGGGGTATATCACCGTTTATTTATAGTTAAGGGAAGTATGGGGGTGGTGTGAAAACATACACCATCATTTGGAATTAGAAATTAAAGACCATAACATAGGGTTGATTCTTGTTTAAAAAAGAGAAAGATATGATCGCTTACCTCAGGTTCGACTACCCTTCAAACATGTTTAAACATCCTCTATAGAGGTTAAACTTGTGTTATTAATATTTTATAGAAACATATTCATGCTTATAACACCTTTCATGGTCATTTTATAATATCATTATTCCCATTGATTAATAATATTTTATTAATTCCATAGTTTCTAGTGCGTGCATTACATTGTTTTGATGAGCGGTTTCTAATTGATTTTCATGTCAGCTGTAAGAGAACCAACCAAAGTGGAATAGATTGGTATTTTCATGTTTCATTAAACATAAATTATACCATTTATTATTTTTAATTCTGATATGAGGATTATTGATTCATTAAAACAATAATGAAGTTCATTTAGATCATTTTGGTGGTTCTTCAATAATAACATACTAATTTTGTTTTGTAAATTTATATCATGTGTAAAAAAAGATTACAAGAACCTTATATAAGATATAATAAATTATTTATAATATGGATTACCATAAAAATTGTTTCATGAACATTCTTAATAGGAATAAAAGAAATTTAAATGACATCGTGCAAGATGTTAGTAAATCGACACAACACAGATGATATTTTAATTTCTAGAATAAGTGGTAGAGGAGAAGAAGTATACTGTAGAATATTCCATAACATGATGACGTAATAAATATGTATGATAATTTATCATTCATTCCTCTTAGATAAGTGGAGGCGAGGAAAGATGAAAATATAAATCAAAATGAAAATAAAAGAAATAATACAAAAGAAGATGTTTACCTCTTGATCTCTTCCCCTAGAGAACCCTCTTAAGGCCCTTGGTTTTGGACGTTTGGTGAGACTTGAAGATATAGGACACAGGGAAGGGTCTTAAAGGGAGTATTTTTCAGAACCTAGGCACGTATAACGTCTTGAGTGTTGTGGGGGAAGGGGGGGGGGGTGATGGTGGTATTTATAGTGGACGAGAGGAGGAGTGTTCCCTTGTATTTATCATTATTTTATTATTTTTCCAAAAGACAATCAATAATTTTGATTGAAAGACATAAAATATTGTTATATGTTCATGTGAGTTCATGATAAGTGTTCTTAAATAATAAAAACATCATCAATGACTCCATAAATCAAGTAATTATCTTATATTTTAAATTATTATATTTCACTATTCATAAAAATTCAATTATTTTAGAAAGTTACAATAAATTCACCCCAAAAATTTCTCAATGTGTATATTTATAAAATGAACTCCATTTATTTGAAAATAGTTTTTTAAAAAATTAATTTAATTTTTAAATAAAATCATAATTTAGTTGACAAATACAATTTTAAAACTAAAACTGCTTTTCTTACACATTGAACAATTACTTAAGGTCTCTTAAAATAATATTATAATCATAACTAATATATATAAATGTTTATGAAAAAATTTAATGAAAATAATATTCATTAAAATTATAAAATTAATTACAAATATGTAATTAAATATATATGACTTACAAAAAATTCAACACTTAATCAATAATTTTTAAAATATTTTTTTACTTATAATATTAAATAATTATACCATATTGACACTTATAAGATGGATACATTTTATTTTTAATTTCATAAGTTAATTTACAATTCATAAGGGCACATTAATATTCCTAAGGTACAAGTTATTATCCATAAGGGTACATTACTATTCATCAGGGTCAAGTAACTATTCATATGGGTGAAATACAAATCATAAGGGTCGTGTTACTATTCATAAGGGTACATTACTATTCCTAAAGGACATTTTACTATTCATAAGGGTATGTAACTATTCATAAGGGTTGGTTATTAATCACCCAATATATCAGTGTTCTATCCGACTACAAAAAAACCTACTGATTGCAACCCTGTTTGTGCATTTTTCAAAATTCAAAACACATATGCAGAAAAATTATGTTTAATATTTAGTTTATAAATGACACATAATATTTAGTAGTTCATTTAAGCATATAATGTTTCTTTTTAAAATCATAGGATGTAACATTATCGTCCCCTTAAATGAATTGGGCCCTCAAAATTCATTTATTGTACTTATATTACTAAATTTACATATCAATAATTATGAAAAAATATTTTCTTATGTGTACTTGAATAACTAGATGTTTAAAAGTAAACACTGTCACTTAAATTTCTCTAAAAATATGACAACGTCTAATCTTCAAAGATGTCTAAACCATTCCACAAATACCAATTATAAAGCCCCGAACCCACACAATCAATTTATGTACAAATATATGCTATGTAATTTTTTTATAATAGATATCTAAAAAATATACAGTATATTATACAAATGATGACCTTTCCGTGTCTAGGTTATAGAGAAATAATAAAAAATGTGCATATATTGAATCAGAGATTACAAAAATTAATAGCTAATACAAATAAGTGGATTCATCTTTAGTAGCACCTCAACCGACCTTTCAAAATCTATGTAATCCTTTGAAAAACATTTTCAAAACTTGGGATGAGCACAAATATCTCATTAAAGAACATAGAGAATGAAAAACGATTAGTCTAGTGGAAACATGAAAAACCTTTGAAAACCCTTTTCATGAAAGCTCAAAAGTATTCATAGAAATATCATGTAGTTTAATTGAGATATATTTACCATATCACTCTTAAAATCACTCTTACACATGGAATAAACACTCTTTTAGTATCCATCTCCCGAGTACCCAATGTATTGGAGAGCTGTAATGGGGCTCACCCGTCATATATTGAGCTATAATGAGCTCAACCCAACATATATGGAGCTATAATGGATCTCAATCATCATATCATGAGATATTATGGTCTCAAACCAAAATAACTAATTTATAGTAAAAATATCCTGAATAAAACACTTCACAAATCATTAACACGTTTCAAAAAAACACAATCACATTTCAAAATAATTTTTTTTGTAAAAATCACTCTTAAAACATAAAAACATAAGAACAGATAAGAAAATAATATTATTTAAAAAAAAACTTATAAAGGATAAAATATGGTAATAAATCATCATGAAATCATATGAGTACACTCATGTAAAAAAAATAAAAATCTCTTTGGACTTCATAAACGACGCGTTTAAAAAGATTTTAAAAGGAATGTCCATTACAAATACCTTAACATTGAAGAGATAATTTATCAAATGAAGAGAATATGTACATATATTTTAAATAATTATAATAAAACATAATATAATCAAATTACATTTCTCATGTAATCTTATCACAATTAAACCCATTTAAGTTGAAGGCTAACCCAAAGAAATGAAATTTTGTTCAGAATTCACTTACAAAATCCAGGCATGGTATCCGGTCTACATGGGGGAAATAATTATATAGAAAGGGTATCTCATTTTTTATTTATCATAAAGTTATTATGTGGGAGATGATAAAACATATACCATCAGTAGTCATTTAAAAATAATGTCCATAACATAGGGGTGATTCTTGATTAAATGTGAGAAAGAGAGGACCCCTTACTTCGAGTTTGACATCATTAAATCATGTTTGATACTTTTTTATGATGGTTAAAATATTATTATTAATATTTTATAGAAACATATTCAAGGTTATAACACCTTTCATGATCATTTAATAACATCATTCCACCCATTCATTAATAATATTTTGTTAATTCAATTATTTCGGGTGTGTGCATCATATGGTTTCTATGAGCGGTTTGCAATGGATTTTCATTCTAGTTATAAGAGAAACTCCATAAGTGAAATTAAATGTAATTTTCATGTTTCATTAAACTTAAATTACACTATTTATTTTTTTTAAATTCTGATATAAGTATTATTGATTAGTAAAAAAAATAATGATATTTGTTTAGGTCATTTTAGTGGTTCTCTGATAATAATGAACCCATCTTGTTTTGTAAATTAATATCATGTGTAAAAAAAGATTATATAACATTATATAAGACAAAATAAATAATTTATAATTTGTTTTGACCATAAAAATTGTTCATGAGAAATCCTAAAGGATGTAATGTAAGCCAAAATCGCATCGCCCACGATGTCAGTAAATCAACACATCAGAAACAGTATTTTAATTTATAGAATTATTGCGAGAGGAGAAGAATTATAGTATTGAATATTCCATAAACATGATTAAATCCTGAATTTTTAAGATTCAATATCATTCATTCCTCATGGATAATGGTAGGTGAGTAATGAAGAAAAATAGGAAAAAAATGAGAAGTAATGAAAGAAAACAAAAGAGGATGTTTACCTCTTGATCTCTTCTCCTTGAGATCCTTTTTAAGGCCCTTGGTTTTGGCCTTTGGCTGAGACCATCAGGTCCTAGAAGTGGCTAAGGGGATTGGGAGGAGTATTTTTTAGAACTTATGCAAGGATCAAGTCTTGAGAGGTGTGGGAGAAAGTGGGGGGGTGATATTTATATTGGAGGAGAGGATGTGTTTCCCATTATTTTTGTCATTATTTTATTATTTTTCCACAAGACAAGAAAAATTTATGATTCGAAAAACAAAAATAGAAAGAAGGGCATGTGAGTTCTTGATAAGTGTGTTTACATCATAAAAAGAATCATCCATGACTGCATAAATCAAGTATTTAGCTTAATTGTTAAATTTTCATATTTCACTATTCATAAAAAATTTCTGTATTTCCGAAAAAATAATTCACCCAAACCATTTTTTGAAGTGTAGAAATAATAAATGAACTCGATTATTTGACAATATTTTTCCAAAAATGATTAATTTCATTTTTAAGTAAAATATTAATTTACTTGAAGAATATAATATTAAAATTAAAACTGCTTTTCAAACACATTGAAAAATGACATAAGGTCTTTTAAAATTTTCTTATAATCATAAGTTGTAAAAAATAATTCTTTATTAATACATCTTTTTAAAATAAATTTTCTTTTAAATTATTAAATTAATCATAAATTTGTACTTAAATATATATGACTTACAAAAATAACAAAACTTAATCAGTAGTTTTTAAAATATTTATTTACTTATATTATTACCAAATTATAAACTATTGACACTTAAAAGGTGGATAAATATTATTTATAATTATTTTAGTGAATTTCAAATCCATATTGGGTACATTAAAATTCTTAAGGTTGATTTTACTATTCATAAGGGTACATTACTTTTCAAAAGGGTAAAGTTACTATTTATTAGGGTAAATTACTATTCATAAGGTCTATGTTACTATTAATAAGGGTACTATACTATTTTTTAGGTAATATTTCTTTTCATAAGTGTATGTTACTATTAATAAGGGTGGGTTACTATTCAAAAAAATTATGTTTTCTCTATCAGACACAAAAAAACATACTGATCGCAACTGTGTATGTTTGTTTTTCGAAACTCAAAACCCAGAAGTAGTGAATTTATGTTTAATGGTTAGTTTATAAATGTCAAATTGTTTTTAGTAGTTCATTAAAGAACATAGTGTTACCTTTTAAAGTCTTTTGAAGTTACCATTTTCACTGTGGTGTCATAAAATTGTCAAGGTTATTCACTATGGTATTATAAAACATGTCAACTGTATAGATTAAATTATTTTCCAAATGAACTGGATCAATATATGGGAAAAACATTAATATTTATTAATTAATTTGGGATACATATATCATACTAAAACATTTTACATATAACCCATGTAGAATAGAAGTAACTTGTTACATATAAAAATCATGGCGTTTTTGAAAAGTTCTTTAAGATAAGATCTTGATGTCATTTATAACCCACATAAATGGAATGAGGGTTTTATATATGTCAAATATAGAATAAAATAATTACTTTTTAATCTTTTTTAACACCCTTGTAAAATAAAGAGTTTTAGGTATTAATATAAATAAAATAAAAGGGAAGTTCTTTATGAGAAGAGAGAAATTTTGAGAAGTAAAATATGCAGCATAACAGGTATAAAAAATGATTCTTGGAAATGGTAAAGAGAAGGAACATGGGTCTCTAATTGATGAAACAAAGTATTGATGTATGGGAATTAATAAAAAGGAAATAAAATATAGTGACCATTACATTTAGAATACAAATACAAAAAGGGGTTCTTGAAATAAAGACAATAGAAGGATATTTCCCTAACCATGAAACATAACTCCTAAAACTTGAGGATTATCACCTTGGGGGTTGTCTACTTGGATAATTAATTGAGAGTTAATGTAAATGGAGAAGATGGTGGGTTCTTGTAGAAAAAGTGGAGGATTTGTTTATTAATATCAAAGTAAAGGCCTCTGACACTTAGATAGTGGTATATAAAAAACCATGGGGTTTTACATGGATTTTACTATTTTATTTAAATATTTGGACACATTTTATTCTATTTTATCCAAAAAGATCCTACCATATTTTTATATTACATATTATTGAAAGGGAAATACTTGTTTTTGGAAAATAACACTTTAAAGATAATGATTAAATTTTAAAATTTAGAAAGTAAATTATATATTTAAAAATTGATTAAAATATATTAAAATATATTATATAAATAAAATAACATATTTTTGGTCTTAGATAATAGTTAATTAATTTTTAAATCATTAAGACATATTTATGATATCATTAATTAAACCGAAGAAGCCAAACAATATTTTAACTATTTATGAAAAAAATTATTTTATAAAATTCTCATAAATTTACCATAACCTAATTTTGATGTTAATATTTCATAAATGATATTTATTTTATCAAAATTAATATCTATATATGATAATTTTAACTTCTAAATATAAAAATTCTTATATATTAAAAATTATAGCGGATTAAAAATGCGTAGTAAAATTTCTGACACTTCGAAATAAATAAGATTATTTTATAATTTGTTGTTAATTGAGAGTGTTCCTATCATACTATTTCATTAAATTAAATACCATTAAAAAATTAGTTTATTATAATAATTTATATCTTTCTGAAAATTAAAATTTATCAAATTCATCATATTTTTATATTAAGATAAAAAATTCTTAAAACTGAATTCATGGAATTTTTTTTAGAAAATGGAATTATACTTTTAGTGACTATGGCATCGATACATAGCCCCTTATTATGCCCACATACACCATAAGATTATGGTGTGAAATGGTGGTAGTTTCATTGGGTGTCTCTAAAAAAATCGGTCGAGTGGTAATCTCTACAAACATAAACTTATTCCATATGAGATTTCATTCATGATTCACTCAATGAAGCTAGGATTGGGCTTGGTAAAGGGAAAAACCTAGTGAAGATACCTCCCACTAATGTTTTGACACATGGGCTACAAATAGAATTACTCTACTAGTTGTGGCCATAAAATCTTTTTTAGTATCCATTTTCCATTATCAAAATTTAACTTATATAATGTAATGACAACATTAAAATTATTATGAAGTGTATAGTTCAAAATTGTCATAATTACCAACGATCATATAAAGCTCAACACCCGATGGTCACATTTCAGAATATACTCACTGTAATATTAAATATATATAGTAATATTGAGTACAATATAATATAACACACATTTTTCCACAAAACATATTTCAGTCATAATGTTTGGGTCATTATAAAAATGTATTATATGATTCACGATGTAGATTTATAAAGTTATACTACACGAATCATGCTAATTGAAGAATCATTGGAGATATTATCCAACCAATGACTTAAAGATAACATTTGTTGTCTTTTATTTAATGATTTGATGAAATTATATATATATAATGATTTGTGTTATATATAATAACTATTAAATTATAAAATATTTATTCCCATAGAATGAGTGAAACAAGAATTATATTGGATGGTTAGAACCATAAAAGAATTATGATTTAACTATCCATTTTCATCTTGGAATGTAAAACAAGGTGGTTGATAAATTAATTTGAAAGGATCATGCTACTCTATCTTCAATGAGAGTTAAACATGATACATTGATTAATGATTTTGTAATATTAGATATGGTAGTCATGTTATAATATCATTCTTATATGGTTTCACAAGAATTATTACTAGACAAGGTTATGATAATCAATGAGAAGATGATATGATGTGTTAGAAAATTTATACAATTCAATAAGAAAAATTTATTCATTTTAATGTTAATAAAAAAGTCATTATATTTTTAAGGATACTAATTGTGTCGTTAATAAGGGAGTTAAAGTAAAAGTTACTAAATGAAGATCATAGCATGTAGTTCTCTATATATCCTTTGTGTTTAAAGGTGTATAACAATATTTGAGAGAATTATGGATGGGAAAAGATTAATAGGAAGATAGATGATTACATATCATGATGTCCATTATTTCAGCATGAAAAATCTGAATACACTTTACTAAAAGGAATGATTCAACTATTTCCTACACCAGTAAGAATGTGGGATAATATAAAACTAGATTTAATTAATGTAATATCAAGTATATCAAAGGTTTATAATATTATGTGGGTTGTGATTCACCATCTTAATATGTCAGACCATTTTATATCTATTCAAAAGGTTGTATCCCATGTCTGTCTTATTAATTTATATATATAAAAATTAGAAAGGTGTCATGGTGAACAACTCTTTATTATATTTGGTCATGACACGATGTTCAAATCAACTATTTTTTAGAGTCATTAATTTTTATTAATTTTAAATATATATCTATTCTCTACTTATCACCATTATACTACATAAAACTATAAAATGACTATACATATGTTTGATGACTAGTTAATGGAATGATTACATGTTTTCCAATGAACCTAGGAGCAAAAAATATCTCAGGTGAAATTATCAAATAAAAAAACAACCATTTGTGTATTTGGATGACAGTAGATGGGAATATATATTAAATAAATATAAGAATCCAGATTATTATATTTAATTTGGATAAATTATATTTCTAGGTCTAGATAGGATTCAATTTACAATAAAAGAGGTGAAGGAAATTTATTAGCATTCAAAGTGGCATAAATTAGATAAAAGATCTATGAAAAAATATGAGACAATACTTTGTGTTCAAAAACTATGATTATGTTTTTTTAGATATATCTTTAGAATGGTATCATGAGAATTTTAAATTCAGGAAATATGAGTATAAGATACATTTTCCCCATTGGGATATTAGAGTGGACCGGAGTTGTGTTGCATCACCTTTCTTTGCTACAAAACCATTTCATATTTCAGGATATTTTCTATGATTCCAAAATTAATAAGTATACACAAGATTGAAAATACATATTTAGTATTTATAGAGTTCAGTTGGACTGAGATATTCTATATAAGGTATAACCGTGTGAAATTCTAGATAAGAGAGAAATAATTATGTAGAATAAGATGACCTAATAAGTGAAGGTACATTAGAGGAACAAAAAGTGTGAAGAATAAACATATGAACCATATAAATAAATGAATAATAAGTTCACTAATGTTATTTACTAGTTATTAAATGTTATAACTTTTTTGAATGAAAAATTTTTATTGGGGGAAGATAAAAACAAAAAATTATTAATCAGTTCTCCACCTATTATAAATGTTATGATCTAATGAATTCATTTTAAAATATTAAAAATTATGATAACAGTTTCTATATAATTAAAACATAAATCTTATGAATGTTTTTATTTTTACAATATATGAGAATATATGAGTTAGTGGTTAATAGTTTTCCTTTATTTTATCCATAAATGATATTTTTATATCAGAAATTATATTTTATGAATGATTCTTTTTTAAAAATTTTGGGAGATTTATGATAAATTAAATTTTTCTGTGAATGAATTTATAAGTTATGTGTGAAAAATAAATTGGCCACATATGTGTTGTATGTGTGTATTAATTTTTACATAATATAAAAGGAATAAAAATAATCTCTATTGAGTGAGGATTTATGTTTGAACTAATCATGTTATATTTTATTCTATAAAAATTGTTCTTCTCATTTTATTTGATTTTTTTTCTTAAATAAAACATAATAGTGGATTAAAATATATAATGAATATATAAGGTTTATATGGATTATTCATAAAAGTGGGATGAAAATTAGTATTCTCATATAACTGTGATATCAGGTATATTAATAGTATTTGGATTTTAAAAATTGTTTTCTTATTGATATCATTATATTTTTTAAATGATTTTAAGAATGATTTTTTAATGAAATTAATGGATAAATATATGTAAGATTTTAATTTATTTTTTTAAAATATTCATGGAATTTTCAATAATAATATATCTTTCTAAGATATGAATATTTAAGATACAGAAACTATAGGTATATTTTAAACTAATAATATTATTCAATTTTGAAAAATATCTTATTTTCAAATTCCTAAACTATTAAATATATTTAAATATGAAATTATTAGTTGAGTAAATGATGTAGTGAGTAAAAGAGAATAAATAAAAGATAAAAATAACGTAACTATATATTTTTAATATTAAAAATTATAATATTTTTAGAATAATGATTATGAAATTTAATTTTCCATTTTGAGGGTGAGAAATCACCCATTTTGGATTTTTGTTCATTTTGAAATTATTTTATGGTAATTACATTTCCCATGATATAATATTCTATCATTCATCATAACATGGTACATGATGATATTATATAATAGTGACTCCTCGAGAAGTAGAGCGTATGCCCAAAATTTTAAATGCAGTGAGAATTAGATTAAAGAGACCAAACCATAACATTGTAATCACAACATTAGTGGGATAATGATTAATTAGTACATCGACACCCTGTTACATATATAATTACTTTATATATATCCTATTTAGGATAACGAATAAAATATAGTGTGTTCTTTGTTATTATTATTTTACATTGAATGTTAATTTCGATATGAGAATTATGTGTGATTTTTGATTTGTGTTGTTTTTCTTTAAACAAAGAGACATGAATCTTATTAATGTAGTTGTTTTTAATATAATTGAAACATTAATTCACTCCCCTTTTTGGTATCCCTATATTAAAATGATACCAATAAATGGTATGAGATCTAAATGGATGAATCATTTGAAATATATAACAAGGTATAGGTGTTTCTAGAAATTATTTTAGAAATTTTGTTTTGTAATTGAAATGGTATTTACACAAAATATAATGTATTTTTTTTGGAAATATTTTTTATATAATTACATATTGAAAAGTACCTAGGATATATTTTAGTGGTGATGTTGTGAGGTGTAGGAAAATAAAATAAAATAGAAATCCTAGTGAATAAAAAATAATTTAAATGGGTATTTTTTTAATTAGTCAAAATATGGTCATGAATAATTTTATTTCAGGAAGAAAAGAGTTATTTCTAAATGTGGCCACACTCCAAGAAGAATTGAAAATAAACATATGAAAAAATTTAATGTAATGAATACGTTTTCCTTTAAATAAAATGAATATGATAATAGTTAAAATTATATTTATTATGGTAGTAGTACTGTATGAACACAAAATATATAAATATTTTATAAAAACGGAAAATGAAGAAAAATATAATATATAAGTGTTTTCATTAAGATTATGTAAAAAATAAAACTTGTATACATTATAGATAGTGTTTATACTATATTAATTTAAATAAAAATATGCTAAAAAATCATCTTAAAATATTGATGGAACTATTAGAATGGTAATTTATGGATAATTGAATGTCAATGAAATTAGAATAACTAAAATTTCTAAAAGTTAGTTTAGTAATAAAGAGGTTTTTTTATTTATGGATCAATACACTATATTTTATGTATGATCCATCATGTGGTTTAGAGTTTAGAAATTATATTCAATATGAATGGTTTTTCTATCACAAGAAACAATAGAGGTTCTTAGATATAAGTAAGAGGACCCATTTTAATGTTTTTTTGATTTCAAGGAAAAAAAAATTCTATTAACAATTTATGAGGAAAAATAATGATACCTAATAGTATTAGTCTATATTCATCAATGATATATAACTAATCTTCAAAAATAGAAACATAAAACTAAAATATTAGTTTTAAGTGTTAAATAGAGAAGAATTATGTTCTATGAATGAAAGGAATACTTGTGATAAATCTATAAAAACCAAAGAAGAAAATGATTGAAAATTTTCTTGAGCATGGTCAAACACATGTTCATGGTCATATAAGACAAACATAACTAAGGGAAAAAGCCAACATATTATTTTTTTTGGATTATAATAGAATGATATGTCTTGAAGGTACAAATTCATATAAAGATATGATAAAATTCATGAAAATATATAGTACTATTATTATAATTTAGTGTGCAGAACTATTAAAACATTTGGATTATATAATAGCACTGATTTTACTTTAGTTAATCTTTAAAATTTTATATAGAAACATGGAATAAAAAAATAATTTATCATTTTTAAGGACTCTATAAATGAATAGAGTTTCATAAAGAATAAAAATAATCATTAATATATGGAATAATAATTTATTGATTGGGAGTATTTTATTAAGACAACATTGGAATTAATGAATGTAATCTAATGCATATATTTAAAAAAAAGTATTTTTTTCTAGGAAATGAGGTTACAATATAGAATATATAATATATCATAAATATATATCTAATGAATTTGAGGGAGAGTGTTTTATTATTTCCAAATAGTGTACTCAATAAATGTTTTTATAATCTTATTGATGATAAAATATTTATTGATTATCATATGAAGAGCATGTCTTGAAGATTTTTTATCTAAAGTCTCATAAATGTTACTGAAAGTATTGATTTAAATATCATTGAGATATAATCCAAAAATGATCAATCACATTCTAATTAGAACCAATGGAGAAAACTTATAATGATGAATAATTTAAATAATGAATGTGTAATCCTTAAGAATAATACTTTGAAATAAAACTAATTTATAGATATTAATCCAATAAAATGTATTAATTGAACATGTAGAAAAGTAAGAGAGTATAATTTTGTGAATATAATATTCTTCAAGAAAAAAAACTAATTAGGATAAAATATTGAAAAATATTGAAGAGAATGATCTATATTCAAATTTAGATCCTATTTCATTTACAGAGGGAATAAATAATAATAAAATTTTAATTTTATGAATAAATAGCTTGATTAAATTGAAAATAATAATATATGTGATTTAGTAAATTAAAAATGCGGAAACTCTTTTTATAAACAATATCATTTTGAAAAATAATATTTATAAGAATGAAAAAGTGGATTGGAATAAAGGTTGAGCTAAATAATTGGGATATATATAGATTAAATTAATTTATATGGGGGAGAGTTATCAAATTAAAATATATAATTACATCAAATTATTCATGGAATTTCTTATTGAAATAATATAAAAAATATACCAAATACATATGGAAATTAATTTATTAAATTCTTTTGTTAATGTGATTGTATATTTTAAATAGCTGAATGAAATTTAGATTGATGATAATAAAGATAAAATTATATTTGTGTAAAGGGATGTTTATAGAATAAATTAATTAATGTGGGTTTTAATTTTTATCTAATTATAATACTTGAAAAAATAATAGTATTCATAGAAATTTATATTCAAAAGAGATACATATTATAAAAAAGGGATGAAAATAACTCTTTATTAAATAGTGCATTTATTGTGGGAGTATGTATTGAATAACTGGATAAATTTTAACTTTTTTACAATGAAAATAAAATATTTCACTTGAAAAAGGATTAATATGGATGTAAATAGTCACTTAGTTCTTCATATGACCAACATAACACATTTTTAAAGAAGATGGAATTTAAAAGAGATGTTATATATCATAATATTTTTGTTAAGAGTGAATGTAAAGGTTAATTTATGATATGTGTATTTTCTAATGTTATCATATTTTGTGTGTGGAAAATTGATTCATTTGAGTAGTGTTAAAATACAATGAAATCATAATTTTAGAAATCAATGATTGAATAAATTGCTGGAGTTGAAGTTAATCAATAAGGTGAGCATATTGTTTTCATTAAATTAACGAATAATTATAAAAGCATAATGAAATTTTTATATTTTGATAATAACCGAGTTTTAAAAACTATTATTACAGTAATGAAACTTTGAAAAACGAAATCTAGAAGAAAATTGAAGACAACACCTTATAATAGAATTATTGAAAATTTTCTTTAAATGATAATAATAATATATAATATAGTGTATGAAATATTTTTCGGTGGATGTTTTTAATTTCAACATAAATAAGAATAACAGATGTGTTTGAATAGAATATTGTTGTATTTCAAAGGACCTAATGGTTATTGATTGTGGAATATATAGTAGAAATAATAATAACATAATTGTATATAGTAATAATGATTAGGCTTTAGATACATTCGAAAAAAATATTCATGTGGTTAGAAATTATAAAATAGAGAAATTAGAATTGGTTGGTTGAATAAGAATAAATAAATAACACCACTAAATTGTATATATGTTGAATATATATTTTCTACCAAGGCTTTCACCCAATTTAGTTTTTTGAATAAAAATATTTATGATCTTATTAAAGATGTGGAACTACTAATGAATATTTTATACAATTAAAAGAGTTCTGTTGACCTCACAATGGACTATATAAACCCTGAAGACAAAAGATACAAAGTCAATGAAATAAATTATTATTGATAGGGTGGAGAAAGAGTTTATGAATGGTGAACAGATTTTAATAAGTCATCAAGTGGATAGAATTTAACAAAACCATTAGGAAAACATATATTTGGGATATATAAGTTGAAACTTTGAGTTCCCCTATCCATTAACAAGAAAATAATTGGATTCTTACCCTCTGATAATTTTCAAAAATTTTTGGTGGAGTTTGTTTTTTAGGTTATCAAGGAGATACAATAAATTTTATTTGTAGGAAAGGATGATAAACAGAACATAGATGAAAATGAAGACTTATTTAGAAGTAACATTGGGATAAATGTTTATGGGTAAAATAAATTAATAGAGTGTTGAGTAAAATCAAAAAGTAGTGGTTGTAAAGGTTTTGATGTCATATTTTTATTATTTAGCATATAAATCCTTAAATTATGTGAGTTTAGAGAAGTAGATGATGATTACTTATCATTTGAATGTTTCCACTTTATAGAAATCTAAATATTTATATTTTGTTTTCTAAAGGGTGAAAATAGTTATGGAAATGTTTTTAATAAAGGTTAGATTAGAGAGATGGTTTGTTTGTGTTTGTAAAATGGGAGACACATCAGAATAAAATAAGACAATGTATGGATGGAATAAAGGATAAAATAACATTGTAATACTGGGCCTATATAATTTATCAAAATATTGGATAAAACAATATATTTACATTTTTTTAGATTTTGTAACCCAAATTAATAAAAAAATAAAAATATGTATTTTTTACAAATTAGATATTAATTTTTTGATATAATGGTTTTATTTTTTTGTTAAAATAGATATATGGTTTTCAATATTTATTTTTAGTTTATAATTTATTCAAAAAAAGTTAATATGTTATTTAAGATGTTCCTTGATTTTTTATAAATTAATATTTCCATGATAGAGTGGATATAACTTCATTTCATTGTAATGAAAAAAAAATCAGTAGCTACATATTTTTTGAAGGTGTACAAGAATTTCTACATAAAGTTATAGGAAAAAACTTGCCTAAGAAATAAATTATATTTGACATGGCCATGAAGGTGTTGATAATAATTTTTTTTACTATGCTACATAAATGAATTATTTTCAAAGCATTTATAATAAAGGATTGAATTTTGCGATGGTTATGGAAGTCTTATTCAAATTGTGTATGATAGATGGATGTGATTTTGTAAGATTGATTAAGCATGATCTCATGTAGCGTAATAGTGACCTAATGTTATGGAAATAATTATTTTTTGAAATCATTGAATTTTTTAAAAATATATTAATAAAAATATTTATTGAGATTCAAGGGAAGGCCGATGAAATGTTTTAAGGATACTATTAATGAAATTCATAAATTTTGTATAATATGACATATTTTAAAAAAACATGACTATGATATTTATAGTAGGGTTTAATGATAAAATATGGTTAAAATTGAATGTTTATTCAATTTTATTATTTTTTTGAATATTTGATATATTTATAAGTAGATGAATGGAAAAAGGAAAACGTGAAAAGAGTTATAAAATTCATCTAAGAGAATAAAATTCTAGTGGTATACATTTTCTGAATATTTGGAATTTTTAATTTATAGAAAAATTAATAGGGAATTTTTTTATGTTAATGTGATGAATGTAAAAAACACATTCACTATTGGTGTCTATTCTAAAGTACTTTCTTAATCATTATATGTATTCAAGGCCAATTAGTTTTTATTCTTCTTAACATTGTGTAAAATGATAGGAAGAGATAGTGAATCATTTTGGAGTAGTGTGTAATCCCAGAATTGTGAATATATTTATACTTGTATTTGATCACCCCATTATAAATATTTTAATTAAAACATTAGTTATAAAATGATTAATGGGAACATTTTTATCCTATTATATGTATTCTAAATGAATTAATCCTATTTTGGTGAACCAGTTAAATCCATTAAATTAATATTTTTTATTATTTTTCTTTCTAGGTTGATGATTTTTATAAAATTACGTGTATAGGTGAAAATTATCGTATTTATTCAACTAATAAATAAAGATAAATTTTAAATAACCAGTTTTTTAAGAATATTGATAACTCATTTCTTTCCCTCTCAAGTAATCCTTGTGTGACCTTACATCAAACACATTAAAAAGTTTCAATCAATGGTAAATAATATTGAAAATGGTTTGGTTTATGGTTTAATTGTAGATATATTAATAAATATCATAAAAAATGTAATAAATATCTTGGATTATATTATCTAATGAACCTCTAGAATATAATAAACAAAATATAAAGGAGAATCAATATATGAAATGAAATATAAATTTTTATGAATGAAACTAAAATTAAATTCCTATTGTTAATGGATGAAATTTATATAAATTTACATCGGTATGTGTCTATTACATGGCCATTGGAAATGGTTAAGGTAAACATTATAAAAGTAATATCACATTTTTAATATTAATGTAGTCATTATGAATAATATTTGTTACACTGAAACCCTTTTCTAAGGAATTTATTTAGTAACTTAACATATTTTTTGAAGATGTATATTTTAAAAAATAGATATAAAATAATAATTGAAATATAAAAATTAGGTAATTGTTGAATTTTATTACTCTTTGTAGGTGTTCATATCTTGGTATTGAAATTAAAATATGGTTCTTGTATATGATAGTTTTTATGATTGAACTCTGATATAAAAAAATAAAACATTTTTTTAAAATATTTGATGAATTATTATACATATATTTATTTAAATATACTATTTTTAAATATTTTACCAAACCTCCCAACTATAATGTATATTTTAAAATCATAAATTGTATTTTATTCAATAAAAAACATTTTTGTATTTTTTGTATTTTCTATTAATTACAATTCATCTAGTTTTTTATGGTTTAAATTATTTGAAAAATATTTTTTAAGAAAATATGATGGTGTAGCTATAAAATAATATTGGTGGGAATTCATTTGAAATGATTAAAATAAATTATTATATTACTAAGATTATTATGTCCCAACCAAAAATTATTAATTTACCCATGACATTTAACTTTAAATGACACTCTCTTAACACATTTTCTCCACTCCTATGTGTATTATATTGGCCTTCCTCTCATTTCCCCACTGAAGGATCTAAAAAATAAATATTTTCAATCGTGATCACAAATATTGAGAGTAATTTTTTGAAATTATTTTATCCTCACTAAATATAAAATATATTCATTGAATAATTATAATTTTAAAGCTAATTTATCTATAATTTTCCATTTTCAATTATTATAATCATATCTCAATTATTATATAATAATTTTTTTTATTTCAACAAATTTCATTATGAAATATTTAATATCGTTTGAAACATAACCAAGTCAAACAATTTACCACTGTACCCTTAATTTTAGTGCCCTATACACCATTATTTTATCAAATGTTATTTAAATCTATATCCATACCATTTGATTAATTGTAAACCCTATTTACATAACTATATATCCCTATATTATGTATAGGAAAACCTTGAATGTAAATATCTATTTCATATTAAACCTTCTATTGATAAGTTATTCATTATTGAACATTATAAAATATATTTATTATCAATTTTTAGCTTATAATAGAATTTATTCTACAAGGTTTAGAAATGGTTTGAGCCTATAATTATATATCCCATCAGTTCACTTGTTGGATTTATGGGAGAAATAAGATAGGGAAATTAGAGTGTTATTAATCTTTATATTTGTTTTCTCGGTACTTGGACTTGACAGTGTATTTATAAATTTCTGAAATTAGGAATATACATCTTTTTATAATCATTATTATGATATCCAATATCATTATATTCTTCTTATCACCTTCTATATCACATTATATTTATTATTCCTATATTATTTATGGCATGATCTAGTGTTTTAGTATTTCTTTTCATCGATAAGAAATCCCGTACTAAAATTAAATCCTACAATTTTTTATGTTTTAACATTTCCTAAGGTTATCATGGTGATTTATATATATGGATATATAGATATAATAAACACCATGTTATCTAAAATAATTATTTGATTTGTTTTGAAAATAGCATTTTAAAGTGTATTTATTAAAAATATCTAGCAATGGATTCTAAATGTTTTATTGTACGAAAAGTATTATATAATATGTTATTAATGAAAGTAGATACAACTAAATTTTTATTACTATATTCAGTGGTTTTACATCTTATAATCATAAAAAAATTGTGGAATGAAAAATATCAATGGAATTTGTTATATCTTATAGTGAAAAAGTTCCTTCATTGTAACTATCAATAGTTTTTTATAAGATTTCTCTACTAAGAATGACTAATATATAGAATTTATACCACCTATGTCTAAATTATATTAGAAAACACCCTTATGTACTATGGATTTTACAATTTTGATGTGGTTTAATCATGTGAAAAATATGATTCCTATACATGGATTCCATTTCAAAATTCATTTACTCTAACCATTTGTCAAAATAAAATTTCTCAATATCTTCTTGATATGTAGTCGATTTATCTTTATATAGTCAAACTCATCACCAATCACTAAAAAATTATTTATCTAAATGTGTTATATCAAATCACAAACGTTTCCCTTGATTTTTTGGGATTCTAGATAATAAATTGTCTACAAAAAAGTGTGGTACAATCTCAGATTCCTTCTTAGGAATTATTCCAAATTATTGGCCTAGAAATTAAATAAGACCAATTTTACTACTATTTATTTCTCATATTTTTTTATTCATAAAAAATTAATATTAAGCTATAAACATTTTTTTACAGAATTGGGTTAAAGAATTAAAAAAAATAGATACTTTTATATATCAAAAAAACATAATTTATTTAATTTATGTTCAATTTTATTAAATAAATTATTATTTTCATTATATTTATAACACTAAATGTCCATTAAAGTAAAATTTGGTAGTTTCCCAATCTATATCTCATTTAAAATATTTAACAATATATTATATTGAATTAATTTGATAAATAAATAAATAAATAAATATTCATAAAATAATAACCCACAAAATATATAAATTTGTTTGATTCAGTCATGATTGATTAAAAAATTTCTATGAAATTATTACTCATAATTTTAGATGGATTTTTTACATGGTGTAATTCAAGGAATGATTTGAAAAAAAATTCGTCAACATATTATCAGGTCACAAAATTTTTGTATTAAGTATTATTCAGATTAATAAAATAAAATTATCTTAATAATTTTTCTAAATTGATCATGTAATTAATTTAAACAAATTCTAATATTATAATGGTTTCAAACATTTTCCTTATAATATCCACATAATTGTACGAACTAATGTTTCCAGAAAATATTATATAGTATCAATGGACATCACTAGATTATTTTTCTCATTATTACACATACATTATTTATTATTAATCATAATAACTCATTGAACCCTTTGTAAATTTTTTATTGAAATTATATTAATTAATTTTAACAAATTAACATGATTTAAGTGCATTGAATAGTTAAAAAACTATTATTTATAGAAAATATATCTCAATGGTATTCTTGATTACTTTCTCATTTATATGCCCCCAATGGATGTGGAAAAAATATGTTATATTTGAGTCATTTACTTTTACCTTTTTATTTTGAATTTTAAATTCTAGGTTATCCATTTCTAGAATATATAAAATATTAACCATATATCTTAGGAAATAAAACATTTTATATTTCTCAAATAAAATATAGAATCCCTAACGAGGAATGACTAAACAGCTCTCAAGCTAGAGACCCACCATCCTCAGTCACACCTCCTTGTATGGAAAAGGCTAATGAATAATAGTGATGGTCTAAGAAGTGATCATGTGGAGACTATACACATTGAATATAAAAAATAAAACAACAGTGGAAGTATAATAATAATCACTCAATAAAAATCTAGAACAAATGTATGGTATGAATGGTTGATATATACAATTCCGTGAAACTCATATAGGTAATAATATGATCATCCTTTGTTCTACTATATATATACATGAAAATTTCCCCAAAAAATATCATCTTTACATATATGATCTACTTAGTATAGATTTAAAATGAAATTCCAACGAAATGGTGGGTCTCAGACACCAAGAACTACTAAAATTGAGACACAAGCCTCTTTCCATTTCCTATATCATTATAAAAAATTTTATATGCATCCCAAGTCCGTATTTTGGGTGTGAATAAGAACATAGTACGCTAACAATATTAGAGTACCTAGATAAAATCAATACATTTATGAGATTACATAAATTTACATATATAAAAAATAATGAAAACATTTGAAACCAACTATACTTTTTCCCAGCTAGACATGATTGTTCCTTTACTTACATTGGTTAGTTCCAAAGTGGGATGAGATACATATATTTTTTTATACTCGAAGATCCATCATAAATTATCCAAATCATATCAATGATAAAAATATTCCAACCCAACTATAGAAACCATTTTTAATCATTTAAAACACCCTAAGAAATGAAAAAATATCACATTACATGTTTTGAAGTAATCAAATATCATTACAATATTTCCCACTCAATATATCTTTGAAACCCTAGATATTCTAGATTTATGTACTTCACCAATAGCTACCCATAAAGCTAAATATATCTCACATGTATGGTGAGAATTCTAGTCCCAATGGGTGACATTAATCTCCCTTTACATCACATTGACACCTATTATGTATCCATCCTTAAATATTATGATCATCACTTGAACCCTAATATATTTATATCAAGATAGGATACCCCAAACCACCTCATAGAACCTTTATTGTGTGTAAGAAATCCCAATTAGCTTATCCTTATAGTGAGTGTCTATCACTAAAAACCTATAATCACAACACATCTATTGATTTTTTTTTCACTAAACTAATAGAAGTTTAAATTACCACTTATTTCAAATCACAAAGTATTTTCACCCTATTTTTGGAGGTCAACATCACCCAGACAATACTATGATATCTCACACCTCCTGTATTTTTGAATAACATCCATCACATGCGCCAACAAAAAGTCCAAGGTCCTTAATGGTGAACTAACATTCAAACCATATTTAAAATGACCACTAAATGAAATCCCATAAGTGTAACTGATCCTATATCCATATATCACCAGCCTAGGCCACCGTAAGACAAAACTAAAGAAACACCAAAACATTCATTGGTTCATGTTCCAATTTATGACACAACCCTACTCATGTCTCTATTTCACAGAAGACATAAACACATATATAAAATAGAAAATATATTTCACTATATTCATTATACTAGTAGAGAAATAAATTTTTAATTCTTCCATATTATTCATCCCATGGTGTAATAAATTGGAAAACAAAAGAAAAATCCCTAATATTTAAATATTAGAGAAAAATAACCATAATGGAAGAAAAACTGGAAACAAAAGACATGGGATATTTACCCTCATAGTTACTGAATACCTATGACGAACCTCGTGAATAAATGAAAACCAATGGATAAAATACCACCAAATGGTAATAAAGTATTAAGGTATGAGGTGGTGGATAGATAATTATTTGGGAAGACCTACAATGAGGGTTTTCCAAATTTATAAAAATTTAAATAAATTATTTTAAAAATTTAATGAAATAAAAAAATAATTAAGAAGTAACCTTTTTCATGGTACCATAAATTAGATACTATATATCCATTGGGTATCTTCCATCGGTCCACTAGGTGGTCGGTGGACCTTATAGTGAAAAATCCTCTCCTTCCACTACCATCAGGTTCTCAGAGCTATCCCACTAGGCACATGGTTCCCTCTATCATCAATAAACGTAGCCCAAAACATAGGCTCCTTTATTGAACCCAACATACAAGACTTTTCCAATCTCACAATCACTACAGAAATATATAATTATATATAATTTGGTAAATATATGTTTAAAATCAACTCAACAAATAACTAGAGTTGTTACAACCTTCAGATCATATAAAAACTCATCATTGAGCAATCTATGTCCATGATACTAGTAAACTACACCAAAAAACTAATTATTCCACTCACCAAACTCCTAAAACTGTATGATTATCTCAAAAACATTTTTCTATTACGTTGTACCATGAAAAACCAACTAGGAACAAATAATATATTTCATAGGTACTACCCATCATGAGAAATTCCTACCCGATCTCACCACTCTGGAGCTACCTCAAACATTGATGGTTTCATACATAAAGATAAAAATAAAGTCCATATGTATCATCCATAGTTATACATCCATCACCATTCCATTTCCAAACATTATACCTGACTCCTACTTATTATACATTTACCAAAAATCATCCCTTATTCTCTTACCTCAACTATTACCTAGTCATCCAATTACAGAAATGCACACATTGTGCACAAGTATCCACCATTAAAAACCATGAAAAAACTCACTCACAATGTACATATGAATGGAAAAGGATATTTTTCCTACTTATAATATAGCATCTTGATCACATGAAATTAAATCAATTCCCAAATTCTCAATGTATATCCTCTCTATAGAGTAAAACATAGCCTCGACCACTATATACACTTCTTGGTATCTTGTATACTACCATAACTTATGCATGAAGAATAATATTGGATAATAACTCCTAGAAATTATCCAATTCCAATCTTATATGTAAATGTTATACATGATCAGTGACCTCCATCTAATCGTGATTCCATCCACCAAAAGCTATCTAGTGATCTTATCTTGACACAACCATGAATCCCCAATAGTGGTTGATTTCATAGGGACAAAAAATATCATATATAAACACAAAAGAAATATATCATTAATAACCCAATCCATGATGAAATCATTCAACATCTTCCCTAAATTATTTAATTGTTTTCCACACACTCATTCTCTTAGATATATAATGATCAATTAACAATGTCTCTTGACACTGCTATCTAACTTGGAATACTCTCATTGATGAAGTTCCAATTCACTATTATTTCTAAGTTCATTAACTCAAAAAATGAGGTCAATATGAATATATTTAACTACACTTTGATGGAATTCCAGAAATCATCCTTGAATTTCAAAATGATAAAAATAATTAATATACAGATTTTGGGTACATTTATTTATGGATTAATCATTCTTTATGCGATAATTCAAAAAAAGTACTTTTTTAGAAAATATAAAGACTCAATAGAAGAATTTTTGGAAAACAAAAAATTGGAAAATCCATATCTTGATTATGAAGTACAAGACATATATTCCATGATAAGATCACATGAAAGATGAATTATATTTTGTGAATCCAATTTATAATATGAAAACCAAGTACATGATGAAAATAACATTTACAGGTCGTGAATGACTGAAAATTGGAACCCGATGATGATACAAGACTTTAACATCATATATGACATGAAAACATCAAAACCTATATCCTTCCAAAGATACAAGATGATAAAACATGGGGATCCATGATATTTATATACCCTTTATGATCAGAAGTAAAATACGTGAGTCTCATTTATAAGTTGTGAATATGCCAAAGAAAAATTAAATTGAAGCACATTCAAGAAATGAATTATTTAAACATTGTGAACATATTGTATATATAAATATCAAGTCACCCTTTAATGAAAAAAGAGTTGGGAACAATTCCAAAACATTTTCCAGTATTTTTTGTTTCTATCTTTTCATCAAATAAACCACGTTTTGTTGATTTACATTACTATTTTAATAAATATATTGTTCCCATTAACCATTTCATGACTCTATCATTATGTGTAGTTGTTCTAATGTTCTAATACAATCAAAATTTCCATTCAATACCCATATTTTCATGTATTATTTTTTATTTATTCGAAAAAATTGTAATTATTTAATTTTACATTTTTTAACCACGGTGTACATTAATTTAAATTGATTAATTATTATGTCTAGTGTGATTATGGTTTCCATAATTTCATCTAATTACATCATTCATGACTAATTTTTTTAGTATTAGGGGGTAAGAGTAAGTTTTGGTTTAAATATAATCAATTTCTTGACCAAAACATTGCATCCTTGTTACTAGTAATTAGGTTAAAAAAAGTTAATCGCATTTTTTTTAAAAAACATGGTAATGGGATGTGTAATTTAATGAACCTGATCTAGTTGGATTTGATAAATATGGGGCTAATATATTGTTATACATTCTTTATTGAATCCATGTTTATTCGACATATATTATTTACTATCTATAGACAAACGAATAGCTGCTACTTTGGAAGATCAAATATGTCAGACTAAGACTAAATGGTGACCTTTATGACACTTTCGAGCTTAAGCCTAGGTCCTTACCCAAGAAATATTTAGGATCAATTTTTTTCATAAACCCCGAAATTGACTTTTATCCAATATCTATTTCGAGAAATAAAGACTAAGCTATATAGTATTAATTAAATATAAAAAGTTTTTTTCGATAATAGTAACAGAAGGCTCTAACCAATTGGTCGTCAACCTACCAGATGTCTATATGGGTTTGAGCACACTCTATCACTATGTTACACATATTCATCTGAGTGTAGTTTTGGATATATAAATTCTAATCCAATCCACTCCCACACATAGTAAAAAATGCCATGTAGATGGTAATTGTTTTTCATCATTTATAGGGAAAATTCTAGGTCTCTCCACATCATCATTTGGTGAAAAAATTTGAGTGACTCACACTCTTTTTCATTCCGCTTTTATTTTTTCAAACATTCACACGTGAACTAGAACCTCAATCCTCTCTTAATTGAATTTGACTCCTTCAAGTATCCTCGATGCTCAAGAACATATTGGTTTATATCCTATTTTTTAAAGATACATTTATAAAATTTGACAATTAATCATGGATGAGCTCAACAACCATATGTTGACACACCCCAAATGACTCCAATATGAGACACCTGAATATCTGGGAGAGTGGTCAGTGCTACTAGAGTGAACAATCATGAACAATGTATTGTTATCCATTAGTTCTTTTGTGATCTATATTATTTTACCTCCAATTAAAGAAAATTCACATGAAATTAAAATTTGACTCATCTGTATAATCCAGATCATGGGAAATTTTTGTGGAGTGAAGAGTTAAGATTCCCCTGAACACATTTCGAATTTTTTATAAGTCAGTGAAAAATTTAACAACACAAATATATTATTTGAAAGCTTCATATTTCACGTAATTATCTTATACTTGAATGATATATAAATATATTTACTTAAAATAAAATCACTTGAGTTTATGACAACATGGGATTATTTATAAAATAAATTCCTAGGTCAATACTTTACACTAATAAAACCAAGAAGCATATGAATGATATCTAAAATTTTAACCATGTAGGTTGATAATTGGCATGGATATCTTATGATAATATTATATTGATAACCCATAAGATCCCACATTATAGACTTTATGTCTAGATAAAATAGAACAATTACTACCAATGACTCTAACCAACCACCTGCAAAGTAGAAGATGTTGCCGCTATTGGTGGGTTTATGTTCATGATGCCCAAAGTTAGAAGAATACACTTAGATGAAATTTACCACAATTACCATCTATGGTAGAGTGAATGAGGGCTCTCTCAGTGTGGAATCTATATATTGTAATTGAATTTTCACCTAATAGCATAGTTTAAAACACTCATGAAGAAGCATGAGAGTTTTCCGCTACCAACAAAACCCCATCCCCCCTTTTCCCCTATAATATAAATACAAGAATTTGAAATGTGTGGATGACCACACAAATTTCAGGAATGTGGAATAGGAATAGAAGATCCTAAAAATCATGATTTTTATAATGAAAATTACAATCATAAAATTCAATAGTTTCAGTGTGATCAACAATATGAATATTATTACTATCAGTAGAGACTGACTCAGCAGCTGCTACAAAAAACCAACGTTATTATCAATAGAGGATTGGTCAAGATCCACCATGGAATCAGGTACCACCTATAATCCAAATAAAAATCCATCTCCTTGACCATATCAACAATTTCAACTCACCCATTTACCAATAGAATTCAGAAAAAATCAAAAAGCTTCAACATGATATAAATAGAAAGACCCACCAATGAAATAAAATATTGAGAACCTTCTCACCACCTTTTTGTAGAAATAACATCATATAATGGAGTCCAAAGAAACATTAATGAAAAAATAAATGTTATCCCATTAAAACCATGACCACCATGTGCGGATGATCTCCAAAGCTCTATCAAATCACCTAAACATGTATGTCTTTGAGTAATACTAAGAAAAATCTAACAGAGGAAGGTAAATTTATGGTAGATATAATATCTTTCAGTGTCATGAGGTTTTTATACCAATTTAATCTATAAAAAATGTCACATAATTTTTTTTGGTAAAGATAAATACTGTAGAGACCCTACCAAAATATACCCCAGAAGGAGTCTAATACTATTAAATTGGCTTGATTATAATGAATCAAATCAGAAGGAACTAAGAGTTCAGTAGGACAGAAAAACTAGATACACAAATCATTATTACATTACCAAATAGTAAACTAATTAAAAGAAATGTTTTTCTCTTTTAAAAAAACATCGATGATAAATAAAATCCATCAAGTAAATCCATATATACCTTTAATAGTACATTTCATGGATTCCAAGGGAAATAAATACAATAATGTTGGGCTCAATTACTTAGTAAGGGAAACATATAGCAAAAGAAAAAATGAATTAATGAGTGTAATAATTATGGGGCGGTGAATAACTGAACCCACATACCATGCAATCAAAAAACCAACAAGGAAGTGCCTAAATAATATAGAAAGTTAATAAATGAAAAAAATTCCTTTCAAATAACTAGATACGGTAAAATCAATATGGAAAGGTAAGAAACTAAGTCACATTCCTTTTCATCATCGAAATGTAATGAAATGTATCCAATGATATGTCAATGAAATGTCATAGGGATGAATAATAACTAAAACTAAATGATGGAAAATTTTAATTATTGGAAGTCGTGTCTATTTCACATGAAAAGATCTACCTTCAATACCTTTAAGTAAATGGTTTAAAACTACAAATAGAAACCCATTTAATTTTCATAACTAGTTTGTCTTATGATAACCTTTCAATGCATCAAGGGGATATATAAATTCCAGAACCAACCGGCCATTACCATTAAAAATTATTTCTCATGTCAATTAATAAAAATATATAAAATACCTTATCAAATATCTATATTGAATAAAGATTACATATTTATCAATAATTACTTATTTAATCAAATAATTATCAAAGTGAAAACTGTATGTAAAAATGATATATGGTTTAGGAAATACTAATATCTACAATATGAGAATATGTATAGTCAAGAAAATTTCCCATAAAAAATGACTAAAATAAATTGGTTGTTTGATGAAAATGTTAACAATCACAAAATGAAGCGATATTAAGAAGATAATAATTTATAAAAATCATTACAAGAATAGTCCACAAACATTATATGTATCTTATACCACCTTGAAACAATTAAAAATACATAACAAATTACGGTGACAATAATAAAAAAAATCTATGATGATGATCAACATACGAATTTTCTATATTTTTTACCAAATGATCTTTGTTTTTTAGTTAGTCAAATATCTTCCATCAAATAATAATATATACTTGGTATAATTATGTTTTATTCATTTACTCCCATGTAATAATGAGTAGATTTACATGGAATCCAATAGAGTTCTTCAAACTTAACCAAACTTATACTATTTTGATTAATTTTTTATAAGATATTTAACCAATGATAGATGATCCTACCATGATCCTTTGAAAACAATCAAAAAATATTTGAGTACATCATTTAATATTATTACATTTCTTCTACATTTATGAAATATTTAAATATGGAATAATGTTTTAAAATTAAACTACATATCATGAAATTGAAAAAAAATATATTTTTAAAAAAATAATAGAACCTGGGAACTTTTTCAGAAATAATAAATAAAACTATGAAATAATTTTTGAAAGCAATATTAATTTGAATGTTTTATAATTTATCCACTGATTAAATTTCCCAAATCAATAAATAATTATCTTATTAATTGTTATCTCTTTGAAATTACCAATTTTATTAGGCGTCCTCAATGAATTTGGTAAAGATATAAAACAATTAACTAAAATCTGATCCCAATTCCATAGTAGATTAGTAATAATTACAACATTCCTATTTAGTGTTATTTTTTTCTTCACATATATTGAGTTGAATAATGTTTTAATTAACTAGAAAGACATTATTTATTCCCAGTCAACAAAAAAAATTATTTCCTTATAAATACTATTGGAACTCAGGTGAACAATATAATTAGAGTGGTGAAAGTTCATTAACATTTCCACTCACATTGAGGAGATAACAACTAATAAATTATAGAAATTAAGTATCAAATTATAGGATTCTGATAATTCATGACATGTTTTCATACCATTAGTAGACTTCCATATAAACGTTCATTCCAAATAAAATTAATAACTGTCCCACAAAAAATGAAACTATGTGGGTGTGAAAGGGATACATGATAACACAAAATACTATTTATATTTTAAAACAACTATTCACATGTGTTTAATATACTATATTTTTTCCACATATCCTTAGATTCCAAAACTAAATTTGTGTGTTATATTAAAATCAATGAATCAATTATTATATTCACAATCCCTTTAATATATTATAGGTTGTTATTAAAAGTATGCAGGGAATATATAAATTTATGTTACCTAAAATTGAGTTAACAATATGATAAGATATACTAAATACACTTATGATCACTTTATCCTATAACTATCTCACTAAAAAAATAGAGATGGAATGTGTTAAATATATACGTTCCATTAAATGTTTTAGGTATCATGTTTGATAATTTAATTCATGTACCAAAAATAGATTACTTCAATGAGCAACAATATGGTCTCCCTACAAAAAACACATCTAAGTCAGGTTCTTGTGTCATTATAATACATGAAATATTTATCACTAAACATAAGAAATATAATACTATATGTTGTTTAAAACATATGTTTTAAATCCTCAAGATATCAATGAAATTTGAGAGTCCATTAGAGTGGTATTTCCTTATTGATCAAATCCATCATTGAAATGGATATGTGAGTAAAATAAAAAACATATATAACAAGATTCTAATCATAGAAATAATTATAACAAAAACAATTTCCTATGCTTTCCACAACACCATGAATACTATATTCTCAGAGTTTAGTTATATTCTTATTTGTAAGATCATATTTATTTGGAATTTAACAACATGAATTAAAAATATAAATTTGGATAATGTATTATATAGGTGATTCTCTATCAACATACAATACATAATCTGTAAGTGACAGTAATGATTTTCCCATGATCACTTATAAACCAGCATATAATTAATAAATACACCGAAACATGTGTTAATATATTAATAAAATCAATTCAATGAAAATAATTGGGGTATTTTTATGAGTAAATGTAATATCTATATACCCATTGTGATAATTCCTACCCCTAAAAGATGTTGTTGATATAGATTCTTTATTTACAGTAATCTGACATTATTCTAACCACTAGAGAATTTTTTGGAAAACTATCAAGTCTTATTTATTTGATCAAATAATTTATTAGTTTTAGGGATTTTATTTTTTTTATTGATTATAACTTGTCTTAGTTTACTATAATCAATATATAAACATAATATTTAATACACATTCCTAACAAAAATATCCAATGTATATAAAGGTGAGGTGATAGGCCTTATGAATTCTTTATTATCCAAATAATCCATATAAGATATTAACTACATATGTTCAACTAGTACACTATGTTATAAATTGATAGATACTAGAATAAGTAACAGAAGAAAATAATTCAAGAAATATAACTATTTATTTTAGGAAATTCATGAAAAGTCATTTGAAAATATATTAAGATAGTGGTTATATATCTTAGAAAATCCAACCATACAAATAAATTCTAGTCCCCCTGACATAGTTACCATTATCTAATATTATATACCCATTGAACTTGTGGTCACGAGTCTATATGTACTTGTATTCATGCCCCTTTCCCTATTGAACATATTGATCTCTCCCTCTATTGTGGAGAATGTGACCATTTGACTATAACTTTTGATGGATGAATTGTGTGAAATCAAAAAGACCATGAATATGATGATGTCAACCATACATAGGTTTTGGATGATAATATCCCATAATATTGTACACTTTATATTTTAAAAATGTATAAACTTTAAAACTTGAATAATTTATTTTTCATGGGTGTTGGGATGTGCATGACATGCACTATCATTTCTACCCACAATCCCAAATGATCTTCAACCTAGACACTAATAAATGAATGAGTGTAACCATTATCAATAAATTTAAAAGTCATTGTATAAGTGAATATAAATATTTTTATAACTATCTGGGGTCCTATTTTACTCTCAATAGGGTCCCTATTAATTTCAAACAAGTATACCTACTCCCCCTAAAATTTCGATTTCCCATTCTTGAGATTGTGAACACTCTGAACCTTTAAAATCTATTTTAAAAATCATTTTACATTAAAACCAAATATTTTCTGCAAACCATTAAAAAATTATAGATTTATTATCATTGAATGCCCTAATATTTAAATATAATAAATTTATCCTTAAACCATGAAAATTTAATACCAATAACTCAAACTATAAGATAAAAGAGGTTTAATTACCAATTGGTATACATGAACTTATTTAAAAGTCATTCATCACTATATATTGGCCAACTTCTCATTCTTAAAACTATATTCAATCTCCTAACTCATACTATATCCATAAATAACACACAATAAAACCAATGTGATACTATTTGTAACATCCCAAACTCACCTGTCACCTATCATCCACATATATTTCAATATAAAAAGTTACTAGGCCGTAGTTTCAATGCCCTAATCATTAATTTTTTATAAAAATATTCTGGTATATAATCAACATAATTGGTTAATAATTTTCCCTCAATATAACAATAGCTCCACATATTGATTCCCTCCCAAAATATAAGAATGATGTATCTATATTATAGATATACCTACACTTGTATATAAAATTAAACAATTAAAAATGAAAATATATACAATAATATATAATATAATTTTTTAAGACATTAAATTATATAAAAACAATATAATTATATGAATTTTGTATTACTAAATAAAGAAATATATAACTTCAAAATTAAACACTCTAAAATTTATATATCTACTTATTCCTAAATGTCCCAAAAGACAACAAGAGTTCCCACCTACCATTAGTAAGCCTCTGAACCTCTATGTATGTGGTTTATCTCTAGAAATTATTTACATATTTCATTTAGCAATACCATGAAACTAAAATACACACCCAATAAGGTGTACATATGTGGGGTGAGTAACAAGAATCAACATGATAAGCCCCAGATTTCATATTCACTCTATGAATATGAAAATTGTGAAATCATTAAATATATTTTTTATATCATAAAATTCCCATAACTAATTATAAAACCAAAAAAAATTATTTCACATTAAACATTCCATGATTTCCCTAAACCATGAATGACCCCCATCAAAATTTACAAATCAATTAGATAATATAATTTTTGAAAATATAGGGACCACCTACACCATGAGCTAAAAATTGGGTACCTATTACGCATGAGTGGAATGACTACCCCTAAGAATCATTACCTTTTTAATAATACCCACCATCTTAAAATATATTTTCCAACTATCCTCATAAAACCCAATGTATTACTAACACCTAGGACAAAATATTACAATGTCATGTATAAAATTTCATGAAAAAATAAATGCAACAATTGAACAAAATAAATAAAACATAAATACCAATATTCCTTATTCATTTTTACTAAAACAACCACACTTTGAAAATACAAAAATTTATGAATAATCTCACTCATCCAAAAAATAACTCTCACCTATTAACACCAAAACCACTCAACTAAAAACCAAATTTCCATAATTATAACATTATAAAAATAAAATAATAATAATTATTAAATATAATTTAAATAAAATATTACATTAACACTGATACGATATATTTATATCATATCATATAAGAGAATCCACATACCACAACATGATAATGAATAGAAATATCACCTCAATATGCAAGATAAACATTATCCTTGAGAAATATTAATATCTATAACCAAAATAATAATATAATTCAATTGTAATAAACTTTTTTTACACAATCCATCACTATATAGGGTTACTATAAATTTTATGTTAATGTATCCAAATAGTGAAAAGATATGATGTTTTTTATATTTGACATATCCCCCAAACATCCAACGTCCTAAGGGGACAAGATATATAGATGATAAGATGCCTTAAACTAAAATAAAAATAATATGGAATATAGATAATCAGGTTCACATGATAAAAAATATTTAAAACCCCAATTTTATGATAAATATGAAATTTTTATTGGACATTTTATGTGAATTAATTATTTCGATACACGATCCCAAATATGGTGTGCCAATACATGCATTTAATAATAGGTAACTTTCTAGCATGAACAATCAATAGACACTATTTAGATTGATCGAGCATTTGTAAATGAATTCATTTCTACATATACCATATTTATATACAAATTACTTGGGGTATAATGTGAGGTCTCAACCATTTTCATACTTTTTAATCCAATTACTATAATACCATCTTCCAAAATAATACCCAGAAACCAATTTTCACCCTAAAAATTCCCAAGACTTAATATACATCGAGTAATAAAATTATATTCCTAAAATGGGGTATTTTATTTTTCATCTCATAAACATATCCAATAGTGGGATAAAATCTGAAGAAACATTAAAAGGAACTTCATTCTCATAAAAAATATCTCTAAAACTCATATACAATAAAATAAGTAAGAATATATATAGAGATAGGGAAAATATAATGTAATATAACATATATCATAATGAAATTGTTTATATACATTCATAAGTCTCCTTTATTAAGAAATATTCTATATGATGTTTATATATTTTTCAAAAATTAACCCAATTCATGGCGATAATATGAATTTGTTTAATATTATTCATATTAATTTAACGCTTAATATTTCTCTATTTCTTATAAAATAAAAAAAATTTTCTATTTGGTATAATTAAAATACCTTTGTAATTATTTATTTATTTTGAGTTAAATTTTATGGATTCAAATAGAAAATAATATCAAAAAATTTAAATGATTAAATTGAAATTGAAATTTATATTTTATTATGGGAATTTCCAAATTTCGTTTGTTTATTTTTTGGTTTTTGTTGGATACGTGAAGCCAAAAAAATTAACTACTGTTTTTAGAAAACATATTATTTCCAATATATCAATAACCAATATACTCCAAATAATGATGAAACATATGTCATAAATAAAAAAATTAATAAGGTTTGGTCTGGTATTTATTTGGTATCTTTTTCAACGAGTATTAGTAAATACTTAAACCTTAATCAAATTAGAATTAATTCAACCAGATGTTTTTATTCAAGATCACCAAATGATGAAACTAAAAATTCACATTCCATACATACCACCAATATAAATTGTATAAATTGATTCATAAGTTCTCCAAAGCATCACAAGTACAACTCCAACACTACCATAGATCAACACGATCCAACTAGCATAAAGAGATCAATATTTTAATGCCTTTGAAGTGAAAGATATTATATTAAACATCATAATATATCATTATAGTGGATTAATGTATCCAAATAATCCCAATAAAAACCATCTTTATACCCACACACTGTTCATCCAGTCTAATAGAACTCATGTTCTCAACACCATGAGAATCAGTTTCCCATGGAATTATCACATTACAAGAAGCAATGTGTGGGACATTTAACTAAGAAACACAAAAAAATAGTATAGTGTAACCTAATTTTTTTCTATTATTTATCTACTGATCTACTCCACCAATCCAAACATTGTATATTTTCTCTATATAAAATCCTGGAATAATTTCCCTATTATGACATGATGAATCCAATATCCCTTTATTGCATATTTCATTTACCCAGTCTTGTAGCCGTAATATATACCTATTTTATAACCACATTGAATTATAATATATAATCCAAATATTCATAGACCATTTATTTTAGTTTTCCTATGAAAAGTCCCCTCTTAGGAATCTATATCAAACGGGATAATTCTTAACTATATTTTTTCACTAAATCCTTTGTACATATTGTTGAAAACTAAAGTATGATATATTATTATCAATGTAATATGAGGTTAAAGGTGGAGATAAATAATTATAAGTGTTAAATATATGTAAATTATCATGAAATTTATGGATATGGACTAGATATATTAAGTTAATAAGTATATGTAGAGGAACATGTTACATTATGAAATTAAATAAAATAACAATTAGGTAAAATAAGAGATTCCATTAAATAGTTTTTATATATTAATATTCAATTATAATATAGTTCTATATTGTGGTTGGGGGGGGGGGTTGTGAATTGGATAAGAGGGAACTCTTTTTTAGGCTAATTTTAGACTTCAAAATTATTTTTATAATCATGAATGTTTCATTTTATTGTTTTTTATATTTACTATTCTATGTTATCTCATAGGATTTTATATAATATCTATACTAATATTTAAAAACAATATTTTAGGCAAATTTAAGGTGGGGAAGAGTGTTTTATTCTTTAATATAAATATATACTCTTTACTATTATTCATTTTTATGTTTTCACATTTTGATGAGGTAGTTAGTTGTATTAGGTTTTCTAATTGTGAGTTGTTTCTATTACTATTTCTCTTAACTATATCATTTTTATTTAATTAATCCACACTCAAAATATCAAATTCATTATTTTATCATTCATATAATATAGTTGGGTGAGTCTAGTAGGTAAGGATACTTGGTTTCATTCATTTGTTTTATGATATATCTCTTCAAATTGGATAATTGGAGGAATATGTCGTAAACTATTTACTTTTTTGAAGGGGTATCATACATAGGTACATTGAAAAATACATGTTTCAATGAACATTAATTTTTCATGTAATATTGGAAAATTAGGATATATAAAGAGATGATTTAACGAATGTTGTTGAGATAGTTCAATGGACGAGAATAATATGATAGAAAAAATGAATAAAACAATGAATGAATACTCTTAGTGGATTCTTCATATGTTTAAAAACTTTTATATTTAAAATAAAATTATATATTTTTTTATTTTATATTATTTTATTCACATTTCATCACAAAATTTCCATCCTAATTTATCTTTCAACTTTATTTGATATATTTATAACACAACAATGAAAAAAATGTTAATATGTGATATGGAGAAAATTGAGTAAATTTAATCCAAATTTGAGATGACCTTGTTGTCTTATAGTATGTTTTATTACATGATGAAATTTTAATTTTTCTATAGGACCATGATAGCCTGTGTCAAACATTGTCACTTCTTCGAGGGCATTACAAATTTATTTTTCTTAGTATTCATTATTTTATTATTTTTCTTCCTTCATTGTTATTATATTTATTTCATTATTTAATAAATAACTAGGATGTCAATTATAATAAACTTATAGACTCTTTAATTGATTATTATAATTCAACATAGCTAAAAGAAATCAATGATTTTATTATTAGGGTTTAAAAAATGTTATTGAATCAGTATACCTACAAAAAATATTATTTATATGGATAAGATAAAAAATAATATAATATTTGTTACAAATATAAACAACATGAAGATAAAATATTTAATACTCATATATGGATAGAAGAATAAAATTATGGAAATATAATTCATTTCATCCACTCTAACCAATTACCATGGAATTAGATACCATGAAAATCATGGATAATATTTTTATAGAAGTATATATTGGATAAAAATTAAAGAATCTACATTCTATAAAAGAATAGTTGAAGGAGTGTGAAAAAAAAATTATTTCCTCACCTAATAACTAATGTGAAAACAATAAAAAACATTACAACTGGATAAAGAATATATATATATTTGAAAATGTATTAAAAGTGTAATGTATTTTATTCAATTAATAATTAATTTATATAGGATTTTCATTATTAAATGAATGTATGAGCTGATATTGTTAAGATGGTTTATTAAATTTTTTTATTTTACCTAAAAGTTACTCAAATTGAATGAAAAATAATCTAATTATTTGAAATTTTAGACTCTGTTTCCTAGTTTCATACAATAAATGATGTTAATAAGGTAGAGAAACCCACTAATAAGGTGGTAATTTTTTATGAAATTGAATCTCAAATAAAATATCCCATAAAAAACCATTATAGGGTTATTTAAGGTTTATTTTAATAAATTTTAAAAAGTTTAGTCTTAGAAGTAATTTTCACCTCCCATGGACCGCAATTGTCATGTATAGAAAGATAAAAGTCTAGATAAAACTTATTTTATTGAATTTTTAAAACCATGGAACAAATTTAAAAAACCTAAAATAAATTATAATTTCATAAATAAATATATTAGAGTCACAAAGATTTAGAAATTCCAATCATAGAACACACACCCACCTTTATAATAGGGATGACCAAAACATTATTTACCTATGGACAGTAAAAATACAACACCTCTTGGGGGTTATCCCAAGATTTTTCTTACCTTGATGTTTTTTAGTTCCATTTATTTATTTTTATTTTTAATAAATATATAATTTATTAATTGTTTTTATTACTATTTTTATGTGTAAAACCACATATTTAACTCATTCAGGATCATTTAATGAAAATAAGAGATTAATCATGTCACTGTATCATTTTCAATAATAAATTATCATTCACAGGTGGTATTTTTCTTATAAACTAATTAATTTAATATCCTATATTTTAGCATTAAATATTTATGGCTATATTTGGGTAAAATTAAAGATACAATATGATTAATAAGTATTTTTACATGATTTTAAAGACCTTTTTATCAATTGGGGGCAACCTTATCATGACCTAATATTTTATCCACTATAATTTATTTTTGAACTTATATGTTAAGACACATTTCAAGTATATATATATATATATTTAATAACATTAATATTAATAATTTAAGGGTCATTATGATGATATTTTAAGGGGAATGTTTATTAATTCTTTCTCTATGTAATCATGATATATATTTGAGAAAATTTATTATGGTGTGTAATTTTTTGGGGAAAATATTCACTACTGTCATATTTTATTCATAGATTTTCTCCACACAATTAAACAAATTCAATGTAAATAATAAATTAAAAATTAATGTATAAATAAAATAATGAATTAAAAATATAGAGATAATGAAGTAGTCTTTTTTTCGACCATTTGGTTTTTTATAATAAAGAAATAGATTTATCATGGGTGATACAATTTTATGAGTGAGTATATTTTTTGTAGTTTGAATGGTGAACATGCATTATTATTAAGAGGAAAATTTTAATTGATATTTATTTTTAAAAATTTAGCACCAACCATAAACTTCATAATAACCAATGTTGACATCATGTTTTTTACATTTTCATTATCTCTTTAAGTAGAGATATAAAAATCATAACAAGCCTATTTATTTTTTGTATTTTCTCATGAGTGAGTATAATTTTGCATATTATTTTCCCTTTATGGGAGAGTGAAAATATTTTAGATCGATTGTAGGTGGCCAAATGGGTTATTGATGGAAATAAAATTATAAAATGAATTTGGATAAGGGAGACCATGAAAAATAGAATGGAATGTAAAAATTAAGTATAATGAATTAAATTTTATAATATTCAATATAGATATATTATTACTGAATTATATTTTTGAAATTATTATTGTTATATATTTTCATTAATAAATTGATGAATTTATTCAAGGAAATTCATATAAATATGTTTAATTTTTTGTAGTCGTACTAATATTCACTATTTTATTTAAAAAATTGGAATATTTTTGTGAGATATTGAGAATACAATTTTTAAACTAAGAAATTTTAATATTTTTTGGGGTTTTAACTTAAATAAAATTATCAATGAATATTTATAATGGTCCATATAAACTGTATTTCTTAATATATCCTGATTTTGAAGCTAGATTCAGTTTAAATTTTACATTACTATGATATGAGACTCTTTGAATCTAGGTTTCAATTACATCATGTAATTTTTGAAATTATGGATTGTGTTTTTATATTGGGTGGAATCATTGTCATTTTCACAACATAATAAAATTTAAATATTCCATGGGTATGTTTTAATTTGTATTTGGATTAACCTTTAATTATACACTATATTATAATATATTTTCTTAATATCTATAACAAATTTTAAAATGGTTAGAATCATTTTAATTTAATTTTAAAATAATATATTTATTTATATCATTGAAATACTGATTACAATAGAACAAAAATATGAATGAATAAAATTTTATTCAATAGTGTATATAACATGAAACACCAGGAATAGAAGTGAATATAACATCATGATAATTTATAATTTATTTAATATTTAAAATAAATTCAGTATATAATATCATTTTTAAAGTATGGAATGGTGAGTTAGCATGCATTACAAACAACAATGAATCTCATCGATAACATAGATTATTTGTAAAATTGATTTTTATCGAATACTTTTAATTTTAATATTTAAAATTAAAATTATCTAATATCAATTAAATTGGTGATTATGAATATTGTTGACCAACTTAATAAAACATATTTGTTACCAGAAAATTATATTTTAATATAATAAACAATAGAATATATAAAAAATGTTTTTATAAAAAATGTTTTTTTCCACTGAGTATATTTTATCGTAATAAATTATTTTAATAACTATTAGGAACTAATATTAATTAAATTTATATATTATATTATCAATATTTATCTTTAGGTTCATCTAATTTAATTTATATGTTTAATATAAGATCAAACTGAATTTTTATGCATAAAGGCTCTATTTTTCTAAAGGTAATTTTTTCACCTTTTAGTAGTCTATATTCATTAATAATAAATCAAGAATCTTTTATAAATTTTATTTTAAAAAATAAAATTAATTTTTTAAAGATTAATTTAAATGTTATATCAGGGTGAGTTTTTGTTATTATTATGAGAAGTTTCAATTTTTAGGAATATTTAATAATACTAAATTTTCATTGAATAGTTACATTTCATTAATATTATTAATATTGTTAAATTATATTTTGAATTTATTTTAAATTTAAATTAGATAAATTATATGTATATTAATCACAATTTTTTATTGGAAGAATTTTTATATTGATTTTCAATATAAAAACAATTTCAACTTTTGAACATTCACTTTAAAATCCTACATTCTAGTCTCATCTACAGGATTAATGTTAAATTAATTTCTTCCACTTTAATTATTTGATTTTCTAAAAATGGTTTATATATTTTTAATAATCATAATTTATATTTTAGATTAAGGGAAATATTTTTTATTACCAAAAATACTAGTGAATGGAATTAAAATTTATTAAAATAATTAATGTAAACAATAGTTTACAAAGTAGTTGAACATTAAAATTAAAGAGGAAATGACTGAGAATCTATCCAAACACCCATTTTAAGGAAATAATTTTAACATAACCCTTATTTTTTCAATGAAAATTCATTATTTTTGGAACATTTTTTAATAGAAACCTCCCAATAGGGTTCACATTTTTGTATTTATAAGAATACCTCTCCTCCACTATATTAGGGAAGTCCCTTACACAACATATTCATACCTATAAATCATTTTGAATCATCAAAAAACTTTATAATAAACAAAAAAAAATCCCCCCCATCATTGAGGCCTCATGTTTTTCATAATGAAAACCAGAGAAGACCTTTGGGGAAAACAAAAAGGAGTTACTAGATGAAGAGGTAACGTTCATAAATAAGCACATTTGTTTTTATTTTTTCTCAACCCATTATATTATTCTTATATTTTTATTATATAATAAAATAATTATCTTAAATATAATTAAATGTTTTATGTCATTGTTACGACCTACAACTTCCCATAATTCCACCAAATGGGATACAAAATTATCATTTGTGTGTACGGTGGACTACCACATCGTGAACTGTTGTCATACATTATTCTATTACCAACGTTAAAGGTTTTGAAGAATATTTTATATATGATATTTATAATGAATTTTTGTTTTAGTAATTATTATAGAACACATACCTTCATGCTCTCCTTTTTGTTGGAATGTGATAACATCATTGGAGGATGTTTGGGCCACCACCTCCTCAACGCAATGCTATTAGTCCACAGTTTACATGAAATGTTTTAAGGATATGTTTAATAAAAACAGTATACCTGGAAACAATTAAATATGTTTCTACTTGAGCTCCACCCAAGAGTTTTATTGAGGTGAAGATTTCCCATGGGTTGTCAAGGTACCATTAGATGTGTGTACCCTATTTCTGTAGAGGAGAATCAACCTTGATAGATTTGACCTGGAAGGGGTAGCCATTCATGTGGACTGAAAGGATGCAATAGTGCTTTCAGGATCTAAGGTATATATTTTCAAGAACTCCCATATTGATATTTATAGAGGATAGTTTCAATTACATAGTGTTCTATGATGAATAAGGCACTATAATTAGATATGTTCTTATATAGAGGTGGGAGGTTATTGACTACAATAGATGTTAGTTAAGACCACGTGAGAAAAAATATAAAACCCATGATCTTTATTTTACAATATTAGAATTTAAACTTCATATGTGGAGACACTTCTTGATGGGTAAGTGATTTATCATTTACTATAACCATAAGAGTCTCATATATATCTTCTCATAGAAGGATCTTAACTTGAGACATATGTGGTGGATAGAGTTCCTCCAATATTATGAATTTGATATTTTCTATAATCCTTGGAAGTGGAATGTGGTGGAATATTCTCTTAATAATAGATATTATTCTCATTTATTGGTTGGGGTGTCAATGTAGTTATCCAAATTGTAGTTTTCCTCAGTGGAAATCGATGGATCTTCATATTGTCAGTCGATGGTTGTTACCCAACAACACTTACAACAAGTCTAGGATTCTTAGTTTAGAGATACTGAATATGAGACCATATGTACTCATATATCCACTAAACATTCTACTGATATATATTATAATTGTGGGGAAAAAATTATCCAATTCAGAGGATGAATAATGTTACCTTTGAATTGTTGGGAGAATGTGATGTGGGAGTTTTATACATACCCATTAGAGGTAAATTTGGGTGTGTAAAAGATTTAATATGACATATTTCATTAGTTTTGGTGTCTTTAATTGATGAAGGTAGTTATAGTGATTTTCTATCGGTGCCTCACTTGTTAAGAGGTGAAGGAAGAGCACCAGGTTCATGTGGTATTAGCTCAACACCTTGATGCGTTAGAGTGGAAGTGTGAAATGATATCCCTGGACCTCTTGAAAAGGCCTACCACATAAATATATATGAGATGACTCCATCTAGGGGATCATAGACTAACACAACAAGTTATCAGCCATCCTATCCATTGGAGAGAAGAATTTAGTAGAGATCTTGTGATGCCCCTCCCTGCATGAGATAATCCGACTACAAGGAGTTACATTAATGAAAATATCTAACCATGAAAACCTCTTAACATCTTGGTTATGGAGAGTAATATAGGAGGTCTTTGAGACTTAGTTAAACTCAGGAAAAATGTTTTAAATCATTACTAGTGGATTGATAGAGTAGTACATTCTTGTCTTGAAGGACATGTTTTGATATTTCATGTTTTACTTTGTCCATTGTTTGGAGGATAATCTACCCTTGGTGGATATTTCCTACAAAAATAGGTACCATTTCACTATTGGAATGGAACTGGATAAGGATTCTTATGAGAGACTCTTCAGGTCAATTTTTTTTCAATTGATCCAGGTGATTCAGTAATCATGGCCCCAGAGTAGTTGTGAACTTCAACCAAGATGGTGAAAATCATAAAGGTGAGGATAATAACTTCATAGAAAATTCAGAAGACATATGAGGACTGACAATGGATACCTTTGGAGTTCAATGAGGGAGGCTATGTGATCATGAGGGTCTCAACTATTTGAGTAGGTTCCCCGGAAACTATATTCTTTGTACTTTCTGATAAACATGTATTCATTGGATGGATATTAATAAATTTCTTATCACGTCATGATTGTTTTTTTTGACATAGTATGTTAAAATTTCCTAATAATAGCTATAAAAATTAATGATCACTGTGGGTCACTGCTTTGATGAGAACCTGAATGTTCCACTACAATATTCTTGAGTATATGTTATATAAAAGAATGATATCTTTTAAAGGGACCCAAATGATACAGGCTATCAGGTCTGTGGACTCCTGAAACATTGAGGCACCTTCTCATGGTGTGTTCCCTAGGTAATATCCTAGATGATATTATGAGAACAAGACCCATCAATAGGGAATCCACATTCATATTATTCATTGGATTTTCCTATCCGTTTACAAGTGTATTGGTCCTTAGACATTAAGATTATTATCAATGGGAATTATGACTCATGCTCTTAGATGTACTGACAAAAACCGTGTTGACAGATGTTCACGACAATATAGGATATGCTGGTTGTGTCATGAGTAATACTGCATTAATGAATAATGTGTGAAATGATTTTTCACTTCTACATAATTAGATTTATCAGGCCCTTTGATGGAAATGATATAGCCAAATTAAATCCATGGAAATGGTGATCTCTAGTAATTTTCAATTATAGAAAGTCAAAGAGTGAGAAAAAGGGAACATGGGATGATGGAACATTCATGTAACCAACTTGATTGGAGATATCAAGGAAACATGATTATATTACATGGTAAGCATTCATCTGAGGTGACATGTGATTATGAAATCAACTTTTTTTCTCTTGGTCACATTGACCCATTGCTAGAGAATAATCTTTAAATTTATGCAATGCCACCTAATGCTAATGAGAAAGAGTCATAGAGGTTCACACACTAAATGTATCTAGTATCTCAGTTAAATAATTTATTATTTCACATGTTGAATTAATATATTTTTCTATTATGATTTAATAATTCCCCAAATATACCTTATCACATTTATTCCATCACTATTTTTTTGAGAGAATATATTGCGTATGAAGTACTTGTTTATCTGTAAAAAATGTAGTTATATCTTTTAATTAATAAATAGTCATTATTCAAGGAACAATAAATATTGAGGAGGATAGGTTGACCACATTATGGGTTTGGTGAGAAATAATATTAAATATTATTTGGTCAAATAATATTTAGATATAACGTGGAAGTTAATAACATTCCATTGAAATAATATCATTGCTTTTATTATTAGACATGTTGTTTCACATGGAATAATAAAATAAGTAACAAAACATTTGCTAATTATTTTTTATTACCTGGTGAATTGAATTCCACATTATGTTATTATTCTATAATTAGCCATAGATGATCATATCATGTGTAAGGATCATTCAAACTAGAACCAATAGACTCTTTAAGTGATATCTTGAGATACATATAGTATTTGTGGATCACCACTAGAGGATTACTATCCTTAGAGGTGACATCGCAATGAAGCCACACCTTGTACCCAGGGTCAAGCACATCAAGGAAGAAAGAATCACCTTGGAGGTAATTATTTAATTTATTTTAATTAATTATAAAGAAAATATATTGATATCATAGGTGTTCATATTTTCATTTATAATTATTTAAATAATTCATTGATGATTTATGATTTAATAATTTTTTTTCAAATAATGTTAAATCTTTATTGTAATCTGAATATTAAGATATATACTTCCTATTTCATTTCTCACATATCTAACATAAATGAATAATTTTCGTATTAAAATAACATCATGTATCTCATCAGGGGGCACTGACGATTCTATCTAGGTAATACGGTAGTACTTGTCGTGTATTCAGAATTACAAGATCTGTAATCTGCCACACACGCCATGTAATCTAGATTACACACCATGATGTTTTGTTCATCATGACCAAAGTAATTAGGAAATTACTCAAGATGGGTGCATTGATGACACATAGTGTAGTTAATTATTACACAGCATGTTGACCTAGATTGACTTGCGCACGATCAGTCAGACTACATGTTGTGTGCCCCACTGGACACAACATGTAGTCCCTTCAGGTAAGTGTCAAGTCGTGTATCCCATAAATATCTTTCCTAGCTGGTTCCCATGTAACACATAGTCTATATGGTTTGAGTCACACTGGAGACACCATTTACTCCAAATATTTCCAATGCACACCTCACATTCTGTTTCCCCATGCGTGTACATTGGATGGATGGTGAAGAGGGTACATGTCGTGTAGTCAGATCTATAGGCCATGTACTATTCTCGGATTACATAGATTTAAAAGTTTATTATTATATTATGTAACCCTTGAGACATGTACCATTATGTGTGTGTAAATACGAGGCACATCATGCGATTGGTGTTATATATATATATATGTCTAATTAACATCTACATAATGTGAAAATATATCCACATCATGTATGAGTTGTATTAAAATCATAATTCTGTGTACATCATACATGTCAGAATGAGTATAGTGTATAAACATATAAATACATTATGGGTAGTTTTGGATGGATATTCATCAGGTTGTCTCATAGGGGAATGTTTTGTACATGGTTATGGAAGACAATCTGAATGAAATTTAGAAAATGATTCAGATAAAAAGATATATAAATTTAATATAATGGTCAATCGATTGGAGTGTAATTAATCATAATAAGAATGATTAAATAATTTAATTACAGTTTTATTAAATATGTAAATTTTTTTCATGTATGTGCATGATAATGACCTACACCATACCATTTTATGTGATTGGTTCCTTTTTAACATATTAACTAAATTAAAATTATTATACCATGTGCCTTCTCCTCATTAATATGTTGGACCTACGTGCCCATGGTTTCTTTTATTTAATCCCCCCTTTTACCCCTCACCTGCCTGTGAGATAAAAGCATATTTAATGGATGGATATCCAATGATAGTGGATGTGGTTCATGTTAGGAGCTGAGGAAAAACCAATCCAAGGATATACAAAGGTGGGAAGGTTGAAAGCTGTAAATACGAACCATAAATGGTTCAACGTGTTTCATACCTGGGTTAGAGTTAGTTTTTCAACTTCTAGATAAAATAACCAAATATTAATGCTCATGATCATACCCTTTATTAATTTCTGTCAGTTTTATGGTTATTTATTATGGATGTTTGGTACAATCACATAATTAATGAACTAACAAGCATACAAGATGGAACTAATATAAAATGACTTATGCTTAAATATTATATATACATGGTTAATCAATTAATTGTATCCAACATAATATTAATAATAATGTGAAAATATAATAAGATTAAATTTATGAATAATGGAAAAAAATACCTCCATTAAATATTAAGTTGGGTAAGACTTACTTTACTTTAGTTAGAATTTAACCATAGTTCAATGTGCTTGAACTACCCTATTTGGGGAGCTTTGAATTGTCAAGAAATTCTAATTTGAGGTTTTGGGTTAACTTAATGTATTTTATGTAAAGGGTATACTCCCATAGTAGGATATGTTGTAACTAAGAGGCAAATGTTGAAGAAATCCAAAATTAAGGGTTTCATGTTTAGGGAGTCCACTCAACAGATTAAGGGGATGTGAGTTAATAAAGTTGTAACTTGGAATTCCTACATAATACCTTCTATGTTTCACGAACAACCCTTGTTGCGGTAATGTTAAGGAAAATATGTATCCTTGCAACTAGAATTTCCCTGAAATAGGATATTCGCGAACCAATGGTGACAGATTCTGTGTTTTGAAAAAATATTGGGAGACTAATAAATATTAATTAATATATTTTTTAAACTTTATCGTGAAAAATTAATAAAACTCCTTTAATATTATTTTTATAAACAACATAAAAAAGACATAAAACATATCATTGTGATCCATCATCGAGAAATAATACCTTCTCACCAGCACTAATTTCTAGGAGTGTAAAACATGACTTTGGGTTATTCTTCACCGTGAGAAGAAACTTTATGTTTTAGAAGAGCCTTTAATAGTTTCACCTAGAAATGTTGTGAGTGATGAGGAACTCTCTGTGTTCAAGAAAAATTTGAATGAGGCTACAAAGTTTTAGTGCATCATGCTATCATCCTTGACTAATGAGATCTTGAGGAAACATGAAAAAATGGATGCTTATAGAATGATGTCTCATCATCAAGATCTCTATCAAGAGAAGACGAGTCAAGAGAGGTATGAGATATCCAATGATTTGTTCACTACTAAAATTGGAGAGTGTATGCCCACTGGACCACATGTAATCAATATTATTGGATACATTGAGGATCTATACATCATAGGGATTATTTTTCTAGATGAGTTACGTAAAGATATCCTAATATCACTGATACTTAAGTCGTTATTTAGTTTAATTTTGAATTATAATATGATCGATAATGAGACGAGTCTATCAGAGCATCTTATCTGGATTCACCAATTCAATAAGGACACTGGCTAGGAAAAACCTGCAGTCCTTAGGGTTAATAAAAAGAGGAAGGACAAGGAAAAGGGGACAATGAATTATAAAAAATCTAAAGATTCTGATCGCTATTCAACTAAGAAAATATGATCCAGAGGCAAGACAAGGAAAATGAGGTGGTTTGCTTTTTACATGGAAAGTTAGTCCATTGGAAGATGAACTGAATCTAATGCAAGAGGAAGCCAAAGGCATGGTCATTATTGAGTGAAATATTTCCATTTCATCATAATAGGTATTAGATATAGCTTTTGGGGATCTTATATGTATCCAAATATGGGAAAAAAATTAGATTTTGGAAAATTTCTAGAGGGGTGGGGGATCTGTGAGCTGCCAATGGTGTGAGTTTGGCTGCCCTTTCTATTGGTGACTACCAAATCACATAGTCGATGAGAATGATTTTGGTTTTACATGCCTTTTATTATGTACCAAATTTTACTAAGAATATAATTTATGTATCATGACTTGATACAGATGGATTTATTTTCAATTTCTAAAATAAATTTTTTTACTTTTATAAGAATGACATATGTTTTGATATGAAATATTTAAATAACGGTCCATATGTATTAAATTATGAGAATGAAGTGGTGAAAACTGATAACTAAACAAGTTCACCGAACTCATTAAACATCCTAATGGGTCATCCCTACCTTTTTCATGTAAAAGATAAGAAAATGACTAGGCACTTTCTAGATGGTTATTTAAACTCTTCTGGATAAAACAACTTGATAGATGTCACAATTTCTTTCAAGGGAAAATGACCAAACCACCCATTAGTGGATAGGGTAAAAGGGCCATAGAATTTCTAGGATTGTAACTCACTGATGTGTGTGGACCATTTATAGTAGAATATATGGGTGGGTATTCATACTTTATATCATTTACTGATGACTTGAGTAGATATGGATATATCTACTTAATATGTCATTCGTCCATTTTCTATTAAAAATTCAAGGAGTTCAAGAATGAAGGAGAGAATAATATTGGAATGAAGATAAAAAATATTTTATCAGATTAAGGAGTAGAATGTCATACGAATATGACATTGACCTTTTACAGGAGTCTAAGATTCTACCTCAACTCACTCCACATTATACACTATAGTGGAATGGTTTTAGTGAAAGGAGGAACCATACCTTGTTGGACATGGTATGGCCGGTGATGAGTTATGAAATCATCCACTATCATTTTCTGGTTATTCATTGAAAATTATGGTATACACATTAAAACAATTTCCATCTATGGTGGAAAATTGGATTCCCATCGAGCTATAGAGTGGAATGAAATCCAATTTTCTTCATACACATTTATAGGGATGCGAGGTGTCTGTTAAGGGTTTAATATGAAACAAAAATTGATCAACAATTCATGATGTATATCTTTATACGGTATCCTAAGGAAAAAAGTATACTACTTATAAAACCCATCAGAAAAGAAAGTCACTATACTAAGATATGTCGCATATCTTGAGTGGTAGAACATCCTAAAAGGATAGAGGGAACATGAATGACTTCGTTGAATTTTATGCTCAAGATACATAGAAATTGGTACAAAAAAATGTTCCACATGTCCCTATGGACGAGTTAGTTCATAAAACACATGTACTAAGTAATAGTATGAAAGAGGTAAGGGAACTAGAGAGATATGGTTTCATTGTCATTGAGAATGGGGACTCATTATTATTGGAAAATGAAGAACCTATCACCTACAAGGAAGCAGTAGAGATCTCATAATCTATATGATGGATAGAAGCTATGAATTATGAGATGGAGTCCATGTATCAGAACTATGTGTGGGATTTTTTCGATAAACCAGTTGATGTAAAGCCTATTGGGTGTAAATACGTATTCCATAATAAACTAGACATGGAACTTCATGTTAGTACCTATAAAGAAAGGCCAGTGGATAAATGTTTTAAACAGTGTCAAGAAATTGACTATGATGGAACATTTTTCCCTTAGTCTCCAAGTTCAATTCATTAATAATCATATTGGTCATACCATCTTTCCATGTCTATGAGATTTTTAGATGTATTTCAAAAATACATTCGATAACTTGAACCTTTGGGAAGATGTCTATAAGACACAACCAGAAGGGTTTGGGAAACTAGGTGATGCTAAAAGGGTATTCAGGTTACCGAGATCCATTTATGGTATAAAGATATCATCTAGGTCATGGAACATTCGATTCAATGAATCTATTAGAGAATTTGGTTTCATTTAGAATTAATGTGATCCATGTGTTTACATGTGGTTTCATGGGAATGTGGTCATTATACATGTACTATATGTTGATGACATAATAATTTTAGGAAACGACATACGTGTCTTTCACTTAGTCAAAGACATGTTGAATAATTGCTTCTTCAGGAAGGACATAAGGGAAGTTTCCCACATTCTAGGGATCAATATCATTTGTGGTTGACCAAATCGGCTGATTCGACCATATAAAAGTACATAAATTGACAAGATACAAAAGATAATGAGTATGTATCAATCCATGAGGGGATTGGTTCTAGTTTCACAGAGTCTATATCCTTCCAATAAAATGTTCCCCATAAACAACATGAGAAAGATAGGATGAGTAATATTCCACAACCTTCGTCGAAATGATCTATCATGTATGCCATGTTATGTACCAGTCTTGATGTTGCCTATGTAGTAAGCATGGTCAGTAGATATCAAGAAGATCCATGAGAACAACATTTGGATACAGTCAAGACTATATATAAGTATTTGAGAATAACAAAGGATATGTTCTTTGTTTATGGAATATATGCGAAGCTTATCATCAAAGGGTATGATAAAAATAGTTTTCAAACAGATCAGAATGATCTGATATCACAATCATGATATTTTTTTTCTGTCTCACCAGAAGAGATGTGAATTAGAAGAGTTCAACGTAGCTAGTTTTCTTTGATTCTAAAATGATTTTTGAATATATAGAGGCTTATAATATATCCAGGGAATCCGCATAGATTCAAAACATTGTCTAGGAACATGATTTGTTACCATGAAGTAATGATCCCATTTCAGTTTATTATGATAATACTATAACATTGTCTCTTTCAAAGAAGACATGGTCACATCAACAAACAAAGAACATACTCCAAAAGTATCACATCCTGAGATTTTTCAATCAAAGTGGTGAAGTTGTAGTGATAATAGTGTCCACATAAGATAACATGGTGGAAATATCAACTAAAGTATCATCTTATTAGAATTAGGAATTTCATGTGAGAGCTAGTGAACTGAACGGTGTTAGTAGTTGGAATGAGTGAATGTGAGAGTCTATTGGAGTTGGTTCCCAAAAAACCAACTTCTTTGTACATTATGATAATCCTTAATTCACATGATGAATATTAATAAACTCATTTTCACATCATGATTTTTCTTTGTTATAACATAGTATGTGATAATTACATAAGAAAAGTTGTCACACAAAAAGGTCATAGATGATCCCTTCTATGTTGAGAACCTGAAAGTTCCATGACACTATTATTGAATATATTTTCAAATTCTGGATGATATAATTTTAAGGGACACAAATGATACATGCTATTAGGGGCGGGGACCCATGAAACATTAAGGAACATACTCAGGGTGTATTCCCTTGGTAATATCCCAGAGGATATTATAAGAACAAGACCCACCAATAGGAAATCCACATTCAAAAGTGTCATTGGATGATCCTATCTATAGACATTTGTATTTTTCCTTAGACTTTATGATTTTTATTAATTGTTATTATGAATCACTCACTTAGATGCATTGAAAAAAATCCTGATGATAGATATTTTCAACAGGGTACGATATGTGGGGTGCATCATTGGTAATACAACATTAATAAATAATGTGAGAAGGGATTTTTCGCTTCTATGAATGTATATATCTCAGGCCCTTTGATGGAAATGATATGGCCCAACTAAATCCATGTACATGGGTTTCTATAGGAGTATTCAATTCTTGTAATACATAGAATGAGAAATCAAGTACATGGGTTGATGGAACTTGCATGCAACCCTCTTGATTAGAGATGTTAAGACAAAAAGATAATATTTCATGATATGAATTTATATGAGGTGACATGTCATTATGAAAAAATATCCTTTCTCTTGGGTGCCTTGACACGTTGCTAGATAGAAATATTGGAATTTAGGAATGCTCGCCTAATTCCAATGAGAAAGTTCCCTAGAGGGTCACACACTAAGTGTAGCTAGTATCTCAATTAAATAATTTATTATTTAACAATTTGAATAAATATTATTCATGGTTGTTGTTAAATAATTATCATGTATGCCTAATCACATTTAGTTTTTAACTAGTTATTCAAGAGAATATATTGTGGACATAAATTTTATTTATTATAAAATAATTAAATTATATTTTTTTAATAAATGAATAGTCATTATTCAAGGACTAGTAAATAATGATGATGATTGGAGGACCAAGTTTTGAGTCCAGTGAGAAATAAAATTAAATATTAATTTTTAAAATAATATTTAAATATAACATGTAGTTTAAGAACATTTAATGGAAAAAATAGCATTGAAATTATTTTTCCACATAGGATATCACATGGAATAAAAAAATATGTAATGACACGGGTGATAATTATTTATTATTACCTAGTGAATTAAATCCCCATCATGTTATTATTCCCTAATTATCCAAGGGCCCATTCCATTGTCTATAAAGTGGTTGTGTGCACAACATCAATGTAGAAAAACTCTCGAGATTAGAGAAATCTTCCAACTATAAGAGTGATATCAAGAATGAGAGGGGAATTCCACCACCAAATCCTGGAGAATGCTTTGGATGTGATTATCAAGGTGATCAACAAATGTCATCGTTCTCATAATGATCATCCACGATAGCACTCATAGACTCCACTGGAGATTCCCGAAGCTACATGGAGCACAAGTGGATCATTTCTATATGATTCACATCCTTGGATTCTATAGAGTAATGAATTTTAACCTTGGACCCATGGCAGAAAGCATCAATGAAGAAAGAATCACCTTTGAGGTAATTCATTAATTTAATTAAATAAATTATAAAAAAATATTACAATCAACTCTTCCCAGTTTCTGGTTTTCTCCTTTTTATTTTATATTTGATTCAATTATGTAGATACTGGTGGTTATCTTCCCATTGATCCTATATTATTCATCCATCCTAGAAATTTTAAATGTTGGGTACACGCCCATCCTGTGCTTCCGCTGCACCTAGAACAATCATCAACATGACATGGATTATTGGGATTTGGATGGATAAAAATTATATCTCATAGATTCAATGATTATTTCATGATACTATGTAGATTTGGAAAGATAGAATACTAGATATCTCTTTTTCCATAGTTGGACAAGTTATATTACATTTTTCACATGTCATAGCCAAAGAGATATGTTAATGAATTGTCAAATGTTATTGATTGGAGATATCTAGACAGTAATGATGGATCTACCTTTGTAGATTAATGTATAGATATCACGTATCAATATTATTGGAAAATTCTTTTGTGATCAACTACCTTTAAGAATATCCAGTGGTAGCATGAGAATCATCAAGAGAGAACCAAGGAGTAGGAAACCCAAATGTGATCCGAGTACAATTATCAATTTTTTAAATTTTCTATTTTAAGGATAAAAATACATAAAGTGGGGAGAATATACTGACACTACTTTTCCCTGTATTGTTTTTTGATATTGTATGAATTATTTTCTTGTCCTGGTGATAAGACGACATGAAATTAGGAGGACTGATATTCCCTAAAAATGTTTTAAATATATTAAATATATTAAATAGTAAGGGCATGTAGTTTTATATAAAAATGTAATGAATCTATAATGGTGCCTCGAATTTGAAATCAATGTGAAATATTGAGTTCAAAATGATAGTTTTACCATAGGAATGACATAATATCCATTTTTGATAAATTCATCATGGGCGTAAATGAATAAAATAAATAATTAAATAATTTTTTTGATTATTTTTTATGAAGCAACCAAATTATCCTATAAGTAGTTTATGATTATGAGGATTTGTTCAGGGTTTTCCACTCAAACCCTAGAGATCTCAATGAAGATTGGAGTTCATTCATGGAAAATTATGATGGATCATGAAAATATCATTGATTGTTTTACCAATGAAGTTCATGGATCTAATCAATGATACCAACACATAACCACTCATCAATGATCAATCCAAATTCTATGTAGGATGATGATTTTCATTTTCCATCAAAATTTTTAATCCTTGATGAACCCAGATCAATTCTAAAAATAGAAATTATATACATATTCTATGTATAATTCATTTTATTGAATTTATATATTTTTTATTATTCAGCTTCATTAGTCATATTCTTCAACAATGAATTTTGGCCAAATGAGAAAAAAGTTGAGATTTATTCCACACATTGGATGGGTTTTTTAATTATATCCACCATTCATAAAAACTAATCATGAGTATTCCTTTTGTCCCATGATTCAATGATTACCTAGTATTTATTCATTTTGTGACCATTCATTGATGAAAAAAAACAATACCACTAGTATATCATGCAATGGAGATTATGATAGGAGGATATTTAATGAAGGTGGATGAACTATGGTTGAATGATACCAGAACAGTGGGATTCATTTTTCATGAGTGAGTCATGGTGAAAATATTTATGGATTGAGTAGATGGATTTCAAAGAAGATTGAAGACTCATATCCCAGCTAGTGAGAACGACATGGGTTTGTCAACCCTAGATCTATAATCATTTCTGAGGATGATGTTAGCACAGGCATGCACATGCGATAAAGAGGAGAGTCCATGGGATTTTGAATATATGTAGCTAAATTTTGTGTTATCTTTTATTACACGTAATATAGGACACACTTTATTTTGCGTTAGGGTTTTATCTAGGGTTATGTATCATACACTGTGTGATATGATCACATGATGGGTGACCCCTCAATGATGAATTAATATGTACTTCATAATGTAAACATAAACTATGAAAAGTATATGGCTAGTGGATGATTTTGTAATCGAACACAAAAATATCCCCCTATATAGAAGTTTGTACATGGACAGGCCAAAGAACTCAAGCACGACAAGGTAACATGAACAAGGTGTCATGTGATCTATAAATTTTGTGTATTGTTCCTACCTGATATGTATTTGGACATTGAAATTTCAGGTGAGGGTTTAACACATGGGAAGACCTAGGGAAATATAGAAACCCCATGTACCCCTATTACATGTTGTTAACCCAATTTAAGGGGTTTTGTATCCCTTTGTTTACATATTATGGATCGGTATTGGTGGAGTTTGTTCCCTTGGTCCATTCAATCATGCCTACAGTGTGACATTGCATCCACATCCTAAGAATACGATCCTATGTAGAGTTTGAGTCCCAAATAGAGATAATGGTTTACCTCCATGAGACTTGAGTGTGATCACCTATCCTCTTTTTACCCTATGTCGGGATTTTGGAATCAACATGACCTTCTTGACCACGGTGTTGTTCTTACATCTAGTAGTACATATCAGTAGGGTTCATGGAATAATTTTCAAACAATACCAATTCTAGTGGGTTTATACATATTGGGTTTGTGGTGTCCCCTAGTGGTTTGGGGCATGACCCCCTATCTATATATGAATGTATTATGAGACCAATGATCTTTCTTAGATGAGTCCCAATGATCTTTCCCTCTTATATGAGTGTATCTAGTGATAACATGGATCATGGAATGTATTAATAGGTAATAATCATTAGTTTGTGTAGAATCATGTGGGTTGATGTAGGTTGTTACGACATGGTGGTGTGGGGTACTTACTGAGTATATCTGGGGGACGTTTGTAATATATTGATTGTGATATATTTAATTGAGTTAAAAATACTTGGTAATTTGTGTTTAGTGTTTTAGCAGTGTCCCACTGGGTATTTTTATACTCACCCCTACATAAGATATTTCGACACGTGTCGTGTGTTATGAAGATGATGAACCTATTAATGGTGTCTTGGGAGGAAAGGGAGTAGTGGAGTGTATCTTCATCTTGATAGACTGAGGGGTTATCTGGGACATTACATTTAATCACTGTCCTCACCCATGGAGCAGGTTGGACTATTTACAGTTTGTGGTTGGGATTGTATTTTCCCCATATGATGTTTTCATTACATTATGTGAATTCTCTGATGTGGGATATTATATGCTTGCAATCATTTCCATCAGTAGATTTACATTTCAGAATTGTGTGGGTTTGGAGATGTGTGCATGTGTAAATTTAATTTATGTTAATGACTCCCATTTATAGATATGCCTACTTTCCACTCGTCTCTAGCTATTGATATATTGGATATGGGATTTGGGTATCCAAAGGTCAAAACATAGAAGGTTTTCACATGAAAAAGGATGTATGTGATACATCCCAATAGTGTTTATATTTTCATATTTACAGGAATGAAACACTTCCTCTACTATTAGTGGAAAAAAACTCACCACACATAATCAGACAAGTCAATCTTGTTGGCTCATCCAAATCATTCCCAATTAACTCCCAAATATCCCTCAACTCATCTTAAAATCCTAAATTTGTTAATAAATCAATCCAAGGAAGTCCTTTGGTGAAATCAAAAAGGAGTTATCTGAAGAAGAGGCAACATTCTTGAACAAGAACTTTTGTTTTATTTATTTATATATCCATTAAATTATTATTATATCATTCTTATTAAACAAACATAGTTTCTCCAATATAATTAGATGTTTTTATATAAATGTTATGACTTTAAAATTTAAACACATCCATCAAAGGGTATACAGAGTCATCATTAATGTGTACAACAGACTACCCCCTCACAAACAAATGTCATTCATTTATCTATAACCTCATTTCAAAGATGGAAATATTGATGGATTTATAGTTTATATGTAATATATATGATATTTATAGTGTATTTTTGATTATTTATTTTTTATATTACACATACCTTATTTCTCTCCATTTTGTGGGAATATGATAGCATTGTTTTTTGACTTGTGGATTACTGCCTCACCAAAGTGACGTGATTCATTAAACCTATATATGAAATGCATTATGCGTGTTTATAATAAAAATATGTTATATATATGGAATACAAATTATACTATAATTATAATGTGCATATATATAATTTCATTTCATTTGATTAAATATGATAAGAAAATGGAAGCAATGTTCATGTATACACATATTTAATCATCTCCATAAAAGGTGCATTTTATCCCATATCAACAAATATTATGGATTACACCAAATAAAAATATAATAAACATATTTTATTTTTAAATAATCTTTTATATTAATTAAATGCTGAAGTCCTGATCATTTTTAGAGGTAAAATATAAAAAGTGAAATCATACTTGAAAAACTAGATAATTCACAGTCAAAATAGAGAAAATAATGAATTATTATTTACTAATGGGTAATATGATATTATAAGAAGATCGTATATGAAATTATAAACATGAATATATTTCAGGTATAAGTTAATAACATATTTGAAAATATTATACAAGATGTTAAAGAGTGTTCAACCAAAAAATAGTGTAATGTAATGGTATTTCTATTCTCACTTTACTTTTGTGAGACTTATTCCATATTCACCACTTATATCTTACACATGGTTTATATACAAAATAATTATAGGAAATATAATGAATATAATATATTTCATGGTATTATAGGCTTCAACTAATTTTATTCTTTCTTGGATTTCAGGATTTAAAATTTACTCAAGTAGTAACCAATATTAATCTCAATTTCTTTTCATTGAGGAATATTGATATATTATGTTCTTAATTTATTTTATATATTTTATAAACCGACCCTTGACATGTAATATCATAAACAATAAATATACATTTTATTTTATGTCAAAATTTGAATTATTTTATCTTGGGGTATTTGAATTAAAGTTTACTAAGTGGTAAAGAATTCTATAAATCATTTTTTCATTGGGTTATTTAATTTCCTCATTATACTTAATATTATAAGATTATGTATATAATTAATTTTTATCACATTATACTATATTTAAACTTATCATATGTGTATTTGATGTTGATATACGTATTCTATTATTATTTTATTCTCACATCAATGTAATGATATTTTAAAGGGTTTATATACCAATCCAATTTTGTTCATGATTAAATACAATTAGACATCCATTTAATGAAATTATTCAATCATTGTTAAATAAAAATATTAATTTTATTATCTGGTAGTTATATATGGTTTTTTTTGCAAGAAATAAAACCATATTTATAGTCTTTGGTATATAAAATGTTTTTACAAAAACCCAACATCATTTATTTATTTAGTCTGAAATATGTTTTTAAATGATGTTTTATTTCGAAACCATGTTTTCTAAAAATGATTCAATTTATTTAAACTCTAAGAAATACTTAATTAAATAGTTTTACAAAAAAAATCAAAGGAACATTTTTTTCTTTTAAGAATAAGAAACTTTTCTTCTCATTTTAAATTTAAAGGGGAGTGTATTTTTACCTTGAATAGAATTATCATCCATCAATTATTTGAAGCTTGATATTATATTTTAACATTATTTTTTTAAAAATACATGGTTTTTAATAGTTATTTTCAAAAGAAATTATTTTCAAAAATACTTTTTAAAATGAAATGTAATTTTTTCTCAAGAATTATTTTGGTGATATTATCATGGTAATTCTATTCATCAATTACAATAAACCTTATTCTTAATCCATTGGGTATACATAAAATTTATACCATCCTTATTCTTCCTCTTGATGTTTTATGATTATTTTGACCAAATATAGTACTTAATTTCACTTCCTTGATTTATTTTTATTTTTATTAACTAACCTTTAGTGTTTCAATTTCTAGGGACCACTTAATATTAAATTTCACTAAAATATCTACATTATTTATCATGTATTTTATTATTTACTAAACCAAATACCCTTTCTACATACGATGTATAATTTGAATATTATTTTATTTACAGGGGAGATATTAATAATTCTATATTATTTATTCAATTTTAATATTTTTTTAAATTGAATTTTGTTCATAAATTTTATTGATTATTATATATTTTTGAAATTATTTCGATATAAATGACATGGGTTGGGGACTATTTAATGTAATCCCCTTGATGCATCAGTAGTCTCATGGGATGAAATTAGTTGGTGAAAACCCCTTCACAATTTTTTCCAATATGTTTTAAACTATCTAGAAGATAGATCATCATTTTATTGTCTTTTAGAAGGTTTTGACACCAATTATATGGTTTTATACCCATATAAATAATCTATCTTACGGATATTCATTGATAATAACTATCATAAGGATAGATCTTTTTATTTACGATGTCCAACATTATACATTAAATCATTTTAGTTATTACATGTGGTTATTTGATAGTTATATTATCCATGGTTAGGTTTCAAGATCCTGAGAATATTTATATAGAATTATTCAATCATATTTTATTCATTTTCATATTGGTTATGATTTATCTGATTATGTAATATCATGTGTCTTTTTTATTAATTTTCCATGTTGATAATTCTCATTGATTAATTTCTGCATCTGTTGTACATATATCCTATATAGAATTTGATCCCAACCTTATATTTCATTCATTCCACAAGTTCAATGATGTATAATATGATTCAAATATAATGATACACTAAGGGGAATATATTTATTTTGTCCAAAAAAATTATTCTGTAATATGTGTATTCACATGTAATGTAAGACTCATTTATGTATATGGTTTATCGAGACTTATACATTGTTATTTCATTTTAGAAGTAATTTACGCATATTTTATGAAAAATTAATGGTATTAGTGTATAGATCTACATTTACTGGGGTGGGGACTCTACAGTGATTGTGTTAATCTTGTTATTATTGGGTGGGAAAAATGAATTTTTTATGTTTGAATTTACTTATAAATATTTTATTTAAAATTGGATTTTTCAGGATTCTTTTTTATTCTATAGTCCCATGGTAACAATTTTATAATGTGAAAATTATTTTGTGTGGGGGAATTTATATAATTATGTGTCTATTTATTTTTCAATTGTATTTCATGATAAGTTTTTCCTAGTTTCTTATAAAATATGAAATACTGTTACATTTTTTATAACTAAATGACATTTTTAAATATTTTGTGAATTTAGGTCAATTTTAATTAATTAAAATAAGAACATTATATATATGAATTTTAAATAGTAACATAAAATTATATTCTACATTTTATTATAGAAATATTCAAATTAAACTTATTTTTTAGATTTCAATCAGATGTGTGAATAAACATTCTGTCATATTATAGGTCCAATAGCCCATTTAAAAATGTATCCCATGTTATAAGCCCAATAAAAATAAATATTTGTAATCAATTATTTATTTGGAATATTATTTAACTTACTATTATTTACACCATGAACATTCATCCAATCATCCTTCTTATACCGATCTAATTGAAGAAAAAAATCACCAAATCCCAATAATTATAAGTTAGCCTTTAATTAGTTATTTGATCTATCCCAACATAGATTAATAAAAACATGATGATATGTTAAATGAGGCCTTTTAGAATTCCATGTAATAACATATGAGAAATAATCCCAAGCACCACATCATGCCATCATAATGAAGCCTACATTTTATAGTCCCATAGTTTCAAATATACACCATTGATCCGAGTGTTTGTGTTTAGTTCTCTCAAAAACCCAACTCTTAAACCCCATTCATACAATGATGAGTGACATTTCCCCAAATTAAAATTTTAATTTATCAAGTTACGTATCTAATTTAGAACCCAGTCTTTATACCAAATTCGAAATCCCAACCATCTTTGATGATCAATATACCACTTATGGAGTCTACCCACAATGTTACCCCACATAACATTCTATGGAAAATGGGTTATTATTATACATTATTATTCTCCTAATAATTAATATATCTATAGAATAAAACTAAAATAGGTCTGATTTTTTTCAATTCCATTTGAGAAGGTTAGTGTTGCTTGATCATGATTACTGATCACTGTATATAGATTCTTTTCCAAAAATTATACTTAGATGAGAGAGGTATAGATGATATGTCCATATAGAGGATAATGCTACATTATTCTATAATATAAAATATCAATTTGGTTAATAATTCAATTTCTTCACATGAGTTTTTATGGACTAATATTCCATTAAAATAATATTCAATATTTTTATGGTGATTCACATTCTTATAAAATGGGAGAGGGGAACACTTTTGAAGACTGATTTTGACCTCTAGATTATTTTTTCAGTATTTTAATTTTGATTCGATTTTTATCTACTATGTGTCTAGTGGTATATCCCTCTATAATATATAATATCTTTGGTAACAATGTAATTTACCTTCATTGATAATGCTGAGAGGGAGAATCCTTTGTTTAATTCTTGTGTTTGAATATATTTTTACTTTTTTTGGTTATCATATTTTCATAATGATCAGAGATAGTGAGTAGTTTGATGTTTTAAAATTTATATTTTTCATTATCTATATTTTTACATCATTTTCTAGATTATTTCATTAGTGAATTATTTATTTCTCCCAATTCATATCTTTTCCTTTATATAGTGGAGTTTGGCATGTTGAGTGTATAATCATACATGGTTTTGTCCATGTCTATCATGATATTTATATTTTAAACAACTAATTGGATGATTATGTAATATACCTACAATCAGCTAATGGATGAAACCCAATACCATGCACAAGAGAATACCAATGTCCGGAAAAATATAGTAAAAATATACTAATGATTATTTGAGAAACAATGATAGATAATTTATTGAATGATATTATCTTTTAAATTTAGTAAAAATAATATGTGAGATAAATGATTAACGTAATAATGAAATAATGATACTTCCAGATACTTCCTATGTTAAACCAATGTTCATCCAAACTTTATATTGAATTTAATTTTATTATTTTTTATTATTTGGTTTACATTTCATCACATAATTATAATCACAATTTATCTTCCTTCATTGTTAAAAATTTTTAAACCTATATAAAAAAAATACATAAGTGAAATAATGTATAATGAGTAATTATAAGCTTGATTTGAAATTGTTCTAGGAAACAATATCATACTACATTCATTATAAAAATTTAAATATAATTTAAAATGTTTATGATAGAATATTTCTCCTGGCTATATGTTATATATTATAATTTCTAAGCATAATATAACAAAAATGATCAAAAAACACTTTAATAATAAAATATAATATGCACATCAACAAATGAATCATCTAAAGATTTATAAGATCAAAAAATGATTATAAATTTGGAATTCAAAACATCAACCTACATGTATATAATATCCTATACCACATACATATTAGCCTAAACGGTCCATTTCATGTAAATAAATATAACCAATATAACAGGTCTTGATCTAGGTTTTAGTTTATATTATCATTAAATTTCACGGTAAACTACTGTAGAATCATTTTAAATTTGGAAAATTCATCCACATCACTATAGGGTTTCCATTATTACATGAATAATAAGAAGAATAATGGATCTGCTGTAATACCTAATAGTTTATGTGTATTTACATTGAAATAAATTTGAGGTATTCAATAACATGACTTATATAAAAGGCCAATATTATAAAAACCACAAAAAAACCTATCCATTAAATTGGTAGGGAAGAATAGTAATAACTATATTATAAAAAATATTTATAAATATTTTAAATACTAAAAATAATTTAATTAATTAATATGAACCCAATTTTTAGTAAAGTCATTTTATACATCGAAAACACTTCTTCTTCAAAAATTCATTTTGTCTCGTGTTTTTAGGAAGAAGCTATAATTAATAGATTCAATTTTAATATATTTTAAATTAGAAAATGAATATAATTTTTGATATCATCATGTGAATATTATATTATGTTGATTTTGTTTTATTTTCCTAAAAACATTTATTTATCAGTGAATAAATAAAAATTTCATTTTTCTATATAAAATGTGTCATTTATTTTAATGTAAAAGTAAAATTAAGTTTTTAATTTAAAATTAATGTAACAAAAGTATCCTTTATTGAAAAATATTATAATTATTTTCATATAAATAACTATTATACCAGATTTTAGTATATAATTTTTTTGGACATCAGAACACATATTAATAAAAACTATTTTGATGTTTTTAACTTAATAATCTGCATTAATCACTATTTATTACATTATTTTATAAAATTTATATATTATATTTTTAATATAATATTTTAAAATTATTTTGGTAGTTTTTATGAGTCATGGAAAGCCATAAAACTGTGTTTCATGACTAAAATTAGTTGTCCTAAATCATGGTTTCTTTATGGTATGCACACACACAAATAAAAATAATGAAACCTGTAGAAAATGAATATAGTGAATTATAATCCATATTGAGAATTATAATAATAATGATAATTTAATATGAATAAATTATGTTTTTATCATACTCAATAGTAAAAATAAAAATATATTGTTATGATAGTTAATGTTAAAATGAGTTTACCTAGTGTTAAACTGAGGGGTAAGGGTTGGATTCACACTTAAACCCATATTAATCCCATTTTAAGGGATTTAAAACTTATATTATCTATAATTATAATAATTTCTTATTTTTTTTACATTCCCATTAAAGTGATAATATATCATTGTTATCATTTAAGAAATCCATCATTGTCCCTCCCATTAATTATAAATGGGGACCTCTTATCCTCCTAAGATCAAACAATTTTAGAAATCAATATTGGAAAATACATTCTAAAAAATCTTCCTATATTCCTTATAATTTTATTATACATTTTTACCTTTTTCTAAGTCAATTCCTACAAATCATAAGGAGTATTACAAAGTAGGGTTGTCAATGAAGAGTTCAAGACCATAACCAAGATATTTCAATTTTTTAATCATACAGTTTCGATAAAATTTTATTATACATAAAAACATGATTAATAAAGTATAAATAATATAATTAAATGTTATTATAATGATGTAAAAACAATTTAACACCACCCCTCACATAATTGTGAGATTAAATTATTACTTGTATGTATGCATGGACTATTACCTCCATATGGTGATATGATTCATTTTCCATTATCCTAATTCATATGTGGTTTTTATGATATATTTAACATATATATATATGTGATATTAATGATATAATAATTTTTCTAGAAAGTTGATTTAATATTTACCATTCATTCATTTTATCCATCAATGAATGTAAACAACACTCGTGTGTACTTACAGACAACTGTCTCCACATATAGATGTCATTAATTTTTCATCACCAATTTATATGAAATGTTTTAAATATTTAAATAAATAAAATATATGATATTTATATAATTATTAAATTTATATAATGGAAGAAACAATAGTCAATGTTAAAGGACCAAAACATCCTAACTTAAATGTACACGACAAACTGAAGTAGTTTACACGCGAAATGATGATGAATATGAGATATTTATAGTGAATTGGTGATAAAAATTTATTATTAAACCTTTTATGGTATTATATATATGTATATAGTTATGGTGTTTAAGTAAAATGAAAATAATTTTTTTATAACGGAGGTTGGAGTGCTTATGATGCATCTAGAACAAGAGTTTAGGGTTTTATGTAACAATCTTATTTCTAAAGTGATTTTTAAGCTTGAATTTTATGATAATTAAATTATATGATATATATATCAAATATATTATATATTTTCGTCTCCCATATTTATATATATAGATAAAATTATTTTCATCATTTTCCTCTCTCTCTAAGTACAGAAGTGGATAAAGAATTATTTTGAGGGAAACCAACATTATTTCTCAGTTTGGATAGAAATACTTTATAATATGTCCATAGTATTCTTAAAATTATTTCTATAATGTTTTACTATTCTCTAAATATTTATTAAAATCATGTTAATCCATCTTTAACTTTTTAAAAAATGTTTTAATGTAATCTTCTTTTGATTTTCTCAATAACCTACTTTTATCCTCTTCAAAAATAAATCTAAAGGGATATTTATTTTTATGTACACTATATGAACGAATATTTACACCCACATATATTTTTTATTTTTTGTGATTCCTTAAAAATATTATATATTTATTTTCAAATAAAACTATTTCGATAATATTTAATAATTATTAGATATTAAATAAGTGATTTGAGACTAAAAAGTGTATTTTTCTGATGAAATGTATTAGTGATTTCATTTAATAGTATTTTCATATAAAAACATGCTTTGATGTATAATATGATTTTGTGGGGGATATGATAAAATGTTAACTTTTTTATTGTATTTTTTGGATAGATTAAGTTTATGATGATGAAATATAATTGATAGAAAACTTATTTTTAAATGAGTGAAGTATTGATATAATGATAAATGTTTTTATGATCTCCTCAGAAAAAATATGAGTGACTTTTGATTATGTGACAAGTTATTAGATTATAATCCCAGGATAGGTGGTCACATTATAAGCCTCTAATGTAATGGAAAATGATTATAGAGAAAATAACCTCCTATGAGATGATTATGTTGTTAAAATACAAAGTGATGAAAATTATACGTGGTTAGAATTTACTCCTAAAAGAATTATAGAAATGACTGGTTAGAAATATCAATTATGGGAATTTTTCCAAAATGATAGTCACGAGAGTGAATATTTTTTCAATAATTAATTTTTAATGGTTACATTTGTGTAAAAACTTATTTAATATACTAATGATATATTCTCAATGATCTTGATTGATTATAAATGATCACACAAGCTTTTATATTATTTATTTTCTTTGATAAAACATCATGTCATGTTTCAGCAATATGATATATGAATTCATAGTAATTATTATCTAATATCTCAAAAAATTTCACATTATATTATAATTATGTGGTCTCTAATTATGTTTATTGACAAATATATATTATATTTAAAATTACTAATAATCCATTATCATCCTTTATTATGTTTCCCTTCCCCATGTTATGGAGAAATGTTTTATGAATGTTATTTATTTGAAGAGTTCTGATAGTGATGAACATAATGGAAAATATTTTATACCATTTATGTACCATTTTTTATGTATCGTATTTTCAAATTCAGTTTTACTTAATGGTTCTAGAATGGATTATAATGTAATATAATGAAAATTCCTCTATTAAGGTTTAATATTTAAATAAAAAAAGTCTGGGTTGCTATAGTTAGTATCCGAAAATGGTTTTGTAACAATCAGAAATAATGTCGAGAAATAATTATTGAAAATAATTAGTATAATCCTATGTAAAGGATATATCCTATTTTATGTAAATGAATGCATTGTTGTTTTCCTAAGTAATCACATCACCATATGGTTACAAAAAGTGCATGTCATCTTGGTATTTATTCAACTCAGTCTAATAACCCTTAAATTATTTCTTAGGTATATCTCAACCATCATTATGGTGCACGGTGAATGGGCCCTTAATGCAAAACTAGTTTGACACTCCCATGGGATATGATTAGGATAATTTATATTTTATTTAAGATCCACTATAAAGTATTTAAACAGAATATGATCATGGATGTACTAGGTTAAACATATAGAATCATATATTGAAAATAATGATTCATGATTTAGACATCCTATAAATTAGATTATAAAATTTCAGGGTTTCCTAATATTGTTATTGATACTACTAATGTTATTTTTGTCTTCTGTAAATGGATGAAGCAAGACGGTACCATGTTAACACTGAATGTGATAGATAATGAAATTATTTTCCTCTATAGAAACTAAATTTTATGTGTGATGAAATGAAAAATATTATGACTATTATCTTTTAACATTCCCAATACACGATTATATTGATCCTCCAAATATATAATGGATAGATTGAAATACATTTGGGTTATTCATGAGGTAATACCCTAATTCATTTATTGGGTCCAGTAATCACCTAATTATTGATCAATTGGATAGTATAACGTAAATAATATTCAATTTTGCAGCACTCCGAACATGAAAATTCTATATTTTTGGTATTTCATTTATATATTGAAGGAGATAAATGGTGTAATATTATCAAGAATATAGGAAAATGGGAATAAAATGACTCTCTGGATTGGGAAACATTTAAGAGGTTATTTTTCAATCAGTATATTCCCTATAATGATCATACGAAAAATAAGAAAGAATTACATGAGGTAAAGTATAATTAATATGAATATGTTGGTACCAATGAAGAAAATTTTACATGATTTTGTGGTATACATACAGTATTATCACTGACCTGTAAATTAATATTGATCATGTAACGTATCATCCCATTATCCACTTGACTTCTGCCCTGAGCTGATGGGTCGCATTACCTCAAGTGCACCTCTTCATACACAAGAGTCTATTAACAAGTAGTGAGGGTGTGAAGGTGGTTTAGTGGAGAGATTTTACCTCTAATCAAAGTGGAATAGTTGATAAAATAATAAAAATAAATATGTGGAAATAGATTTAAAAAACATAATAAATAAGAAATAGAAGAAAAGATTAATAAACAACTATACAATAAATAAAAATCCACTTGTCAGAGTCATATATATGGTTTCATGGAATGATGATATTAAAAAGTGGAATAGGGTACATGGATATATAAAAATTATATAAGAAAGAAAAAAATAACAAAAATTTCTCCACCAGCATCTCGAGTGTATAATGAGTCCTTTTATCATTTCCTATATCCTTAAGTAATGAATAAAAATGATCTAATGTAAGAAACATATTTTAATCCTAACCTGTAGCCATATAATCACCTTGGTTTCCAAAAGAATCTTGAGTAGGGTGTGATATTAAATACATGTAGTCCACCACCAACAGTTTGAAGAAGTTATTCATGTAGTCCTTATTTCTATATAGTGTACATGTATAAGAAAAATATGAAATAAGTGTTTAAATAAATAACAGACCATGTTAGGTTCATAGAGGAATCCTGAAGTCTCTTCTTGCTTCAAACCATGGACAGAATGAATTTCTGATCAATCATGATATAAATAGAAATAATTTATAGGTATAATATCGTTATATATTTAATCCAACTATATGAAATAAGTACATACGTAAGAAAGTGAAAATATACCTATAATACTAGGTTATGGCTAGAAACGGGGAAAACTCAAACATTTGTGATAGTTTAATGAGACAATACTATAAAGATATATGGTACATGACCTACATCACATAGTGAGTGAGAGACTTCATGCACATCCCTCAATATGGTGAGTGTTCTATCATTTTAATAATATAAACAATGGATGTGGTGCATTATGCCCACCAAAAAAATAGTATCAAAAGTGTGAGACGTCATGCTAAACACCTAATGTGAGGGATCATGATACCCTCATGCTCAACAAATCCATTAACATTATACCCCAAACTATATAAATTCATCATCATAATTATAATATAATACATGAGGTATTACCTCTCATTTATCATGATCAATAAGTGCATATATATAAATAAGGTATAATTATTTAGTTAATAGAATTAATAAAGAATAAAAAAGTAGGCATGGCCATACCACTATTTAATCATTTCATTTAAACCATTTAATTCATTTAAGGAATGGAAACCATCATTTAAAATCCATTCAATATAATTTGATTAATTTCTAAAAGAAGGAGATCTAAATTTCATTACTGAAGAATTATTTTAATGTGTGCCATGGACAATAGGTAAATTCCCTATATGGTCATTTCCAATTATATGGTGGGATAGGAACATAGGAGGAACCCTGGGTTATTTAAAAAAATTACATAATAATGTAAATTAAATTTATGGACCATAATAATTGCTTAGTTGGAATTTTGGGAAATTTAAAAAATTAACTATAAAGGGAAACTCTAGTTGGTACACCCAAGTGGTGTCTAAGACCAAGGTAAACATACAATAATCTACCAAAACAGATTCAAAACGAGAATATCAATATTCATTGATCAATTTGATATGAAGAACATAGTTAAACAGAGACATGTGATAGAGGCTGAAGTGAGACACAAAGATAATCCTAAGAAATAACAAAACTCCTGGGAAAAATGTTTATACCACTTACCTTGGAGATGTGGAAAACACCTCATACGATTGAAGCCTCTTATATGATGTAGGTTGGAAGAGGTATCCAAAATGGTCCAAATCCCTTAAAATATAGAAAAATATATTACACCTAAATAGAATAAAATAAGTGAAGATAAAATAAAATATAATGGTAGTGGATTATAGATTTTACCATGATGGATCTGATTCTTTTTAAGGATCTTAATTTGGAATTGGGATCAGAGAGATAGTTGAATGAATAGATTGAGAGGTTTGAGAAATCATAGGAGGAGGAAAACCAATTCATATACTAGTGGAAATAAAGAGGAGATAAAAATGGTTTAAGTGAATTCATTAAGGCTATGAACATAATATTACCTTCAAAATAGGGGGCTCGAAGTTAAGGTGCACATTTTCCCAAAAAGTGCATAGTGCATGCTCATGCCACTACTGTAGGAAATACCACATATGGTTTAGCACATGGTTTTCTAAACCGTGTGATAACAGTCTGAGATAACACTATCAAAATTCAATATTTTTTAGCATGGTCATGACACTATAGTAACATGTTCTAAAAAAAACATTGTGGCTTCTTCTTTACCCATGTTTCATCCCACATGGTTATTGGAGACCATTCAGGCTGAGCACCATGGATTCTACTAACTATGTTTCCTAGTCATTTTCCATATTTTTAGGGTTCATGCTCTGAAAAATATCTGGAAACCATTATGAACCCGATGAATCAATTGGGTAACATTGTATGGTCTATACAAATTAATTTAAACAAGAATAAAATGAATCATACCTTAGTGAAAAATAGGTCATTACAACATTCCCTCTTTAAGGAAACATGTCCCTAATTCACATTCTATGGTTAAAGATTAATATTTAGCAAATAGTTCCTTCCACTATGCTCATATTTCAGATTCCTATTTTCAGGTCTCATCTTTTACTAGGCCATGTGGCCATACTACATTTACTAAAGGAATGGACTTGCCTCAGATTGTGTTCAAACTTCGATCCACAATACGAACTGGATACTCCTTAAAAGAAGAATCCATATCCAACTCAACATCATCATGATTAATTACATATGATAGTATTTGATAAAATCGACAAAAGAATAGATACGTGAAAGGCATCAGGAATATATTAGAATCTCTTAGGATCCGATGACTTGTAATCCATTGGTCCAATTAGTATCACCACTATGATGGGACCTATAGACCTAGGTGAGATATTACCATTTCATGGTATATAAATATGACCCCACTAAGGTGACACACACATGAAAACCCTATCTACAACCTCAATATCAGGAGGTCATCAGTATCTATTGGCATATAAATGCTATTTGGACTAAGATATCATCATGCACTTTCTGATCAACTAGATATTATTTTTAGACTCTTGCATGATACGTGGTCCAAGCATAGCTTCCTACCTACCTCTAGCATATGCAAAGGATTTTGAAAAGGCCTACCGTGTAAGGATTCATAAGGATCAATATCAAAGATATCCTAAAACCCATTATTATTAGTGAACTCAATGATGGGAATGATTTTCTCCTATGAACCCCTAATGTATAAGAAACATGCACAATTAATGTCCTCTAAAACGTAAATCATACACTCGATCTAACCATCAGCCAACATGTGATATGACATGATTAGATTCATGTCTATACACATATACTTATGAAACCCATACCAGAAACAAGACATAAATTTACTATCTTTATCATAAATGATAGAAAAAGATTCTCTATGAAGAGGTATAACCTTCTGGTCATACAAAATTCCTAGATCAACTACAAAGAGTGTCTCTAACATAGGAAAGACATGTGAAACCTTCATCAAATGATCAAAAAACCAAACAATGTATCACTTCCATCAGGTGTTCTTGGTATACCAATCCTAAAATCCATTGATAGATCATCCAATTTCTAATTTGGAAAGGACAACAACTATAAAATACCCACAAGTTGTAGATGTTCCATCTTCACCAGCTGACGGTTGGAACACAGAGTGATGAAGCCATCAATCTTTCATTTTTTACTGGGTCACCAATAATGTTTAGGTAGGTATCTATAGATATTTGTGAAACTAGGATTAACTTCCCTACCTAAGGCATGTAATTCCCACATCAGATCCCCTATGTTGACTTCTGGGACCCATACACACCGATGGAATATTAAAGTATCATCTCCATCCACGGTCCAACCTAGAGGTGTATCATCAGTAGAGTCTATTTCCCATTAGACAGTGCACTTAGTATCAGATTGTTTAATCATTAATACCAATTATATAAGATTATAGGTCATCGATAAGGCTGTGAGAATGATTCGACCATGATCATCTTGATCCTCAATGTGCATCTCTGAGAATATGTCCTCAAGATTCCAATCATAATGGGCCTCCTAAACTTTTTATGTCCAAGTCATCTGGATTATATCATTGTCTACTCCATTTCCTTTATGAGGCATACACAGAAGCATGAAATTAAATAAATGAAGGTACGCAAACCCCATGTGATGTATGAAATTAACCTATCATTGTGTAATGATGTAGAAGATTATTTTTTGATCTGTTAACACTCCAAAATTCTATCCAAGTATATAGTGCTTCCAAAAACCTAGAGAAAGAACTAAAAATCTAGATTGATGTCATGTGTTGGGTCATTCCACTCATGATTCCTCAACTAACGTGAGATGTATGTGACCAATCTCTCATCCTGCATCAAAACACCTCCATGATAGATACCTGATGTGTCATAGAGACAATATATATCATGCATTCCTCCGAAATAATCAATATTTGAACTTGATTAAATCATTCCATCATCTCTAAAATTAAACTTAACAATACTCTAAACATAAACAAATTTATACCTTTATTTATCAATCCAAAACGAAGCATTATAAGATGGGGTAAATCCAGGATGAAGTATCTATAATATTTGACATTCCTTAAGAAGCACTGTATTTCTAAAACAATCTTTTGATACTCTAGGAAACTATAGCTCTCACTTTCTCTAGGACTACTAAAAATATTAACTCAAAGATAATGTGACCTAAGAAGTGGAATTATTCAATCCAAAAGTGTAATTTATATAGCATAATATAGAGTTGATGCTCTTTCATTTCATTCCCCATGATCTCAAGATGGTTGGAATGGTCACGTCTAGAGTGTGAATACCCTAAGATATCACCATCAAAGACTACCATTAAAGAATCTAGATGTAGGTAAAAAAACCTGATTCGTAAGATCCATGACAACTATAGGTTCATCCATGACACCGAATGATATGAAAAGGTACTATTATAGACCATTCATTCAATTAAAAGTTGTGTGAGTATGTCTGAGGGCCTTGTATGACCATGGTGATAGAATGACCTTTGTAATAACTTTAAAAGCACTATTTCTCCAAGAATTTAATCAAATATGTCATCTATTTGAGACATCATATACAAATTCATTATGGTGGTCTGGTTCAATCGATGATTATCCATGAAAATCCTAAGGGTTATATCAACCTTGTTAAAAAAACGACAGGTGAACCCCAAGGGGTTGTTTTGGGGAATATGAATCCTTTAACCTCTATATCCTCTAAGTATTAATTCAGTTCCAAAAGTTACATAGGTTCCATCCTATAAGTGGTAATGGTGTCTAGTTTTTCTCCCAGAACTAGATAAATAGTAAACAATACCTCTCACACTAAAGGTAAACCAATGAAGTTGTCACTAAATACATCCATGAAATTTCCCTCTATTGGAGGGAAAAAAATATTTCATAAACCTTGGTCATCTAGAATAAGGTAGCTGACATTAGTTGTTAAATTACCCATCCTTTACTTATTAGTTCCAGATTACATAGCTTTCACATATCATTCTCTCTCATGCAAGTGTCTTCCACCCTATGATGATGTAAAAATCACCCTTCGATGGTAGAAGTGTATATGTTATCAATTGGGAATTTTCCATTCAATCCCACTTATCATGACAAAGATCATCATGTCATGGATGAAAATATTCCATACAAAGATATGTCCACCTATATAAAGGGGACAATCCCCACAATGAAAAATGGCATTTGACAAATACATAATTGAGTATCTAGTACCATAACTCCATATAAGTGATTGATTATTTTCCTAATAATTCACATAATAGTCTCAAGTATAAATGAGTTAGGTGCGACTATGTCAAATAAAGAAAACATGATAGTGAAGGATGATAGAATTTTACATTTTATTATAAAGTGGTTTGGAAGTCTACTCCATCGGCATAGGCTGGGATGTAGGTAACTTGTGGCATCCTGCCTTTTTATTAACATAAACATTCATTACATTACACAAAACTGAGGATCATTAAGGTTTAGTGTCTTGGAAACCAGGAACACAAAACATGAAAACAACATAAAACGTTATTCCTAAACACTTGAAAGGATTCCCCTTAAGTTCATTCTAGGATCATTACTGAATCTCATAACCTGGGGACATACATCAAAATAAAGGGTGAGAAGAAGGCCCAGTAAGGGAAACAAGAGAATCATTTTACATGTGAACTTGGGATACTTCAATAAGGTCATGAAAAGAACTTTAAGGAACGAGAAAGAAATCATGAGGCACATCATAACAAAAATAATGTTTTTCATAACATGAAGATGTGGCTTCAACATTTAATATTGACAATCATTTCTATTTCACCAAGGTCCATCCCCAAGGTGTCATTAAAAATTACCAAGGTTATTCACCAAGGAGTCGTTAAAAATAGTCATCTCTAGAGATTAAGTCTTACCCAATGCATTGGAGTGCAATCAGGGTGCAACCTTGACATGTCTTTATTATCATGTGATCCACATATAGAATCATAAATCATTTAATAAACAACCCATATAGCATAAAAGAAATGGGTTTCATTTCATAATCATAACGTTTTAAAACTGCTTTAAAGACATGATCTTTATGTCACTTTAAACCCACAGAAAGGGAAAGCATGTCTCATGTATGTAAATACATGAATTTAAAATAGAAATACCTGTTATATATGTGAATACCCCTATAGAATATAGTTCTTTGAGTATTCACTTAATAAAATAAAAGAACTTTAGAAAAAGGGAGAGACATTTTGAGACAAAAATTCTGTAGCATAACAGCTATGTTTCAGGGTTTTAGAAAACATTGAAAAGAGAGGGGACATGGGTCAAACATTCATAAATGACCTTTAAAATAGTATATAGACCGAATATGAAGGATATATGGACATGGTAATGAAATTTGAATGACATACCATTTGAAATGAAAAACATGGAAGGAAGACAAAAATTAGATTTCTCTTATAAAAATTCAGCAGCCTAACGGCGTCACTTAAACATAAAAAAAATGAATTGAAGAGATCAAATAGGGTATCTCATAATATGAAAATAAAAGTTATGTATGATAGATATATATATCATACCCCAAAATAATAAAAAATAACTTGAAATACTTGACATGATAGTAGAACTTTGAAAAATGAGAAGGGTGAAAGAATCCCTTATAAATTCGGCAGCCTAACGACGCCACTTAAACATTCTTAAAATGAATTGATGATAGAAAGAGGGGGTCTATAATCATATGAAAATGAAAAGGGAAGTAATATGAATATAAAATAACATACTCCAACATAATAACATGGATCATAAAAGAAATGTCATGAAAGAGATTACTTGAAAAGAAAGAGAGAGGTCGGAATCCCTTACCTTAAACGTAACCCTTAAAACTCAACGGTTAGGACCATCAGAGGTTTGAGGGAACCTTGGGAGGACTCCTTGAAAGGTAAGGAGAACATAACATCATTGAGGATGATTTTGGAGTCGAATGGATTAGAGGATGGGTTGGTATTTATAGGGAAAGTTAGGGGACAAGCCATTAATGGTCAAGGACACCACACTGGTGGTTTTGGCAAAACAATGGGCTTTCCCATGGTATTTGCCCATGGTATTGGTCACTTGGGACACCTAAAACCATATATTACTATTCATAAGTCTACCATATTGATTTCATACTTGATACATCATTTAATAATGTCATTAAACACCCGTAACTTAAAAACTGTATTTTCACTATTCATCGAAAATTCATTTTTTCAGAAAAATCCCCAAAAATTACCATAACATAATATCGATTCTATGAGTTCAAAAGTAAAGTCCATTTTATAAAAATATTTTTCTAAAAATTTTTAATTAATTTTTTAAGTAAAAAATACTATTCACCTGAAAAAACTAATACTTGATTAACAATTTATGAAACCGTTATTTAACTATTTTATTGAATCACATTACTTAATCAAGTTGTCTAAATTATATTAAAACTTTCTTTAACTAATATTACTAATTCATTTTGTCACATTACTAATCCTAAGCGTAAAATCACTATTCATAATTTACTTTTCATCCAAAATTATGTTGATATTATCAGACTCAAAATTCCTTACTGAACACTTTTGCAGAAGAACATTTTTTGAAAATAATTACACATCATTAATTATTTAAGGTTTACATATTTATTTTAAAATATCATTTTTTTTTCAAAATTCATCAATAAAAAACATCCTAAAATTATCCGGACATTTGAAATTTCACAAACTTCCCTAAAGGAGGAAATCACAATTTATTCATCCCAATGGATTACACAAAGAATCTACGGTCTCGTCACATAGCCCCTTATAACACCACCATATGACCTATGTGTAAGGTGTGCTATGGTGAGAGAATCTGAGGGAGGCTCAGATAACATTTCCCTAGTAGTAATATCGTCAAACTTGAACTTATACCACAGGCATTTCCGTTCAATCTTGACACGCTGGAGTTCAGCTTGGTCTTGGTCTAAAGCGACACCCAAAGATGGCACCACCTTCCCAAGCTCTGATAGGTGGGATTCATAAGGTTCTAGTATACTGGATGAAGCCATTGACTCCTCTTTCTGCATTAACCATTAACATCTCTATTAAATCATTAAGAGTATGTTAATATACTATTCAAAATGTTTGGGTCATTACATTCTTCCCCCCTTAAGAAATTTCATCCCCAAAATTTTACACTTGAGTCCTAGTCGAAAAGGTGAGGGTACTTTTGCTTCATCGTTTCCTCAGGCTCCCAAGTCGCTTCTTCATATATATGATTCCTCCACAAGACCTTCACAAGGTGGGTAGTCTTGTTCTGTAGAACCTTGTCTCTACAATATAAGATCTCCAATGGATGATCCTCATAAGAGTGGTCATGTTCCAGTTGTACCACCTCTGGGTTCAGTACATGCGAAGGGTCAGGTATGTACATCTTTATGAGAGATACATGGAATACATCGTGAAATTGAGCTAGGTTCGGTTGAAGTTCTAGTTGATAGGCCTCTACTCCTATGCGATCAAGGATTTCATAGGGGCCAACGTACCAAGGGATGAGCTTCCCATTCTTCCCAAACTGCATGACTCTCTTCCATGGAGAAATTTGAAGGATGACTTTGTCGCCAACACCAAAATCCAAGTACCATCGACGGTTGTCATCATAGCTCTTCTTCCGACTCTGAGAAGCCTTTATGTGTTGTTAGATGGCACGAACCTATTCTCTAATCTCTTGTACAAGATTAGGCCCAAGAATCTTTCTCTCACCAATTTCATCCCAACAAGTAGGAGTTCTAAATTGCTTTCCATATAGAGCTTCGTAGGGTGCCATCTGAATTCTCGAATGGAAGATGTTGTTATCGGACAACTCAACTAATGAGAGGTGTTAATACCATCCACCTTTAAATTCCATTGACAATAATCTCAGCGTGTCTTCATGTGTCTGAATTGTCCTTTCAGATTGGCCATCAGTTTTATGATGATAGGCCGTACTAAAATTCAATTCAGTATTCAGAGCATGTTGAAGACTTCTCCAAAATTTTGATGTGAATCTTGGATCACGATCAGACACGATGGATAGTGGTACCCCATTCAACCTTACCACTTCCTTCACATATATATTGGAATGTTGATCCAGAGAAAAATCATCCTGAATAGAGATAAAATGGGCGGTCTTGGTGAGACAGTCCACAATAACCCATATCACATTGTTTCCTTTGGATGTTTTTGGGAGACCAGTTACAAAGTCCATAGTGATATTATCCCACTTCCATACTGGTTTGGGTAGCGGTTGTAATACCCGCTTAGGAAGTTTTCATTCTTCCTTTAGTTATTGACACACCAGGCACCTTGTAGTGTAATCAGCAATCTCCCACTTCATATTATCCCACCAATAAAGATCACGAAGGTCTCTATACATTTTAGTGCTTCCCAGATGTATAGGGAAAGTAGACCTATGAGCTTTATCCATCAGTTCATTCTTTATCTCTGGAATAGATGGAACCCATAGTCTTGTACGAAATTTCTATACACCTTCTTGATCAATATTGAAATCAGGGAACTTCCCATCCTTTACAACCTCAAACATCTCCTGTAGCAAAGGATCTTCTTTTTTAGCCTTCTTGATCATCTCTAGTAATGAATGTTGATAAATCATTTGGGATAATGTTGATGATGTCCCTTCCCTTACAATTTCCATGTCTAGTTTTACCATATCTTTAATCAAGGGATCTCCTAGGATCCTCATTATTTCAAGAAGAACAGTGTCTTTCCTACTTAATGTATCTGCGATTCTGTTTGCTCTTCCAGGGTGATAATGAATTGAACAATCATAGTCTTTAATAATATCCAACCATCTCCTTTTTCTCATGTTCAATTAATTCTATGTGAAAATATACTTTAAACATTGGAGGTCGGTGTATATATCACATTTATCCCCATAAAGATAGTGCCTCCATATCTTTAGAGCAAAAACAACTGCCGCTAGCTCTAGATCATGCGTAGGATAATTCTGCTCATGAATCTTCAACTATCGAGATGCATAAGCAATTACCATGTCATTTTTCATGAGGATTCACCCATGCCCTTTCATAGATTCATCGCTAAAAATAACAAATCCTTCTTCGATAGAGGGTAGTGTTAACATAGGTGCAGTAACCAATCTCTTATTCAGCTCTTGGAAACATTCCTCGCATTCCTTTGTCCAGATGAACTTAACCCCTTTTCGAGTCAACATGGATAGTGTTTCAGAATGCTGTGAAAAGTTTTTCACAAACCACCGATAATATTCTGCTAAACCTAGGAAACTACAAATCTCAGTTATTGTTGTGGGTTGAGGCCACTCCTCCATAACCATTTTCTTTATAGGGTCAACCGATATTCCTTCATTGGTTACGATGTGCCCCAAGAATTCCACTTGTTGTAACCAAAACTCACACTTTCTGAACATTCCAAAGAGCCTCTCCTTCCATAGAGTTTTCAAAATAACCCTCAGATGATCTTCATGCTCCTCACAACTTTTTGAATATATCAAAATATCATCAATAAAAAGTACCAAAAAGTTATCAAGGTAGTCCTTAAGGACTATTTTCATCAAATCCATGAAAATAGCAGGAGCATTAGTCAAGACGAAGGGCATAACAGTAAACGCATAATGCCCATATTCTGATCAGAAGGTAGTCTTTGGGATATCTTCCTTCTTCACCCTCAGTTGATGATAACCAGATCGAATGTCAGTCATAGAGAAGAATTGAGCCCCATGAAGTTGGTCAAATGAATCATCAATTCTTGGAAGAGGGTATCTATTCTTCACTGTGATCCTGTTCAGTTCTCTATAATCAATGCATATCAGCATTGATCCATCCTTCTTCTTCCCAAAGAGAACTGGTGCTCCCCAAAGAGACACACTCGTTCGGATAAACCCCTTCTCCAACAAGTCTTGGAGTTGCTTCTTTAACTCTTCAAGTTCCACGTTTTCCATTCTATACAATGTCTTTGATATCGGTTGATATCCAGGTATGAGTTCAATGGATAACTCTACCTCTCTTTCTGGGGTAAGTCCAGGTAACTCCTCAGGAAATACATCCATTTATTCTTGAACAATTAGATCATCTTCTATTTGTATACTCCCTTTTCTTTCTTCATCATCACCAATTAACCCCATAAAGAAAGCATTAGGAGGTGTTTCTAGATAGGGATCAGTTTGGGACATCTCTCCATGGAAGATAATTGTAGGTCGTTCATTTAGGACTACTGAGATTTCCTTACTTCTGCATTTAATCTTAGCATTATACATTGAGATCCGGTACATCCCTAGTATAACGTCGAATCCAAAAATGGGAATGACTACTAGATTTGCGATAAGATTGTGGTCAATAAAGTAAACAGTAGAGTCTCTAAACACTGTTGATGCATGGATAATCCCACTTGGCATCTTGATTGACAACTCTACCTCAGGCAGTTTGGGGATTGATTATATATTCTTTGAAACTTGGAGGAAATAAAGGAATGTGTAGAACCAAGATCAAACAAAGTAGTTGCTAGTTTTGACAGGACCACAAGATTTCCTTCTACCACGTCATTCGGAGCTTCAACTTCAGCTGTTGTGATAGAAAAAGCACAAACTTTGTCCCCTGGCCTTTGTTAAGGTAGATGGTGATTCCCCTCTACTGCCCTTAGATTTGGACAGTGATTAGCAAAGTGCCCAAGCTGTCCACACATGTAGCAATGGACTTCAGGTAAGGCCAAAACCATATTTCCTATGTATTTAGTGTTGGGGGTTTGTGGATTCACCTCACTATGACAATTCTGAGCAATATGGCCTCCTCTTCCACACTTGTAGCACTTGCCACATCCGATCAAGTAGTTCCCCAGATGCTTCTTCCCACATTTATTGCATGTGGTAAGTTTCATTTGCTTTTCACCTCTTCCCCGATCAAAATTCTTCCCTAAATTGGGCTCCAATGATATCTTCATGTCATTTGATTTATGAGACCATTGTGTCTCACTAAACTCTAGCTCGACTTTCATTACACTCTACACGATCTCCTCATAGCTATCGTAGTCCCAGTTGGCTAAATTATTCCGCTGATGAGGTATCAGTCCACCGAAAAATCTATCAACCTTCCCACTTGGATCCATGAAAAAGCTTGAGGTATATCATGAAAGTTGGGTGAATTTCATCTCATAGCTTCCGAAAGATTTGTTCTCCTTCTACTTCCGCTCGAGATACTCTTTCTACATTCCCGTTCTCATGGAACGAGGGAAATACTTATTAAAGAATATTCCCTAGAACGCTTCCCACTCCATAGCTTCCATCTCTCCTCTAGGCTTTGTGTTTTCGACTAGTGACCACCACTGATCATCTTCTCCCTCTAGGTAGTAAACACCCAGGGTGACTTTTTCTTATTCTGAACAAAGGAGTACAGAAAATATCTTTTCAATGGAGCTTATCTATTGTTCTGCAACCAATGGGTCTGTAGATCCACTGAACGTTGGTGGTCATTGATTCATGAAGGACTCAACAGAGTATTATTCCCTTCGTGGGTAGATCAGCCCCTCAGCTTGATTCAAGTTATTACTCATAGCTTGAGTCAGTTAGTTCATCATTCGCATGAATGTTTCCATTTCGGCTTCCATTGGAGGGCCGTCAGCACATGGTTCATTGTGGTCACCATCTACACGGTTCCTCCTATTTCCCTCTATTTTCTAAAAACCATAGTGAGAAAATTATTTCATTTATGAATCTTTTAACTAAGACTTAATCCATATACAATTACATTTCCCTATAATTCCTTCATAATGATTCATAAAAAGTTTGTGATTAACCAAACATATCCCCAAGAGTGTCGTAACCAAGAGTGCAGTAAGGCCCATTATTGTGCACTAGTTCCCATTATAGTCTAGCTCAATGTAGTGTTTTCGGTTTTTACCCCTATGTACATCTGTGCCAGATCTACCTCTACCCGCTCGTATCCAGATGGGGCTGTATTTTTTTGATATACCACTTACTCAATACATACCAAATTACCAGGAAGTTTTCCTATATTTAAACTTTTCTATACGGTTATTCCTAAAGTTTTTATATCCCTATTTACACAAATAACTTAACCATCCTTTGATACCAACTATGGCATCCCTCCTTTTTATTAACAGAAAATTTCATTACATTACACAACACTAAGGATCTTTAAGGTTTAGTGTCTTGGAAACGAGGAACATGAAACATGAAAACAACATAAAAAATTCTTCTTAAACACTTGAAAGGATTCTCCTTAATTTCATCCTAGGTTCATTACTGCATCTCATAACCTGGGGACATACATCAAAAGAAAGGGTGAGCAGAAGGCCCAGTAAGGGAAACAATTGAAACATTTTACATGTGAACTAGGTATACTTCAATAAGGTCATGAAAAAAACTTTAAGGCATAAGAAAGAAATCATGCGGCATATCATAATAAAAATAATGTTTTTCATTAATTAAAGATGTGGCTAAATAATTTAATATTGACAATCATTTCTATTTCCCCAAGGTCCATCTCCAAGGTGTCATTAAAAATTACCAAGGTTATTCACCAAGGCGTCTTTAAAAAAAGTCATCTCTAGAGATTAAGTCTTTACCCAATGCATTGGAGCGCCATCAGGGCGCACCCTTGACATGTATTTATTATCATTTTAGCCACATATATCACAATAAATCATTTCATAAACAACCCATATAGAATATAAGAAATGGGTTTCATTTTGTAATCATAACGTTTTAAAACAGCTTTAAAGACACGATCTTTATGTCACTTTAAACCCAAAAAAATGGAAAGTGGGTCTGATGTATGTAAATACTAGAATTTAAAAGAGAAAAACTTGGTATATATGTGAATACCCCTATATAATATATTTCTCTGAGTAGTCACTTAATAAAATAAAAGAACTTTAGAAAAAGGGAGACACATTTTGAGACGGAAATTCTACAGCATAACGGCTATGTTTCAGGGTTTTAGAAAACATTGAAAAGAGAGGGGACATGGGCCAACCATTCATAAATGACATATAAAACAGTAGAGAGACCGGATATGAAGGATATATAAAAGAACTTTAGAAAAAGGGAGACACATTTTGAGACGGAAATTCTACAGCATAACGGCTATGTTTCAGGGTTTTAGAAAACATTGAAAAGAGAGGGGACATGGGCCAACCATTCATAAATGACCTATAAAACAGTAGAGAGACCGGATATGAAGGATATATTGACATGGTAATGTAATTTGAAGGACATACCATTTCAAATGAAAAACATGGAAGGAAGACAAAAATTAGATTTCTCTTATGAAAATTCAGCAGCCTTACGGCGTCAGATAAACTTCAACAAAAATGAATTGATGAGATCAAATAGGGTCTATCGTAATATGAACATAAAATTTCAGTATGATAGATATAGTGATCATACCCCAACATAATAAAAAGGAACTTGAAAGACTTGACATGATAGTAGAACATTGAAAAATGAGAAGGGTTAAAGAATCCCTAAAAATTTTTGTATCCTAACAGCGCCACTTAAACATTCCTAAAAAGAATTGATGAGAGAAAGATGTGGTATCTCATCATATGAAAATTAAAAGGTCAGTATGATTAATATAAAAGAACATCCTCCAACATAAGAACATGGAGCATAAACGAAATGACAAGAAAGAGATTACTTGAAAAGAAAGAGAGAGGTCGGAATCCCTTACCTTAAACGTAACTCTTAAAACTCAATGGTTGGGAACTTGGGAGGACTCCTTGGGAGGTAAGGAGACCAGAACAATATTGAGGATGATTTTTGAGTCTAATTTATGAGATTATTCCTTGGTATTTATAGGGAAAGTGAGGGGACAAGGCATTAATGGCCAAGGGACACCTCATTGGTGGTTTTGGAAAAACCATGGGCTTCCCCATGTTATTTACTCATGGTATTGGCCACTTGGGACACCTCACACCATATTTTACTATTCATAAGTCTACCATATTGATTTAATACTTAATACATCATTTAATGTTTCCATTAAACACCCGTAACTTAAAAACTGTATTTTCACTATTCATCGAAAATTTATTTTTTCAGAAAAATCCCCAAAATTACCATAACATAATATCGATGCTCTGAGTTAAAAAATAAAGTCCATTTTATAAAAATAATTTTCTAAATATTTTTAATTAAATTTTAAATAAAAATACTATTCACCTGTAACGCCCTGACCCCAGTTACACAGAGTCGGTGCATTATTTTAATAAATTGGCATGATTACAAGGAATCAAGTCCCGAAGGAATGATTAGTCTTGCAGTCTTATAAAATATATTAGATACATGAATGTTACATTACACTTCATAACATACAAAAAAACATAAAAAATATCCTTTATGAATGGCATTATTCCCTTGTCTTAACCACGCATATCAATCACAATACACTTCTTGGAATCCTGGGAAAAATAAAAACATAGAGAGGGGGGAGCTCAGATTCTTAGAAAGGATAACAATACAGTGGAAACATTCATAAATAAGAATAAACATTTAAGGCAATTTATATCTAAAAAAATCTTTTTAAACTTGAACTTCAGCATGATATGGAAAAAATGAAATGAAATAATGCCATTTACTTATTCACATGAACATTCTACTAGTCGAATAATCACATGCAATATCACTAACCACTTTCATAATGATGGAATGCATAATGCGAGACTAACATAACAATATAGACAAGGCCTCGTTCCAAGACTAAAAATATGATTTTTTTTCAATGCCTCGTGCCAAGACACTAGTTTGTCTCATGAGACATACCGATGCATCGAGGAGCTATAGAGGGCTCCACCTGTCACATACTAAGTCTAATGCATTCCTCATATGAATAGGTTTAAACATAACATAAACATTAATATTAAAACTAGCATACAAAATGTCAATAATTTCTCAATAAACCATTAATGGTATAAAAATAACACATCCACAGTCAAAAATATCACAAAACCTTCAATGGATGTTTTGTATAATAAATCAACTTCAAATAAACTTATAATCCATCAAAGGATGTTGACATAGATGAAAATGATGAGTAAAAATTTTTGAGAGCAATATCCTTTTTGTAAAATCATTTAAAAGTCACACATTTATAAAGGAAGTAATTTAAAATAGATTTTTGAATCAAAGTGTCCCATACCACTTTGAAACTTTTGAAAGGAATTATCATTTCAAAACAGTCATGTCCATATAAATAAATCCTTAAAATAATTTTAAAAACATGAACATTAATTTAAAAGGTTTAGAAAGATAAATCATTAAAACATTTGAAATTCTGATCTTGATAAAGAGTACCTTTCAAAATCCTTAAAATATTCATTTTGAAATAATTTTTAGGAAAAATGGACATGGATGATAAAAATTTCCTAGTAAATACTTACACATAACAATCTCGGGTAATAATGAGATTGAGGAATTAACCCATACCAATTTGGTAACTTACGAAACATACAACACATGAAAGAGTTATCATACAATGAATATGTAAATACACATAAATTAAAGTGTATTACACTAAGAATACAATTATGGGTAGTACATACACCACACAAAAGGTAATAGTTGCAATATGGCATGAATCTCACGGGAATAAAGAGTGATATGAAAACCCCTTACCTTGCACTTTCCATTAGTCGAGGGTACGTTTAACCTCCTATACGAAGATCGTAGTATGTTATTAAATTATAACAAAACCATATTAATATTTATGATATCATACATGATTCATTTATGACCTTGTACTACCCATTTAATAATAATTTCCATGTTAAATTAACATTTCGGGTAATAAAAACTTTCTTTATCATACGTGTTCTAACTTGTTACTATTGATTGTATCACTTAGATAATGATTTAAATACTTCAAAATATAAAACATGATAAATATATAATATATATTTAGAATATAAATATGTATAATAGAAATATATATGAAATGGAAAACATCGTTTATGGAGAGAGTAGTCCGTATGTACGCATAAACATTGTTTCTGTTTTAATATAGCATTGAAAGGAAGTAAGTGAATAAGATATATGTAAGTACGTAAATACATATATATATATATATATATATCCAGTAGAATTATTATGTCATATGTTACATAATTATTAGTAATATATATTTTTATAATCGTCAAAGAATGTTGAACTTGGAAATGAATCTCATCGCGTCATGGAGACGGTAATCTGTACGTACGCACGAGTGAAAATATAATTCTTTTGATTTTATAATAATATATAATTGGATGGAATATCATATATACAGAATCCTTATAATTTTATATTTATTATTTACATCAAATATACATCATTATTAAACCCATCCAAATAATAATGTATTGAATAATAATTACACCACGACGTGGAGATGGTAAGCTGTAAGTACGCACGTATGGTGACATGTCATTCAAAGGATAGATTGAATAATGAATATGGATGTAACATATTTATAATAACATCAAGGTTTATAAGAGATACTTGATTTATTAATTTAGAATAGAAACAACAAAGAAAGAAGAAGTTGAAGAAAAATAGAACTTGAAATAGGGTGGTGAAAACATTACCTATTTTCCAGGTTCTTCATTTTCATTTGATCAAAATGGCTCCTTAGGTTGGCTTTCTGATCAAAATAATTATTCTAGGTGGAATTTAAGGAAGTTGAGATAGTATTTGGGCAGGGTTTGGCCGAATCAAAAGTCTTTGAAGGTGTTAATAATTTGTTAAATGTTGGGTTCTTTTTTAAGGGGGAGGAGGGGCTCTTTAGGAAAAACTTAAAGTATTAATTTATAATAAATTCATATTAGGTTTCTAATAGCACAAAAGTTTATTATTCAGAGTATAAGGTCGGGATGGGTCGAAATAATTTCAACCAATAGATTTTAGATAGGTTTGAGTCATTATATTAACCTTATCTTTTAGTTTTAACTCTTGGTTAATTAGTTTAACACTTACCATGTCACTTTGTATTTTTATAATATATAGTTAATAAACATACTATATACATCCAAGAGACCCCCAAGTGGTCCATTAACGATAAACCAATAATTATATAAGTCCTTTGGTAGATCCTTAGGGTTTTAGTAATAGAATATAAATTAATAATATAATATTTGTTTTAAAAACTCATTTATGTCAATTTTGACACAACTCAATAATTGATTTTTGTTAAAGTCATAAAAAATTTATTAATTCAAAACAAATTCATTAAATCAATAATAAAATGTCATATTAACCAATAAAATTCGTGTATTTCATCAAAACTTTCATATTATATTTATTTTTACATTTATAATACCAATTATTTAATTCATTCATTGATAAGGAAAATATTGTATCATTATTGTGTCATATTTATTTTTTCTTTTTCAATGTCTAACAATTATAAATAAAATATCATTCTGTAGGAAATATTTTTAGATTTCTGATGAACATTTATAGTCGAAAATATCACATGTATAACCCTATGTAAAAATAGTTTTTCTAAAAGATATATGCTTATGTCATTTTTGTATTTATTTTAACTTAATTAAAATAAAGTGTCCCTATCACCTAAAAGTGGCTCCATGGGGTCCCAAAAATCGACCCAAATATTACCATGGACATACATGTATCCACCAATAAGGTTAGGACACGTTTTAGGGTAATTTAGTATTATTATAATATTATTTTTTAACCCTTATTTACCAGATTTACCCTTTAACCATGATAAATAAAATATTTACCGAAGTAATTATTCAAAATGTCTAAAAATAAAAGTTTCATATTTACACAATTTTGATATCCTGAATCAAATATTGAATCCATTATTCCAAATTCAAAACATAGAAGTGGCAGAAATTAATTTAAAATAAATTCCCGCTGTCAAAACAAAAAGCGTGTTTTTAAGATATAATAACTATCAAAAGATTGATACTTGTTTATGTCCAGTTTAATTGTGAAATTATTTCCAATGACCAACATTGTATTAAATGGTAAAAATATATTATAAATATACTTTAAAACCACTCAAATTCATAATTAATCACTATTAATTATTTCAATTAAAAATGTCGTTTTTAATTTATATTTTGTAATTTTCACTATTTCTCAAAATATAAATGTTATCTGAAAAGTTCCAAAATTTTACCCTAGGATAATTTAGATATTCTGAATCCAAAAATGATGTCCATTTTGAATGATAAAATTTATAAAATTTCAAAAATTGGGTATTAATATTCATAATGGCTAGTTTGATTGGTTGTGATGTGTGTTAGAACTCGAAGTTGCGTACAACTCACGCTACTATATTATTCAAAGAGAAGCATACCGTGGAAGCTTGGGGTGTTACATTGTAAATTGTTGATATCCCTATTATAAATAATAAATTTATTTAGTCAAATTTAATATATAAAAGTTTAATAAAATGGATTTAAAAGGGGTTCACTATTAAAAGTTGGTAAAAGTGAATTTTCGAAAAATACTTATTTTATCTGAAAAAATGAATTTGTTCTTACATTATGTCTAAGAAACTCATAATATGGATTCTAAAATTATAAGTATTAAATAAAGTTCACAATTTTGTTAATACTATTCATAACCTTTTTTGAATGGCTTGTTTGGTAAGTCATGGTGCTTGAACTCGGTGTTGCATGTAGTGCAAGTTATTGACATGTCTTGAAGAAGTAAATACTATGAGATCTTGGGGTGTTACATTCTTCCTTTCTTCAATAAATTGAATCTTTGAAATTTGATATTGTTCTTCGAAAATAAATGTTGAAAATATAAAATATCTTTGTGGAAAAACAAACATCAGAAATTTGGTTAATAAACATTAGTGTTAATAAGTGGAAAAGAGAAATGAAAGGGTCACCACCAAATTATGACCTCGATTAGGAGAACATTGTTGGAAATTAGCGACATATAATTGGAGGAAAAAACGTAAATATCTATAGGTAGTGATTGAGTTCATCAATCACAAACAAGTTTAAAAACGAGGTCCTTAAATTCATTAATCTATGATTATTTAAAATTTCATCAGTTCAATAAAACATAAGGTATTAGGATAACACATTTTTGGTTTTAATATCCCTTCAATAAAGTATAAGAATTAATTTCTTCGTATATTAAGTGGAGAAGAAAAATATATACTTGAAAAGTAGAGTTCCATAATTTAACTAATTTCTACCACAAACTCATCTTTTACTCTAAAAGATAATAGAACTTAAAAAAATATTCTATTTATCCTATTTGTTTGTGGTTAAAAAAATGAATGTATAATTCATCTACTAGACCATCTTAAAATAAACTACATTATTTAATCCAGGACATCTCATGATCCAGTGGTAGGTGATACACCCTTGTTTCCCTTCAGTTGTGGGTTTAAGTCTCACGACCTTGCCCGACGTGACGGGTTGCCGCCCGACCTCCAGGTTGTCCTTTTTATAAAAATTTAAAAAAAATCTTCAGAAATGATTTAACCTTAAATATTATATCAAATGTCAAATATAATCCATTCCAACCTTTAGAATTATCCAAATAACCTCTGTCCAAATTCAAAGTCCAAAATTTATAAGGAAGTTAAATATAATGAAGGTCTTTTTTTTCCACGTAATAACATGTGAATACCTTCTTCATTTATTCTTTTAAATATTGTGACACCCTGAATTACCATAAAACCTTATTTATTATAATCATGCTCCCTTATTCCTTATAGAATAATAGATATATTCCTTATAACCCAAAACATTGAATATTCCAACAATGATGAAATAAACAAACCATTAATCATTCACAAGGTAGTCAAGAATATCCAATATAATTTATCCAAACGAACCATCTATTATTTCAAAATTACTACCTAATTATCAAGACCATATTAAGTATTACCTTTCCTTCAACCATGTATTTTCAAAAAAAAATATTACCTTGCTGTTGAGTCACTTTTCATAGTACCATATAATCTCAAATCCTCAAAGAAATAGTACTGCAATACAATCCATATTTATCTCTATAATTCATATAACCAGTTCATCATTGATACAACACTCAAATGAAATAATTCTCTAATAACAGCATACTAACAGTAGTCATTCCTCTTCATCTGTGGTAGTATCATAACTTTATTATTATCCAATATCATCATTTGGGGCATACTATGATTATTTGAACATTTATTCACGTAGTGTCCCCACTCCTTGCAGATGAAGCATTGTACATTTGAAACCTTTTTCTTACCCTCGCAATCATGAACGTGGTGTACTTTTTCTCTACACATATAACAAAAACCAATTCCTTTTAGGAAAGATCTAGGGTGTTTCTTCCCAGAGTTATCACATATGGAAAAATTATTCTTTTCCCTCTTACATTTATCCATATTTGTCTCTTACATACTTTTCTTCTCTTGCTTGCCGGTAATGCCATAGGACTCAGAGAACTCTTTAATTATATTATCAACACATGATACTATTTCACCATTTGATAATAATATGTCGGTGACTATTTCCCTTCTAAATTATGGCTTAATACCATGAAAGATATGATCCTTCTTACTCTTCAGATCATACGCATTTCTGGAGTTCACATTCCTTCTACTGGGCGCCATTTCTATACAATAGCATAAACTAGGTCAGTTTATGAATTGAAATGAATAATTCCAAACATGTAAAATACCTACAATAAATTTAATAGTTTATGGAAATAATCCATAATCACAAAAATGTTTTCTTTGATGAGGTATATACTCATAAACCCTTCATAATTATTTGTAAAGAAAATGAAAAGTATCCTAAGAATATCCCCTGGGAGTGTCGCAACTAAGAGTGAAGCAAAGCCCGTTGTTGTGCACCAGTTCCCTTTCCAGTCTAGCTCAAAGCGGTGTTTTCAGGTTTTACCCCTAGGTACACCCGTTCCAGAGCCGTCTCTACCTACTCGTATCCATACAGGGATGTATTTCTCGGAAAACTCACAAAATCTCTACAATACAAAAATTCTAGGAAGTTCATCTATAATAATCCTCAATGTCTATCTTAGGGTAATGTGCTCTAATTAGAGTTTATCTTAATCTAGTTTCCAAGGTTATTGCTAAACGTCCTCTGATTCCAACTGTAACACCCCGACCCCAATTACCTAGAGTCGGTGCATTATTTTAATACATTGGCATGATTACAAGGAATCAAGTCCTGAAGGACCGATCAGTTTAGCAGTCTTGGAAAATAGATTACAAACATGAATGTTACACTAAAATTTGTAACATACAAATAAACATAAATAATCCTTTATGTATGCCATTATTCCCTTGTCTTAACCCTGCATATCAATCACAATACACTTGTTGGAATCCAGGAAAAAATACAATCATAGAATGGGGTGAGCCCAGATGCTCAGCAAGGATAACAATACAACGATAACATTCATAAATAAGCATAAACATTTAAGGCAATGTATAACTAAAACAAAAGACTTTTAAACATGAACATCAGAATGATATGGAAAAAATTAAATGAAATAATGTCATTTACTTATTCACATAGACCTTCTACTAGTCGAATAATCACATGCAATATCATTAACCACTTTCATTATGATGGAATGCATAATGCCAGACTATCATAACCACGTAGCCAAGGCATCGTTTCAAGACTACAAATAAGATTTTTTCAAGGCTCGTTCCAAGACACTAGTTTGTCTCATGAGGCCTACCGATTCATCAAGGAGCTATAGCGGGCTCCACCCGTCACTTACTAAGTCTAATGCATTCATCAGATGAATAGGTTTAAATATAATATAAACATTCGTATTAAAACTAGCATACAAAATGTCAATAATTTCTCCATAAACCATGAATGGTATAAAAATAACACATCCACAGTCAAACATATCACAAAACCTTCAATGGATGTTTTGTATAATAAATCAACTTCAAATAAGCTTAAAATCCATCAAAGGATGTTGACATAGATGAAAATGATGAGTAAAACATTTTGAGAGAAATATAATTTTTGTAAAACCATTTCAATGTCACACATTTATAAAGGATGTAATTTAAAATATATTTTTATATCAAAGTGTTCCATACCAAATTGAAACTTTTGAAAAGAATTATCATTTCAAAACAGTCATGTCCATATAAATAAATCCTTAAAATCATTTTTAAAACATGGACATTAATTAAAAAAAATTAGAAAGACAAATCATTAAAACATTAGAAATTCTGATCTTGATAAAGGGTACCTTTCAAAATCCTTAAAATCTTCATTTCGAAATCATTTTTATGAAAAATGGACATGGATGATAAAATTGTCCCAGTACATACTTACACATAAACAATCTCAGATAATAATGAGATTGAAGAATTAACCCTTACCAATTTGGCAACTTACTAAACATACAACCCATGAAAGAGGTATCATATAATGAATATGTAAATACACATAAATTAATGTGTATTACAATAAGAATACAATTATGGGAAGTACATACACCACCCATAAGGTAATAGTGGCAATATGGCATGAATCTCATGGGAATAAGGAGTGCAATGAAAACCCATTACCTTGCACTTTCCTTTAGTTGATGGTACGTTTGACCTTCTATACGAAGATCGTAGTATGTTATTAAATTATACCAGAACCATATTAATATTTATGATATCATTCATGATTCATTTATGACTTTATACTCTCCATTTAATAATAATTTCCATGTTAAATTAACATTTCGGGTAATAATCACTTTATTTATCATACGTGTTCTAACTTGTTACTCTTGATTGTATCACATAGATCATGATTTAAATACTTCCATAATATAAAACATGATAAATATATCATATATATTTAGAATATAAATATATAATATATATATATATATGAAATGGAAAACACCATTTATGGAGACGGTAGTCCGTACATACGCATAAACGTTGTTTCTGTTTTCATATAGTATTGAACGGAAGTAAGTGAATAAGATATATGTAAGTACATAAATACTTATATATATATATATATATCTCCAATAGCATTATTATGTCATATATTACATACTTATTAGTAATATACATTTTTATAATCCTCTATGAATGTTGAACTTGGAAATGAATCTCATCACGTCGTTGAGATGGTAATCTGAACGTACGCACGAGTGAAAATATCATTCTTTTGATATTAAAATAATATATAATTATATGGTATATCATATATACAAAATCATTATAATGTTATATTTATTATTTACATCAAATTCACATCATTATTATACCCACCAAAATAATAATGTATTGAATAACAATTACACCATGACGTGGAGATGGTAAGCCGTATGTACGCACGTATGGTGACATGTCATTCAAAGGATTGATAGAATAATGAATATGGATATACCATATTTATAATAACATCACATTATATTGGATATACTAGATTTATTATTTTACAATAGAGATAACAATGAAATAAGAAGTTGAGGAAGAATGGAACTTGAAAGAGGGTGGTGAAAACATTATCTCTTCTTCGGGTTCTTTCTTTTGATTTCATCAAAAGGGCTCATTAGGTTGGATTTCTGATCAAATGAATGCCTCTAGGTTGAATTGAGGGAAGGTGAGAGAGTATCTGGGCAGGGGTTTGCCGAACCAAAAGGCTTTGAAGGTGTTAATAATTTGTTAGAAGTTGGGACCTTGTTTAAGGGGGAGGGGATCTTTAGGAAAAACATAAAGTATTAATTTATAATAAATTCATATTCGGTTTCTAATGGCACCAAAGTTGATTATTAAATGTATAAGTTGGGGATGTGTATAAATAATTTTAACCAATACATTTTAGACAGGTTTGAGTCATTATATTAACTTTATATTTTAGTTTTAACTCTTGGTTAATAAGTGTAACACTTACCGTGTCACTTGGTATTTTTATAATATATAGTTAATAAACATACTATATACATCCAAGACACACCCAAGTGGTAAATTAATGATACACCAATAATGATATAAGTCCTCTAGACGATCCTTAGGTTTTTAGTAATAGAATATAAATTAATAATATAACATTTGTTTTAAAAACCCATTTATGTCAATTCTGACACTACTCAATAATTGATTTTTGTTAAAGTCTTAGAAACATTTTTAATTAAAAAAAATTCATTTTAGAAATAATAAAATGTCATATTAACCAATAAAATTCGTGTATGTCATCAAAACTTTCAAATTATATTTATTTATACATTTATAATACCAATTATTTGATTCTTTCATTAATAAGGAAAATACTGCATCATTATTGTGTCATATATATTTTTTCATTTTCAAGGTCTAAAAATTATAAATAAAATATAATTCTGTAGGAAATATTTTTATATTTCTAATTAATATTTATAGTCGAAAATCCATCATGTATAACCATATTTAAAAATTGTTTTTCTAAAAGATATATGCTTATGTCATTTTTGTATATATTTTAACTTAATTAAAATAAAGTGTCCCTATCACCTACAAGTGTCTTCATGGGGTCCCAAAATCGTCCCAAAGATGCCCATGGTCAGAACTATATCCACAAATAAGGTTAGGACATGTTTTAGGGTAATTTAGTATTATTATAATATTATTTTATAACCCTTATTTACCGGATTTAATCTTTAATCATGGTAAATAAAATATTTACTGAAGTAATTATTCAAAATGTCTAAAAATAAAAGTTACATATTTACAAAATTTAGAAATACTGATTAAAAATATAGAATCCATTATTCCATATTCAAAACACAGAAGTGGAAAAAATTAATTTAAAATTAATTCCCACTGTCAAAACAAAAAGCGTGTTTTTAAGATATAATAACTACCAAAAGATTGATATTTGTTTATGTCCGGTTTAATTTTGAAATTATGTCCAATAACCAAAGTTGTATTAAATGGTAATGTTATATTCTAAATATACTTTAAAATAACTCCAATTCATAATTTATAATTATTAATTATTTCGATTAAAAAAGTTGTTTTTAATTTAAATTTTGTAATTTTAACTATTCCTAAAAATATAAATGTTATCCGAAAAGTTCCAAAATTTTACCCTAGGATAATATAGATATTTATAATCCAAAAATGAATTAAATTTTTAGAGATACAATTCATAAAATTTCAAAAAGTGGGTATTAATATTCATAACTGATAGTTTGATTGGTTGTGGTTTGTGTTAGAACTCGAAGTTGCATACAACACAAACTACTATATTATTCAACGAGAAGCGTACCTTGATGCTTCGGGTGTTACATTTTAAATTTATGATGTCCATATTATAATGAATAAATTTATTTAGTAAAATTGAATATATATAAGTTTAAAATATTGGATTTAAAAAGGGTTAACTATTAAAAGTTGATAAAAGTGCATTTTCAAAAAATACTTCTTTTATCTAAAAAAATGAATTTTTTCTTACATTATGTCTATGAAACTCATAATATGGATTCTAAAATTATAAGGATTATATAGTGTTCAAAATTTAGTTAATACTATTCATAACCTATTTTGAAGGGCTTGTTTGGTAAGTCATGGTGCGCTTGAACTCTGTGTTGCGTGTAGTGAATGTTATTGACTTGTTTTGAAGAAGTACATACTATGAAATCATGGGGTGTTACATCACCCGAAAAAACTAATACTTTATTAATAATTTATTAAACCGTTATTTAACCATTTTATTGAATCACAATACTTATTCATGGTGTTTAAATTATATTAAAACTTTCTTTAAGTGAGATTATTAATCCATTTGGTCACATTACTTATCCTAAGCGTAAAATCACTATTCAAAATTTACTATTCATCAAAAATTAAGTTGATATTATTAGACTCCAAATTCATTACTGAACACTTTTGCAGAAGATAATGTTTTTTGAAAATCATTACACATCATTAATTATTTATGGTTTACATAAATATTTTAAAATATCTATTTTTTTTCAAAATTCATCAATAAAATACATCCTAAAATTATCCGGACATTTGAAATTTCACAAACTTCACTAAATGAGGAAATCTGAATTTATTCATCCCAAAGGATTACACAAAGATGCTACGGTCTCATCACATAGCCCCTTATAACACCAGCATATGTCCTAAGTGTAAGGTGTGCTATGGTGAGCGAATCTGAGGGAGGATCAGATAACATTGCCCTAGTAGTAATATCTACTAACTTGAACTTCTCCCGCAGGAATTTCCATTCAATCTTGACACGCTAGAGTTCATCTTGGGCTTGGTCAAAAGAAAAGTCCAAAGATTCCACCTCCTTCCCAAGCTCTGATAAGTGGGCTTCATAAGGTTCGAGTCTACTGGATGAAGCCATCGACTCCTCTTTCTGCATTAACCATTAACATCCCTATTAAATCATTAAGAGTAAGTTAATATACTATTCAAAAAATTTGGGTCATTACATAACTGGCCAATACTGAGTCCCTAATTCATTTCCCAACTGACATGTGCATGAATGATCTGCTAACATTAGGAATCATAATTTTACTATCTATGCCTCAACCACCACCTCACCCTGAGCAACTGGTGGTTTTCCAATAGCCATCTTGGAGTGATCCAATTGGCTCCATTCAAACACATAAGGTAGGATTAGATCCTCATTCACTAGGAACTAATGGAAAGGTTCCGTAGAAGCATTGGATATGCCCCATCCTAAGGAAACCTCTACATTCCTCTGGGTCTCATAGGCATCGATACTTCATACATCCCAACTTCCTGCAATGGTGACATATCAGAAAGTAGTAAACACATGGAGGATGACTGGTGATACCTCCATATGTTTCACAAAAAAATATATTTCACCTTGAAGAAAAACCATTTATAGATCTAGGTAATAAACCCACAAAATCCAACCATCAGCCTCCATCAAATTCAGCTCAATAATATGTGTATTGTTGATGATTCCATAAATCATGGGCAACTTGAATAGATTGACTGGTGATCAGATGGAATAAACCATCACATCCATGAATCACATAGAATTCATAATATCATCACATACTGAAGTAGGAGTGAACCATTGTATCTCAATAAAATGAGTTGAGTATTCCTTAAAAAAATACTTCCCTATAGTAGGATTATGAATTAGCTTTCTTTTTCTACCCTAAGAGTATGGGAATATAAATTTTCATAGAAGATAGTCTATAAATATACTGAAACCATATCAGTATTCCAATATTACTATGTATAAAAAGCCCACCAACTTTTGAAAGAATCACATAGCATAAACAAAATATGTTTGAGCCTCCACTTTGGTAGTGTCTCTGGATGCCGGAATATGGAATGAATATCCTTGATCCATGACTCCTCTGCATATGGTAAGTTATCCCCCCAAAAGGAGAAAGGATACCAATTCTATAAATTGAGAGTAAAATCTACCATACAAGGGGTAGGTCAAACAACACCTTTCTTGTTTTATAGAATACATATAATGTACTGTCAGAACTACGAGTCAGTACCAAATTCCCGAACTAGAAGATGATCTATAAGTGGAAATTGTATTACGATTCACTGGAGACTCAAGGCCTATCACCTCAGGTGTATAGTCTCTAATACCTTCATGGAAGAAAATGGGAGGAAATTGTGGAATTATGATAATAGAATACTAGACGAACACCTTAGCTGAGATCTTAACAAGTGAAGATAATACATATAATAAACATGGATAGGTGTTAAGCCTTCCTATAGTCACGATCATGCCTCACTACCAACTCCAAAATCTAGGTCTTTGTGGGAGAAAAGACCATGATGACCGTATAAACCTAAGAGACACACCAACTACCAACTAAAAAGGCCAGGTTTTTGTCTAGGTATCTATTTCATGTCTAAAAGATAGATGCACTTACATTAAAATTCATAGTTATATTAAATTTGTTGATGGTTAAATAATTGAATATCAGGATTCAGATGATGAATAAGGTTAACCATTTCTAATATATAATGGATCATACTACATATGAATGAAAATATTATATCCACTTAATCATCCAGATAACATGTTCTTGCCTCTGGGGCCATTGGTACATGGCTCAACTTGCCATAATTAACATCTTAATGTGTCTAATTTAACCTATGTTGGAAAACACTATCTGGTTTAGTCAGAGTCTCTAAGTGTCAATTTCTTTCCCAATCCCTACAATATTGTGATAACATTCCAACACATAATGAATGAGCAATCAATATGAAATAGTAAAATACACATGGAAAATAGATGTGGCCTAGAAAAATTCATGGAATATGAGTCATATTTTGCAAAGAATGATTCATGTAATGTAACTCCCATTTTTCATTTGGCATATACAAATGGAATCATCATTTTCATAATACATATAATGTTAACAGAATTAAATAGGTGTGTTACCCAATAGTGATTTCATATAAACTATAACGTGAATAATCAATAATTGCAATTACACATCGCATGTACTTTGGGATTCCCCTTTACATGGGTTATCTATATCTCGGAATATGGTAAATTACAAATCCCATTAACTATTAGTCTCATTTATAAAATAAAAACAATATTAAAAATGATTAATAACCCTCATATATTAATCTTTAACATCCTAACCCAGGAGCCACATAACCGTTTCCTTGAGAAGATGGGTCACATGTACTGAAGTGTGCATCACCATATGCTAGATGATGCCAACTAGAAGCCAGGGTGTGAAGTTGGTATTGTGGGGAGACTATATGCTCTTATCAAGGTGGCACAGTGGATATATTGATAAACATGAAACCATGTAAACATATATAAATAGACATAATAAATATACAGCTGAAGAAATTATAATGGAAACACTAAATAATAAATCAAAATCCACCTAGCAGTTTCATATACATGGATACAAGACGTGCTAATATACAAATGGGAAATAGTGTGAATGAATATCCCAACATTATACAAAAAATAAAGAAGAGAACAATCATCCACTCCAATATCATCTAGAACTTATTCTCAGTACACTTCTCCTATGCTCTATATTTAAGTAATACTTATTAAGGATTTGAAACAAGGTACTTGCTTTTATCCGTACATGGGGTCAAAAAATATTCTCTGGTAGAAAAGGTTGCTTGAGTTGGGTGTGATATTAAATCCCAGTAGTCCACCATAAATAGTTTCTAGAAGTAATCCAAGTAGTTCTCATTGATATATAATGTGCAGGTATAAGTGGAATAAGAATCATGTGATGAAATAAATAATCCTCTTTCACTGGTTCCTAGAGGACACCTGAAGTCTCTACCTGCTTTGGATCATGGACAAGATGAATATATGGTCATCCATAATATATTTAGTAATAATATATATTGTATAGTTATATATTAAATCCACATATATGAACCATGTACGAATGGACTTAAGTGGCCATATATCTGGAATACTAGGTCTTAGATGGATCGTGGCATTACTCATCCATACATGAACGTTTTAACAAGAATACAACCTCAAAAAATTGGGTACATGACCAACATCCTATAGTGTGTGATATATTTCAAGATCATCTCTCGGGATAGTGAGGGTCCCGTCAATCTAAAAATTTATATGAGGGACGTGGGAAGTCATTCCCCCATCAAAATTTTATCAACAGTGTGAGACGATAATCTCAACACCGGATATGAGGGACGGTGATGCTGCCATGCTCCACAAATTTCTTACCATCTTACCAAAACCTATGTCATAGTGTCATCATATTAATATTACAAAAAATAGAGTCATTACCTCTTATGTATCATGGTGAAAAAGCCCATATAAATAAATAAGGTATAACAATTCAATTAAGACAATTGATAAAGAAAAAAACTATTGGTGTGGCCATGTCACCCTTTAATCAATTGATTTGAATAATTTAATTCATTTATGGAAAATAAACCATTTTCTAAAATCCAATCCATATAATCTGTTTAATTTTATAAACATGGAAATCAAATTAAAATTCTGAAGAGTCATTTAAAATGGTTTCATGGCTAGTAGGGAAATTACCTACATGGTAAATTCCTTCTATAATCTATGACAAGTAGTTATTATGTGACTTTGGATTATTAAATAATTAAAGAATATGGAAATTTCCATTGACGGACCAATATTAATTACTTAGGCTATTTTGGGAAAATTAAACAATAATTATAAATGGATACTCATGTTGGAACAACCAAGGGGTTTCTAAGACTAAGTTCAATGATTTTCAATCTAAAAAACAATGTTTAATAGGAACAAATAATGTTTTTTTATCAATTTGATATGATGAAATCAATTAAACGGTGATGCACATCAGAGGCCGACACACCGAACAACGAAAAAGATATGAAACAAAAAAACACATGGGAAAACATTAATACTACTAACGTAAGGCTCTTGATGAATCATCTCCTGAGAGGATACATATATTTTATGTAGGTTGTAAGAAATAAAAGATATGGTCCAAAGCGTATAATATAGGGAAAAAGTGATTTTAAATAAATAGTGAAATAGATTCAAAGTTAAACTAAAACAAGAACGAAATGGATTATAGATCATACTAAGAAGGATTAAAATCTTCTGATGGATCATGATATGGACTTCATATTATCGAGATATCTCAATTCCTAAATTGAGAGGGTTGGTAGCTCACGGGAGGAGGAAAAAAAATTCATCCACTAGAGGTAAAATGTAGGATTAAAAAGGGATTAAAATAATAAATTAATGGTATTAAAGTAATTTTACCATGAAAATAGGGGGTGCATGATTAAGGTGCACGGTTTCCCAAACCATGTGAAAAAACATTATCAAACAAATGCATAAGTAATGAACTTTCACAGTTTTGGTTCATAATTTAAGAACCCGTCCACAAACCATGTGAAATACCATAGTCATATATAATCATTTTTTTCATATTTTTGTTCCTAGACTCGCACATTTTTAGAAAAACAATGTGGATCTTACTATAGCTCTATTTCTCTCTGCATGGTTAGTGGAGACTATGCGGGATGGGATACATGGTTTCTACTAATTATATGTCCTAGTAATTTTCCTAATTTTTATGGTTCTAGGATCCGACCAAGACTCACACAACTTCATGACCCATTTAAATCCTTTGGGAAACATTATAAGGGTTGTTTAAAGGGATTTAATCTAAAAACAAAAAGGTTGTACCATTATGAAGAGACGAGTCATTATAGATTTATGATTTAGTAGATTAAAATAATTTAAAACTATAACATTATCCGTAAGAGACCATAACATGTATGATGAAATTATTTTATAGGAAATCAAGAAGAAAATGAATATTGGATTCACCCATTAATCTCATTGGTTTGATAGGAAATGATAAATATTATTCAATTGGAATTTAAATAACAGAAACGATTAAGGGACAATTATGAGTCTTACATTATGAAAGATGTATGGAAAGAAGCATAGATGAAATTTTCATAAGGGTACTAGTAAATGTTTTAACAATGGAAAATAATTCCCTTTGAAAAAATAATAACGACCTAATATGAGGAGTTTTTTCAATAAAAATAACCACAAAAATATCAACTAAAGGCACCAAAAACACACCAATGTTTATGTATGGACACAACCCTAGTTTCATGGAGATAGGGTCTTATTTAATTACATTGGAATATAAACAAGGAATATTCATCCTGATGTACTGAGTAGTTTAGTATCATTGGAAACATGATACATATATAAGATCGTCACTAAAAATTAAAATTAAAAACAACATAGATATTCCTTCGACATAATCCATTACTCCAAGGTTATTTTTTCATGTCATTCATAACAAAAATCATCATGTCTATATAAATTGAATGATAAGAAAGGGGTGATCTCAAATGATTAGTAAGGTTAGGAAATACAGGGGAATATATAAAAAACATAAACACTAGGCATGATTAATCACTAAAAACACACCCCTTTAACAAAAAACATGAACACATTACAGTAGAAATAAGTGATAAATAAATAATTCCATAGTAAAACATAAACATGAGTATTGTACTAGTAGAATAAACACATGAAACATCAATAATATTTTCATAATTAGGTAATGTATATTGTAGGACATCATAACCTTATTATCAAGGCCTTAAGAAAATACCATAAATAATCATTTTTAGGGCCTTGTGCCAAGACCGTAGTTTGTTTAATGAAACCTATCAATGAAAGGAGGGGCTATAGGAGGCCCCACTGCACACATAAAATGTCCAATTAATTCCTCATATGGACATTGGTAAACATAAATAACATATACATTCATATTGAAACTAATAAATGAAATGTAAATAACTTTCCCAGAATATTAAGCATAAACAGCAACCCTTAACAGTAAATTGGTGTGTGGTTTTAAAATAGCACAGCCATAACAAAACAAATCATAAGACACTAAATTAAACATGGTATATGATAACATAAAATATTAATTCCAAAAATAATTAATAATCAAAAATAGTATAGAAATAGATGAAGATACTCTTATAAATGTTTCATGTAATTCTTAACATAAATACTATTTTACTTTGAAAAGAAGAGTTATTTTGTACTATTTTTATAAAAATATAAGTGAAGTAATATATTAATTTCATAATAAAATGGGTGATTATATAATGATAATGGTTTCCAAAAATTTACTATAAATATCCCTTGAAAATAAGTAAAAATTTGAGGAATTCATTTGAAAGGGGATTATTTATTTGGAATGATTTTTGAAAGGTCCTTTTAAAACATATAACACCATATAAATGAATGTATGATTCTGGATGGAAAAAATATATAACAAATTCACATAGAAATTATGGCTTGTTCATATGAATGAATATTAATTTAATTTATGTAATTTGATAAAGAAGTAACACGAATGAAAATGGAGGTTCAGGTAGAAAACCCGTACATTAGGTCCAAATGTGTTCCTTTCTTGAAAATAACGTAATTTAATATGAAATTAGACATATTAATAGATTATTTCATATACTATTTTAAATTTATTTAGTTTATAATAATTTTATTATGTTAATTATAAAATTATTGGTATGTAATAATATTGAATTCCGTCATTCTGGAGTGTTCCTTTTCTTGGATTTCAGGATCTGTATATTTGTTTATAAGTGTTGATGTTCATGTGGAAAGGATGTAATTCTACAGAATTGAAGTTATATATTATTTATTTAAATTTATAAGTGTTAATGGTTATATAAATAATTTTTTTACATGGTATGAGGATGAATCATTGAATGAAATATTAATGGAAATAACATAGAATATTTGGCGGTATTTGGACTATTATGAACTAGTTTTTTCATATTAATTAATTCTATGTACATAAACTGGTTCTTGAAAATTAAGTTGGTTATAATAAAAATTATAAAGTCTTTTTTAGACATCAAATTTTTTTCATGACTAGTAATGAAGGAGAAATCGATGAATAAAAATTCGTCGTCCATAAACGTTGTAAATTAGAACCTTTCTGTCAATGATTTCATTTATAAAAGAGATAGAGAGAGGGTAAGAAGATTGATAATGGTTATTACATTGACATGGTATAATTTCAATATATAGATTATAATAGAGTTATAATATTAAATTGTATAGAAGACTATAGGATAGAATAATAAATGAAGTTAAATTTAAATGAAACTAAATGAAAAACAACGATGTTTTACCTCTTGAAATAACGTCCTTAGGAACCTCCTTAATGGAAGGGGTTTTGGTATTTTGGAAATAAAAATAGAACTTGGACATGGGGAGTTTCTAAGGAAGGGGTTTTGGGAAGAACTATGTGGAGATTAAAGGCTTAAGGGAATGAATAGAAGAGGTAGTAGGGGGTTATAGTGGAGGAGAGGTGGGTTTCCCCAATTTTTTACTCATTATTTTATTATTTTTCCAAAGACAACCAATAGTATTGACTATTGGGAATAGAAATTGTAATAATTGCATGTGATTTATAACTAATGGTCATTTACATCATCCATGAGTTATGAATGATTCATAAATTCCCTTATTTGTCATATTTTCTAAATTATCGAATTTAACCATTCACAAAAAATACTTGTATTCCAAAAAAATCAAAACAATTCACCATAACCATTTTTTGATGTGTAGAACTGAAAATGTAACTCCATTTTATGAAAATAATTTTTTGTATATTATAATTATATCATTTAAATAAAATAATATTTTATTCAAAAATTAGTAATTTTAGTATAATAATTCGTTTTATATCACATTGAAAAATCAATAATGATCATAAACATAAGATAATAAAATAATAATATGATTCAAAATTCATTAGTGATATATTACTATTCAAAGTTGAATTCATAAAGGTATGTTACTATTTACCAATAACTATGTTTGTCTTATCAGACTCTGAAAATCATACAGAAGGGAACTATGTTTACCAGTTTTTTGAAATTCAAATCACAAGGGGGGAGAATTATGTCAACCGGAATAGTTATAATAAAGTGGGGTTTTTTGAGAATTTGGGTTCATGCATTAAATATTAAATTTATTTTCAAAATCATGGAGTGTTTTATTATCCCCTCCTCTAAAAAATATGATCCTCAGAATAACCAAAATCTTACCTGACAAATTTTTTTGGGTATTTCTGCATCATAATCTACTCATGCTCCCATGATTCCTCTTATATTTTAGGATTTTTCCAAACAATATTTACCTGTAGATTCCTCTGATTCCCCAACACTATTTCTTTAGTTTTTAGAATCTATATAGGCTCTTCATAGTAAGATAGGTAAGGTTCCTTTTATATACCTTCATAAGTGAGAACATGCATTGGGTGTAGCATATATAATCTCAATAATAAGAAATGGAACACATTCTATACATTAGACATGCTAGGAGGAATAACCAAATGATATGAAATAGCTCCAATTCGCTCTTTAATTTTAAAAAGTCATATATACTACGGTACTATTTTAACTTTCTTCCAAAATCATACAACACCATTCCATGGAGATACTTTTTAGAAAACATTATTTCCCATGTGAAATTCCAAAACTTCCCTTTGATTATCAACATATATTTTTTATGCTTTGACCTGCTTGGATATGTCTATGAATAATATTTACCTTTGTTGTTGTTTCCTCCACAATCTCTAGGCCCACTAAATTCCTTTTACAAACTTCATCCCGACATGTTGGTGTATGATATATCTTTCTGTACAATGCCATATATGGTTCAATTTGAATACTATAATGGAATATATTATTGTAAGAAACCAAGATAAAGGTAAATATTTATCCCACATTCCTTGACTATTAAGTGAACATTATCTCTACATGACCTCTAAGTATTGGATCATGCATTGTAATTATCCATCTGTTTGAGGAGGATAATAAGTACTCAAATGAAGATCACAATGCATGGAAGTCAAATGAATTTTCTTGAATTTTGATGTTAATTATGGATCACAGTCAAAAACAATTGAGAGAGGTGCTCTATGAAGTCTCACAACTTCATTGATATATAGTCTTACTAGGTTCTCTATTTGGAAATCCACCCTTATAATGGGGAAATTTTTTGATTTTGTAACTCAATACATAATTACCCATATAGCATCATTCTGTATTGGAGTTTTGGGTAATTCAGTGACACAATCCATGGTGATGTCATCCCATTTACATATATGAATAGGTAAAGATTTCATAGCTCCACTAGAATGTTGGCATTTGGCCTTCACTTGTTGATAGACTAGAAATCTTGATACATAATCAGAAATTTCCCTCTTCATGTTATCCCACTAGAAATGTTCATTCAAATCTATATAAATTTTAATGATACCTAGGTGTATTGTGAAATTTGAGCTACTTGAATCATCCAATAACCCCCTTTTCATCTTGGGTATAGATGGAACACACAGCCTCTTCCCAAATTTCAAAACTCCATCATCACACATGAAGTCAGCTAGATTTCTATCTGTCACAACATTAATTTTCTTCAGAAGATTCTATTCATAAGACTGTGAATATTTGATTATTTCAAATAAAGATGGCTGGGAACCCATTTTAAAATGTAGTGATGTTTCACCTTCTTTGTTAATTCCCATATACATCCTCCCTAGATCCATGTACAAAGGATAATTGGAAATGTTTATTTTGTTGAGAGATCCATGATACTTCTTAATAAATGTATCAACTACCTTGTTTTCCCTTTCAGGATAGTATTATGTTGAACAATAATAATCCTTGAGTAGTAAGAGCCATCATCATTGCCTCATGTTGAGTTCTTTCTATGAGAAGATATATTTTATACTATTATTATCTGTATATATCTAACATTTTTCTCCATGGAGATATTTTTTTAAAATCCTCAGTGAAAAATTTACTACTTCTAACTCAATATCATGAGTAGTATGTTTTTCATGAATTTTTAATTAGCTTGATGCATAGGAAAGACCACTATGATTCTGCACAATGACACAACTGAGTCCTTTACTTAATGTATCAATATAGATCACAAACCCATCATTCCATGATGGTAGAGTTTGGACCAGATCATTCACTAATATCCGATTTAATTTTTCGAAACTGTCCTCACATTATTTTTTCCATACAAAGTTAACCCCTTTATATGTAATCTTGGTTGTTGGGTTGGCTAATTGGGTGAAGTTCTAAACTAAGCACCGATAATAAACTACTAAGCCAATAAAACTATGTAAATATGTTATGTTTGTTAGAGTAGGATATTCCTGAACAACCATTTTCTTCACAGGATCAATAGGTATTCCATCCTTAGAGAAAATGAGGCCAAGAAAGGAAACTGATTAAAGCCAAAATTCACTCATTCAAAACATTCAATACAATTTATTTCTACTAAGAGTTTTTTGAATATTCTGTAGTTTATTTTCATGATCTTCATAGAAGATGGATTATATCAAGATATAAGACATAAATAGAACCAAAATTTCATCAAAATATTCCTTAAAAACCTACTCATTAGACTGTTAAAATAGGGGGTGCATTAGTCAATCCAAAAGGCATTACTATAAATTGTATTTCCCATACCTGGTTTGAAATAATATTTTTTAATGTATTCCTTCCACATAATAAAATGAGGATATATATATCAATGTTCAATAATTGAAAAATATTTATCTCTATAAAGATGATAAAATAAACCATTAATATGAGGTAGGGTATAATTTTTCCTTATTATTATAACATTGATCTCCCTGTTGTCAATGCTAAACCTTATATATCCATATTTCTTCTTAATTAAAAAAACATGGGCCCCCAATGGAGAAATCCAAGGGGGAATAAATCCTTTATCAATCAATTCCTAGATTTTTTCATTAGTTTCAATAATTCCATAGTGGCCATTCTAAAAGGGGTATTTAATATAGTCCTTGAATCAAGAATTAAGTCAATGGAAAACTCAATTTCCCTCTCTAAAAGAGGTCCATGTAAATCCTCTGGAAATACATCAACATATTCTTGCACAATAGGAACATCCTCTATTTGAAAATTTATTTCTCACCCATTGTTATTGCATTACCTTCCTCCCCAATAATTTAATTATGTAGAGCTATTGGGGCTAGATATAGATGAGAATCATATGGTGATGTTTCTGAACTATAAATAAGAGATTCCACATCATCCTTAAGAAATTTCACCACATTCTTTTGGGAATTAATTTTCTCATCATGGTTCAAAAGCCATTAAATAAAAAGGATTGTATATGACAATAAAATCAATTGATAAAGCGTGTTTATATTCCATAACGGGGACTTCCTCACGCAACTTTTTTGCAATGATACTTCTCTTATGAGTTTTCCTTGAGAAATCCATTATTTAATCAAATTGAAAATATCTAATTTTCATGGAAAACGTGGAAGATGTGAATGAATGTGATGATATGAAATCAAATAATGCTTTGGATAAGTTCTAGTAAATGATTAATGAACCTTCTAACACATAATTAGGAACATTAACCTTCACAGTTGTGACCATACAAGCTTGGAATTTCTCCCTTGTCCTTCGTTAGGTAATGTTTCCATGATGCTTAGGAAATTCATTTTCATAGTGTCCTATGCACCTGAAATTTTAGCACTGAAAATTGGTATCTTCGTTCTTCCCCTTATAGTTCAAAGATAGGTGTCCTTGTAATCAGAACTTGTAACAGACCCCCATTCTCTTCAAGAAAGTTCCATGGGGTTTCTTCTCCCAATTACTACAGGATGGAAGGACAACTCTTCCCTTCTTACACATTTTATTATTTCCTTTTCTAGTGTTTTCAAAAGCACTCTACTTCTATTGTTTTCCATTAAAGTGTTAAGACAATGAAAATTCATTTTCCATCTTGATAACACTTGAGACTATATCTTCATATGCTGAGAAACATTTGGAGATGAGTGTCGTTCAAAGGAATGTTTTTTACCCGTTAATGAATCAATCGATTTTGCTCCGTGGATTACTTATGTAGTTCAAAACATTCTTTTCCAGCATTATAAAATTTTCCTCATACTTGGAATCATTTTTCATTCTCTTTCTACTTGGGATTCAAGAATTTTATTCCCATATCTTTTCATTGTCTGTGGGATAAATATTTTCGAGGGAGATTTCCTTAAAATCCATCCATTATATCGCACATATTTATTCCTCTTCCTTTGTGTTTTTGATTAACAACCACCATTGATCCGCATATACCGACAGATGATAAACTTCCATGACAACCTTCTATCTTTTGTTACTTTCCCAAGAATGAAATTTCTTTTCTGGATAACATATTGAATTCTCAACTACAAATGGGTTTGTAGTCCCACTGAATGTTGGAGGATATTATCACATAAAGATATCAAACCTATATTCCACCAAATTTTTGATCTAGGTACTCCATACATGTAAGGTATTTATTCACAACCTAAGTCAGTTGTCCCAATATAGTTAAAAGTTTCTCATCACCAGTCATAGCACTTGATCCAACATCAATATCATGCATCGTAGGGTAATCCCTAAATGGGACCCACAAGTTCATGTGGATTCCATTCCATCTACTAGTTGAAATTTATAAATAATGGAATACAATATATTAGGATAGAAATCATAATGTGTAATCTCAATATAGAAAAACACCTATCATAAATAGAAATTCTATACAGAGATAATATCATAATCATAAACGTGGTTTCTTTGAGGAAAATTTTACATTTAAATCCTTCAGAATAGATTGTAAAGAAAATGGGAAATATCCTAAGAATATACCCTAAGTGTGTCAAAATAGGTGCACAGTAAGGCCCATTCTCTTGTACTATGATACCCCAGGTCAGGCCTGGAACGCCATGTCAGAGTTGTCACTCCTAGGAACATCAGTGCCATAACCATGATACCTTGTAGTGTCTGAACATAGATTTATTTCCTAGAAAGATACAAATAATATATTTCATAGATAAAATTCAATGAAATTATTGTATGTTTATCATCAAATACTATATTAGGGTTTTTTTATCTATTCTATATTCTCTAAATCATGTTTCCATGTCTTTTATAAATCATTATTTGATACCCACTATAGGGACCTGAGCCTAGTTGCCCAGTGTCAGTGCCTTATTTAAATACATTGAAATATAAACAAGGAATTCGCATCCAAAAGGTATAATTATTTTAGTACAATAGGAAACATTATACATACATAAGCTTATCATTACAACATGAAATGAAAAACAACATAGAAATTAGTTAAAAAAAACAATAAATCCTAGATAATTACTATATTTCATTCATAATTAAAATAATAAAGTCCTTGTAAAAAGAATTATAATAAAGGTATGAGCTCTAGTGATCATTAAGGGTAAGAAATATATTGGAATATATCATAAACATAAACATTAGGAAAGTTGAATAACTAAAAGCACTTATATTTTACAAACAAATCGCACACATAATTACAGGATTAAGAGATGAATAAATATTTCAATTTTAAAACATAATCATGGGTATTATAGTAGTTTAATAACCACATGAACCATCAATAATATTTTCATAATGAGGGAATTCATAATGCATGAAATCATAAACATACTATCAAGTCCTCATGTCAAAACCATAAATAATCATTTTTTATAGCCTTGTGTCAAAACTGTAGTTTGAATCATGAGACCTATCGATACATAGAGGGGTTAGAGAAGTCCCCCCCAACACTAACTATGACCTATTCATTCCTCATATGAAAAATTATCAATATAAAAAACATATAAATTCATATTGATAATAATATACAAAATTTAAGTAACTTTCCATAAACATTAAACATAAACACAAACCATATGGAGTAGATTAGTGAATGGTTTTAAGATATCACATCCACATCCAAACAAATAATAAACCATTAAATTAAATATTTTATATGATAAAATTAAATTTTAATCCAAATAATACATAATAATCAAAAAGAGTGTTGAAATATATGAAGATACTCTTATAAATGTTTCGTGTAATTCTTGAGATTAATACTCTTTTACTTTTAAAAGAAGAGTTATTTTGAAAAAAACAATCTTATAAAATTATAAGTGAAGAAAGATATAATTTTGATAAAAAGATTAGTGATTTTATAAAGATTTTTTTTCTAATAATAGATTATATAGTTACCATCAAAATAGATATGATGTCGAGGAACTCCCATGAAATTTGATTGTTTATCATGAAGAATTTTTGAAATATACTTTTAGAAAATATAACTCCCCATTAATGAGATATAATTTTGGTTGTAAAAAATATATAGAAAATTCAGAAATAAATTATGTGGAATAAATATGAATTAATACAAATTTAATTTAGGTATGTAGATAATAAAAGTAACCCAATTGAAATTGGATGTTCAGGTAGAAAACTCTTACCATAAGCCCGAATGTCTTATAATCATGATCTTATAGTCCTGGAATATGAAACTAAACTTATTAATAAAATAATTCATAACATTTTTGAAATTTATTTAGTTTATCATAAATATATTAAGTTAATTTTGTTTGTTTTGATATGTTATAAGATTGAATTCTGTCATTCCAGAGTGTTCATTTCCTTGGGTTTCATGATTGGTATATTTGTATAAGAGTATGGATAATTTGTGTATATAGAATTAGAATGAATCATTGGATGAAATATTAATGAAAATCAATTAGATTATTTGGCGGTATAATGATTATTATGAAATAGTTTTGTCATATAAATTAATACTATGTACATATAATAGTTTCTGAAAATTAACATGGTTATAATAAATATTTTATAGTCCATTTAAATCATAAAAATGGTTTCATGAACAATAATGAAAGGGAAATTGATGAAAGAAACTTTTTCATCCACAAAGGTTGTAAATTAGAACCTTATAGATGATAATTTCATTTATAAGAGAGGGAGATGGAGAGTTAGAATATTGATAATGGTTATTACATTTACATGGTATAATTAATGTATATTGACGATGCTAGAGATATATGGATCAATTTTATAGAGGAGGTTATGATCGAATTATAAAAGATGATATTTATAAATGAAACTAAATGAAAAAGAAAATAATTTACCTCTTGGAATAACCTGATGGAGAACCTCCTTAAGGGATGTGGTTTTGGTCATTGTGCAAGACCAAGATCTCATGGACATGGGGAGTGAATAGGGAAGGGTATTTGGGATGAACATTGAGGATCTAAATGGAATATAATAATGAAAAGAAGAGGGAGTGAGGGGGTATAGTTGAGAAGAGGAGGGGTTTCCCATTGTTTTGCTAATTATTTTATTATTTTTCCAATTCAACCAATTTTATTAATTTTTAGGACAAAAAATAGTAATACATTCATGTGAGTTTGATCTAATTGTAATTTACATAATCCATAACTCAATAATGATGTAAAAATTCACTAATTTATCATATTTTTAAATTATCGAATTTAACTATTCACCTTAAATTCATTTTTTCATAAAAATACCAAAAATTTACCCTAAACATTTTTTTACATGTAGAATTCAAAACTGAACTCAATTTTTTGAAAGTAATTTTATAAATATGATTATATTAATTTTTATATAAAAATATTTATTTATTTAGAAAATAACATTTTTAAAACTATAATTCATTTTATATCACATTGGAAAATTAATCACGATCACATTCTTAAGACAGTAAAATAATAATACAATATACTATTTAAAGGGGAATATTACTATTAATATTACTTTTCTAAGGATATGTTAGTATTCAGCAAAAATAATGTTTGTCTTATCAGACTCTAAATATCTTAATAAATGTAACTGTATATGTTAGTTTTTCAAAATTTAAATTATAGTGGTGGAAAATTTATGTTTACTTGCTAGGTTTTAACAGTGGTGTTTTGTATAGACATAGTGTTTCCTTCATTCAATAATAAATTTAATTTCAAAATCATGGGGTGTTATAGTTACATATATAATAATTATGGATATTATGATAACTATTTATTGAATAAAAGTTTTAATGATGATGTTTAAGCTTATTGAAATTTTAATTACATAGTCAAAGGAAATTATCATGCGATCACTCTGGCTAAAGGGATGTATGATAACATATTGGTGAAGATATAATTACCACACACTCAATAACAGCTAATTTATTATTTGATTCTATTTCTACACCCTCATTTATATTTTGAGTTTTCTCTATGCATATCACAATACAAACTCAATGATTTTACATTGAAATAATAGTAAATATTCATAATGGTATGATGATCACATATGAAGTCTTTGACTCTTCTTAAATTTATTTTTTTGGAATTTTCTCCCTTAAAATCTTATTATTCTTTATTTATTTGAATTCGATATGATTTCGGGATGAATTTCCCTTTTTTATATAAATCCCATATAAAATAATATGTATGTGAATTGAAATTTAATATTCCAAACCAAACCATAATATTTTATTGGTGTGAGTATAAATGTGAAAATACAATGGAAATTTAATCGGTTAAATGGGTTGCAATTCCAATTCATTGTGGTTTGTTATCAAAATGGATAGAGAGAAACTCAAAATAAAAAAATCTCTTTTGAATGTGAATTTTTTGATGTCTTTATAAATGATTTTCATAGTATTCATATGAATCATAATGTCACAGTTTTAATTGAACTCATAATCAATGATAAAACTAATTAATAGATTCCATATATAATGGAAAAATTTTGTTTGAAGAATTTATTAAGAAACTTTAGGATAACCATGATAATGGATTCAATTTTCCATGTTACTCACAATGTGGTTCACTTTCTTAAATTTTTAAGATAAAATATGTATTTATGTGACTCTGTATTTAATTCCTGAAACATAACAAGATCATGATCATGAATAATAATCCATTTCCCTATAATGATGACTTATTTATCAATTATGAGGAGCTGAATAATTTTCAATATTGACATTCGATTTGGATACTATTAGTAGAGGATAAAAAGTGAAGACATACAGTAGCCCACGTTCTAGTTGAGTTATGGCCAATATGAAGTTATAGTGATTCCATTTATTCATGATAATACAAACTTTATATTCATTTATTATACGAAATATGACTTTATAGAGTTACTAGATTAGTTTTAGGTATTCTTGTATATTACAAGACTAAGGAAGAGAGTGAATATCACTTGATGATTTTGTAAAAGACCGTAAAGAAGGAAAATTGGTATGAAAATTTTCTCTTGTATGGATTTTGGAAATGTAATTTTTCTGTTAGGTCATATAATCTCAATTTATGTTATATATGAGGTTCAATAAATTATAGAAGTTATTAGACATTGGCCCAAACCAACCAATGTGATTGATATTCATTGTTTTCTTGTATTTATGGGATATTATTTATGCTTTGTGAAGTATTTATCATGAATATTAGATAAGGTAATAAAGATTACTCAGATATAATTTTTGTTTCTTTGGATTGATGACTGTGTAGAAAATTTCAATTAATTAAAGAAAATGTTGGTATGTTCTCCATTTATCACACTAACCATAATTGGAGAAGGGGGTGTAATTTACTCTGATGAATCAAAAATGGGTTGTTCTATGGTATTATGTAGAATCATATGGTAATATATTATGAATTATTCTAATTAAAGGTTAGAGAGAAATATTATATGTCTCATAATTTGGAGTTAGAGGTAGAAATATTTTTTTGAAAATATCAAGAGGAATTATCTATACAAATAAAGTTGTGACATATATAAAAATTAAAAAAATAATGATATTTATATTAACCAAGAATGATTTGAATATGAAGAAAACAATATGTCTTATTTTATTAATTATTATTATTTCTTAAAACATTACCAGACTGGGAAAGTGGACAATGTGGCTAATATTATAAGATAAAATGATCATGATATATTATCTATAAAGAGGATAAAAAGACCCATTTTTAAAATATTTTAAAATAATGTTTCTTGAAATCGTTAAATAAGGGTATGGATCATATCTTTCTCAAATATATGTTAAACATTCTATCCATGTGATGATTAAAGAGGCGTATATGGTGGATGTGAAAATATAAAAGAATGTAAAAAATATTTTGATTAAAACCATGATTTTGATGGAATAATAAGGTTCAAGATCTGAGTATGTGTCACATCAATATCAAACTTGAATAAATAGTTATTAGAATTAGAACACAACACATCATTTTCTATTGATCATAGGAGTAAACATATGTATTGAGATCTAAATTAGTATTTTTTGGTGGGATAACATGAAGAGATTTATTATGGAGTATGTATATCGATGATTGGTATATGAAAAGTTAATATTGATTGACAAAAGATCAAGGGTATTTTACAATTATTTTCCATACAATACTTTAAATGAGAGAACATCGCCACTGATTTTGGTGTCAGGATCTCCTATAATATAATAGTGATAGTGGTATTTTGATCATATTCGTTCACTATAATGATTTAGAACAATTAACTAATATTATATAATATTTATCACTTGAAAATATGTCCAATATATAAATTATGTAATTTTTAAAGATTAAAGTAGAACCATATTCAGTTCTAGCTGGTCAAAATCAAATTTTTACCTTAATGATTTGGAAAAGTCTTCAATAAATTCTGGATATATAGTTTGGTTTTTGTACTTCCAATCATACTTAGATAGATGGTATGTATGAGTTAACCATTTAAACCAAAGAGGATATGTTGAGATCCTATAATTTGATTTTTAAATGGGTTTTGAATCATTATCTTCATCTAGATTATTTTTCTTGAAAAAGGTCCATTCACTTGATTCTTTATATATCTCTTTGTGAACCCCTCTATGGAATGAAGAATAGAACTCTTAAAAACTAGGTTAAATATTGAGAAAGAAATATATTTTAACATAAAATAACTATATAAATGAATAGAAGGTTATATTGATTTTAGTAGAACATAAAGGTGGTATAGAGGTGATTTATGTGTTATGATGAAAATCATCAGTGAGATCTAGAATTTGAATTCAATGAGAATTTATTCTAGTGAATTTCTGCATGGAAGAATATTATGTGATTTGGAAATAAGGTTAAGAAAATCACATAGAAAATTTGTCCCATCAATATTCATTATTGAGTTGGGAACTACTAGAAAAAATTGTATTATGATTTTTTGGATCCATTGGTATTTCCCCTCAAACTGTTGGTATATCCCATACCTAGGGTTTAAGGAATCATTGTGTAATTTTTCATAGGTATAGAACAATATTAGTGGACTGAATAAACCATTTGTATAGAACATTTATAATTATGGTTTTTAAATAGTTGGTATAGGTAATTTCAATAGAAATATCCATACCAATAGTTTGGTCACAAGGTTGTTATAGGTATTCTTTAAAAAAAATTGTGATATGTATAGGTTCTAAAACCTCTTATTTAAATTCAAATTACTTCAATGATGTTATATAATATATTTTTTGGTCATATACATACATATATATGTGTATGTATAAAAATAATAATTTATATTGAATTATTTATTTGTTATTGTTATTATTTTATTTTAATAATGGAGCCACTTATATAGAAGGTTTTTTTAAACTATTGGTATATATGAATTATACTAATGGTATCACAAAAACATCAGTATTGGCTTCTAAAAACTATACCAAAACAAATGGTTTTAGAAAAATCATTCATATAAGTTTACTATACCAATGGATTGACCAAACCATTGATATAGGTGTCTAGAAAACATACATAAGAATCCTTTAATTATTAATAGTCCAATTAATTACATCAGAATCATTGTTATACATGATTTTTTTAAGTTATTTTCTGGGCTTAAACACATTTTTTAAAAAATAGTTTTTATGTTTTTATAATAATAAAATTTAATAATATCTATTGATTAATGGTTTTAATGTAATATATATATTATATATTAAATATAATAGTTTATATTCATCTGATGGTTTTTATAATAAATGTAATATAAGTAAATTATTTTTTTCCACTTAAAATGATTTTTTAAAAATGGGTTATCAATGATGTTTATCTGATTATTTAAAATTAAATTCAACCAATTAATGACAATAAATAATTTAAAATGGATATTATATTTATAATTATAATAATAAATATAATATAATAGAATGTTGGGGTGGTTCCAATGTGGTATCTCCTATAATATTGTATCCAAAATTCCAGGTTTCAAATCCTAGAAATCCCCATGGGGGTATTGTGAGGCAAGTAATTATGTAGGTAGTGACACATGCAAGATGTCTAAAGGTGTTGATGTAGGAATGACACAGGTAGGATGATGCTGGATTGAAACAACACTAGGCCTTCCAGACGTTTTTAGGGGCCACATGGCCTTAGGCCTATGAGATATGTAATAGGTGTCCCTCAACCAAGATATATATAGGTCTTTGATTTCATAATAATTGAGACTTTGACCACATATTTCTTGTAAAAATATTTAATTTAATAGGGTAATTGTAACATTTCTTCCCAAAACATTTTTGTGAGAAGAGACAGAGTACCACCCAACTTATATGACTTCCCCAAATCACCAAAGGCCCATAATAAATTCTAGGGTATTTTGAACACATTAGGGGAAAATTATTCCTTTAAATAAAATACAAACCAAAAACAAAAAGTATAATTATCCAATAATCATACATGATTCATGAATATAAAAAACTCATAAATATAAAATTGACAATATATAACAATATTAGAGTTATAACAAGACATGATATAACAACTGTCAAATTCCAAGACAATATAACAAAAATACATCAGTGGAATAATCCCCAAGTTTCAAATGAAAATGCTCCATTCTCCAACACCACCTACCATACATAAGGTAACAAAATGAATTACCAATGAAATAAGATATATTCACATTGCATGTGTCTTGGTATATGAAATCTAAAATACACACCAAAGATCCCAATAAGGATGTGAGTATAAACAAAATAGGAAATCCCTAGGGATTTTCCAAAAATATGAAAATTGGACAGGAGCTAGATAACACATTTTAGAGAAAACATTTGGAAATTAACTAACCAATATATATAAATATTTAAGAGATATCAATTTGAGAAAACTATTAAAACTGTTATTTACATCCATTCACATTTTTCACAACCTTTACCATCCCCCCCCCCCCACATCCATCCAAATAAAAAAAAACCATGCATATAATATTAGTATCATAATTTTTTGTGGTACTCCATGACCAACAAATTTCTACGAATTACAGAGGCACTACTGACCATACCCATTCTATTGAACACATTCCAACCAAATTATACTAAATTCCATGCCAAAATTTTTCAATTACTTTTTTAATGTTAGATCCATTTTGATCAACACTTTACAATACTCATAGCCATTATATAATTTTAAAATCATGATTTTAAAATTAAAAACAAGGTCATATTTCCATAGGTGGAGTAAAATTTACAAATTTTCAAAACATGAAACAGAAGCGATTACTTTAGAAAATGATGTTATTTATCTATAAAAAAACAAAAAAAATGATTTAAAAAATGAATCCAAGTTGTTCTATAAAAATGGAGATGATGGAGAAGAAACCTAACACTCAATGGATTTTTAAAATGAAGAATGGCAGTTCGAACTCTTGATCCATGATCAAAACACCTTTCTTTCAATATATCCAACAAGATCTCATCACAATTAACATCCTGGAACATAGATCTACCTATAAAGGACTAGATATATTTCACTAATTGTAAGAATATGTGTTTACTGAATAATAAAAAGGATAAACAAGGAATTATTTATGATTCCAAATATCTAGAACACATTGATTCACCCAAAATTCACTTTTTAATTGAAGGGAATTTACAAGAGATACTAGGGAAGGAAGGGAGTTCAATATCGATAAAGAAAATGGGTCTAATGAGGGTTCTGGGGCCTAATCAGGCTTAAACCCACATGTATTGGGGCACTAGAATCACTTATCATTGTTATGTTGAACATTTTGTAAACTAGTGTTGAAATATTGTTTGTGCTATTGGAAAATATCCAGAGAGCCATGTGGTTAGGTCACAGAGTGGAGATAAACTTACACCAACTGTGTGGTGAGACATTCTCAAGGACAACCCCTCACACAATTTCTTCTGTTTTTTGGAAAGAATGTGAGATAATTGTACTTACCTTTTTATAACTATCTACATAATTTAACATGCCCAAAAACACATTTTTGACTAACCATGAACCAACCATGTCCTTACACAGTGACTCCCATACTAACTTCCACTATTTCTGGGAGGTAGTACATAGTTTCTAATGATCATTCTAAAACCATACACATCCATAAGAACATAAAAAAACTAAAACCTTCCCAAACCACACTAAAAAAACCAAATCAGTATATTAATTAAAATTATAAAAATGGGTAAAGTCCATAAAACTGGGTGGGTCACATTATCACCACCATTGGACTTTTTTTATTAAAAATATAAAAAACTAGTGTTGTAATTAAATAGCTCGGTCCACTACTCTAACATCTCATGTTCAGACACCCACATCCCCAGTTGAATCTCACAGCATTTCCATAAACCCCATCCCAAATTTATTTTTTTTCTTTCCAAGAGATTCTATTTCCTATCAATGATTCATATTATCACATGAATCAATTTAGAAGCTTGTTTAAGTTAAACATGGTCCCAACGAATGAAATGTTATTCATCAAGATAATACTTCTTCAATAGAGTTACATTAAATACACTTTACATAAAACTATATATTTATGGGAAATCCAACTGATACTACACATAACCAACTCATTAAAGTATCTCATAAGGCCTATTGTACCGTGGATATAAAATTAATTTCTTCCCCAAATGTTGATACCCTATCATTAAAGAGATTCCCAATAATACATGATAAACTACTTGAAATGATAAAATTCATATATGATTATCCTTATTTGATTTTTAACAACTCCATGCCATCATCATCATATTTTCAATCATCTATAAATATTTCATTGTATCAATAACATCGATAATTACAATGAGTTAAGTCTCCCCTATTTCCACCTATTAAACTAGATAATGAGAAGGTAAACCAAAGACACTTATAAAAGAGACTTATGTATTGAGGCATGATAGATATTATTTTATATTTACTCTACTAATAGTATATTCTCATCCCATGAGCCAAAAAGACCCTTACACAAGTTCTAAGAAATTATTCTAATGTTTGCAATGTTCTTTATATATTATACATCCATCTGAGGATGATATGATTTTCTTATGGTGTTTCCCCCCATGATTTTAAAACAGTAACATCATTTTTGATAGCGTCTATGAAACATAAAAAATATTTGAGGATAATATGACACACCTATACTTTACAATATATTTCTTTTTAGATAATTTTAATCTCTTTAATGGGTTACAATGCATGAAACACCTAGATTATATTAACCGTGATACTCTACCAAAATGTAATTATTTAATCATAACCATTACAACCTAGACTATAATGTTATAGGTTATTACTAAAATTTTAAAATTATCTGTTTTACTCATGAATTAAATAACATCAATGGTTATATATTGATTATAAATAAAATAAGAACAATTTTAATGATAATCAAATGTCTTCAAAAAATCATAACTTTTTTCCTATGAGGCGGTCTAGTCGCTCATTGAGAATATAATTTAAAATTATTAATTTTTACACTTTTATAAAAATTATTTTAAGAAACATGATTTTTGAAATTTTTATATCTCTAATATATTGTGGTGAAATTTAATGATTTTTCAGAAAATATTAATTTTATAGTAATAGTGAAAATTAACAATTTCTATATACCATTCATTTATATTAATAAATTAAGTCCCAATAATATGTTAAATTTTCTTAAAAACAAATTAATAATTATTTATTTATATTAAATCAAAATAATTTCATTATACTAGATATTAGTATAAGATTCTTTTCTGTTTTAAAATACATTCCTTTTTAAAACTATTTAATGTGTATAATGATTTTAGATTTAAAATAATTAAAATAACACCTTAAAAATATTTATTTATATAATATTTTAGATTGTATTTCTAAAAACATGAAATAAACGTCACATTAGTATTTTTAATTTTCTTATAGTTAATTGGATATCATCTTTTCCATACGGAATTCATTTCCAGATAAACCATTTTTTCGACACGTCTTCTTGTTTAATTTTAAATAATGTTATCCCCCTTATATCAATTGAATTTGAAAAAATAAATTAAATATTTGGAATAATAATGATTTCTATTATCTAATAAGGTCATCTTAAGTTTTTAACGTAATTAATAAAGAAACAATAAAAATTATTTACCTTGGTTAATATAAAAACGTGTTTATCGAGGGTTAAACTAAAATGTTATATGTAAAAAAACCTGAAACATGTATAATAACTATTTTATGGATATATTTAGACCTCATATTGTATAAGTTTCTAAATTTTTCTACTATTTTTCCTTGTTTCATGTGAGAAATGTGGGTGGAATTCCTTCTTTTAAAAAATTAAATGTTTGTCCCCTCCCCCACTTATAAAAGGCCACCCCCTATTCTCCCCTATTAACACTTAAAACACAATTGTATCAGTTAATATCTACCCAAATAACAACCTTGATTCCTTTAACTCATCTTATAATCCATAGTTTTGTCTTAAATTCAATATAGAAAGGAATTTGGTGAAAACCAAAATAAGGATTTTGAAGAATATGTAATGTCCTTAATCGAGCATTTTATTTTAATTATTCATCCACATCATTAAAATATTATGAAAAAATAAAGATATAATAAATATTTTAAATTCTATATTTTGTGATTCTATTATGGTATGGTTATTTCCTATAACCTTCTCATCCTCTAAAAAATGGGAAATGAAACCACTGATCATTTGTACAACATACTACTTCCTCTAGAACTGAGTGAATTCATTTTATATCACTTCTTCTCACAAATAGATATTAAACATTATATAATATTTATATATTATTTTTATAATAAAATAATACATATATATATAACACAAATATAAAATATACCTTCTAGTTTTAGAATCCATATAGAATATGATAATTTCTCTCATGTGTACGAGAGACAACAACCTCACGATGTGATGTGATTCCGTTTTCCCTAATGATCTACATAAAAGGTGAAAAATGTTAATTTTAAGTTATATTAGTGATATATAAGATATAATATTTATTATTTAAAAATATAATACAATCCACTTATTCAAACTTATGCCTGTTAAGGAATTTATAATGTTATATGTATATACGTACAACCTACCATCTCCACAAAATAATGTGATTCATTATCCATTTTCAAAATTCAATAATGATTATAAATATGTATATAATGAAATAAATGATATGTATAACATTAATAAAAACTTTTTATGAAATAACAATAACTTATTTTTATCATGAAGAACATTCACGATGAAACAGACTTGAGAAAATAATGAAATTAACACTTAAAAAATAGAGATAATGAATGATTATTAATGAACTAGTAATAATATCTTATAAAAGGATAATATATGATATTATAAATAAAAATATTATTCTTCTATATATTAATAACATGTTTAAATTCACAATATATGATGTTAAAGAGAATAAAACTAAAGTTAAGTACAAGGTAAGGGGATTTATAAATTAATTTCAATTATTGGTTTAAATAAATAATTCAAAATTTTTATTATTCTAAAAATTACGATTCAAAATATTTATTAGAGATTTTTTATTTAAAATTTGTTTTATTTTTATATAAATATGTCACAGACAATCAACCAATTAATAAACTCTCATCATATTGATACAAACATTGTACGAGTTTTATCTCTAGCTTCCCTTATTGAGAAACCTATTCTTTTATACACCATATTTATTTATAATGGTGTTTATATTTCAACTATTATATACTATGTCATGATACCATATAACATAATGATATTTTTTGTTATAATTCATCTACTTCAAGCATGGTATTTATATTTCTAATAAATGATATAATAAATAATTTTAATTTTTTAATGTATACATCTAGTTAAAATAAAAAATATATTGATATTCCATTTATCTATATTTCTGTAAATGGATATACCTTTTTCAGAAAATATGTTTCATGCTCTTATGATCCATGAATACTATTATTTTATCCCCAAAAATATTTTGATACCAATTCATTAAGGCATGAATTATAGTATCCTATTAAAAATATTGTTTTTGTAGTTCTTATCATGAACCCATAGCTATCCGGATCCATAAGAAACAATATGATATTCCAATATGAGGACAAAACCCAAACCATATCACGATGCATCAAAACAGACTACATACCTCTGACCTCATTCTAACAGTGTAAGGATATGTGTTGATGTAATTTTTACCTTAATCTCTTAGATATATTTCTATAACTCATATCTATATTGTATTGGAGCACATATTATTTTAAAATATTTCATTGGTGAGGAAATATATGAAAAATTACGAATAATGCGTCGGTAGTACCCTGCTATGCTCTAGAAATTAGAAATCACAAAAACAATCTTCATTGGTTTCAAAGAGACAAGAAATTATATATTTTTAGAATCTACTAAAAAATTTTCTTCAAAAAATACATGAACTAAGAAACAAAACATTTGTATCTAAAAATCACACTTTAAAAGCTTATCATAACGGTTAATTTTCATGTGAGATACCCTAGAGTATAGCATATTGTATTTCATGTTAAGATTTGGTCCCATAATAAACCAGAATGTAATAAATGAACACCACCAAAATTGAATCAAGATAACTATAAAATATATAATTCATCAATGAAATTGATATAGATTGTGTGATCATATGAAAAAAGGCATATCATATATTCCTAGTGGCCATAACGACTGTAAAAAATATTTTTTAGAATATCCTCACTGTGAACTCGCAGTTGGAGATACATTTATCATAAATAATTTTAATAGAACCATGTACCTCCCCCTAATTGATCATATAGATTATCAATTGATAGAATAGGATAAAAACTATTTATCATCACTTTACTAAATTTACATTAATCCACACAATGCCTAAGTGTTTCGTTTTCCTTATTTACAAAAAATGGTGCTTCCCAAAAGAACATGCTTGGTAGAATGAACTCTTTTATTTGAAACTCTTCCAGATAAAATTTTTGTTCCCTAAATTCAGTAGGATATATTATATAATACATAATAGAAATAGTATTGGTTCCATACTAGTGATCAAAAATAAATTCTATATATTTTTTGTGTGGTAGTATATAGAAATAGTTATGAAACCAATCTTGAAATTAGTCATTGTTGGTTAGAAAATATATATTTGTAATATAATACATTGATTCCAAGGTAATTTATGATTTTTAGTAATATATATTCCCAACCACATGTACAAAAGTAACTTCTCTACTAGAATTCACATCTCAATATCCTTTAATTAGATTCACAACTCCATCAGAATATGTTAAACTGAATTTATGGGCATAAAAATCGATGCGATTATTGAATAATATTAACCAATTGATTCCCAAAATAAAGTAATATATATATATAACATATAAATCCCACTAAAATGGAACAATATCAGTAGTTATCTCACACACTACACATCAAAAGGTTAGACAGTCTCATTATACTATAGGTGGTTAATGTTTTATAACAAAAGGCGTCATTCCCCCACAAAAAATAATATGATCCACAATATAAGATGTGATAAAATAAATAGATTCACCTATATAAACCAAAAATTTCATAATGGTATAATTTAAAAATCAAAACATGAACAATTGCAGTAACACATTGATATTCCATTTTCATCTACTCAAAGCTATATAGATTCTTATTAAGACTTGTTCCTTAGGTTCTTGCTGATGTTTCATAACATGGTGAGTTTTGGTGTGCCTAGAATAACCTTAACATGATTTGTTTTGAGGTATATAATTGTTCCAATAAGATCACACCTTTTATGTATAGGATATCTAAGAAACATGGAGGAATCTATCACACTTAATTTTAGTGCATTGTGATAATAACACTAAATATGTACCATCTGATTACAATTTTGATAGTTTCTATGTGGTGCTGAACAATCTAAATTATAATGAGAAGTTGACTCTCCTAGAAAACAACCAAGATATAGGGAAATTAACTAGTCATATGGTCTAATTCTATGATACTACACAACATTTTATGTAGGTGTACCTCTTATAATTATTTCCAGCATTCAGGTTCCCACCAATTCTTATGGTGATAAATATACTACCTCCAGTCGAGATTTTAGAAATATATATTTCCATCATTTTTTTCCTATTTACTATATTTTTATATTCTATAATATAAAAAAATTATACTATAGAATGATTTCAAGGTTTCATACCAGAATCAAATATCTGTTCCATATAGGGTGAACTAGTAAGAACTTCTAGGGAAATGAAAAAAATATATACACATATCTGAAGGCACTATTACCAATTGATTATGTTGTTTCAAAATTAAAAAACTTGTTGATATTGGGATTATGAACGTCTAAAAGTAGAATATTTGGTTAAAAAACTCCTCAAATTCATCCCTTAGAATTCCTTGGTAAAGGTTTTCATGTTCAAAAAAATCCGACCACTAGCATGACACATATTCCATAGAATATGTTTATAACTTAACATTATCATCGAACATTATAACTAATAATTTAGATATTAAATTTATCAAAATCAACAATACTATTATTTTTACATCTTGGAATCCACCAAAATATAGGTGGATTTTACCTTTTAAACCAAACTGAGTGATCCACCTGTGAAGCTTCGCTATTAATATTTCATATTTCAATATATTTAAAATTTAGAACAATTATTCTAACTAGTTTTTCGTTTAAATATGGTTCGTGTACTATGAAATTTTTATCAGCTCCCTCTTACAGAATATTATGACATCTACCCAATGCGATTCTTATTTTCTTTGTTTTATATATGAAAATTACATTATACCATAAACATGGATTTATCAGATATTTCCATCTCAATAAATGTTATGGAGATATCTACTTCTATTAAAATGAATTAGATTTATTCATTCTTTACGTATTCATTGATTTCTTATCAACTATGACACACTAAATATATCTTACCTCATTGCGAGTATATTTCTTCATATTTTTCATCAATACATAAAATTAAATGATTCATGTTTAAAATTAATAATAATATTAATTATAATAACCAATACTATTGTCTTTATATAGGAATATTAAATAAAACATATAACATATAGAATTCCAAAATGGTGATCTATTATCATAACCATTAATCGTGGTTTATTTTCCGGATATATCATGATAATATGTCCCAATGGAATATGATACCCAAAAAAACTATATCATAAATTCATATGTTTCATATCAGATTGATTTCATCAAGCTATAAAACATATATTTTAGGATATAATCCTAATACTTCAAGGTTATCATCATTCAAAATATATAGTTAATTTAAATGACCTTTTTTGTGATGGATACTATAACAAAATTATCACTCTAATGTTATGTAGAATAAAAATCATCGTTTGATAAGTTATTTGTTATTGTTTATTTCATTAGATATATAGTTAATTTAAATGAAAAGTATTTGATTCTAAATTACCAATTATAATACTATGAATTTGAATTTTGAGATTGAAGGTACATTTGAGGAGCATAATATTAAAAAATTAAATTGTAAAAATAGAATAGTTTGTCAAATTAATATAATCAGTATGTTAGATAAATTGAGATCTGAATAACTAGACTTTATTATTTTCAAAAAATGAAATTAATATTTTATGAAAAATCCAAATTTATTGTTCATTTCTAGATAAACATTTAAGAATACGAAAATATGATTAAAGATTATAATTTTTTTTCTAAATAATTAAGAGGAATGATTAAAAAGAAGAATACATAGTTATATAAAAAAATTCTAGGTTGGATTAAAATATATTATTTTTTAGAAGATGAAATTTCTAGAATACTTTATGATTAATTGGTAAATGAAAAATTTAAAACCCTCAAAACATATGTAGAATTTTTTAATTAGTAAAACCCATTTATTTGGGAAATAGGAATAAAATAACATTGGAAAATCATGCAATTAAAAAACTTATATGTGAATCTGACCTTATCTGTGGAAGAATTAAATAAAAATAAAATATAATATAACAATTATGAAAAATCATCAAGAGACTATCAAAAATATGTGAGATGTGAAAGAAATGTTGAAGGGAGTATTAATATTAACTTCTGATGATAAAGTGTCAATTTTTAAGCAATTTAGTTTATATGATTACCCATTTAAATGAATATGTAAACAACTTGAGTGGATAAGCCATTGAGAACAAAAACATTAAGAAAAAAATGCATCTTACCCATGAAATGAGTAAAAATGAAAAAATAAAGGATATAATGATTATTATTTTTGGTAAAAAATGGAAAAATAAAGTATGGTCATACTCAAATAAAATTTTGAAAAATAACTATGAATTCAATCAAATTGAAGAATAACATTTATATAATCAAAAAGTAAGGTGGATTTGTTTTTTAATTAAATAATTTAAAAAAGGAATGTAACAAATTCCCAAATCAAATGATATAAAATCAAAAAAATAATAAAAAGGAAATGAATTTTGATAAAGATTCATTCAATAATTATTAGAACAACATCACATAGAATATTGTTATCATATGTTCATTAGATATTATAAGAAATATGATCTGGCTTAAAACATAATGAATGAAAGGGATGGGATAATTCCATGTGGTAATGATGATCAAATAAATATTAAAGAGTGTAGTAAAATCAAGTTATTCCAAACTGAATTTAATCACCTAAAATTATTATTTAGAATGGATTTATAAAATCTATTGACTATGAGTTAGATATTTTACTTTATAACTAATGAATCATTCAATAATTGTGGTTTAGAAATTAATAGTAAAGATGAAGGAACCTCAATTTAATGTAGGAGGAAAAAAATAATTTATAATAAAGAGATAAAAAGGTTAACAAATATTTAATCACTTTAGATGAGAAAAATAGCTTAAGAATATATTTTTAGTCTATATATATATCAATAAAATATATCTATCTCATTGAAATCAGTTTTAAAATGATATTAACATATTCAAGGAAGATGGTTTATATTAATTATAAAAACAAAAATAATCACTAGTACAAAAGACATTTTATACGTTGGTTATTTTTCTTTTTTTAACTCGGTTTTTGGCTGATGTTATTTTTGGGGATGTTATAAATATTTTTTTTTACATATGTTATTTTAAAACCAATGTAAAAAGTAGAAATCCGAATCCATTTTCACATTGGTTCCAAAAGAACTGACTTGGAAGACAGTTTATAGTTGTGATTTATTATGTAAGTTTTTAAATAACCACTATAACATGTTGTTTTTCACATCTGTTATTAAATAACTGACATAATAAACATCCCCTGTGAAGTGTTATTCATGTCGGTTATTAGAAAACCAATGTGAAAAAACAAGGTTACCACATCAATTATTTTCATAATCGACATGATAAAATAGTCCGCAAATCATTTTATCATGTTGATTAAAAATAACCAACATGAAAACATATGTACTACATATGTTATTAAATAATTGACATAAAAAACCATACCCATTCATTTATTACATGGTTATAAAATATCGTACGTTAAAACCATTTTTTTTAATAATACAGTTCAACCATTACAATGTTCTTCCAAAGAAGACCTGAAACAATCATAAAATAGGCCAAAACCAGACCAAAACCACTGGATAGCCACCCCCAACCCCATGAAATACACAACCCTCTTGGACATCCCCCACCCATTTTGGACATCCCTACAACCTGGACACCCTCCCACCCCTGGAACCCCACACCCCACTGGACACCCTCCCACCGCTTAGAACCCCCCACACCTTGGAAAACGAATACCCCCTGGACACCCCCACCCCCTGGACACCCACTCACCCCCATGGACACCCCTACCCCCTGAACAATGCCTCCAACCCCAAGAAACCCCCCCCCCCCCACCCACTAGACATCCCCACCCCTGGACACCCTCCCAACCCCTAACGCCCCCACCCATGAGACACCACCCCACCACTTTTGACAGCCCCCACCCCCGTGGACACCCCCAACCCCCTTAGAATGACTCCCTACCCCCTGGACACCCCACCCCTAGACACCCCTCCCACCCCCTAGACACCCCATCCCTCCCCCCTGAAACCCCCACCCCGTGGAAACCCTCCCACCCACTGGACCACCCCACCACCCCTAGACACCCCTACCCCCTTCGACAAACCCACCCCCTGGACACCACCACCCCCTTTGACATCCCCCACCCCCAATTTATAACACCCTACTCCCCTGAACACCCCCACCGCCTAGAATCCCCTATCCCTTATACAGCCACCCCCCTTGACTCCCCCACCCCCATGAAATTATTACTATTCTCTGCCAATGTATGAAAAAAGTAAAAACGGTACAAAAGGCAGACCAAAAGCAGACTAGAATCCAAAACTAAAAAAACATATGAAATATAACAAAATAAGAATAACCCAAGAAAAATCAATCATTCACATATATAAAATTCAAAAAATAAAATGTCAACTAAAAAAACCGAAATCCAACCAAAACAAATACCAAATACACAATTATAATTACAATATTCATAATTACATTTTCCTCTACAAACAAACTGAAATCCAATCATAACTATAAAATAATTTGTCCATTCCACATGAAATTGTTTGAACTCTTGAGCACTATATGGTTGAGGTTCATCAAATTGATATAAGTCAAAAGTATAGTAGTTAACATGTATAATGAATAAATCAAATGAAATATTATAGAAACGTTTATAAGAGAATCTTACCAGGTCAATCATCACAAGTTTTCCAGTTGTAATTATTTCATACATAAATCATAACATATAATATCCGCATTCGATGACGCCTTGTTGTTCATGACAATTCTTTTTAAATGTGTGTCAATTCAAAAGATCATTTTTCTATAATCCATTGAAAATTACAATTTATAAATTGATATTTAGCTTTACCTTTACATATTATATCTTTTCACTTTTTTCTTTGGTATGTTTCAAACGTAAAACCATTCACATTTAGAAAATAATATGAATGGGATAAATTTAATAGTAATTATAATATAAACAACTATAAATGAAATGAAACATAGTTTTACAACATATTCTAAAAACATCTATGCAGATCGACACGAATAGAGAATATCCAATAAAGTGTTTTCTACCTTGGAAAATAAACACCTAACATCTAATGATCACAGATATAAAATAAAAATAATGGTTAGTGGTTTTTTTGTTAATTTATAAAGACCACTTTTCTAGATTTATTTTTAATACCCCTCACAAAAAGGCCTCATCCAACATTGTGTGATCATATTATATTCAAATATTTCAGAAATATAAAATGATCTTTGTTCCTCATCCAATGCATGTCCTTCATAGGAAATCAATTGTGGGTCCATGAATCCATATACAGCTTTCCATTAATAAATCTAACAAATGGTATAAATATACCTAATACAAAACAGACATAAGTATACATTTTTAATAAATATAACACAGGTAACTATGTTAAAACTGACATGGAAAAAAGATGCACCACGTTAATGCCCAATTTATCTCCATTAATAAGCTCCATGATATCATTTTTTCACAATACATACCTTGATTGCATGTCCATAAACACGAGTGTCCATTGGAAACTTATAATGATCTGCCAACGAATTTGAATATCTTGACAATCTATGAAGACTAATAGAATCTTTATCTGATTCCATATCCTTTTTCCTTCATTTTTGTCTATACAATATTCCTTTACCTTGGATGAATTATAGTAAAAATAAATGAAAAAATATATTAGTTTTCAAATAATAAAAATTAAAAAAATACAATAAAAGGTATTACATACATACCTCTATGGTAATGAGTTGTAGAAGTCTAGATGAACAAACTAAAAAGTGGCTGATACTATTTATAAATTTCTTCACCTCATCTGTGGGTAATGGTAGTTGATCTGATCTATCTATATAATAATGTACAGTGACCCTTGATGATCTTCCTCTAACTGTTGTTGATGAACTGTATCTTCTATACAATATACACTCCCATATGATACTATATTATTATTAGGATCATCAACATACAACTCCCAATAAGTAGGAAGCTGTGGTGGAAGAGTAAGTTAAAAAATGGGGTCTGTAAGCTAAGGTGGGGTAGTCGGAGCTACTGGAAGAGGTGGAGGATAAATAATGTGGTATGTAGGGGGGAGGTGGCAGAGAGGGAGAAACAATATGATGTTGTCTTCACATGTATGAAAACATAAACTATACCGACTCTCTAATATTTTCCTCCATTATCTCAATAATATTATGAACATTATCTTCGAAGGATACTTTTTTTTAAAAAACACACCCTCAATGGAAGAAGTTGGAGAATTTGGCAACACATTTCTTACTGATACACCTGGTTGATATCCTCATACTTGACCGGGGTGTTTGGTCTTTCCCAATGTTGCATATAAATTATCTTTCCTCCCAGCAGCTGTAAATACCCACTATGAGATCTACTCCTCAAGATAATCCTATATTAATTAACTGATCATTTATATAATGATTTAAATTATATAAATAATATAATTAACTTAAAAAAAATATATCATACAATCCTCCTAGATACGATTCTTGATTCATCTGAAATTTATTGTTTGTTTTTGCTCATCCTAGCTCTCTTCTATTTTCATGTTTAGATGGATGGGATGGACGAGCCACCTCTCTAGAGCTTGACAACTCAACACTCAGTTTTTGTAATTTTTCCGCCATCATTTTTTCATCCAATAATGTATACCCTCCCTGAAATAAACTATGAGGGTATATATTTTTTAAATTTTTTTTCCTGAGGAGTAGTCCATGTTTTCTATAAATTAATATTTATAAATAATTAAAAAAACATTAATATGATCACTTATATAAGAAGGATTATTAATGTTTACATTTCCCATACAAAAAATGTATCTTTTCTTCTACTTTCGAAACATTACCTACATGTATCTTCATCTATGAAAGGATACAAATGACATGGATTTTCATGATTCCTATGACCAAAAATGAAATCATATGTGAGGGTTGAATTGAAAACCATCCATCTCCTGGCATCCATTTATAAACATTTCATCGAAACTTTTCTAGTGTCGGGAATATTAAATTTCATCTGATATAAGTGTAAAACATTTTCTACTTGAAACATTTAAATATTAATCAAACTGTAGGATAAGATCTTACCAAAAACCTCTCCCACAACTGAGATATTATCGATTTTCCCAGACTTCTCCAATTATCATACAAAATTCTTACTTTTCATTTACCTTAAGTTGATACAAACCTCTTAAAATATTTATCATTAGGACCTATAGGAATTTCATTCTCATCAAACTCAACCAGTATCCTCTGGTCCAACCTATAAGTATGTGATAATTTTCTTAAACATGGGAAGCCAAATTTACCAACACTTGAAATCTTCTTCTTCATTATGGGAGAACTTGAGGAATATTGGGGAACATCAAGAGGAGCTTGTGAATGTTCCTCACTAGAGGTATGATTATGATGCTCATCTCCAGAATCATGTGGTTGATCAAATAGTTGATATGTCATTATTATTCCAATCAAAAAAGAACACATTAGTTAAAAAATATAAAAATTAAAATATAACAAATAATCAAAAAATGGAAAACTAATCCAAGAAACGTAATAGTAAACATGGTAAATTTGGTAAGCATGTTAAATAATGGTAAATATGTTAAACATGGTTGTGTAATTTTCATTCAACAAAATCAATAAATAAATAAGTTATGTATAGGTAAACTATAGTAAACTATGGTAAACAGGGTTCACATGGTAAAGTAACTATAATTCAACAGAATCAATCAATATATAAGTTACGTAATTATAAACATGATAAACTAAACTAAACTATATTAATATAATCAAAAATTTCAACTTATTTGTTTTAATACACATTTTAAGAAAGAAAAAAAATTAAAATATCAAAAAATTTCTGAAAATAATATGTGTAAAAAATAAATAAAAATATATTACCAGTAAAATTAGGAATGTAAAAAATGGATTGTCTTCCCAACATCCTTTTTCGTGATCATTACTTATGGAACAAACCATGTCTTCAACATGCTCATCATTTTGTTCTACTAATCATTCCATAGAAGTTGGGGTCTCTCATAAATCCGAATCTTTATTAAGTTGATCCTTAACAACATATTGTTTTTCCTTTGTAAAACAACAGACCACTGCATGTTTGATTGATCAACTTCATAGTAATTTTGTTTTGCATGTGGTAGCATTATAATAGAATCTTTTGTGTCTTCCAATCTATTCAGATTGACAACTGTCATTCCAAATACATTATTCCAGACACTATTCCTACTGATAAACCATTTTCATTTAAAAATAGGAACTTTAATTTTAATTTAATCAACCTCCCATATTTCTTCAATTACTCCATAATATTCACTTGATGCAGAAATTTGGTTTTTATCTATAGTACACGAAAAATGCATTACTTATGAAAACACTAGTACACCAATATTATAAACTTCACTTTTGTTGTATTAATCTTTCGTATGAAATGTATATCCATTAATGTCATACCCATTCCATGTTATCACATTTATTCTTGGCCCACCCACTAAGCATCCTAATGTCTCTGATAAATCTGATGTACTTAGCATAGTCTTTTTAAACCCTGGAAAACATGTTTTGTTTTTCTTATTCGATATCCATATTAACTTCTTATTTAGATGACATTATATCAACTCATTAATATTCAATGTGATATATAGTTGAGAATCATCTCTGTTATTCAAGATGAATAATTCAACCTTTATCAGCTATTCATCTAACAACGATTTGTCATTCAATCCATGAATCACCCTACCCTAATTATTAACACGTTCATGGTGAGATGGAGGCAAACATATGTGATCTACCGCAGCCAAGTAGCTCGTACAAAACTCAGTAACCTCTTTAGAAATATTCTTTTTAACAAAGGAGGATTCATGTCGATATGGATTCAAAACATACTCCTTCAATATTTTCATATACATTTCAAAAGGATACATCCAACGAAGATAAACTGGTCCACAATGCATTATTTCTTGAACCAGATAAACCATTAATGAACAATTATTTCAAAAAAAATTGGAGGAAAATACATTTCTAATTGAAAAAGTATAGAAATTTCATCCTTTTTCAAAATATTCAAATCATTCACATCAATCACCTGATTAAAAATTGAATTGAAAAAATAACACAACTTCATTATAGTCCTTTTGACACGAATAGACAATATTCCATGCAATGAAAATTGTAGATGTTTTTTCTTAATGACATGACACTCATGAGATTTCATAACTATCAACGTCAAATCATACAAGGAGATTTTTTTAACATTTGAGGTATAATATTGAGGCACATTGATATCACGAAGACACCAAAAAATGATATTTTTCTCCCTCTTGTATAATTTATGACACGTTGGGGGAAGAAATTTTCATCTTCTATTAGGAGTGAGAGCTAACACGGAACATATTTCCATTGATAGTAAGTGTAATCTTGCATTCAACCCATCTTTATTTTTACCTTTAATATGTAACAATGATCCAATAAAACTGTTGAAAATATTCTTCTCTACGTGCATAGAATAAATATTATGTTTCGCTTCATCATATCTCCACTATGGTAGATAAAAAAATACTGAAATTTTCATCCAAATATATCTATCATTACCAGATTTATTTTTCATTCTCAATGAAAGTTCATGGTTTTCCACACTCTCAATATACAAATCAGTGGATAATGGTTTTGGAGTAATATCTAATTCTTGTGATTCATTGAATGCATTTTTTATTCTTCTATAAGAGTGATCCATATGAAAAAACAATCGATGAACCATGTATACTATTTTCCTCCCATAATGAAATTTACAATATGAAGTCTCTTGTTCGAAAATTGGACCTGCTTTAATGCCCCTTAACACTGTATCTAGAAAAAATTCCATATGCTAGGAAGTCATTTACAGTGAACATAAACACTACATTCAATTGAAAATATTCTATTTTATACGAATCATACTCCCTAATTACATCCTTCCATAAAAGATTGAAATAATCAATCAATGGTGATATGAAAACATCGATATCATTTCCGGGTTGCTTCAGACCAGAGATCATTATACTCAACATGACATATTTCAACTTCATACAAACATTATGAGAGAGGTTGTCAATTACCAATAAAACAGGACATGAACTATGTGTGCTACTTAGGGTTTGGTATGTATTCATTCTATCTGTGAACATCCCAAGTCTAATATTTCTAATTTCATTTCCAAATGTAGGATACTGGTCAACAATTTTCTTCTATTGTGGTCAATCAGCTAGACGCCGTATTTTTTCCATCACATATCCACTCAAAGGCATGTTATCTTAACATTTTTTCTTCATGTGAATTAGACAATAGATTTTTCAAATGATTAATTTTAGGAAGATACCAAAATACCTTCATAGGGATATTTGTAATCTCTACATCAACCTGTGATTTTTCTTTTAACTTATATCGTGATGTCCCAAATTTTTGAAACGATGACAGAAAAATATATTACTTCCTATATATCATACAATTATTCAGATAGTGGTTTATTTTATTATATCCCAATCCAATCAGGAATAATATTTTCATGGCCTCATAATGTGAATCTGGAAGATCATTGCCTTTTGGAAGAATGTATTTCTAAACTTAAAACAACTCTATAAAACTTTTTTCAAACCATCCTTGTTTGGCCTTCAGGTTAATCAATATTAACATAACCGAAAAAAACTATAAAATCCATACAAATTGGATATAATGGTTTTCCAGCATCACCATTTAGACACGCAACTGTCAATTCTATCTCAATTTATTCTGCTGCAATATCAAGAATCATTTCTTCAATTCCATCAGAGTTACCATATTGAAAAAAAATCATAAGTAAATGTGACATTATTTCTAGTTCCACCATGCCAAATCCTTGGGCTACAACTTAGATTAAAACCATGAAAAATCAGATGATCTTTTATGTCTATACTTTTCAACTAAATCATATTCAAACATTTTTGGCATGGACATAAAAACAAGCCACTGCTTGGAACATTTCATTCAGAAAATTCCAAAAAAGCATCAAAATATTCCTCATATTAATTACTCATTCGATCATCCATAATCCAAATATGACTCATTATTATCTATAACAAATATAAAAATTTTAGATCATGTTAAGGTAAGCCAATTTTACTTTTATATGAATATTATGATAATTTGAATGTAATTTTTTTTGAATAATAATACAAATCAATTCTTATTAGAAAAATATATTTAATAAAATGATTTTAAAAAGAAAATATTTTTAGAAATAATAGTTTTAAATTCATCTTGGATCCTTTCTTCTTAAGGTAACCAAATAATATATCTTGGTGAAACTGGATACCAAATGTACCCTTCTATAAACAAGAAATATGACGTATAAATATTAAAATAAGTATACATTCACTACTAACAATTACAATTATCCCAATGATTTGAAAACATTTGGTAGCCCTTGAAACTGTGGGGATATAATATCCCAATAGTTTCACACACCGTTGGCATGATGGTCATTGCAATAGCCATATACCAATGGTTCTATAGGAACTGTTGGTGTCAACAGCATGAAGTTAATATATGCCAACAGTTTCAGTGAAACCATTTGGATATATATATACAAATGGGGTGTACAAGGGGTAGAGGTTTGTTCAGGGGGTGGGGGATATCCAAGGGGGTTGGGGATGTCCACGGGGGTAGGGGGTTGTCCAGGTTGTCCATGGGTGTAGGGGGTGTCTTGGGTGGTGGGGGCTGTCCAGGGGGTGGGGTGTCCATGGGGTTTGGGGAGGGGTGTCCAGGGGGTGAGGGGATTGTCCAACCTCTACCCCATTATACACCCCACCCATTTCGACACCCCTTGGACACCACCACCCCCTGGAAAACCCCCACCACTTAAATAGCACCCCCACACCAACGAACACCCCCATCCCTAGACACTGCCACCCCATGATACCCCATGTTCCCTTGGATGGCCCTCTCACTCCCTAGACCCCACCACCACCCCCTAGACACCCCCACCCCTGGGGTACCACCCCCACCACTACCCCTTGGACACCCACTGGACAGCCCCACCCACTAGACACCCCTACCACCTTGGAAAGCCCCCTCACCCCTAGAAACCACCTCATCCCATTTACACGCCATGGACACCACAACACCATTGAAAAGCCCCTAACACATGGACAACACCCACCCCTTTGGACACCCCCATAGACAGCCCCCTTCCCTCTTGGAAAGGCCCCAGCCCCTGGACAACCCCGACCCCCTTGGAAAACCCCCAGCCCCTGGACACCCCCGACCCCCTTGGGCACCCCACTCACCCCCTGGACACCACCCCCACCCCTTGGACACACCCACCCCCTAGACACAACCCCCACACCTACCCCCTTAGAGACCCTCCTGGAAACCACCCACCCCCAAGAAACCCCTCACCCATGTACACCAACCCACCCCGGGACACCCCTACCCCCATGGAAATCCCCCTAACCCCCTTGGACCCCACCCCCAACCCTCTTGGACAACCCCTGTACACCACCACCCCCTTGGATTGCCCCCAACTCTCGGGAAAACCCCCACACCCTGGACAACCCCTACCCACTTGGACAACCCACTCACCCCTTGGACACCACCCCCACCCCTTGAACACTCAAACCCCATTAGACATCCCCCACCCCCTAAAAAATCCTACCCCTTAGGACACCCCACCCCCATAGACACCCCCTAGACACCGCCTACCTCTTTGGACAACCCACTAACCCACTATACACCACCCCCACCCCCTGGACACCCCACCCCCTTGGACATAACCCACCCCTAGATACCACCCCCACACTCTTGGACACCCCAACCCCCTTGGACGTCACACGCACCCCCTGGACACCGCCCCACCCCCTTGGACACCCCCTAAACACCCCCACACACTTGGATAGCACCCAACCACTTAGACACCCCCTGTACATGCACACAAACATGATAGAACAACAAAAAATTTAAAATTGCATGATATCTCTTCCATGGATTACTTTATAAGAAAATAATTGAGCTTTTTATAAAATAACACTATGAGATATACCATTACAGCATGAAAAAAGATAGAAAAATAACATCCCAAAAAATTAATTAAGCAATTGTGAAAAATAAAAAAATGAAACCAAGCCATTTGAGGCTTGCATGAGTGTTTTGAATCGACCTGATAGATTTTGTGATAATAAAGATGATGGATGATGTTGGAAAAACAAGGTTATAGAGAACAACTTTAAAGAACCCTTTCTAGGTTTTTTACATCAACGAGACGAGTCACAGGTTGGCCGATTGATGAAAACAGAATAACTGAATATGAGGCATGATATATCATTTAAAATCATTATCACATTGGTTATTTAATAACCGACATGATAAACAATTTTTTTATGTTTATAATGTCAGATATTTAACAACCGATGTAGAAAATTATTTACCACATCGGTGATTTTATAACTGACGTTATAAATATCACTTTATCATGACAATTATTTTATAACCTGCCTGATAAAATGTAGAGATTTTCTTAATCATGTCATTTATTTTATAAACGACATGATAAAGCACCCGGATTTGATATATCACTTCAGTTATTTTATAACTGATGTGATAAAGAAAATATCAGTATTTTTTACTTCATTAATTTTATAACAGACGTAAAAAGATTGATTCTCATTGATTTATCACATGGGTTATTGTATAATTGACGTGATGAATTTATTTTTACAGCTTTCTATATTAGTTATATAGAACCAACGTGAATATGTCCAATGTGCTAAATGTTTTTTTCACTAGTGAATATATACGAAAAAAATAATTTACATTGATTCACATAGATAAATTTTATACAATGAATTAAAATGGGAAAATATTGTGAGGAATTATAACTTATTGGTTAGAATGTGTCACATACATTAAAATAAATAGAGGGGACATAAGATATATCAATAGTTATTATATAAATGTTAAAAATTACCGTGGATTAATTAATATAAATTTATAATAAAATATTGAAAAATAATTCAATTCCGCATAAGTGGGAAAAAAAATCTAAAAACATGAAATTAAGAAATAATAATCATTTTTTAGAACTCCATAATAAGGTAATGTTGATAAATGAATAAATCTGATGGAGAATAACAAGGAAAATTCTTTAATCATTGAAAATTATCTATTCTGGAATAATTGAATGAAAATAGTGAAATTGGGGAAATATATGTTTCAAGAAAGAAATCACATATTCTGGTAGAGAAGATAACATCATATGACATGTGGTGTATAGGGGAAAAAAATATAAATCATTTTAGTTTATTTGGAAGTAGTTTATTTACTAATTATAAATTAGGAAGTGGTCAAAAATATATAGATTTCCCAAATTATAGAATCATTATGTGTTAGTATATAATGAAAGTTTCATAAATTGTTTTAAAATAATTATAAAATTTTATATAGTAATATTGTGATGGTTATTGAATAAAAATAAAATATGATTGGTTATTAACATTTTTTAAAAAATTATAGTTAAAATAAATTTTTTTTAGAACCACATTTTTTTACTCGTAGGGAGTATTTTGTTATTGAATTGTATGAAATAGAAATTAATTGAAATAAACCATAAAAAAATTAGAAAAACATAAATATTTAATATATATGAATATAAATTATATTGTATTAAAAAACATCCATATACTCTTAATGGATGTGGAATATTATGAAATATTTTTTTTATCTCAAGTAGGTTATAGAAATCATAATGTCGTATTGAATGTTGTATCATAAAAAATGGTATTTTATGAATATATTTTTCAAACTAAAAAGAAAAAAATGATAGTTATTGAATAAACAACATGATAACAATGTGATTAGAATGAAAAAGGTGATTAAAAAATCATGTTGAGCATGAAAATAATGTAATGGTACTTGTATCAACACGATTGAAATGATTACTCCAAAATTTATGGTTTGGGTGGAGGAGAAACATGTTATAGGGATTAAATCAACTTGATTATTCATATCATAAGTAATTAAAATGTAATTGAATTTTTAATGAATATAAATAAATAGAAAATTATTAATTGAAATTCATAATGGGGAAATTTATATCGATGAATTATTTTCAAGTTCATGATGGTGAAATAAAGGAGTATTTTTTTATAAAAAGGAGGATTCATATTTTTTTGAAGTTAGAGATTAATTGAAGTAAAATATTATGTAATATTTATGGGTAATTTAATAATTAATAATGTCTCATGATATATATATTTTTTGATGATTCCATTTTTAATAGAACAATATTTTGAGTTTTTTGGAAAAGTTTATACATTCTTATGTTTTAATTTGAGATTCCAATTTCCACAATACTCACACACACAATCATGATAAAATATAATTAAACATTCAGGTATAAATTTATTTCACCATTGAAATATTTAAATTAGTGGTTGAAGAAATTTTAAAAGAAATTATTCTGACCCATTTTAAAACCCCTCAGTATAAACGAATTATCATGAAATAAATCAGGTGACATAGAGGATATGATGGATTATGAAATGATGATGACATGTTTTATTTAATTGACTACATTATAAAAATAAATTGTATATGATAGATGTTCAATTTTTTAATTTTCAATGTAAACCAAAGGAATAAAACATCACGATAGTGGATAGGATAATAAAGTATATAAAAGAAACAATTAAAATTATTTGATTTATAATAAATGGGAGATGAATTTCTCAAAAAAAAATATAGAAAATTGCATTGGTATAGGAATTAATTAGTAATAAAATTCATAGTATGAAGATCTTTTTGCATTGTATATAAGCCCAATGGATGATTAAGTAAGACATAAGTGTGTACTTCCGTCTACATGATTGAAGTAAAGTGCTTTAGTGGTATGTAATATTATAATAATCTAATTCATATGAAGAAATAGACGGATGATATAAGAATAAATATTTATTTTCAGATGAAAATATTTTATGATAACTAAATTTATATAGTTCTTACAAATAATTTTGTTTAACACTATCATTATCAATTGATTATATATAATATTTTTCATAATGATAGTATAAAAATAATTTATTAATGAGTAATATATTGGAATTATTAATCAATTTTTTGATGTTTTTACTAGTCCACTTAAAAAATATATATGTTAAAATTATTAATTGAATCATCTAATTTTACCATCTCCCTTGACTTCTGGAGATTTTGAATTTACTCTAGCCAAATATATATTTATTCACATGAGTATTTTTTATGGTTTATAGGTTTATTACATAAAATTTGGATTTATTATAAAAGTGGAGGGGGTATAAATTTTTTAAAATGGGGGAATAATAATTTAAATATGATCATTGTGATATGTGTATTCATTACTTAGGGTGAGTTTACAACATTTGGGTGTAGGGGATTTTTTGAAAATAAGTAAATCAATTAGAAAAGTTATGTAAAATTTCATTAGATGTATGAATTTATTAGGAAATTTTATGATCATTATTGTTTCCATCATTGATCTAAGGAAAATTATTATAATATATGTTAGATGTGAATTTTATTTTCTATATAATGGTTTAATTTTAAAAAATAGTTATTAAATAATGAGTCTCTAGTAGAAGAAAATGAGGATAATGTTGGAACTAAATATTGTATTGAGGTTCTACGTCTTTTATTTTTTATAAATTGTTTTGAAAATACATACATTTAGATCTAGATGTGTTTAGAGTTTATAGAATAAAATAATTAATATAAATTACATCGAAAAAAACTACATTATGGAATTACCTGTGTCATCATTAAAATAATGTTTTCTTAGAATTCAATGAAATTATTATTTAATATATTAAATTTATCCAATTGGACTCAAACAATGAATTTTTTATCAATAAAATGATATAGTGATTTATATAAAATAATATATCATGTTTTTTATTCTCTTTAAAACAACGAGAAAAAATAAAACTTTTATAGTTATCAAGATTTTTACTATGAAAATTTAAAGTTTCATTATGTTTCTTGGGATGATATATGAAACCACATTATTTTATTATGGAATTATATAATTAAAACAACACAAACAACATGTTTATTTATGTTTTATAATATATCTATTTAGAAGGAATAAACCATGTCCAAATATGATAGAAATGTGAATTATGGTATATCATTCCATTTTGTAATTATTTAGATAATTTTTAAGTAATTAAAATGATTATGTTTCATAGATTTGTTTCTAAAACAATATTTTTTAGAGTGATACTATAACTAACCACATGAAATCATGTGGAATTTCAATCAGTTTTTTTATTACTGATCATAATATAATTTGTAGATTCATATCTCGATTGATATTGGAATATTTATAATTGACCTAATTTTTCATAATGTAAATTTTGTTAGCATGTTAGAAACGGTGTTACACATGGACCACATATTTATAGTAATAATAGATTTATTCTAAATAGATAGATATAATGTGTATTGGAATAAGAGATTCTATAACCACGATGTATAATAATAAATATCTAATAATTTTAATAAGTTGAACACATTTTTTTTTGATGTTGTATAATTTATGGGTCACACCATTACTGGGTTTATTTGATATATAATTTCAATTTTTTTTGAATAAATTATGATATAATCACGTAATAAAACTATTATTGAAATAATAAGTACATAACATGGAAAATGGTTTACCTCTTTAATTTAGGATAAGAGAACAATAAATCATATCATTCAAAGAATGTAATTTTACATATCCTATTATAAAAATACATTTCTATTTGTATTATTTGTAGACCATCCCATCCTCATTTAAAATTTAAAAATGTTAAAAAATTACTCCCTCAAAATTTTATTTTCACTATTTAGTTTCTACAATTCTTTATAGATTTTTCATTCCATTAAGAAAAGTTAATTTAAGAAGATGCTATATTTTTTATAATTTTTTTATAGAAAAATTAAATCCCCCTTTGTGTTCTTCTGTAGTGTTAGTTTTTTTCCATAACTTATTATGATAGTATAAATTATCAGTATTGTAGAATCATTTAACTAAACAGATCTATATATGAAAAATTGTTAACATGGATATAATTTTTATTTTTAAGGGATTATTTAATATGTGATTACCCAAATTATTAAATAACTAAAAAATATATTTAATATAAAACCATGATCTAATAGGTTGAAGTTCCATTGGGTGAACATGAATGATAATAAGGATAATGAGTCGCTATTTATATATCTTTCCAAGAACATTTACTAAATGATATGAGTTTCAAACATCCAAGGTAATATATAAAACTATCGATGGTTTATTAAGGATAAAAAATGTCATGGAAGAAAAAAATTATATTCCATGAAAACTGTTTGAGGATAAAAATCCAAATAATTGAATGAAAAAATTAATTTTTTTATTATCATATAACATTTTTATAGAAACTGAGAAACCACTGTAATAAGAACTACAATGAAAACAACATAACAAAAACCATGAAAAAAATAGGGCCATCCCCTCCCCATGAATTCATCATGATGGCCAACCTTCACCAATGACCACCCATAATGCAGTCCCATGAAAAAATGAATGTGGGAGGAACTGATGGGATAACCATACACTCTCAAACAACCATCTCCAAATGGCATGCACCCATGGAGGTAAAATTCCATGAACTGCATCTGAAGCATACCCATGAAGAGAGTTCCGAAACTGATCAAATGCATCCACCACATTAACCAGGATTATTCAAAAATAATTGAAGCTTACCATAGGCCAATTCTATACAAAATTTCCAAGATACATATTTTACCTGAATGTTAGTCTCAATCACTAATCTGATTTTCAAATTTAGAAGCCTTCTGATCCAAGGGCATGATGTACTCCTCAAAGTTTATCATCCCTTGTTTGATGCCTCGTACCAAGATTAAATCCTTATTTTAAATCTAGGAGTATTGTTCCTCATTCTACACCACACTTATGGACCAACACATCATCTTCACTGCCTCATCTTCATTCACTTTAAGAAGTAAGAACAGCTCAATAGATTCTTCTTCATAACTCAACAACAATTCTAGGGCCATGTTACCCATAGCCTCTATTCCTGACTTCCTACCATTGGACATTTTGACTGACCATGTCTCCAAAAGATGTAGTAAAGAGGAATAATACTTCCTAATTCTTCTCTTATTCCTATTATATCTTCTCTTACTAATGTCCACACCTTCCAAATGACTTGTTTCCTCCCCAATGGGTTCATTCAAATTGGCCTCATTTTCATCAAAAAAATTGTCAGGATCAATGTTCCCAACCACCTATGCCAGCACGTTGAAGCTGTTGTTTAGATGTATAAGACTCCAGGGTATCATGTCAGATCCACCCTACCACCCCTCACTAGACATGAGGATCACACCCTTTTCAGGCCTATGCATTTCCATATTAGGATCACCCAGATACATCACCTCACCGCCGAGAGTCGTAACCACATTCACCTCGATACCCAAAACATGTCCCATGACCATTTCTACCCTCTCTGTCTGGGATTCCAGTCACATATAAATTGAACAACCACTCACCCTCACACCTCCCAAATGCATCATCCTATTGACATTTGAGGGGTCTTGCAATTATTGACTCAACCTGCTTAACTCATTGGATACCATGAGATTTAGTACAAGTACCACTACCTTCATCCCCAATGTAACCCTTGAGTCACCCACCAAAGGCATGTTAGACATCATTATGTCCTACCAAATCACCTCCACAGTCTCTGATGCCTGTTGCATGCCTAAACCAGATTACACATTACATTTTTAGGCACATCAACCACTTCCTTCCAATCCCAATTCATACTTCTTCAAATTTCCATCTTCACCATGAACCTTAGTATCCTTGCCACTGACTCTTCCCACCTTCCATCTAGAATGGTGAAATCCTCAGTGATAGAAATCCTTAGCATGACCCAATGGATTGTAATTCGAGAAGAATTCTAAACAGTTCTCATACACTAAAAATTTCTTTCTCCTGTATTCCTCTCCATTTGTGACTCAAATGTACCCAAAAGGCATCCTCAACACATCTATTTCAACCTAGATCCAAGGCTTTATCAGATGAAAATATGAATTAGTACGAATCACCCAATAGAGGTATCTACTAATGTGCTTCTACAACATCCTAATGACATAAGTATTTTGAAATGGCTGGGGAAAGTGAGATAATATCACCCAAACTGCATCACTTGGAGAATCACAATTCATATTGAAATCGATGGTCCACCGGGACAGAATGAACTGATGTCCATTGAAGTTTTAGGGGCACTCGACTAGTCATGGATGTGATCTTACTCTAATGAAAACTGAATCATTATGTGGTCTATCAAGAAAACCAATAGTTTTCCTCCCTTGAAAATTCATAGAACTAAAGACAAACCAATCGATCAATTCCACTTGGGGACGCCTCTAACTATACCACAAAATAAATGAAAGGATCGGTAGTACTATCATTTCTATGAAGTATGATGATAAAAAATAATGGTTTGGAGATTCATCGACGAGGTTTGTCACTTTAGGGTAGAGAAATGATCCCGAGAATGGTGGGAGTAAATCTAAGTCACAAATGGACAGAAATGAGACCCCACACCCTTTCGAGCCGACGAGAATCCCACCCCTACTAAGGGGGATGGATCAACCCAAAGGCCATTATATTCACTATGGTGGCTCAGCACCTAGGGTTTCCCAAAGATCTCCCCATTCTCTCATAAGTAGAATACCACCACAAATCTCATGAATCTCTTAATAAATGGGTTTATAGATTTTATATTAAAATCATTGATCTTTTAGGTTTCATGCCTGTTATTTTTAATGGACTATGATTTTTGAAATAAAAAAATATACTAAGATGAATTACACATTTGAAAAAAAATTCCACCTATTGATGAACATGATCTATGTTGCAATAAATTTCATAACATAAAAAAACATGTGTATTATAATATAAGAATCATGTTACAAGGTATATAAATATATTTATCCAAATAAAGGAATTTAAATGATGTTTTAAAAAAGAATCTAAATTAATTAGATGGATAATAAACTAATGTTGACTTATTATCACTAATTACAATCAAATTAAAATATAGAAATATTAGGTTATTTGGTAAAATTTAATTAAATTATATTAAATGGGTATAAGTTAGGAACATTAATAGATAATTTATAAAAATAAAACTAGGAAAGTAATAACTGATTGAGTTCTCAAGGTGAAAATAATATAAATTTTTCCATATGAATCATAATTTTTTTAAGAAATAATTAAAGTTGATTCAAGAGAGATGTTATAAAAGATAAGTCAAAAGTGGTGATGAATAATTATGTGAGAAGAATGTACCCAATTAAAATATTATTTTTTGGATATATTAGTTTACATGGTTGACGAATCAAAAACCAAAAATGTCAATCAAGTTCAATTAGATGATCATATAGATTTTAAGGATGAGTTCAAGGGAATAATAGAGGAAATTTATATTTAATGATAGAAAGGAGGTCTATTGAATGGTATTCTAAAAGAATCAATTGAATATGTTGTTTAATTTGAGAGTAAAATATATGTATTTGAATAATTTATTGAATAAAGAATATTGGTGTTATAAAAATTAGAATATGTGGTTGGTTTCAATTTGATGACTGAATAAAATGATATTAATAATGATGATCTTGGTTCCTGTATTGAACAAATAATTAATAAAATTGAATTAAATAAAGAGGAAGTGTCCATATTGAATGAAAATTTTGATATAGAAAAAAATGAAAATATTAAGATAACTATTATGTTAATATTTTTTATTGATAAGTTGCTCAGATAATAATACATAGAATCCTTAAATCTACATAAAGGCTGTTTGAATAATAAATTTATCCATTCAATGGGAATGTGAATTATTGGTCACTATAGTGAATTAGTAAAGGTGCTAACTATGAAAGTAAATTTAATAATATATATAGAGGATGGAAATTAAAAGATATAGATAAATTTCTTTAAAATTCATTGAGGTTCACACAGAAATTAGAACAAGGAATTTAATTTAATTAGAGATATGATAAATGATTCCCATGGTGACGGTTTTATATTTTAGATACATGGGTTATAAAAGGACCTAGTAAAAATATCAAAGTTATTTAAGATTATTATTTTAATTTAAATAATAGAGGATAATAACATATCCCACTTATTGATTTAAAATTACCACTAAGGAATTTTTTCTGTTTATCAAATTATGAAAATAGTGAATTTTATTACTAGTTTACAAAGGTAAAATATTTATTATGCTCCAGGAAATGTTAAAAAAATATCCATAAACAAAATTATATAAAATAAATATATTTTTATACAAAATGATGGAAGAGAATTATTTCAGGGACTAGGAGAAAAAGGATACACCTTACAATACTTTTAATACTCCACTTGAATAATTTTACCCACCTAATGAACATCCATATGAAATTCATCACATAAATCATCTAGGGTTTAGAACTAGGGCTCTGAAAGATACACCTTCAAATACATTAACTCCATACCATGAGGAATTTTACCTATTAGTGGAACCTGTAGAGTCCTAGAATTAACAAACATGGATACTATATCATTTCAGAAAAATATTAAATACACTACAAAAATAAGTGAAATTCGATAGTAATACTTTAAAGTCTTTGCAAACATGAAAATAAAAGATTATATCCTTGTAAAATTTCATCAAAAGATCCCATAAATATCCCCACCTTTAGTAATTATACCTAAAACCATTCTTCGTAACCTAGTGAAAGGAAGCATAAGAAAGCAATGAGATCAATTTATTAGTAATGGTATATAAGGGGGACATGTAAGCTTAAACATGATCATAAGGAGTATGAGAACATTGAAATGAAGATATAAGATTATAACATGCATATAAAATATCATAACAGAGATCATGGTATACATATTGGTAGTTTATAATACATGAATCATAATTAAATAAAAAGAAATGGCAATGAAACCATAAAAAAGGAATAAGACATGGAATTGTGGCATTCAAAAACATCTGATATCATTCCATTCACGTAATGAATCATTGCTAGAACTTATGAGGGCACTTCATGGGAACTACACCCAATGGCTGGGACACACCATTATCCCCAATCACATTTACTTCCTTTTAAGGGATCTAGTTTCCCAATATTTCAGTAATGGATCAGGTTTCCCCATAATCCATCATCATGGTGACTACACCTTCTAGGTGAGCCAAACCACCATCCCCCGCGGTAGTCCTTTCTTAGTAAGGTATCATGTTTTCCAAACATCGCATATAGGATAAATCCCATCAACATGATTCCCATCATTATCTCATGAGATATGAATCTTTTCCCAATTCATTATAGTTTGATATAGTTCCCACCTGTAAACTAATGAAATCATACAGACATGTGCCACAAGTTCGTAAATAGTCATTGCATTACCTAAAAATTAAATCGGTGTCATAAACATGTAAAAATATCATAACATGTTGAAAGATATAGGATTTATAATATTTTAACTATAATCATATCCCGTTAAAAGAAGCGGGATTCAAAATAATATAACCTGGGAAAGAGAAATAGGTTTAATAAAAATATTACCCATGAAGAAGAAATGATTTTCATAAAGGCCATTACATTAAACATAACTCATTAATAGGAATCATACTAATTGATCCATTAGTTCATTTTCTCTAAACACCTGAGTAACATCAATAGATTTCATGATAGATGGATAATTAAATTGAAATATACTTTAAAACCCTTTAATGACGAAAATATAATTTCCAGTTTGAAAAAGAATTTTTAATACATCAAACTAGATGAAAATAATTTTATTTGAAAACGCCTTGATGAATTATAAATAATACATGAAATCATTTGGAAAACCATTTTTCTTGGAAACATTTAAAATAATATTCCAAAACATTTTAAAAACATTTTTTTTGAAAATACATAAAAACATTAAAAAATATTGAAAATGTTTCAAAATAAATTTCTTGGAAGATAATTTGAAAAAAAATAAATAAATATTGAAATTTTTTTGAAAATAGTTTTTCTTGAATAATTAAAAAAATATAGACAAATTTTTTAAAACTATTTCATTGAAAGAACATAGAAAACACTTAAATAAGACATGAAACATTTTGAAATCCCTTTTCTATTAAACATTTAAATGATGTTTGAAACCTTTTTGAAAACAATATTCTATGATAATTTCATTTTAAATTTTTTTCCTAATGATAAAAATTTTAAAAATATAATGGGAACTTCAATGAAATGATGATGGTTAAATCCATACAAGTCATATGAGGTCAAAAAACATTCCTTTTACAAGTTAAAAATGATATAAAAGTGCCTTGTTTGGAAATATATTAGAATATTCCATTTAAGATATTTGTAAATGGAAAAAAGGGTAGAAAATATTTTTAGATGTTAGAGGGGAATTATATAATATTCTTGGTAACCCTTTGTAGAAAACTTATTTATCTAACACATGAGAGGGGAATGTCAGATTTCATAATAACATGTTCTTAACTATCTTATATACCAAAGAGAATATAATGGTAACAACCCATGAGTATATCCTAAAATAACATAGGCTAAAGAAACCCATTATTATTCTAGAGATATGGATCATAATATTTCATCACAGGAAGCATAAATATAAACAATCAGGAAAAGACATGAGATTGTCTCAATAAAATCTTATAACATGGTATCTTGGGATCATGATCTCCATGAAAGGAAAGGAAATTAAATGATTCATATAATATCTTTAAAATATTTAGAATCATTATATGGAATGTAAAATTGAATTATAAGAACCTCAAAAAATGTTTAGGTGCATAACAAAACATGAGTCTCAAGGATGGAAAATTGAGAAAACAACATTTTTACCAATTTCGTATATTTTGGAACAGAAACCACATCAATGAAGGATCATAAAATGTGAATGTGAATACCCATAAATTTATGTAAATTATACTTATTATAAAATCATTGGAAGTACATACCCCAAACAAAATGAAATAGTGGCAGGTATAGCTTGCATCGCATAGAAATTAAAAGTGAGATGAAATCCCCTTACCTTGTGTCTTGAATCTCTCTGTAATCATACATGATTCTTGTATAATAAATATATGATTAATATAAATCTTTTAAATAATCATATTCCTATATTTATTACCATATATTGTTTTATTGTGTCATTATGTCACCCTCTTGTTAATGATCCTATGTTAAAGTTTCACTTTGGGTAATAGTCTCTTTGTTCTTCACATGTGTCTTAATTTGTTATATAGTTGATCCTTATAGTTATATCATGATTAAAGAAAGTATAAAATTATAAATATATCTGGTATATCCATTATTATTATATTATAATAGGATATATCAAAATTAAGTACATAATGGAATACACCGTGCATAGAGACGGTAAGCCGTATGTACCCATCCAACGTTATTTTATGTTTTTTTGTTGTATTGAAAGAAAGTATGTAAATGAAATAAGTATATATATGTGTCTATATATATACTTAATAAATCTGAATAAATATATCATATATATAACATAAGTTCATTAAATCCATCTTTAATACATTCTATGTGGTGTGTGAATGCATGACTTCTCTTTGAGGGGGTGGTAGTCCCCACTTCCTCAAAAGAGATTATTGTATAATAGTAAATTTAAAGTAAAAATATGTGTGTTTTTAAAAGAATAAAAAATATTAAAGAAATAAAAATTATAATATATTACATATATAAGTATACTGTACATCATAATGGAATCCATGATTGGTTGTAAAAGAGAAATTAATAATAATCGTTTCGTGAGGCAGTAGTTCGCCATACAAAAAAATAGTATGTTCAACATCAATTAAATGGATATGTGGGTATGTGTAAGTAAGAAATTTTTTATATGAAATCCTAGTTTATATAGTATACTCTTGTTGTCATAGAAAAATGTAATAAAGTGAGTGGAAGGGTAAAGAAGTGAAATAAAGGAAATGAGCTTGTAAGAAAATGTCACCTCTAAATCGGGTAACTCTTTATGGTTTGTTCCCAAAAGGTTTTCTTGAAAGGGTTTCTATAAAAATTGAATCTATAAGGGTGGAGGTAGTGTTGTTGGGAAGATACATGGTATGATATTGGAGGAGCATAAATGTTTTGAGAGGTGTGATGAATAGGTAGAGGTGGTAGACTTTTACAGGGAAGGAAAATGACTAACATGGATGTTTTAGAAACAAATTAGTTGTGCACATGTTATTACCTAAATCATGTCCAAAAATGAAAAAAATAATTAAATAATCGAATGTATATGGACGTTATATGCACATAAAATGGGTGTTAGGATTGTTTCTAGGTCATTTGGTCCCATAATTTTTAGTTTTAGTCCCTAATTAAGCATAATTGGGCCATAACCACTATGATTAATTTTAATCACTTATAACAATAATTTTGGTAAAAAAAATAATATACTCCTGTTAGATTATAAATATTAGACTGTAAATAATGGTTTATGTCTTATATTTAAAATTCTAATCATTCATGTTGAAAAATTAAGATTAGTTCTATTCCCATTGACAGGACGATATAATAGTGTTTTAATGTAGGATAAAGTTCAAAAGTTAGTTGAGATTTTACATTCAGTTTTAAAGTGAAATGGATTGTAATGAATGAAATTGTATTAATAGATTTAATATTCATCTAATATGAACTTAAATAATTTTTATAATTTCCTTTATCATTATTAATTAATTACATAAAATATAGTTTTTTACATAAAAGCAATATTTTTCACTATTCATCAAAAATTGATATTTCTCAGAAAAATATAAAAAATTCATCGAAGGATAAATATATTTTATAAATTAAAAAAATAATTTTTTTTATCCATTTAAATTTATAAATGTGACTAAAAATAATTTTATTATTAAAAGTGATTCATTCAAGAAAACAATTTTTAACAAAAAAGGACTTTACCAAAAATACATTATTTCATTATCAATATGTTTTATTTATATAGAAAAATTGTTGGGTTTTTATTAATAATTTTAATGACAAGGTTTAATTATATTATTTAATTAATTTATATAATGAAAATAGGTATTTTTTAGAAACTCAATGTTGTGTGTATTGTATGCCTAGTTAGTGTATCTTGTAGTGCAAGCAATATGGTATTGCGTGTAGCATAAGAAAAGTTGATATTCCATGTGAAAGGAATTTTGGAATTTTTATTTTAATATATATATATATATATATATATATATATTTCATGTCCCATGTGATGTGAAAAATATTAAAAAGGTAAATTAATTTGAAAAATATATTCTCAAATTCTCTGGGTGTTACATTCTACCTCCCTAAAAATTAATTTCTCTATAGAAACTCATCAGGTTATCTAAAGATTAATAATAGAAATTTTCGTTAATAAAAACCCCCATAATAGAAATTGATAGTAAAACATCCCTCAAAAAGGAAAATTTTGAAATATTACAGTTACCCAATGTAAAATATGACTCAGTTTCCACATTGGAGAACCTAGGTTGCGAGTGAAGACCAGACATGGAGGTGAAAGGTAAATATTTACATGGAGTAATTGAGGTCCTCAAAAAAAAACAAGTGAATGATAAAATGAATTTTTAGGTCCTCAAAAGCATAAATTTTTGATAATTCTAGAATCCATTGGTTCAACAAAATTTAAGGTATTAGGACATCATTTTTTGTATTAATTTCAGAATGTTGAGTAATGCTTGATAAATTTATATAAAAATGTCATTATTGGGTTGTTCTTTAAAAAATATCTAATAGATTAATTACCTCATGGAATTAATTCCTATAAATTAACTTTTATTATTGAAGTAAAAAAATATTATTCTAACAGATCTTATGGACCATAAGAGAATAAAAATAATAACTCTTTGTCTCTTTAAATAAAAATGGACTAACCTATAAACCTAACAAGTAACACTAATATTTCACAAGAAATTATTATTCATGAGAAATAAATACACATTAATGAGTACATCACATAAGAAAGTAGTAGGCATGAAAATCTAATTATACATTGGTCATGGGTTCAACACACATGACCTTTCCAGACTTGATTCGTAGTCACATCACATAAATGAAGTCCTTTTTAAACTGCACTAATATAATATCAAAGATGAACATCCTTTAAATAAGGTTAATCACTAATTATCCCTTTAACTAAGATTTTCAAAACAAAATCAGGGAACAAATACTTCCTCGAATGTTTAAATTAATCTTTTCATGAACAAATTACCTTATAACCATTTAGAAAGATGAAAATATAAACCTTATAAAGAGAGTCACAAAATCTAATTAAAATTTATTCCCCTGTATCATAATTTATTTTTTGTTTTTAACATTACAATCATGGGAATACCCATATTTTATATTCCATTGAAACATTGTAGAAATCTAAATTACAATAAATCCTTTTGGAAAACATTCATGCTTCCACATTCCAAAGTGTATTGTATTTACTCCATAAATCCAAAAATCTTGTAATAATAATAAGTTTTAGTATAAACCACCTAAAAACATTTCCTTACTTAGTTCTAAGGATATCAACAACATCTTATTTACTTATTCAGATCCCACATTTCTTTATCCATACAACATTATCTTAACAACAAGAACATATTATGGGTTACATTCCCTTAGAGAAATGTTATCTTTCATGAGAAAACCTTTCTAATACATCATGATCATTCATAATAATCTTGTAAATCCTTAGAAAAAAATATACTGATCAATCCATTAAAAATTTTCCATTCTTAATTGTGGAATCCAAATACGTATATACTTTGATTACTTCATCTTTAATCCATTAAAAATTATACCTTATCTTATAAGGCATAACATTTTTTCCTTCACATTTCATTTTTAGTATCTTCATCTTTAAAAACTCAACCATTACTCACCCCACCTTGTTGATTATATTTAGGAACATTCCCCTTGAGACATCGAGTTTCATAATTTCTATTTATTCCACACTTATAATATACAACATTCAATGAAAACATATGGAGGCCAAAGCTCCCCTCCATTTCTTTAACCACACTCTTCATTTTTCCATTGTCGTCACATTATTTTTGTCTATTTCCATGGTCAAAACAACTTATTATTCTTCTAATACATTAATCTAGGTGATTCATTCCACATTCCTAACACATGGTAATTCAAATATTCTTTTATACATGGTCTCCATTACCTGAACTCTCAGCTAAATATTTCTTAATCTTCCATGGTGAGTCTGATAGTTGGTTAAGGTAAAAATACTTAATTGTGTTCTATGAAAACTTATTATGAATGATCACAACAATAATAAACCTAGTGATCATCCCACTTGACTGATCATCATAAAATCTTTTTTCACATTAAACATTAATCCAGTACCTTCCAATTCATGCCATTGAATAAAAATAGAAGTGTAGTGTGAGAATTACTTATCATAGAGGAAAACCACATATCCATGAAAATAATAACTTATAAGAGGTATAAATCATGACACATTCCATAATATATGACACATTGGGTTTATCCTACATTATTCATAGAAAGCATATATCTAAATCTTTAACAATGGTTCATGAAGTGTTTGTGAATTCCAAAAGCTTAAATCCTTGGATTGTCAAACCGATTATGCAGTAAGGCCCATTATAGTATACCAAATTACCCTTAGTCAAGCCCAAAACATATTGTCAGAGTTGTTACTCCTAGGTACATATGTGTCATAACCACATCTACTTGTAGTATCTAGATAGATATGTATTTCTTGGAAACCACTCACTCTATCCTTTACCATTTTTTATGGAAATTTTACTAACCGTTATCTCAACCTAATATTTATATTTAGTTTCACCCATAGAAATATCCATAGAAATAAACATAGGGATCACACTAAGGATTTCTTATCCTAGATTCGAAATATTGACTAATTATTTCCTCTGATATAAATTTTTGTTACTGAGGATTAACGTACATGGGAATTACATAATTATAGATGAATATTATGTACATTAAAAAAATATGTTCCAGAGCACCATTATAGTTTAGTGTCTTTGGAAACATGGAATCAAAATCTTCTATCCTGGTGAAATATCATCGAAATCGCCCATAAATATCTCCAACTTTAATACATCAACCTAAAACCTTTCTTCATAACCCGGAGAAAGGAAACATAAGAATGGATGATCTCAATTTATTATAAAGGGTAATGATGCCAAGCATCTAAGGAAAAAATCAGCATATGGGGTATGTGAACATGATAATGAAGGAATAATATCATACCCTATATATCATAAATCATAAAAGAGGTCGTGCTTTAAATTTTTGAAGATCATAAGACACAAATCATAAGGAAATAAAAAGCATAGGCCATTAATACATAACATAAGAATAAGGAATGAAATTGGGGCATACATAAACATGTGATATCATTACCTATAAGTCAATATATATTTCTAGAACTTATCAGGGCACTTCATGGGAACTGCACCCAATTAGTGGGACACACCTTAATCCCTAGTCATTTTTATTTCCCTATAATAGATTGGGTTTCATCATCTTCATATAATAGATTAGGTTTCCCCATCTTCCATCATCATGGTGTTTACACCTATTGGGTAGGACAAATCACCATCCCCATAAGAAGTCATTTATTTGGAAGGGATTGGGTTTTCTGGTTTTCCTATAGTAGATCATGACTATCAACTTGATTCACACCATTATATCATGAGATAAAAATATTTACTCAATGAATTGGAGGGAGATATAGGTCCCACTTGTCACATAATGAAATTATACAAACATGTTCCACAATATCATAAATAATCACATAATTACCAATGAAATGAAATTGGTATCATAAACCTGTAAGGATACCATAACCTCTAAAAAGATATAGGTTTCATAATCTTTTCATCATAAACATAACATACAAAAAGAATTGGGTTTCAATGTCATATAACCCATTAAATAGAAATGAGATTCAAAAAAATATTACCCATAAAGAAGAACTGGATTTTATAAAGACTGTATCATTAATCATAAATCATTCATTTAGAAGGATATGAATGTATCCTTAAGATAATTTCCTAGAAAGGCATGAGTAACATCAAAAGATGTAATCTTATATTGAAAATAATATTGAAATATAATATAATAATTTTCATGAGAAAAATATCCATTATAATTTGGAAAATGATTTTTAATACCTAAAACAAATTTAAAATACTTTTCTTAAAAAATACTTTGAAATATTATAAATAATACCTGAAATCATTTTTAAAACCTTTTTCAATGGAAAAAATTAAAATAATCTTCCAATACATTTTAAAATGATTTTCATTGAAAAAAATTGAAAAATATTAAAGAAATATTGAAAAAAAATTTAAAACAATTCACTTGAAAATACATTGAAAACTTATAAATAATTCTCAAAAACAACATGAAAATAATTTTTTGTGAAAACGTATAAATAATCTTGAATATTTTTTGAAATACATTTCATGGAAATCAATTTGTAAAATTTTAAATAAGACTTGAAAAATTCTGAATACTTTTTTTCTTGAAACATTTAAATGATGTTTGGAACCATTTTGAAAACAAATTTCCTTTAAAATTTCTTTTTAAAAACATTTTCCTAATTAATACCCTTTGGAACAATTTAATGGGAGCTTTGAATAAATTATAGTAGGTAAATCCATACATGTCATACGAGGTAAAAAAAACATTCATTTTACACAGTAAAAGGATAAAAATGTGGATTGTTTGGAAAGTGACATGAAGATTCCATTTAAGAGATTTTTGATATACAAAAATTATAAAAAATAAATTTTATATATTAAATGGTGATGGAATAATATTCTTAGAAACCCATTATAGAAAACATAGTTTCCCAGCCGATGAGATGGTAATATTATGATTTTCTAATAACACTTTATTTACTATATTATATACCATATATTAGTGGATGGTACCGATATATGATTGTATCATGAAATAATAGAGGAGAAGGAAACTCGTGAATGTTTTTGATATATGTGTCATAGGATTTCATCAAAGGAAGCATTAACATAAACAATATCTAAAAGAAATGATATTGTCTCAATAAAATCATATAACATTGTATCATGCGATCATGGTCTCCATGAAAGGAAAGGAAATTACATGAAACATATAATATAATTAAAATATTCTTATTAAATATATTTCATGTAAAATGTAAATAAATGGACCCTAAAAAAATATCAGGTGCATAACAAAACATGAGTCTCAAATAAGAAAAATTGAGACAAAAACATTATTACCAATTTGGTAACTTTTGAAAAATAAAACCCATGAAAGAAGGATCATAAAATTGTATTAAAATACCAATAAATATATTTAAAATAATCATAGAATAAAATAATGTGCATTATATACACCACATATGTGGAAAGTGTTTAAAAAATATATTGTATCTCACAAAACTTTAAAGTGAGATGAAATCCCCTTACCTTGTGTATTAACTCTCTCCGTAATCATACATGAATTATATATAATAAATACAAGTTTATTATACATATTTTATAGAATAATATACTTATATAAATTACCCTATATGGTTTTATTATGACCTTACATTACCCACATGTTAATGATCCCATGTTAATGTTTCACTTTGGGTAACATTCTCTTTGTTTTTCGCACGTGTCATAATTTGTTATTTAATTGGTCATTATAATTATATCATGATTTAAAAATGAATAAAATGATAAACAGATCAGATATATCTAGTATAATTATATAATAATATTCTATATCATAATGAATTACATAATAGAATACACCGTTTATGGAGATGGTAAGCCGTACGTAAGCATGAACATTGTTTTCCGTTTTATTATTGTATTGGATGAAATTATTTAATTGTAATGTTTATATATATTGGTATATATATATCATTGAAAATATATCATGAATATTTTATTTATAAAATAGGAGTTCATTAAACCCATCCGTAATATAGTCTATGTGGTTTGTGAACAAATAATATCACTTCTAGGGGGAGCAAGTCAAAACATTCTCAAACAAGATTTTTGTATTACCAAAAAATGGAAGGATAAAAGCTGTGTGTTGTAAAAGGAATAAAAAATCATAATTATGTAATAATAATAATATATTACATATATAAATATAGTGTCCATAATAATTTCCCCTATTATTTTTGGTAAAGGATAAATGAACAATCATCATTTTGTAAGCCAGTAGTTCGCTGTACATAAAAATAATTTGTTTAACATCAATTAGATGGAGGTGTGTGTAAGTGTAGGTAATAATTGTCCCATAAAAAAATTATATTGTGTGTATTATACTTTTTTTTCACAAAATAATTGTATAAATAGTGTTTATGGGAGAAGAATGGAAAAAAATGAAAAGTACTTACATGGAATTTTTAGAAACAAATTAGGTGTCCACATGTTATTACATAAATAATTCTTAGAACCACAAAAAATATCCATAATTTAATGTTTATGGATATTATATTGAGATTAAATGGTGGTTAGTTTAGTTTACAGGTCATTTGGGGTATTAATTTTAAGCTCTAGTACCTAATTAACCTTAATTTGGCCTTAACAAGTGGGATTAATTCTAATCAATTTTACTGATCATTTTGGTCAAAAAATTAATGTTCTCTTATTAGAATATAAATATTAGACTAAATAAAATTGTGTATTTTATATTATTTATAAACCAATAATATAATTATAAAAAAATATGATTATTGAAAATCCTACATAAAAGACGAAATAACAGGGTTTTAAAGTAGGAAAATGTTCCAAAGATTGTTATGATTTTACATTCAGTTTCAAAGTGAACTTGATTATAATGAATGAAAATTTACTAATAGATGCAATATTAATCTAATGTTACTATAAAACATATTTTTTTATATTATTTATCATTATTAATTAATTATAATGAAGGCATATTTTTACTAAAAAGTAGTATTTTTCACTATTCATCAAAAAACGAAGTTTCTACGAAAAATACAAAAAATTCTCACTAGACTAATTTAACCATTATGAATTAAAATATGAATTTTATTTTATCCAATTCAATTTATAAATATTTCTAAAATTTCCATTATTGTAAAAATGATTAATTCAATAAATTAATATTTTTAACTGAAAATAAATTTATGAAAAGTATTATCATTCATTATCAACTTGTATTGTTAATACAAAACCAAAATATTTTTATATTAGTTATTACTTATTTTATCATCTAAGATATAATTATATTGTTTTATTAATTAAAACACTAAAATAACTATTTTATAGAAACATAGTGTTCTATGTATCGTATGCCAAGTTGGTGTTTCTTATAGCGCAAACCATGTTGGTATTGCATATAGCGAAAGCCAAGTTTGTATCGAGAGTGAATATAATGTTTTACATAGTGTTTTAATATATATATAGAACTATTTCTAGGGATATGTGAAATGAAATATATTTAAAAGTTTAATTAATTTGAATAAAACGACTATCAAAATCTCGAGATGTTATATAACCTCTTAAAAAAATTCACGACATACTTAATCTAGGGTAATGAACTTGAAAATAAAAAAAAATCCAACTATTCAGTGTAATCATTTGAATATGACTTTAGGTAACAATGTAACATGAATTGGAAGAGTTTCCATTAATCATCCTAGAAAAATCAATAACTAGAACATAGAATAATAAACACCATAGTTACTATGAAAATATATCATTCTCATTTATTATTCCAGTAACATCATTTTATTTTACAATATCACTGGATTTAATGGGAACAAATCATAAAAAATAAAATAAACTAGATCAATTCATGAGAATTATATTGTTCATAATTTAGTTTTTTACATGGGGGAACTCACTGAATCATTTCATATTAGGAGAAAATATGTTAAAATGTATCCTTCTTCAAGGAACTATACGTTTCCTCTGTTATAGGGGACTCCTTATAGACAACCTACTCATGAAACCCTAAAAAAATCCAATAGATCTTTATTATGAAAGCTCTGTATTGGTAATTCACCCACAATATTAGACAAAATCTCATCCTCGTCCATCATATTTTTATCCCACTAAAAAATTTTACTCAAACAATATTTTATATATGTTGTATACCACAATGAACCCATGATTCTAGTTGAACCTGCTTCCAATATTCACGGAATGTCCTCCAGTTTTTCCAGGATACCGAGTGAAATATGCCACTATAAATTTCCTTATAGTGAATATTAAATATATCTAAAAATTCCACAAGGTTAGTTTTATATAGCATTTATAAAATATGTATCTATAAATTAAACCTAAAAATTCCATAAAATTAATCCTTAAAATATTACAATGCATTTCCACACTTTTTAATCACCAATATTGTTTTGTGAATCATATTCACTTGCTGTAGATATTTCATCCTCCAAAATTTTGAGGCTTCTCAAGTGCATGAGTTCATATTTTTCTCTATCCTCATTCTAACACATGAATAGTTCATAATATATTGATTCATCCATTTAACATCCTTCACCAAACTACTTCAATTCAACTAATTTAACTGAACTAAAGCCACACTTCTATGGTAAAAGGTAAACATATCTACATATTGTTCTACCATGTGTAATTCTAGAAACTCAACTATAATAAATCCCATCACTTAAGTAAAAAAATATTAATCACTCCAAAAGATAATAATATAGCACCTGAAAAATTGTTTTAAAATATTATGTCTAACAATATCCCACTAAAATAACATTCTCAAGGATTTTAAAAAAGTATAAAATCAAAATTCATAATAGAATAATTTTTTCAATCTCTATCTGTAATTTATCTATGGTTCCCCACATTGCTTCCAATAATCTATCCCCCCTTTGAGACAAAACTAACCCTAGTGTTTCATATCAATGATCATCTATTGTATTTAAAAAAAACCTTTTGAATTCCTCAATTGATTTTTTTGATATAAAATTTTATTGTAATAGACCTATGTTTTTTGAAGTTTCATTACTATAAATCATTAATGTTTTATATCAAGGGTAATGTGCCTTCTAGAATCTTATGATTCTGGAAAGTTTTATTATTCTTCCCAAATTCAAAACCTATCTCATAAAATGATGTTTGTGATACAACATGAACAAAACTCAATAAAAAACAATGAATTCCAAAAATCACATAAAACTAGACTAATATAATTTGAATTAAATAACTCATCACGTTCTAGTAATCAGTTTTCAATAAAACCATGGATTAAAATGGTTCTCTTTAACATACTACGTTATTGTATGTTTCTAATTTTTCAATGATCCCATGCATCACCTGGGGCCTTTTGATACTCTAGAGACCTTTTGAATATCATTAACCACGATTCCAAAGGAAATTACAAAGAATTCAACACCAATCCCTTTCAAAGTAACATTCATAAACTTGGGGTAGTAACTATTTTTTAATTACAATACTTGGGGTCAAATTTATAATAAATATATATATTGGGGAACAACAAACCTTCCTACATTTAGACTTTGAGTATCTATGAATTATCCTATTGAAAAAAAAAATCAAGATCTTTATAATAACTTCCAGTGTTCTAGGTTCAATGTATATAAATATAGTCGACCTATTTGAGAATATATTTTGGAACTTTTTTCTATGGAAACTCTCATCCTATACACCTGATCATCATGTGTCTCCACTGTTTTCCAATATTTGAAAAAAACTATTATCTTCAAAAAAAATAGTCTAAAAACATTATTATTTTTCATGAGGAAACAACACCCACAAATTTTTTACTATTTATTTAAGAAGCTATGATATACGATTGATTATTAATTGTATCTAGAATTGATTAATGTTCCAATTCACCGGTGCCTCTCTTTTTAGAAGAATAACAACAGTACCTATCAATATTTTTGAAATCCATTACCCCCTGCATGAATCCCACACTATCAAAAAATATTATCACACTTACCTAAATGATAACTGCAGTAATCTTCTGATTGATTTGAACTGTTCTATACTATTTTCTTTAATTACTTATCCTTATAAAACCACTAAATTTATAATGATAAAAAATTGTCTTCTAATTAAAGGTTAAAAAACAATCACCCACTCCTTTGTTATACATTGAATGATTATATTGTATGTCAAATTGACTTAATTATAGTGTGTCAATGAACATTTAATGAAAAAAACCATCCCATTATAAGGTATGAAATTTGTGTAACATCCAAAAGATAAACATCTAGAACCAAAATCATGGTCTCAATAGTCCTAATAAAATATAAATATTCCTTTTTAGAACCAGATAATAGAGAAAGTCACTAGACAAATCACAATGTCATGTTTTTTCATTCCCTTTAGTAGATCACAGTGATTAACCTCCTCCTTCAATAACATGATCCTTTTCTTCTGTAAACACAATATAAAAAAATTTCCTTTTAATTTTCAATCATCATTTCCTCTTCTTCTAAAAACCCAATTATTTATATATTTGATATCAATTGGCCTTCTGAAATATTACATAGTTAAATAAAATAATCCTAAAAAAATATTATTATTCCACTATCAAATATCAATCTGAACCCTAACCATTGAAATTCCTTCCTCTAGGAATAATCAAATCCCATTGAATCCAAAAATCATAATATATCAGATCTAAATTTATATTTATTTATTAGTTTTCCATAAATTGATCAAATGTCACCCGAATAATGAAATTTTCTGAAGAAATTCAATAATAGGAATTTTTAAATAGCTAGAAATATTGGTAATGAAATTATATTACCAATAAAATTATTATAGTAATAAAAAAGAACTCAATTATAAGTACATAGTATTTTTCCTACCATGATATACTTATTTTTGTTGATAAAAATCTCACCAAATAAATTGTATCCACGCACTGATACCATATTTGGGTACCATTCCACCTAATGATACAGCTAATGATAGTATGACTATACCCATAGGGAATTTTACCCTCCACTTGTAACCCATGAATCATATGCATCCCATACCACATATAGGGTATAGAACTAAAGAATTGAAACCACAATACAAGATTATTTGGAATAAAATTATATAATTAAAAATATATAATAAGTTTTTAAATGGGTTTGATATTCCAAAATTCAACCCATTAGAATAAAATTATAGATCATATATGACTGGTAACACTAAAAACCCCACAGATTCATTAGTACTTTTAGCAACTTATTAGTCTTTGAAATGATCTAATGATTCCATGAGAAAGAAATTAAAAATATCAGAATATAAAAGAAACAAGAAAAAACACATGAATTTTTAATGGTTATTTCTTTAGTCCAAATCGATATAAGAACACACTAAATCTTTTCATTTGGGGAAATTATTTTATAAGGTACCACCATCCAAAAAACCTAATATATCTCATGTTACACGGGACTCTTTCTAGACACCCAATGTCAAGAATCCAAGAAAACCCTTCATCGACTCATTCTTACTGAAAGATATCTATAAAATTATCTAATACGGATTGAAAAAATACAATCCCCATGCATAACCATGTAATAATATTATAATATATAACTTCAATATATATTTTATAGAAGAGATACATAGTAATTATATGGTGATTATGGTTTCACCATATTTTAAATATTACAAACCATTGCCTACATTTTCACAGATTCCAAGTGAGCTCCACCTCCTCAACAAGTCCTTCCAATAAATAGTTTATGCTTCCATAATAACCACATAGTTACTATTACATATCATTATAAATACCCTTATTAATATATATAGTGAACCTTCTATTCTATAGAGCTAAAAATAATTTATGTTGTTTATGTATGTAAACTTTTTCCTCACCCAGATACTGTTGCAACTGATTTTTACTTCTTCAAGTTCCTTCATCTTACTAAATGTTGTGTTTTCCTTATTGAATGAATCATGATGTTATTCTTTATGAATTCCTACACATTAACCCCAAATATTCTACTACTTCATCGTTTTAAATTTTAAAATCCTTCCATTTAGTAGATTGAGAATACTAGAATATAAACATCATTAATTAACGGTGAATCTGTCATCAAATAATTTATCCAAGTAAAATCTAGAAACATAACATTAAAAAATCTCAAATATTAACAAGAAAATAATTCACAAACCAAATACTAAAAAACATAGGCTCTTGGTTGGGGATATACATATGTAGGGGGAGGGGATGATCATGTTATTTCAATTTTATATCTTTATTAACATTATATTTATCATATATTGGAATTTTATTTTATAAACAACTCATAGAAAAACAATTACACATGTTTAGGAGAATTTTGGAGCAATATTACTTTTTTTCATTCTTACTAACCTGTATATAAGAATTATAAATGAAAAAATAGAATATTAATTTTATTACGATGTTTACAACCCAATGTGTGTGTATATTCCTTGCTGTATAGTATATATGATATTTAAATGCATTATTTTACAATTTTTAATCATCTAAAATATCTAGGGTGAATGTGCATTGAACTGATCCCTTTATAATTCCTCTTATATATAGTTTTAAAGTATCTCATTCATTATCTTAATATAAATAAATTTTAAAAGTAGCATTAAGTACTTGAATTTTTTTAGGAGTGGATAAATTCATATGGTTTCTATTGGGGTCATTAATAGTGTATTTTACTATTACTAATTGCGAATGCATCCCAAAAAAATAAAAAAATTTCATTTACACCTCCCTCCTCATGTATCTTCTTCCAAAAACAATTTCCCCCTATACACCCAAATGTTTCCTCACATACCTTGACACCACCATTAACATCATGTTTTCTCTCACCTTTGACGCCACCTCAATGTCAGCACTGTCATATAATGTTGATATTATATCTAGATTAGGAATTTCCACCATCATAATCAACTATCCTACACTCTAGATAATCCCATAATTGAATTATAACTATAGTTGGGTAAATATACTCATAAATACATTGAACCACAGTTCCCAACCAATAGATTAATTGATTCATTTTAAAACCACATGGTTGTAGCTTCTTGGTTATCATTTCCATGTTTCCATTACTTTATCCCTGCCACTTTATTTCCTGCTCACCCAACACATATTATCATAATACAATTTTTTCCATATTCCCATAGTTTCTATGTTCTCATTACCTCCTATATCCCAATAATCTCTATCACCTCTCACCAATCACCTTTATTCTGATTCCTTCCTTCTCATATTGTGCGCCTCCCTGTTGGCTTCTCACATTTTATCTATCATATCAACATTGCTATATTTTAAAACAATTATAGGGGTTGATCCATTATAGTGGTCTCTAAAGGGGAATGTATAACCCCGTAAATCACGATCATCAAAAGTAGTTGTAGGACCACCACCCACAATGTGAAAGACGCTTCTACATTTACTCTTGGTGGCCTACATGGTAGTTTCCATACTATTGTTTTATATAATAAAACCCCTCTTGTAGAACTATGTTCTTTTTTAAAAACTATAGAAATTATTCTTAGAATATATAACATAGAAAATATGACAGAATATGATAGTACATATTTATCCTCTCATTATAATTTTGATTATTTAAATAAGATTCATGAACATGATTAAGTATTTTTTACTTCTCTTATATCCATACCATATAATTAATTTATAGAATGTTGCATCTGTTTAATTTCATTCCCTTTATATCTATCTTGAAATTATAAATGTTTAAATTTTTTATATCCATACTCACTCAGATATCTATTCCCTATTATATTATAATACAAATATATATTTTTTATATATATTTGGTAAATTAAAAAAATTGAATCATAAAGACATTAACAATTTGTTTTATGAATGTATTCCCATTATTTCATCACAATACTACTCATATATTGTTGTAAATAAATGTAAATTTGACTGAAAATTGTTTTTATGTTGTTTTAGGAATACTATTTACCCAATTGAAATCACTTGATCCATGATATCAAGAATTGAAGGAATTAATTATGAAAATGTGGAGGGAATAAACTAAAAATGTTATAACTTATAGAAATCATATTTAATCTTTAACTAATTGACTAGGATATATTCTTCTATACGACACATCATTGAGATATATGCCACAATATAAAATTAATTATAGAGTATATCTTTCACATCGTGAAGTATAATTCCACATAACTCTATAACTATCTCACACTAGTACCTCACATTCCTCAATAAATATATAATAAATAGATTTTATGAAGCATTATCTTATAGAAGAAAAATTATCTTATTTTTAAATAATTTTGTTTTACATAGGTACACTTTCATGAAATTATACATGATATATCAGTTTCACACAATAGATAGTTACAAGAAGTAGTGAATTTTTTCAATGAAATTTCAATTGTTTTTCATTCATTTCAATCCCCATGGAGATATAAATTATATAATTCATTTGTTATGTTATTTTATCACAAAAACGTTTTTTATTACATTGAGTAAATTTATATTCTCAACCACATTATAATTATCTAGAATACCCTTATACATCATAAATATACACATTTTCTATTTTTATATATTTTTTACCACAAAAACATATAGAATCCATTAGAATTATTCTAAAATAACATTTAAAATTTTCAAATAATTCCAAATTTTTTTAAAATATCAAATAATTATTGATATAAATTAAATTATAAAACACAAATAAAATAATATATAAACACCAGATTGTGTGAGTTATTCAATCATTTATTATAACAGTAAGTCTCTTTTCCGAATATATACCAAGAATGAAAATGGTTTTCTTATTGATTTTAATATCATCAAATATATATTTTCCTTATAGATCAAATAATGCATATTTACATTCTTGGTAATCCAATACCATATCTTTTCTTATATTAGTCCTATATTTGTATTCCATGTGTATCCTTCACCACACCTCATCTAGTTGAACATTTTGTAACTAACCATTGCATGGTATAATATTGATCTCATGATGATCACTATTTTGACTCACCCTCCTCATAAATTCATTGTACCCCTCTTATCATCCCTATCCATGTGAGTATTTTTTTCTTTTATTTTTATTCATTCACTTTGATGTTCATTTTTATTGATTTAAACCCAAGAACTCATTGTCACTCACATCTATAATAACCACATTTGGATATGCTACTCCTCACCATGGTAACATCTAAATTAAAACATATGACATAAAATGTAAACCATAATTAATATAACATTGAACCATATAATTATGTTATTTATGGATAATTTTTAAATAGATACACTATCAATCACTAAACTCATTTGGTAATTTTTTTCATACCACACTGTAGGTTTAGTGTTTGTCTTATTGTTCAACATGGGAGGGATATCAAAATGCATGCTACAACTTTTACATGTTAGGAGAACGTTATAAAATTCTTATTGAATTTTATTATATTTACAACCATTAATAAATTTCTATTTCATAATATAAAATACATACGAGTAATAAAGGCATATTCACGTAATGTATGTTAAAACAACAATAGCCATTTATTCTGGTACTGTAACACATAAATAAAATATTGGCATTCAAAGAGTGTTCTTAAGGCCTATATATGGTAACCACCACTATGATATAGTTTATGTTCATTAATAGCCAATATTTATACGAATAAAATCTCTCTTCTTATTTACCCTATTTAATGTGTAGCACTCCACTGTTGTAGGTTTTCGGTGGTCCCACATGAGCATTTTTTAGTTCTGCATAAACCTTTTGATAAAATAAATAAGAGGGATGTTATTTGGGTGAATATTAAATTTTTTTTGAATCATCGATAAAGATAGTTTCTACTGTGTTCATTTTTTTAAGGTATTTAATGTACTTTTATTTATTTTACAATATCATTCTTTCATCTTTCAAGCATGGTCAAACTATTATTTTGGGTTTTATAGTGCTTAAGGTATGTTAAACAAGTTCTTTTTAATCCTAAGATACTAAAAAGTGGAATCATAACCATACCATGGTATTTTGATCTTAAAATAAATATAAAATTAATTTTTTTTTAAAAAAAACTAGTTCATGTAATCATCATTAATGTTTCATTGTGTGGAATTACAACTGATCAGATAAATGTTCATATGGGATAACATTTATTTCGATATGATATATGTGATAAGATATAAATTTATCCTATAAATACAACATAATTTATATTATTTTATCATGAACATGTGGTTACGGTTATGTAAGTAGGATTATGTGTGAAAATTTCAACATTAATTGAGTTAATCAAATATGATGCTTTCCTGTAGGATTAAATGATATGAAATCATGAGAGATTAGAATAACCAAGGATAAATTATACCAGATTTAATATGTAGTGAATTATATAATAATCCTATGTGATTTTTTTGTATAATATGAAATGAAGGAACAATTAATCCTATATAAAATATTATTTCTAGGATTATTATTATGTTACCACTTTGCATATTATTAATATACTTAGGATAAAGTTATTTATTCTTGTAATGGTGTAGTTTTACCCCACATATGTCCATGAGTATGGGATTATCATTTTGTATCAACATGGATTCTCCTTACACTACCGAGATTATATACATAAAAATAATAATTATGTTTCTATATTTCCTGTTTTCATCTTTGAATTTAATTCCATAGATAATTAATTGTTTATAAATCATAATAAATTTATTTACAGATATTTATATGTTTATAATTTGTTTATCAATTAATTAATTGTGAATATTTGAAATTAATTAATAAATATGGATGAAACATTTTTAAAATTATGATTCACATTATTAAAAGTGAAAATTAAAATACCATTTTCTAATTATATATAAATTTATTATAATTTACATACAAAATATTTATATTTAAATTGAAATTGAAATTTATAAATAATTTCAAAACTTTTAAAATTAAAATCACTAAAATATTTTTATATTTAATATTATTATTTTTTAAAAATAATTAATTTAATTTTATTCAAATTAATGTTGTATTAGAGATATTATTTAAACTAAATCAAAAAAAATTATCAATGATTAACAAGATATAGGTTCAAATAAAAATTAAATATGTGAAAATAAAATAGTGTAAAAAAAATTAAAAAATTTTGCATTATATAATTATAATATTTTTTTAGTATCACATAATTAACATAAATTATCTATAATGAATAATATGAAAGTGTTAATATAACGAATAAATATAAAATTCTTATATTTGGAAAATCTATAATGATCAGAATGTTATAAATTATTTTAAAATTGTCTATTTATTTAATGTTCATAAATGTTTTTTTCTTGATCATATACATAAATTACTCATTTATTTATTATTACCTACATCGTTCATTGTAATGGTTGTATACTATTACGTGTTTTTTGTGTTTTAGTTCAATGTTATTAAACTAATTATAAATATATCCAACATACTTCTAAAGAGTTACATGCTGTTAGGATAATGGATTCGACATTCTCGTTCCATGAATTTTGATTATGCTAAGATATGAAAATATATTTAGTAGTTAATATTGATATATAAATATCAGGTGTTAGAATTAAAAATTATTTAAGATATATCCTAAGTAAAATACCTATACGTAGAGAAACCTTGGAACATAATTGTCAATTTCCTAGAGGTTTATACCTTGTCTAGAAAATTAATAGTTTAATACATGTGGCTCTAGATTTTTCATGAGGAGATTATTGATTGTATATAATTCCCATTATTTCCTTAATGGTATTAATAATTGATATACATGGGGTGAATTTAGATACATGATAATATAATTGTATTTTAATATTGGTTAATAACAAGTTTTATAAGTTATATACATATTAATACAGCAATATGGTCAGAAAATATTGGTTTGTTGGAAGTAATACAGTTCAAAACAAAATAATTAGAAGAATTCATTTACAAAGGGGACAAAATGTTATTATATTGTGAAATTAAGTCCCTTAAAAATTCCAAGTATCAAATTTCTTCCAAAGAGGCACATTTGAAGCCTTGATTGTAGAACATGGTAGGTCATGAGAAATTCTGTACCCATGAGTAATGTCTTATAAGGAATTAATATAATTCATGACCCAAATAAGAATAGGTTCCAAACATTTCCTTGTTATTTTGGTTATGATTATCTTGGATACCCAAATAAGGCTAGGTTACTAGAGGAATAGTGTTTGTTTTTTTACATATGATGGATTGGAAAAAGAGTTATATACTCAACCATCCATGATTCATATATCACGTGATTAGAATATTTACACACCTAGATAACTATAAAGAGATAAAAAATTCAATATAGAATCATTTCATAGTGATATATGGTTATTATCCAATAAAATACGAATGAGTTCAAATGTGATCTTTAATTATGTGGGAGAAAATAAAATAAAATTATTTATTAAATGTATTGAAAAAAATATACTCATATAATAAATGTTTTTTATATATTAACTAAATCATCATATTTAGGATTATATTTTATAATAATCCTTTAATTGTTTTTCCATGAAATCCTAAAATTAATTACATAATAAATGTTCTTTAGTAATATAAATTCTATGTCTTGGAGAAACAAAATAATTAATAAAAAACTATTGATATAGTTAAATAAGTGAATATTTATTATTATTAAAACTATAGAATAATTCACCAATGGTTTAAAAATAAATATATATAAGAAAAAAGGGTATATATTATTTTTTTAATGATTAAAAATTTTGAGTATATCGATGACTATGTGAGAGAAAATGTAACCGCTAATCTTGTTCTTATTATTGAATGCATACTATTATATTCAATGGAAATTTTATAATTATGTGAAATAAATTAATATTTTTTACAATATTTTTATCAATGTGTTTGGAAAATATTAGATAGTAATGTGATGTCTTGTTTATAATTATGTATATATTTTAAAAGTGGGTAAAACATGAAACTGATTGAATAAAAGTAAACTGGAAAGTCTAAAAATGATTCTTCTCAAAAAATAGTTCAGGTCATTGAATGAAAAAAAATTTATTAGGAAAAAGGATTAATGATTAAATAGTATAGGATCATCATGGATACCTAATTTATTTTGTTAAACTCTTTGTAATGTCCATATCCATTGATTATATTATAGAAAAATAATTTAACTAATTTGAAGAGAATGTGGTACAAAATGTATATGTTAAAAATTCATTGAGTATAAAATAATTCAAGATCAATGGAATAATTTATAAGTATTATAGGTGTAATTCATATAATTAATATAATAAGTTTTACATCAAATATTTAAATGTATAGGAATATACCAATATCAAATGGATTTAAGTAAATGATGTGTATAATTATCTAATTTCTTTTATATAGTTATAAGTGATTTTTATTATCAAGGTGTAATTATAAATAATATTATATGTTGAATTTAATACATATGGTTTATGATTTGCAATATATTATAATATTTTAAATGATATATGGATAAAAAAAAGTTTTATCATTAATCAGACTATTTATTTAGAGGTTCGATAACATTGGAGGAATTACGATTGCATCACCATTTGTGGAATATTTTATAGAACATTCATATATTAATGAATATTATACAATAATATATAATATCATATCTAATATTGAAGATAATTATTTTGTTAAACATCCATACTAAGAAAAAATAAGTGCTATATTCTAACACAATGATGTTTTAAAATATTATAAAGTTATTTTGAAGAAAAAATAGCACCTAATAGGCTGGTAAGAGTTCTTTTTGGACATATATAAGTTCATATATAACAAATAATATAAAAAAAATAAAAAAAAATTATATCAATTTATATCCATAATTTTTTCTTGATTTTATAATATTAAGGAAAATTTTTACAGAATTTTCTAAAATATGTAAATGAAGAAAATTTATAGAATTGAGTCTAAATTATAGTGAAGATGATGATATTATAAATATATATATGCAGAAGATAATATTTATTAACATCACAACATTGGATTCTACGTAGTTAATTAGCTTCATTATATAAGGATCTAGACAAAAACATTACAAAATCCTTACTTTTCAGTAAAAAATCACACTTTTACATTTTATGATATTTTAATGATTAGGAAGTTAAATAATTATGTCATAAGTCATATATATATATTTATATATTACCATGTGGAAGCATTTGATTAGTATCCATTTTTACATAATATAATATTTTTAAAATAAAAAATGATTTTTCTTCATGAAAAATATTCATGAATTTTGACATGAAATATCCTTTTCCCACACTAATCATTAAACGGGTGAAAAATATTTTAAAAACATGGGATGAGCACAAAATTTCTAGTAATTTACATAAAAAAGAAAAAAACTTTTATTTCAGTGAATAAATTGAAATCCCATGAAATGACTTCAATTATCTCAAATTTATTTGTTTGAATGAAAAAAATCACATTAACATGGAAACCACACAATAAATTTTTTAAACTAAATCATTTAAAATCCATATAAAGAAAGAAAAACCCATTTTTAGAAAAAATTAGAGAATCACATTTAGAAATCCTTTTAAACTCAAGTAAGAAATAATTAGACAACATAATATCCTTAGGATAAACCCTTCTGTAACTGCCACCTTCATTCTTATTAATACTAGGAACATTACCCAATGCTTCAGAGCACTATCTAGGTACACCCCTCATAAAAGGTATATTAATATCACCCATTATTCATGAGATATAATAGTGATAAAACCTTCGTATAAGATCTATTTGGATAAATTATTTATCATATATAGTTTTTAATAAAATAATTTTTTACATTAGTTCGTGAGGTGGAATACTACCGTACACATGAATGCTAAATTAATTTCACATTTGATTGAAGAGGAGATGGATTTATGTTATTCCATTAAAATAATAATCAATTATTACATGGAATATATATTTTACCCTATTATAATACTATAATAATATTTGAAGTATGTGGGAGAATAAGGAATACCAAAATTCACTATTAATCATAATAGCTCTTCATTGGAAAACAACTTTAAGATTTTAACTAAACCCATCTGAGATTGGAATTTTAATAAAAAATTACAATAGGAAATTTTAATGAAATTAATTAATATTTTTTGATAGGTTCTTTTAAAATATAATGTCATTGGAAGTGTGAAGATTAGAGGATTTGTGGTGGCCTTTAATAAGCGGGGGAGCAGACGCTCTTGGAATTATTCAAAATAATAATTGATGTCAATGTTATTCACATACCAAAGTGAACCAAAATTGACCATTAATGATAATTTGGTGAGATAATTTCTAAATATTTAAATTGATTATAATTTAAAAAATTATTTGTGTAATTTAAACCAATATTTTTTAGTTTAACAAGGGTAATCCCGTTTTAATGTTAAACATGATAATATATTTTTATTTTTTTCACACTTTAAAATAAAAATATTATGAATAAATTATTATATAATATAAATTTATATTATTTATTTTATTTAATAAATTTTAAAAAATTCAATTCAAATAATATTCATAATAAAATTTAATATTAAGAACGCAAATATGATCGAAAAGTATGCTTTCATGAAATGATATTTTCATGCACATGATGATATTATGTTAACTCTATAGGGAGTGTTCTTAATTATATGATATTTAGTTAATATTTATAGATATATAATCTATAAATTTAATTTAAATCATATCTCATTATGTGTTATTATAATTAATTAAAAAGAAGAAATATTATCCACTTGAAATATGTTTTCAGAATAATGGATTTTTAATCCAAAAATTATGATTATACTAAAGTCTAGTATAAATATTATTAAAATGTAATTAATTGGGATTAATATAAATGATAAATACATACATTATTTTAATTCATATTCATGTCATAATGATAATTTTACATTTCTTAATTTATTTAAAAGAAATGTCAGTCATATAAAAAGCGATATTTATCACTATTCACTAAAAATTCAATATCTTCTGAAAAATCCCAAAATCTCACAATAAGTTAATTTTTAAATTTTTCTTTCATAAATTAAATTCATATTATTAAATTAAAACGCTATATTTTATGAATTAATCTTTTAAATAAATCATTCTTCGGATTTTTAATAAAACTATCTCATTTATGACATAATATTTATTATAATTAATATAACTATCTAATTTTTAAATACTAATTAACCAGAAAATGATTTATTATCTTGTTTATTGGAATGTAAATTTCTCAAACCTTTTGTAAATTTAATCCTTGTAATTTTATTATCTTGGAAAACATGTTGGGTTATCATTCCTTCATAGAATTTTAAGATTCCAATGTTCTTCTTCATCCAACTTGTTTTTCAATAAAACCTTGTCATGTTGGATATAATTATTCCACTATTATTTATATCTATGATGAAAAATAATTTTTGGATGTTCCTCATAAAAAATAAATTATTCTAACTAAACTAACTCAGGTATCAAAACATGAGATCAATACCGAACATATTTTCTTAATACGGAGGCATTGCAAAAGTTGTGTAACTAAGAGAAAATGAGAGGAAATAAAACATGGTAGGAAAATAAAAAAAATCTCAAATATGACATATATTCAAATAAACTACATAATTAACATTCAAATTTACCAAAAAGATCATAAAAATATTCATGGATTTACCATGAGAATGAAATTATCACTTACATCAAAAGAATGATATTTTCTTTTTTTATTTGTATAAATTATCTAACTTCTTTGAGTTTCCCTCATGTACTATTGAATCATATTCATATTATTAGACACATCATATTAAAATCCTAGTCCCATTGACTTCCTTTCACCCACTTCAACCCAAAATTTATGACTAAAACACCACATTATATACAATTCTTCAAAAGGTGCCAATTGTTTAATAGAATAAAATGTAATATTATAAGAAAAACCAAATAAATAAAAATAATGATCACATATTCATTAATAATAATTTAAAAATCATGATTCAAGTATTTAAAAAATTGAATAGTTTACATGAACTTTCAATCAGACTGATGATGAAAATCTATACTGAAATTTAATTCAGTACCCAAGTTCTTTTGAAGTCCTTTCCAAAAATATGAATTGATCCTAGGATCACAGTCTGATTTAATGGACAAGGAAACTATATACAACATTTTTATCTGTTTTATATATATACTATAAATCTTATTTAATGACATTTTTATCTTGTATTATAAATCTTTAATGCTCGTCCATTAAGAAAAAAAAATCTTATTATCACATCATAATGCCCTTGTTGGTGTCACCATAAAATATATGGATATATTTTCACATTTTCTATTCGGAATTATAAAAGGTTTAATCATTACCATTTGTAATTAACATTCTTCCTTGACTTGTTGAAAATTCATCCATTTACTAGTAAATTATAAATAATATCATTCAATTACATATAACTTGTAATACACCCAAAGGTCTCTATACATCTTAGTACTTCAAGGATGAATGAAAAAGGTGAACAAAGAGCTACACACAAAATCTCTCTCTTCAACTAGGAGTCACATTAAACTCCTAATCTATTTCCACATAATATAAAAACATTCTTTATCAACATTAAAATCAGTAAATTAACCTCTATTGACAATCTATAACTTTTTCTATAAAACATGATCATCATTAGGATCTCACTTAATTCCATTTGACAGATATAATTATACAGACACCTAAAAAATTAGAATACGTTCTTATACCGTAAAATTATTGAAAAAATTTTATCAAATCACCATCCAAATGTCTATATTCCTATCATAGCATGGTTAATATAGATTTTTTTGAGACAATGTATCAACTACAATGTTTTTCATTTCAGGGATGATAATGAATCATGAAATCATAATACTATACTAATTCCCTCCATCTTGTCTGCCTCAGGTTTAACTCCATATTTGTGAATATATAATTTAAAATTTTGTGTTCAATATATATTTCATTATTTACTATGTATAAATGATGCATAAAATTTGTTAATAAAAAACAACATTATCTAATTCCAGATCATGAGTGGAATAAATTAACTCATGAGGATTTAGTTTCTTTGAAGCATATTCATTTACACAATCAATATATATTTTAAAACAACAACGAACCTCCAATTAATAATTACTTTTTATTAAAAATTCAACATTCATGGTGGGAAGGGACAAAATTGGAGCATTCAAAAATATTATTTTTTTATTTGTTAAAAATAATTATTAGATTATTTTTTGTAGATAAATTTCTATCATTTTCATTTTCCCTTAGTCAATGCTCTTGTAAACTACAAAATGTTTAAAAAAATCATCCAGAACAAAAAAATTTAATCCAAGAAAAATATGAGTATATATGGTATTTATTTTCCTTTTCCATTCTTAAGAAAATAATGTTTTAGCAGGGTCAATAATTATTCCATTTTTAGAAAAAATATGTCTTTGTGTAAGAACCTGGATCTTCGTTCAGGTATGTTCTTCCTTTTTTCTGGAGTTTTTAAGAAAAATGGATTTTCTGGAAATTTTCAAAGTACACGCCATGTACTTTCTGAGTACATGTCGTGTACATTCTGAGTACATGCCGTGTACTCTGATCTGGCTCGAAGCCATGTGCTGGCCGTGTCGGGCCACACACACGGTGTGTAGGGGTGACGTGGAGGCTAATTTTGGTGGAGTACAGAAGGGACCCAGTACACACCATGTACTCTAAAAGTACATGCCGTGTACTTTCTTTTTTTTTCACTAAACGAACCAGGGTCGCGCCTAACCCCTATTTTCATCTTCTTCTTCAGTTTTCGTCCGCCTGAGAGCGATCGTATGACCAGATTTTCGACGAGATCTCGCCTCACCGTTAGTTCTCCGATTCGAGCGTAGTCAATTGCGTTGGAAGCGCATCGGTGAGTTCTTCCTTCTTCTTGAGCCTTGTTTCTTGATTACTCCCTGTTTTCATGATATCGTAGGTTGAGCATTTTGTGCGTTTTCTCAGATCTACGTCCTTCTAAGGGGAATTTGTCATCATGGTTCATGTATATCGATCTCCTAGGATCGAGGTAGGTGGTTTGTTCCTTTCCATATAATGTTGATGAATATTTTGTGCAAATTCCACCAATACCCTTGAATAGGGTATTTTGTGTTCCTATTTTGCCTTTGATGTATTGCCTGCTTTTCTTGATAGCTAGAGTAGATGTTTATGTTTGAGTATGGTAGCTTTACTGTACCTTGGATGTCTGCTATGCTTGTTCTGCCTGTTGGGCATTTTTCCAGTTTCCATGCGTAGTTGTAAGATAGTGGAACTGCTACCTTGTTTTGCTGCTGAGCCTTAGTTGATAGCCAAGTAGTTCTTTAGGTTTACTTGGACGATGTACATGTGCGCTGAGCATGTTTAGTTTCACTCAGGACTATGAGAACCTAGAGTAGTAGACCAAATGGAGAATTGATAGTAGGGCTTCTCCAGAGTGTCTTTTAATTACGATATGAGACCACAGGGGGATTTGACATTGAGTGCTTCCTCAGAGAGTCTGTAGTTCCTCGACGCGGGCCACAGGGGGAATAGAAGTTGAGTGCTTCCCCAGAGAGCCTTTACCACATTACAAGACTATAGGGGGAATTGACGGTGAGTGATTCCCCAGAGAGTCTTCTTAATTTATTAACTGAGCGAGAGGGGTGAGACTTTGTGTGCCACCTAAAGGTTTGATAGTAATTATAAGTTGAACCATTGGGTTTAGGCAGTGAGAGCTACCCAGAGGGTTACCTTTTTTCCTTTGTTATTGGTTGTTTACTTGTGCTCTTCTTTTGTTAGAACTGTGGATTGTAGTTGCTTGTGCTTTCCTGTTTACTTCTTCTTGTTTTATTACTTGCCTTGTATTCATTGACAATTAGGCACAAATCATTGGGTGACATACTACTATGATTTTATCTCACACACTGTTTGGGCCATGATTTTGGGCCCAATCAGACTATATTGCTGCAGGTATAGATAAGGGAAAGTGCCCTTCTACTTGTGGTTCTTGATTGCACTAGAGATGGAGATCATGGGACCAAGTCGGGGCTCGCAATGTTGAGGAGTTTATTTTGTTTTTCTTTTGCGCTTGTTTTCAGTTGTATTATAGTACGTTGTTTTGTTTGCTGCTTTCCATAGATACTTGTACCAGCTACATCATTTTCATCCTTGCTATATATATTCATTGCTTCTGCTGATTGGTTCCTGCTGCTATGTATGTTGTTACTGCTTCCGTTGTTGACTGTTTTTTTCCACTGTATACCTTACTAAATGGGGGCATAGTTTCCCCACCAACTCACCAAGGCCATCGCTGCTAGTCATTAGCCTCTGGAATTCGGGGAAATGCGCTTGAGGTTATGTGGAGAATCGGGTACGGGGCACCAGTGGAGGGGCTCCAGATTCAGGTCATTACAAAGTTGTATCATAGGAGTTCTTTTCTCTTTCTTTATTGTTTGGAGACCTCATCTAGGGATAAGTTGGATTAGGTACTTGGTATTAAAATATGCTGAGGAGTATCTTTCTCAAGTACAGGGAAAGGCCATACTACCTCGTTAATTTCAGTTTGCTGGTTTTGAGTTTTAGGGTTGATATGTTTTCACCTAGAGTGATTCGCATGACTTGTGCGATTATTGTTTTGATATTTCAGTTCTATTTTTGTCGCAACCCGATGAGATGAGGGAATCACTACGGGAAAAATGGGTATTTGCGACGGGTTATTTGCGACGGGAATAAATCACGTCGCAAATAGTCCCGTTAAAAACTTATTTGCGACAGGGGTATTTACCTGTCGCAAATAATTAGGCTTTTGCGACGGGATTGCTTTCCCCGTCGCAAATAGTTTTCCCGCGATGTGCGCCAAATCGCGGGAAAACTATTTGCGATGGGAAAATATTCCCGTCGCAAATAACCGGCGGCGGTAAAAGGTATTTGCGACGGGACCCGTCGCAAATAACTATTTACCCGTTGACCGTAATAAATGCGGGCTAAGGTATTTGCGACGGTACCCGTCGCAAATAATAGTATTTGCGACGGGATACCCGTCGCAAATGGGCCCGTCACAACTATTCTAACCTATAAATACCCCCATCCGTTTTTTTCAAATCATTCTCATTCTCTACCTTCTCCAGCTCTCAAACTTGTGTTTCTAAAGTTGAGTTTTTCTTCAGTTTAATTTTTTTCTTCGGAGCTGATATTAAAGTTTTGAAGAACGATCAGAGCAGATCAATTTTTAAGGTATTTATGTTCATTTTAATTTATTATTTATTTTTAATTTTTTATTAGTTTCAACTATTCTTAATTAGTTGTAATTTAATTATGTTTATATTGTTTTCTTACTTAATAAATTTAAATTATTAGTATTGTTCATAGTTAATGGTAATTAGGAATAATTAGTAATAATTTTTAATATTTAAGAATAAATATTAATAATTAGTAATAAATATCAATAATTAGGAATAATAACATTATTACATTATTAGTATATTTTATTATTAATATTAAATTAATATAATTTTTCATATATATACAATTCTTTTTTCATCTGTGTGTTTACTGTCTTCACATGTATTATTTGTATGTGGAGATAGAAAACGCACAGATGAAAGAAGAATTGTATATAAATCAGAAAATTATATTATTTTAATATTAATAATAAAATATACTAATAATGTTATTATTTGTAATTATTGGTAATTATTCCTAATTATTGGTAATTATTCATTTAATTACTAATAATTAGGAACAATTATCAATAATTATCAATAATTAAGAATATTTAGTAATAATTAGTAATAATTACCAATAATTAGTAATAATTAGTAATAATTATCAATAATTAGTAATAATTAGTAATAATTACCAATAAGTAGTAATAATTAGTAATATTTACCAATAAGTATTAATAATTACCAATAAGTAGTAATAATTATCTATAATTTGGAATAATTACCAATAATTAACAATAATTAGTAATAATTAGTAATAATTACCAATAATTACCAATAATTAGTAATAATTAGTAATAATTACCAATAATTGCCAATATTTACCAATAATTAGGAATAATTAGGAATAATTAGGAATAATTAGGAATAATTAGGAACAATTAGGAATAATTAGGAATAATTAGGAATAATTAGGAATAATTAGGAATAATTAGGAATAATTAGGAATAATTATCAATAATTATCAATAATTAGTAATAATTAGGAATAATTAGGAATAATTAGGAACAATTATCAATAATTATCAAGAATTAAGAATAATTAGTAATAATTAGTAATAATTACCAATAAATAGTAATACTTACCAATAATTAGTAATATTTACCAATAATTTGGAATAATTACAAATAATTAACAATAATTTGTAATAATTTGTAATAATTACCAATAATTACCAATAATTAGTAATAATTAGTAATAATTACCAATAATTTCCAATAATTACCAATAATTGCCAATAATTAGGAATAATTAGGAATAATTAGGAATAATTGGGAATAATTAAGAATAATTAGGAATAATTAGTAATAATTAAGAATAATTAGGAATAATTAGTAATAATTAGTAATAATTAGTAATAATTAGTAATAATTAAGAATAATTAGGAATAATTAGTAATAATTATTTATAATTAGTAATAATTAGGAATAATTACCAATAATTACCTATAATTACCTATAATTACCAATAATTACCAATAATTACCAATAATTACCAATAATTACCAATAATTACCAATAATTACCAATAATTTGCAATAATTACCAATAATTTGCAATAATTAGTAATAATTTGCAATAATTACCAATAATTTGCAATAAATAGTAATAATTAGTAATAAATACCTAAAATTAGGAAAAATTATAAAAATTCTCAATAATTAGTAATAATTACCAATAATTAGTATTAATTACCAATAATTAGTAATAATTGCCTATAATTAGTATTAATTACCAATAATTAGTATTAATTACCGATAATTAGTAATAATTAGGAATAATTACCAATAATTAGTAATAATTACCAATAATTAGGAATAATTACCAATAATTAGTAATAATTACCAATAATTAACAATAATTAGTAATAATTAACAATAATTAGTAATAATTACCAATAATTACCAATATTTAGTAATAATTAACAATAATTACCAATAATTACCAATAATTGCCAATAATTACCAATAATTAGTAATAATTGTGAATAATTAGTAATAATTACGAATAATTAGTAATAATTACGAATAATTAGTAATAATTAAGAATAATTAGTAATAATTACTAATAATTAGTAATAATTACCAATAATTAGTAATAATTACAAATAATTATCAATAATTACTAATAATTATCAATAATTACTAATAATTAGTAATAATTAATAATAATTAGCAATAATTAGTAATAATTAGCAATAATTACTAATAATTAGTAATAATTAGTAATAATTAGTAATAATTAGTAATAATTAGTAATAATTAGTAATAATTAGTAATAATTGGTAATAATTAGGAATTATTAGTAATAATTAGTAATAATTAGTAATAATTAACAATAATTAGTAATAATTAGTAATAATTAAGAATAATTAGTATTAATTAGGAATAATTAGTAATAATTACCAATAATTAGTAATAATTATTATTAATTACCAATAATTATTATTAATTACCAATAATTAGTATTAATTACCAATAATTAGTATTAATTACCAATAATTAGTATTAATTACCAATAATTAGTATTAATTACCAATAATTAGTAACAATTACCAATAATCACCAATAATTACCAATAATCACCAATAATTACCAATAATCACCAATATTTTCCAATATATTCCAATATTTTCCAATAATTACCAATATTTTCCAATAATTGCCAATAATTACCAATATTTTCCAATATTTACCAATATTTACCAATAATTACCAATATTTACCAATAATTAGGAATAATTACCAAAAATTATGAATAACTACCAATAATTTGGAATAATTACCAATAATTTGGAATAATTACCAATAATTTGGAATAATTACCAATAATTTGAAATAATTACCAATAATTAGGAATAATTACCTTATTAAATTATTTGTATATTTTATTATTAATATTAAAATAATATAATTTTCTAGATTATATACAATTCTCTTTTCTTCTGTGTTTTTTCTGTCTCCACATGTAATATTGGAATTCTTTTTCAAAATTATCAACCTACTCGCCAATGGAGAGGTGAAAGTGAATGCCAATATTACATGTGGAGACAGAATGTGAAACACACAGATGAAAGGAGAATTGTATATAATATAGAAAATTATATTATTTTAATATTAATAATAAAATATACTAATAATGTAATGATTTTGTTATTATATAATTAATATTTATGAAAAAAATTATATTAGTATTATTAAAAAAAATAAAAAAATCAATATAATATTAAAATTATCAATATTTGTAACAGGTTTTTCTTTATTCACAATATATACAATCCTTGCTTGAGTGTTTTTTCTAAAAAATTATTCAAAACCAGTATTGCTTTTATATTTTATAGAAAAATATGGAACAACGAGGTCATCAACAGTCATTATTAGATGACCGCATATGGATAAATCAATATAGAAATCCAAATGGTTCTGGTTTAAATCCAGTATATATAGAGGGTGTGGAGATTTTTTTATCATTTGCGACATCAAATCCAGAATTTGTTTCAGAAGGAAAGATAAAATTCCCTTGTAGAAAATGTGCATTGAGAACGTTTGACACGTTTCACAATGTGGGGGAACATCTCTTGCGTTTTCGTTTTCAAGAAGATTATGTTTTTTGGTATCAACACGGTGAACGCAGTTCCAGAGCAGGTGATACCAACTTGATTCCGGATCCATCCCAGTTTCAAGATTTAGTACATGATGTTGCAGGTTCATTTGTTCAACATACAGAAACTCCGGCTGATATAGCTTCAAATCCTGAGTTGGGACCGTCTGAATTTTATGAGTTGTTGAAGTCTGCTGAGGATGCATTATATCTTGGCTGAAAGATGAGAAAATTAGAAGCAGTTGCAAAATTTATTGCTATCAAATCAGATAACGGAATGTCAAACACCTGTTTTGACCAGATATTTTCTTTGCTGAAAACACTATTACCCGAAGGAAATGTTTTACCTACAAATTACTATGAAAGTAAGAGGTTGGTTCGAAATTTGGGACTTACTTGTCAGAAGATTCATGCATGTTCAAATGACTTCATTTTATATTCTGGGGAAAATGAGTCGTTGGATAGTTGTCCCACATGTGGGAAACTGAGATATAAATAAGGAAAACATGGGAAGTCTGATTTGATTCCTATAAAACAGTTGAGATATTTTCCGCTTACATCCAGACTTCAGCGTTTATTCATGTCTAAGAATACAGCGACAATGATGTCATGGCATAAAGAGAATATTTCAACTGATAAAAGATTGAATCATCCAGCCGATGGTGATTAATAGAAACAATTTGATTGAGTGCATCCATCCTTTTATTTAGAAGCTAGAAATGTTCGACTAGGCCTTTCCACTGATGGTTTCTGTCAGTTTGGATCTTATGGTAGTCAATATTCTTGTTGGCCTGTTTTTTTAACTCCGTACAAATTACCTCCATGGATGTTGATGAAGGAGCCATATATCTTTTTGACTTTACTAATTCCAGGACATCCGAAGAAAAATATTGATGTTTATTTGAAGCCATTGATTGATGAATTAAATTTATTGTGGAGTACTGGTGTCAGTACATATGATGTTGCAACGAAACAGAATTTCATACTGAGAGCAGCATTGATGTGGACAATAAGTGACTTCCCGACTTATGGGATGTTATCTGGCTGGAGTACACATGGTCAGAAATCATGTCCTTACTGTATGGGAGAGAACAAAGCATTTATGCTCATTCATGGAAAGAAACCTTGTTATTTTGACTGTCATCACAGATTTCTTCCAGCTGATCATCCTTTTCGCAGAAACAGATCTCATTTCAGAAAAGGAACAGTTGAAATGGATGGACCTCCAAAAATGCTATCAGGTTAGGAGTTAAAATCAGTTGTATTTTCATTACCTCCCATCACTTTTGGTCCCACAATAAACCAACAGAAAATTTCTGGTTTTGGGAAAGAACACAATTGGATTAAACGTAGAATATTTTGGGATTTGCCATATTGGTCTGATTTGTTGGTCCGCCACATGTTAGATGTCATGCATATTGAGAAGAACTGTTTTGATAATTTGTTTCATACAGTTTTGGATACGCCAGGAAAGAGCAAAGACAATATAAATGGACGTTTAGATCTTGCCCAAATTTGCAGGCGTCCAGAATTGGAACTATTTGAGAATGTCAGAACAGAAAGGTTACTGAAACCAAAAGCAGCTTATACACTGTCTAAAGAAAACCGTTTATTATTTTGTCAGTGGATTATAGATTTGAGACTTCCAGATGGCTGTGCTTCCAATTTGGGTAGATGTGTAAAGAATGGTCATATTACTGGATTAAAAAGTCATGATTTTCATGTTATAATGGAGAGACTTCTACCCATTGGATTAAGAGGTCTGTTGAATTCTGTGATTTGGGATTCCATAACAGACATGTCTCATTTTTTTCGGGAAATTTGTGCGGCTACGGAAGATTATGATGCTCTAGGAAAACTTGAAAAAGATGTTGTTGTAATTGTATGTAAACTGGAAAAATTATTTTCGCCGTCTTTCTTCGACTCAATGGAACATTTGATGTTACATTTGCCATATGAAGCCAAATGTGGAGGTCCGGTACAGTTTCGATGGATGTACCCATTTGAAAGATGCATGCAAAAATTGAAAATAAATTACGTAACAAAGAATCTGTTGAAGGATCTATTGCAGAAGCTTATTTGTAAGAGGAAATATCTTTTTTCTGCTCCCATTATTTTGAATCTGAGTATCCTTCAAAACACAACCGAATGGGACGGAACGAGAGGAATATTGATGAAATCGACAATCAATTATCTATTTTCAACCAGTCAGAGCTTGGTTTTGGTAGAGTTTATGAATGCTGGCTTTCAGATGATGAACATCAGAGAGCTCATACGTATGTTCTGCTCAACTGTGAAGAGATGACATCAGTTGTACTGTAAGTGTTTATATCACTTATTCTATCATTTATGTTACAATAAATAACTTTGGTTTTTATAGGTTGTATGATAATCATATCAAGAAACAAATTCCACAAATTACAGCAGCTGCTCTCGAAGAACGTCGACTGAAAAATTTCTCTCATTGGTTTCAAAAACTGGTAACATAAATTCTTTATCTTTTAGCAACTCATTCAATGTATAGTTTACTATATTGATAATTATTTCACAAATTTTCAGGTGTCTCGACATGCTGATAAAATTGAGAAAAGGCTGTGTGTATTGAGTAACCCACCTTCCAAACATGTTAAAACTTATAATGCATATGTGGTGAATGGATTTCGATTCCACAAACATGCATATGGGGAATCGAAAAAAACAATGAACAGTGGAGTTAGCTTGAGAGGATCGCATCATCGAGAAAATGAAGTTGAATTTTATGGCATACTTGATGAAATCATTGAACTCTGTTATCTTGGACAACATTACATAACCATGTTCAAATGTCGGTGGTTGGATACAGAGAGAGGCGTGCGTGTTCATCCGACTCATGGAATCATCGATATTAAATGTAAAAGTGTTCTCGCAGTAAATGAACCATTCTTATTGGCTCAACAGGCATATCAAGTTTATTATGAAAAGTACTGTGCAACATCAATAGACTTGACTGATTGGTGGAGTGTAATAAAAATCAAAATTCGAGACAATCAGTTTAGTCAAAGTGAATGTGCTTTCACTGATGTGCAAAGAATTGAAGTTTTTCAAGAGAGTACTCAAAATCAATCTTTTTTACAAAGAGACATGAGTATCGATGACGACACCCCACATTTAAGAGTCGGTGATGACGATGATGTTAATGATGTCACATATGAAATTGAAATGGTAAGAGATGAAGCAACTGTAACTCGAATGGATATCGATGATGTTGAGGAGGAATATGAAGATGACATTGACATATATGAAGATGATGATGAAGATGAACACTGATAGCATTTAATGGTATTTATATACAATCATAATATGTATATATGTATATATAATAGTAATTATCAATTATTTGCTAACATTAACATTTTCTGTTTCAGATGGACGACGCCAAATTTCATGCGTTGGCGGATGCTGACCTGACTTTTGATGCGGATGAGTTGCTGACAGATGACCCTCAGCCTGCAGGCGCTCTAGGGAGTACGCGGAGGGGGCACGGTCTTGCACGATTGATGATTCCTGACCCCGTCCCCGAGCGACGTCCACGTCTTGGGTTTGATCCATTCACACGGAGGTGTGATAACCTGTGTGATAACCTGTGGATTTGATTAAGATTTCATTAATCTATTCACATAATAAATGTTTATTATTTTTTCAGTTTTCCGCATATAGCAGTCGGACAGGGCAGCGCTATTTTGCGCAACTATTTCTCTCAGCCGTGGACCACATGGGAGCAGATTCCCATTGATGTGCATCAGGCCATGTTCGGCCATTGGTTGGTACGTACGTAAATAAATAATTTTTATTTTGAAAATTATTTCATTTCTAACTTGATATTTTGATTTATTTGTAGGGTTTATGGTATCCGATCGATGATACCATGCGTGACGCCATCCACGAGGCATGGGAGGTGGCCATGCGTGATCGACTTTGTCAGTTTTTGCACAATTTAAGAAAAGCTGCGATGAAGAAAGCATGAGTGTCAGATTTTGAGGAGTCATGTAGAGCACACCGACCAGAGTATATTTCATCCCATGTATGGGATGGATTATGTGTGCACTGGTTGAGTGGTGCCTTTCAGAGGAGATCATCGGTGGGGAGGCAGAATCGGGGGAGACAGGAGGCGACTCATCGAGCTGGGAGTCGTTCTTTCAGTACTCATAGACAGCATCTGGTACGTACATTATTTATAAATATTTTATATAACTATAAATATTAACAATTTTTTTATTCTTATAGGCTGTCGAGCACCCCGATATTACAGAGTACGACGTATATCAGAGGATTTATAGTGATCCTGCTACTGGGGAGCTCAAAGGTGATCGTCAGCATCACATCGTGGTCAGTATTATTTGTTTTCAAGTTTAAAAATTAACTGCATATAATATATTCACAATTTTAATTTTAAATTGCAACTATAGGAGTCATATGAGGCCGCAGCGGCACAGGCCCGACCTGAGAGTCAGGCCGAGTCATCAGATCAGACCACTGCCCGTCAGTTTGATGAGGCGGCATGGATGCAGGCCACCCAGTATGCCTTCGAGAAGGGCCGGGTAGTTGGTATCGGCTCTCGACTGACTCCCGGAGATTATTATGGCAGTGCTGCGATTTCGGCGTCCAGCTCGAGAGGAGTTCGTGCATCTTCTTCTACATAGTATGAGGATCAGTTGCGATCTCAGACTGCACAGATAGAGAGTCTCCGACAGGAGCAGGAGAAGATGTGTCAGCAGCATGAGGAGGAGCGTCGACGCCAGCAGCAGCTGTACGAGGAGCAGGCGAGTCGGTGGCAGCAGCAGCATCAGGAGCAGATGGAGTACATGCGCCGACTCACTCATGCTTTTGGGATGGAGTTTCCTCCACCACCATCTGCAGATCCCCCACCTCCCCCCTCCCCCCTCCTTCAGATTAGAGTTTGTATTTCTGTTATAAAATTTGTGAAATCAAAATATTTTTTTTTCTATTCGTAGTTTCTGTCTCATTATAAAATATTAATAATATTATATTTTTAAATAACAATATTAATATGAATAATAATATTATTTATATTTTATAATATTAAATTTTATATATATATTAAAATTTTATATATATATTAAAATTTTATAATATTATAATTTAATTATTTTTTTTGTAATACTTGAATTATTTTAATATTTGAATGTAAAATAATTCTATTATTTTTATATTAATTAAAATAACTTATTAATATTTTTTTATTTATGAATTATAATTTTAATATTATTATATTAATTAAATCATTTATTAATATTCTATTATTTTTTATTTTTGAATTATAATTATACTATTATTATAGTAATTAAAATAATTTATTATCTTCTTTTGTAAATTATAATTCTATTATTATATTAATTAAAATAATTTATTAATAATTTATTTTTTTTATTTTTGTATAGTATTTGCTACGGGATACTATGCCCGTCGCAAATACTAGTATTATTAATAGTTTTTTATTTTTTTAAAAAAATAGTATTTGCGACGGGATACTATTCCCATCGCAAATACTAGTATTATTAATTTTTTTTATTTTTTTTAAAAAATAGTTTTTGCGACGGTTCCGTCGCAAAAGAGATTTGTGACGGGTCCCGTCGCAAAAGGTATTTGCGACGGGTCCCGTCGCAAAAACTATTTTAAAAGTTTTTTTACAAAAATACAGAATACTATTTGCGACGGGGAGAATGGCCGTCGCAAAAAAAGGCTTTAGCGACGGGCCTGTCGCAAATAAGTGTAGTTGCGACGGCGTTTTCAGCAACGGGCTATTTGCGACGGGATCCCTTCGCAAATAGCCCGTCGCAAATACCTGTTTTTCTAGTAGTGTATTCCATCTCATTCATCATGTAGGAACTTATAGAAATCACATTCCATGCATTCTTTCCATGCTATCTAGGGTGCATTAGTGATTACATGCTGTTGTGATAAGATTTCGTGTGGATTATGCATGCTGTTGTGATAGATGCTTGATAGAATCTCTACTATTTTGATAGAGAGTTTTTTGTTTTTTTCCATTGTATGTGACTACCTGAGATGTCAAGAATTGATTTGCGGGGAGTATGGGCCCTCACGAATCGAAATTTTGCACCTCTTTCCCTTGTTTTTAGTTTTTCTGGGAGTCTGAGCAGTTTCTAAGCTACTGGCAAGAAAAACCCAGAATACACGACGTGTACTTTTTGGATACATGCCGTGTAGTTTTCAGGCCATGTCACCGACTGTGTGAGCAGAACACGGTGTTGTGACAGTATCTTTAGGAACACACCTTGTAGGGTAGGTACACGTCGTGTAGGGTAGGTACACGCCGTGTAAGTTCGGAGCCGTGTACCCGGCTGTGTCACTAACAACACGGGTCGGGGAAGCACGGGTAGAACACGCCATGTCTAGAGGGAACACACCGTGTAGTCCTGTCCAGGTACCCAGCCGTGTCTAACAACACGGGACAACATTACCTTCTTTTCCACACACTGTGTTTTCTTTGAACACGCTGTGTAGTCTTGCCCAGGTACCCAGCTGTGCCATGAACAAAACGGGACAATGTCACCTTGCATATACACGCCTTGTTTGTTCGGAACACACCATGTATTGTGCGGCCATCTATATGGCCGTGTGTTTAACAAAATAGGTCGCCAAATCCTTGTCCACTACATGCCGTGTCCATAGAAAACACAGCGTGTAGTCGCAATTTTAGAAAAACTACGTGTGGGTTCAACACGCCTTGTGGTTTGAAGTTTACACGACTGGTAGGGCTGGAGTACATGCCAATGTTAGTGGGTTAAGAAGACATTCCGTGTAGTTTTATACACGCCATGTAGTCATGTTTTTCAAACTTGTGTATTTTTTCTTCCCCTGTTTCTGTTTTGTACTCTCTTATTCTCTGTCCTTGTTTTCCTCATCTAAGGTGTGCTTTTGATCTTTCAAATCTATGCCTCTGAGACATCCACTAGTCGTACTTCTGTCATCGAGCAGTGATCAGACGCCAGATAGGGCAGATCAGGGATGTCCTACCGATCCTCCAGTGGGGCTAGCCTTGGCACCGACTGTTATACCGGTTGTAGGTGCAGATGCGAAGTTCATGAAAGGTTTCATGAGGATGATGTAGGCCTTCCAGGGAGCCCCGCCTCCTACCACGTCTATGGAAGATTTGACATGTGTTTTTCAGCAACATCATCCTCCCACATTCTCGAGGGAAGGAGGACCTCAGGCTGTAGAGTCATGGCTGGAAGCCATGCTGATTATCTTCGAGCATCTGGAGATGCCTACAGAGAGGTGGGTTAAGCTTGCCACCTACATGCTCCGAGACTCCGCCAAGAGGTGGTGGGATGTGATCTCCTAGGATGGTCCACAGTAGGCTATGGCTTGGGAGGAGTTCTAGCCCCTGTTCTATGACTATTTCTACCCGGAGACCCTGAGGGCCGACTGAGCCCTGGAGTTCAAGAACTTAGAGCAGGGTACTCTTTCTGTCATGGAGTATTCCTCTTGTTTCACCGAGCTGCAGTGCTTCACACCCCTCTGGGATGGGATTCGGGTGTTCATTGCAAGGAAGATCGAGGATGGTCTCAGGCAGGATATCCACTCACAGGTGAACATCTTCTAGATGACTTCGATTAATTCCATCGTTCACCAGGAAATAATTGTGGAGCGCAATCTAAGATGCTTCAAGAGCTAGTCTTCCTCTTGATGATAGCAAGAAGCGACATCAAGATCCTACATGCGGTGATACAAGGAAGTGAGATACATTGTCAGGCAGCCAGGTGACATGCTACCAGTGTTTTCGGTCAGGGCACACGAGGCCGCAGTGCTAGAGGGACCCCATGGAGTGCCGATATTGCAGCAAGATGGGTGACCATCAACGTTTCTGCCAGGTCTTCTCACTAGCAACTGGTGACCGAGGTTCTTCCATGACTCATCATTCAGGAGCAGCACCACCAGTTTCTCACCAGTCATGGAACTGGACTTCTTCCGACCTTTCGGGCCGAGGTGGAGGTCGAAGACATGGTGGTCAGCCACCAGTTCCTTAGCACCAGCATGGAGGTTCATCTCAGTGTGGTCAGACAGGGGCACAGGGCCATGGTACAGACCAGTCTTTCGCTGTGGAACAGACATATCAGGAGCCGGATCCCGGCCCTTCTACTATTCGATGTACGATTTTAGTGTCCTTAGTTTTATCTTCAGCCCTTTTCGATATTGGTGCTATGCATAGCATTATCTTTATTGTTGTTGTGGAGAGCCATGGACTCTGCGTCTTTTCTTCTGCCGACTCATTGACACTAGACACACCTTTGGGGATGAGGACATCTATTGTACGCCAGTGTAGAGAGTTCCCTTTCGAGGTTGTAGGGTATCGCTTCTTATGGGATATCTATGTCCTAGAGATGACATGATATGATGTCATCCTTGGCATGGATTGGTTTATTCCCTTTCAGGTAGTCATCAACTACTATCGTCGTAGAGTGATTTTCGTTTCACCAGAGGGCAAGTCTTTTCTTCATTAGGGCGAGTGGGTTGTTCGGGAAAGTCGGGCAGGACTCGAGCATCTTGGGCTAGGAGGGGTGATGGCCCAGATTACTAGTCTTTATCTGGATGATTATGGGACTCCACAATTGGACATTCCTCCAGTGGTGGATCGCTTCAGGGACGTCTTTCTAGATGAATTTTCAGGTTTCCCTCCGGAGCGTGAGGTAGACTTCTCTATTGAGCTCATGCCAGGAGCGGCTCTGGTGTCCTTTCCTCCCTATAGGATGGACACACATGAATTGCAGGAGATCAAGAAGCAGTTGGAGGAGATACATGCTAAGGGTTTCATGTGACCCAATACTTCTCCTTGGGGTTCGCCTTTCCTGTTTTCAAGGAAGGTAGATGGTACCCTTCATATTTGTTTGGATTATCGGAAGCTGAACTAGTTGACCGTCAAGAACCGATATCCTTTTCTGAGAATTGACGACCTTTTCGACCAGCTTTGAGGAGACCGGGTGTTCTCGATGATCGATTTGAGATCTGGTTATCATCAGTTGCATGTTATACCATCAGATATACCTCTAACAACCTTCATGAGCAGGTATGGTCTATATGAGTATACATTCATGCCGTTCGGTCTCACGAACTCACCTGTAGTCGTCATGGAACTGATGAACTGAGTGTTCCATCCTTACTTGGACTCCTTTTTCATGGTCTTCGTGGACGATATCTTGGTGTACTCTCACACTCTACACAACCATGCCACACATCTTGAGATCGTTCTGAGTACACTGAGAGAGCATCGTATTTATGATAAACTCTCGAAGTTCCACTTCTGGATGGATCAAATTCACTTATTGTGTCACGTCATCTTAGGGGCTGGAGAATCAGTGGACTGAGAGAAAGTGAGAGCTGTAGTTTCCAAGGAGAAGCTGAAGAACCTCTTTGAGGTATGGAGTTTCCTAGGGATGGCTGGATACTAAAAATGCTTCATTCAGGACTTCTCTCGTCTAGCATCACCTTTGACAGGTCTGACCAAGAAGGGGGCGAAGTTCTTATGGTCAGATTCTTGTGAGTCAACCTTTTAGGAGCTAAAGGGGAGGTTGACGTCAGCACTGATACTAGTCCTACCGGATCCAGGAAAGAACTACATGGTTTACTGTGATGCTTCTGGTATTGGGCTGGGATCTGTGCTTATGCAGGGGGATTGAGTCGTTGTGTACGGGTCTCGGCTGTTGAGGCCACATGAGTGGAACTACCCTACACACGATCTGGAGTTGGCAGCTGTTGTTCATGCCTTACGCTGTTGGAGACACTATCTGCTGGGAGAGAACTTTGTGGTCTTCACTAACCACAAGAGTCTTATATATATTTTCACTCAGCAGGATATGAACCTGAGAGCAGCACAGGTGGGTCGAGTACCATCAGTCGTTTGATTTCAAACTTTCCTATACACCAGGGAAAGGCAATGCAGTTGTAGATGCATTGAGTAGGAGAACTCAGTTTCATGCAGTTCCGGAGGCTAGTAGTGAGTGGAAGCTGATGGATATGTTCTCTGAGATGCGTCTAGAGGTTCACGACAGACAGGGATAGACTTTCCTATCTTCTGTAGCTGTTACCTCTACACTTCTTGATTGAGTATGGATGAGGCAGCTATCAGACTCTGAATTCTTAGTCCTGTGGGAGAGTGTGTCAAGAGAGGACCCTCTTCCCGGATGTGCAGTGGGAGTGGATGAGATCTTCCGTTTCCAGGGACGTGTATGGGTGCCAGCAGACATACGTGAGGAGCTAATGCGTGATATTCATTCCTCAGTTTGGGCAGTTCATCCTGACATCACCAAGATGTTTCGGGATCTTCATCGCCAGTACTGGTGGCCGGGTATAAAGAAGGATTTTGCTGGATTCGTCATGAGATGTTCTACTTGTCAGCAGGTGAAGGCAGAGCATCAACGACCAGAAAGCATTTTACAGCAGTTACCCATTCCAGAGTGGAACTGGATTGATGTCTCAATGGACTTTGTGACAGGGCTGCTGAGGATGCCTCGAGGGAACAATGTTGTTTGGTTTGTCGTCGACAGGCTTACGAAGGTTGCGCTCTTCTTGCCGATTAAAGAGACCTTCAGTGTTGATGATCTGGGGAAACTTTACATCTGAGAGATCATTCGCCTACATGGAGTTCCACACTCTATTGTTTCAGACTGGGATGTGCTCTTTACCTCTCGGTTCTGGCAGGGACTTTAGAAGGCCTTGGGTAAACAGGTACTTTTGAGTACAGCATACCATCCCCAGACTGATGGAAAGTCTGAGCACACAATCTAGGTGCTTTAGGATATGCTCCAAGCTTGCATCCTAGACTATTGCGGTTCTTGGGAGAAGCATATTCCTCAGGTGTAGTTTTCCTACAACAACAGTTTCTAGGCGACCATTCAGATGGCACCATACGAGGCTTTGTACGGTAGGCCATGCCGATCACCCTTATGCTGGTTGGAGGCAGGAGAGGCAGATTTGCTGGGACATCGTCTCGTTCAGGAGACCTCAAAACAGATAGAGCTGATTCGGAAGAGGATGGATCTGACACAGTATTGACATAATTCTTATGATGATCAGCGGAGACGACCTCTGGAGTTCGAGGTTGGGGATCCGGTGTTCCTGCGTGTCGCACCGAGGCTGGGAAACATGAGGATTCGGAGACAGGGTAAGCTTTAACTGCGGTACGTTGGACCCTTTGAGGTCATGGGGAGTGTGGGACCGGTAGCCTATCGGTTGCAGCTACCTCAGAGGTATCAGGACATGCACAACGTCTTCCACGTCTCTTAGCTCCAACATTACTTTTCAGACCCGTCTCACGCATTTCTGCCCGAGGAAGTTGGGCTTGAAGTGGATGTGTCATTCGAGGAGAACCCTAAATATATTGTCGATCACAGTATGATGGTCCTCCATGGGCGGTGTTTTCCTCTGGTACGAGTGATATGGCAGCACGGGCGAGTACAAGACGAGACCTGGGAGAGGGAGGCTGATGTACGATCACAGTGGCCTGAACTGTTCAGGGATTCTTCTTCTACGCCCTATTTGGGAAATTCAGGGACAAATTTCATTAAGGGGGGAAGTTTTTAAGAACCCGGATCTTTGTTCAGGTATGTTTTCCCTTTTTATGGAGTTTTTAAGAAAAATGGATTTTCTGAAAATTTTCAACGTACACACCGTGTACTTTCTGAGTACACACTGTGTACTCTGATCCGGCTCGAAGCCGTGTGTTGGCCATGCTAGGACACACACACGGTGTGTAGGGGTGACGTGGAGGCCAATTTTGGCAGAGTACAAAAGGGACCCAGTACACACAATGTACTCTAAAAGTACATGTTGTGTACTATTTTTTCACTAAATGGATCGGGGTCGCGCCTAAGCCCAATTTTAATCTTCTTCTCCAGTTTTCGTCTGCCCAAGAGTGACCGTACGACCGGATCTTCGACAAGCTCCTGCCTCTCTATCTGTTCTCCGATTCGAGCACGGTCTATTACATTGGAAGCGAAGCGACGAGTTCTTCCTTCTACTTGATCCTTATTTCTTGATTCTTCATTGTTTTCAAGATATCATAAGATGAGCGTTTTGTTCTTTTTCTCAGATCTACGTCATTATATGGGGAATCTGTCTTTATGGTTCACGTATTTCGATCTCCTAGGATCGAGGTAGGTAGTTTGTGCCTTTTCGTAGAATGATGATGAAAATTTTGTGCGAATTCCACCAATACCCTTGAACGGGGTATTGCGTGTTCCTATTTTTCCTTTGTTGTATTTCCTGCTTTGACTAATTTCTAGAGAATATGTTTGCCTGTGATTAGGGTAGCTTTACTGTACCTTGGATGTCTGTTATGCTTGTTCTACATATTGGGTGTTTTCCCAGTTGTCATGCATAGTTTTAGGACAGTGGAACTGCTACCTTATTTTGTTGTTGAGCCTTAGTTGATAACCTAGTAGTTCTTGAGGGTTAATTGGACGATGTACACGCATGCTGAGCATGCTTAGTTTCACTCAGGACTGTGAGAACCTATAGTAGTAGACCAAAGGGATAATTGACAGAAGGGCTTCTCCAGAGTGTCTTCTAATTATGATACAAGACCACAGAGGGAATTGATGTTGAGTGCTTCCTCAGAGAGTCTGCAGTTCCTCGACACGGTCCATAGGGGGAATAGATGTTGAGTGCTTCCCCAGAGAGCCTTTAGCACATTACGAGACTATAGGGGGAATTGAAAGTGAGTGCTTCCCTAGAGAGTCTTCTTAATTTCATAACTAAACCAGAGGGGTGAGACAGTGTATGACACCTAGAGGGTTGCTAGTACATATAGGCTGAACCATAGGGGTTAGGCTGTGAGAACTACCCAAGGGGTTACATTTTTCCTTTGTTATTGGTTGTTTACTTGTGCTCCTCTTTTTTTAGAATTGTTGATTGTAGCTGCTTGTGCTTTCCTGTTTACTTCTCCTTGTTTTATTACCTTCCTTGTATTCATTGATTGTTAGGCACAAATCTTTGGGTGATTGCCTACAGGGATTGTATCTCACACCCTGTTTGGTCCATGCTATTGGGCCAAAGAAGACTATGTTTCTGAAGGTATAGATAAGGTAAAGTTCCCTTATACTTCAGGTTCATGATTTTACTGGAGCAGGAGAGCATGGGACCGAGCCGGGGCTCACGATGATGGGGAGATTATTTCTATTTTCTTTTGCACTTGTTTTCAGTTGTATTCCAGTACGTTGTTGTCTTTGATAGATTCCATAGATACTTGTACGTGCTACATCATTGTCATCCTTGCTATATATATTCATTGCTTCCACTATTTGGTTCCTACTGCTATATATGTTGTTACTGCTTCCGCTGTTGACTGTTGTTTTTCCACTGTATACCTTACCGAATGAGGGCATAGTTTCCCTATCGACTCACCAAGGCCCTCGCTGCTAGTCGACAGCCTCTGACGTTTGGGGTAACACGCTTGGGGATATGTGGAGAATCTGGTACGGGGCACCAGTGGAGGGGCTCCAGATTAGGGTCGTTAGACCATGAAAAAAGAAATTCAACAATAATTCAAACATTTTAAATATTACAATTTTTTTATTTTTCTTTTAATTGTTGAAATGAAATCCTTTGGTGTATTTCATGATCCTCAAGAATTTTATAATATAATAGCATTTCCTCAGTAATGAAATCCCTAATAATTGTATAAATAGTCAGGAATATCTCTATTAATAAGATTAGTAAATACAAATCATACATTTGATAACCAAATGTGTATAATGAAAAACTCATTATACCCATATCTACCTTTAAACATATTATTAAAAAAATTTAACTCCTTCACATTCTAATTATGGTACCCTGACATAAGATTAATCTTTAGAAAGTATTTCACTGCATAGAGATGATAGAAAATAATAATTGATATGAAGAAAAGGATAATTTTTTATTAACTTTGATGTTATTTGATGGACTATAGTCATTATAAATTATAATTGGACCAAATTTCAATTTAAGAAACAAAGTATGAGTGCCCCCAGTGATGTTCTATGTTAAATTAAACCATTATCTAGAAAATCCTGAAATTTATTTTTCAATACTATATGCCATATCTGACCGACATGATAAGTGGTTGTTGAAACAACCTTTTAATTATGTACAAAGTAAATAGGAAACTGAAACACTTAATCGGGAATATAGCAAGGTAAATCATTAGATAAAAAATCCATATATTCATTCACTATAGGAACATATCTTTTTTGACCGATTTGTTTCTTTTCAACAACATGTTCAAGGTAACATTCATTGATATCCCTAATCAATTTCTCAGCTACTTGGTCACATGTCAATGTTTGAAAATAAATGAAAAAACCTTCTTAACATTTAAATGAATCTTATAATGATAAATATAAATCTAATAGATACCCAAAATAATATCATTCAATACCATGGGTAGTTCATCCAGTTTTTTAGGAAATACCATCCCTCTTATAATATTAGTAAAATTCATATAAATATTGGTTACTTTAATACATATAACATGAGTTTCCTCAAACAGTTCTGCCTTGGTTTCATGTGGTGATACTCCAATTCAACTTGGAAAATTTCAAAAAATTAATGAATATTATGACCCCGATTCAAACAGGGTATTGATATAATTTGAATTAAAAGGAAACATATGAGCCACCACTTCATTCTATGGACCAAAACCAATCCTAGTTGTGGAAAATAACTTTTTTGAACCTTCTAGTTTCCAATCATGATGATTTACATCCTATGAAAATAACTTCATACACAAGTTATAATAATGACCCAACTCATTTAAACTTAAACAACTCACTGTTTGTTGGTTATCAGTTACACCATTGATTGATTTCTCATGAAACATTTATTTACTATCAAGATTATTATGAAAAATCTTACCACACTAGAAGTTATTTTAAATCCTATAAAACATTTCTTGAAATTTCATTTACCAAACTTGTAACATGTTAGGTGATTTCTTTTAAAATTTTCATAAATATACTTCTCTATTTACTACCACCTAGTTTTTTTTCAAACTATTTTCTTCTCAAGGAAACTAATTTTAGAACATGTCCATCATAATATTCTCATCATAATGAACATATTCCTCATAACTATTAAACTTTCATATAGAAAAAAATTCATAAACATAGTTTCAATCTTGAGTAAAATGTATTAATTCTATTTTTAATGTATCAAATAAAATATGTTAAATTAATTGCAAATGTTTTAAAATTAACATCCTATGTTACAAAATGATCTTAATATTTTAGCTTAATTTCAAGGAATAGTTTATCCATCCTTAGATGAAGATCTGTAGGGAAATACATATCAATTTTTAGATTCTTAAAGGTGTCTCCTTCCATGGAATCACTATCATATTTCTCTTTGGTAATCTTAACCAAATACCACCATAGATCAGATTCACCATCAAAATAATGAAGTTAAAGAGTTAAATTCTAGAATAATGAACACTCCATGATTTAAAATATCATTTCCAACAAATTTTATATCCTTTAACTACCACTATGTTTGAAGTTACATTGAATGTTAGAGGATGTTACCTCATAAAATTAACCATTATAGTCATATTCTATCATGGTAGACCAGGTTCATCTCTTGCATGAATACCACCACTATTTTTAGTTTTCATCAACTAAGACACAACCTTAAAAAATTTATTACTTCCAATTATGACTAATATAATATGATTATTTGGAATGAAATTGTTCTCTTTGTTCCTTCTTACTAAAGCATCCCAATTTCTATATGGAAAAATATCCTGATCAATAATAGTTTAGAGGACAGAAAAAGGAAATCCTAAATTCTATATTAAAAAATTGAACCATAATGTATAATCATTAAAGGGTAAGTTATTATCAATATCATAAACTCTAAATCTGTCTAAACCATTACTTTAATATAAACTTTAAAGTACTAACATTAAAAATAACATAACATTTTGTTTTAAGTAAATAATTTATTCTATTGCATTATAATATCATTTTAAGTTTATTTTTTTAGATTACTATGTCGTATCCCATGTATAAGAAATCAATATATTAGAAAAGGGACTCTTCTAATAAGTATCCATTTTTTACAATAATATAAATCATTTAAAATAAAAATGTGATTTATTTTCCTAAAAATTCTTCATGAATTTCAACAAGAATAATTTTATTCCATTACCAATAACTAACCCTAGTAAATAAATTTTAAAAACATGGTATGAGCATAAAAATACTATAAAGGGACATAAAAGAGAAGTAACCTATTAGTCTACAAAAAAAACATGAATTCTGATGAATGTTTTATCATTATTTTAATGCAATTTGAGTAAATTAAATAAATAATTTCCCCATGATGATCACACACAATTTTAGATTAATGAAAACATTTAAATCTAATAGAAAAAAAATAAAAATACTTTTTGGAATATTAGAGTGTCTTATTCACAAACTATTTTAATCCTAATTCCAAAATAATTAGATCCCAGTTAAATACATAAGAGAATCCCTAGAATAACCCCATCATTATTCCATATTAATTCTAGTAGAATAAGAAAATACATTGGATTTCTAATGGGGTGCACTAATCATAAAAGATATATTGGGATCACCTTTTTTTCCAGAGATATAATGTGACTTATCAATTCATATAAGATATATCGGGATCACCTATTTGTCATATACAATTCCCAAGTACCATATCATGAAAAACCCATTTCATTCGTCCAAATTTCATCATAAAACATTTGAATAAATATTTTAAACCCATATGAAACACCTTCAGATATTGAAATTCTCATTTCTTTTCAAACCCCATGTTCAAAAAAATAATACCCCTAAAAAGTGATGGATAGTTTTTATTTGAATAAAATATAATTTCTTTGATGGAATAGAAAAATAAAATAATTTTTATAGTATTATGAATAGTAATTATTGTCATATAGAATAATATATAACAATCCTTTCGTCTTTTCTAAATAAATTCAAACGTTCCATAAAAATATTACTTTGTGAAAAACATTGTATGAATGTAAAATGTGACATATAATAACATTTATAATTATTATATTACCATATAAAAACTTCCACAAAATGTTTTATTGAATAAGGACATTGAAGAAAAATATATAGTAAATATATAATTAAAACTTTTTAATCATGGTTTTTAGTTTTTGCGTCCTTTACCATGAGTCCACCACATCATGTATATTCATTATATTCATGAATATAAAATTTATGATAATTATTTACTTAATTGTTAAAACTATTCATGTTTATTATTCTTTTTTTCATGTTATAATCAATTACTATATCATTATAGTTCACATGGGGTGTTTTGATGAAATTCAGATCATATGTTCAAAATAAATATGGTGAGTTGACCAAGGTCAATGTGATCATTATTTAAAAATATCCTAAATAATTATCATAAAATCATTATAATTTTAATAAATCAATTATAATTTTAAAGCATATCATTAAAATTGGTTATGAAAATTGAACTATGTTACGAGAATGAAGACGATAGTCCGTATGCACAAATGAATAACGTCTCCATTTTCAACGATCATTATGGAAAAAATGTTCATATTATATTAAATTTACATAATGATAATCATATCATAGAACCAATTATATTTATTTTTATATACATAAAATTATCTATCATCTGTGTGATGTGGTGATAAAAAATAATCATATTATTTCATGTAAGTGGTAGTCCACATGTTCACACAATTGATGTTATCATTATTTTGAGTGGAATGGTATGAAAGAAAATGAAATATTATATTTCAACAATAGTAAATATTTCCAAAATATAATATATGAACATTATTTTCATCATTATAACAAGCCTTGAAAAGTATTGATGGAAAAACAATTACATCGGTTTGTGAGGTGGTAGTCTATCATACAAGTGAATGATGGTTTTATTTAACATTTGCTGGAAGAGTAGACGGATTTAAGATATTAAATTGATAAAAATATATATAATTATCTTCTATAAACCATGGTTATTATATATTCATGTTTAAAAATTATTTTAACGTGGTTGATGAAGAAACAAAACAAAAAATTATTGGATAATCATGATACAATTAATTTAGACCACCTAATATAGATTATATAAAGATACACTCTATATTAGATTTAGGATGAAAATTTCCTCAAGGAAGAAGGTAAGGAAGTTTATAAGATATTTGGGTTTGTATTTATAGAACCAAAATAATCTGGATGTGTAAAGAGGAGAGGATAGTGGTGGCCTTTTATAATTGGTAGATAGAACACACATGGAATTTTCAAAAAGAATAAATCATTCTCACATTTTTTTCACATAAAAAATGTGATATCTCGATCCTGGATGCTACTCAAAGGATGTCCTGATGTCATCTAGACACATGTCCTTAAGAGAATCTCTCCAAAGGGAAGAGGCTTCGGACTACCAGCAAGGGCATAGGTTGTTTCCATTAAGTGATTATTCCCGCATCAAGAGAGTATTGAAAAATGTATAAAAATAACAAAATTAAAATAGGTAAATAAAAATATAAATATATGGGACAACATAAGTAGTCATAATAGTAAAAAAATAGTATTAATTGGAAATAATACTCAAAAGATAATGATAATGTATAAAATATGTCTAAAATACAAAAAAGATATATAATAAAATAGGAAATTCATGATAAAAAAAAATAAAAAAAATTATCAATGAATATAAATAACCAACTAATTTATATACTAATAATATCCATCATAGTGTGAGCTAAAAATATAAGGTGTCCAATGCTAGAGGCTTCCCCTTGTCAAATTCTACAAGCATGTAATCTTCCTGTGTACCAATGGCATCCTAGATAGGGTATTTGATTAATATTATTAGGCCCCCACCAATATCTTCTATGATTTCTAGTCTATGTAATATAAAATCAAATAGTGTGTAGGAATGAATACATAAAAGTAAAGAACAATTGAAATGGAAATACCTTGTATATTGTCTAACATTTGTTGGTGTTTAACCATCTTACCATTTAATCTATTAATTATGTTCTAGTTTACAAAGTAAGTCGTGTGGGGTATAACCATCATAGAAGCCATGATAATAATAATGATGAATCCATGGTATAATAAGGCATTAAATAGTCATTATATTAATAATGAAGAGGACCCAAGGTAAAAAGCAAGGTATAAGTGACATTAGGGGTAGAGCCAACTCTGTAAAAATATATAGCCTGATAATAGGGGATAGGAGTGCAATCCAAGGGAAATCACCGATTTAATTCCACAATAATTCATTTCAATATGAGTCCAAGTATGTTATCGCTAGTAAAACAATATAAACTGTGATTGGGCTCGATGGATCTCCAAATAAAACCTCATATCCATAGATGTCATGGTGAATCCATGGATTATATCCAATGAATCCTAATATCTGAATGATAATTTAGGTATCCCATAGTTTCACAATATGATTCCCTAGGTTGGTAATGATCGGGTTCTAAGCTGGGTCACACCCTTGATAACCGACATCCTTGAATCAAAATGGCACACACAACTACCCAAAGAATATCCTCATGAATCTAAGTCCATCTCCAGTCTGGACACTCCAATAATAATTTCACGTTCAATATACAGTAGAAACTTATAATTGATTGATTAATTAATTATTTTCATGTGATAATCATTCCATTTAAGAGTTTAAAGAGTTCGTTCAATACATTTCCTTAGTGTGGCATGGAATTTCAAGGGCATGGAAACATTAAATTTTTTTATTACATATTCAATAGTTTCATTAACCCCGCTAACTTATATTGACATGTAATGGTGTTTTACATGCATGAAACAAATTCATTCTGTTATAAATGTGTAGACCATGTGATATCTATATGAATACATTCCATTAACCACTCAAAGATTCAGTTGATTAATTATAAAACAGAACTTATAATGGTAAAGTTACATTATCATGTTAATGTATCACCATTACAATTCATTTATTGAATTAAAAACATACCTTTATAAAGGTTAAGTCAAGGAACACCCCAATGGTGGATCAGATAATCACAAAAAACAACTAAATTCATAATTAATTAAAACACCCACTATGTGGTGGTTTGCAGTAAGGGTGTGTCCTCCAACAGGGATAAACAAATGTATTGGGGTATTAGAATATGAATATAATGACTATTTTAAGGGTACATGAATTTAATAGGCCATATCCAATGAAATCGTTGAATAAAAAATGATTATAATTTATAGAATGATGAAACATGGGGGATGTGTTATAGGACACCTACCTTAAGGTCATATGACTCATAGAATCTAGTACCAAACATTATATTGGAAGGGATTAGAAGAGATTTGAAGAACATATAAACAAACCAAAAATATGCTATATTAGCCTCTATCTAAAGATCATCTTAGATAGAATGAAGAATGAAGAATGAATAAAAATGGATAAAGTACATATCGATGTGCATCCAACGTGTCTAACAGAGATAAAATTAGAGTAAGGATAAGATATTGGGATAAAAAATATGAAATATTTCATTGGAAGATTAAAATGGGGGATGGGAGAGTTATTGTTCCACTAGAATTATCAATATAGGAAAGATGATTGTAGAATTTTCATTAAGAAAAAAACATTCATTCCCCCAAAAATTCCATGGTCACACAGTTTGGCAGCACTATTGGCCTACCAATGCCCCATCCATGACCCTCCAACTGCATATTGAGGGAACCCACATGGTTAGACTCAATAGTTAGGTAAATCATGCACCAATAATTCAAATTAACTATTATAAAACCTAAATATATATCTACATGGGTATGCAGCCTGTGGCACAGGGTATGGTAAAACATTCACCCCAATAGCTCCTATATCTATCCCTACATTGTTAAGAGATACTATGTAGGTTGGGTCGTATGATCTCTAATAACCATGGGTCCCAGTGCTCTTCTCCACCTACTAGGTTCTCGAGCTCCAAACAACCCCCAAACACCTTCGAAACTTTTTTGACCACATGTGAAATCCATATAGGTTCCGAAATAAATAAAAAGACCAAATTTAAAATGTTCCATAATTGAGATTAAATATCAGTAATTACATTCTTCCTCCCTTAATGAAACCTATCACCGAGATCAAATTTATAGGGTTGTGAAACACTATGTGTGAATAACTATAGCAATTGGGTATTTATATCAGCCTTTCACACCGAATGTCACCATGTACATGGTTATGCTACCATAATATTAAATTTAAAGGAACATATTGGCCTCATAGATTGTTCTATAATTGGTAATGTATATAGGATAATCTATATAAGAAGCATCCACATTATACGATACATTTTTTTGATCAAATTTTTGAAATGTTTTGACATAATACTACTGAAGCTGTGAAACATTTAAAATTTAGGGCTTGGCATGACACATTTGAGATTGTAGAAAATGATAGACTACCCGCCGAAATCTCTACAGAATCTCAATAAAACCAACATTGTGAGGAGAAAGATTACCTTAAATTTGTATCCATCTATCCCCAAGCCTATGTGATTCCCGTTGGAAAACATGACCCCCCAACATCTGACTCTAGAGGTCGTTGAAAGTGACCAGTATAAGATTTATCTACAGATATGTGTGAATACCTATGATTATTGATTAGATGAACCATCTATGAAGTCTTATATATGAGACGAGGAACTATAATGACTACCTCCCCTTCTTCCAGCTAGTACATGTGTGAAGAGAATGTACTACCATATAAGGCCTCAAAAGGATCACTCTAAATTGTCACCAGAATGATATTAGTTTAGGTGAAGTCAATGATAGGGTTATGATTATCCTATGAAACATAAAATTTTGTATGAATTCATGGGGAATTTTACTTAATACTGATATCTTCTTCAATGACTGGTCATCAGTCTCAGGCTGAAATAATGTTTTCAGAAAATAATTTATACCCATATAATTCAACAACCCCTACCAGAATATTGATGAAAAATGAGAACCCATATCTAAAAAGATATTATGAGAGACCTAATAAACTGGTATGATCTCACTAACATAAAATCAAATCATCAATATAGAATGTGTCCCATATGTGATGTATGTGAGCTACAATCCTCGCACTGTCAAGGACTACCCAAATTGTGTCTCTACCTCTAGGTGACCTATGTAATCTGACTACAATGGCCATGGAAACATCATACCATTTCTATTATAGGATAGGAAGAATATTTAACAAGCCTATTGGTCACTAGTGTTCCACCTTAATCTATTTAAAGGTGGAACACATAGTGATAAAATGTGCTATCTGACATTTCATCTGAATCAACTGATATGGGTATCATAGATCTCGATATATATTGGATATTGTTGAATGAACATCCAAATGAGAAGATTGAAACTCTCACATAAATTTATCTATAATATCTATAGGTACATTGACCTGTCAATGAATATATGGTATTTTTTCTCTATCCATATACCAATCTTGAGGCGATTCATCTCCATTAATTCTCTCATGGAGAAAGAGCTGCTCAGGATCTGAAAAATCATACTCTTTACCCTATCAAAGATTTCAGAGGTAACTATCTTGGGTGAGAGAAAATAAAACATGTGACTATATTGAAACTCTTGATATAGCTTAGAAAAGGGGGAAAATAATTTAATTCATTATTAGTTACATGTATATCATCTGCCTATGTTTTTTGGCTCAACTCATCAACAACTACATTTCCATTCATCGGTGTAAAAGAATGCTAAAATTTGAAGGACTGAAGAAACTAGAACCAGGTTCACTGTATAATATTTAATTAATGATGTGAAATTAAATATTTTTGGATCTTGTTGTCTGTATATAAAAAATAGTTCTGAACCGATAGATAGTGTCTCTATCAATATAAGACATAGGAAACTACTTATAGATCGAGGTCATGCATTGGGTAATTTCTCATATGATGCCTCATCTGCTGAGATCCGTATATAATGAATAACTCATCCTTTATCAAAAAAAAACACTCCTATATATATTCATAATACATCATAAAAATACTGTATAGCCTATGCCAGGCTCTAGTACAATCATAATTGGGGTCGAGAAAATCCTACCTTTCAGCTTCTGAAAGGATTCCTCAAACTATTTTGACAACATGAACATATCACCATTCTTTGTAAGACCAGTATGAGGTGAAGCATGGTCTGATAGTCATATATGGATCTCCGGTAACATCCATCCATCCCAAAGAAAACCTTAATGTCAAACATGTTATTCCTATTCTCACTATAAACCACACCACTCACCTTCTCAAGGTCAATAGATACTCATACTTTCAAAATAATATCACACATGAAGCGAAAATTTCTAAACTGGAAGTGGCACTTTTCTTGATTGGAATAAATATAATGTTGTCTCATAATATTCACAATAATATAAAGGTAAATATCATGGTTTTTATATGTGAGATAATATAACAGGAATTAATCCATAAATACGACAACAAAATAATCTTGATAGTGGTTGGAAGCCCTATTAATATATTCCATGAAACGAAAGGCATTCTGGAGATATTCTGATCTACTAGATAATCATATATACCGTACCTACTAAAAAAATCCAAAATTGGTTTGTCTAAAAATCTAACTCACACCTGAAGATATTCTGATCAACAGATGATCTTAGAGAATACCCATTATTATAATAGAAAGTCAATGAGATCATCTATTTGAGGTAGTGGATACATGTTCATAATAATAATCCTTTTAAACTATATGAAATTAATGAATAAACAAATGTTCTCATTCTCCTTATTTGAAAAATGAATTGGTGAACCCAAATAGAATGTGAACACCTGTAAAAACCCATTGTCTTTTAACTCCACTCTCTGTCTCTGGATCTCCTGGAGCACAGTGGGTGACAAACTATATAGAGGGATGGAAACTAGATTTATTCCTTGAATAATATCAATTGTATACAATACCACTTTTTTAAGAGATAATCCAGAGAAATCGTTGGGAAAGACACCCCAAAAACAGCCTTATACTGGAGGAAAATATCCTTCATGTACTCCATACTCCTCCATGAGGAGACTTGAAATATGGGAAGTCACTCCACATAGACCAAGTTACTATGGTCCTTATCTACTAGATTGGATATCTGACTCCCCATTTTGTAGTTAATACAACCCTCCAGCGATGTAAATGATACTCTATGGAAAAATTATTCAACAATGTTTTAATAATGGATCAACCAATCCATACTGAGAATGACATAGAAGCCTATAATATCCAGGTAAAAGATGTCCCATAGGTAGGGATAACTACCTAACAAAGGGGATGTCCCTACGTTGTTGTATTCCCTTAGACCGTACACCCAACAACACATTTAGGATCATTACACTATAGTAATGCTTAACTTCCATCTCATGGAATTCAATGATAGATAAAGAGATTAAGTATTATGAAGAACCTATATAAAAAAAACTCACAAACTATAGTGGAGGATTCTATAATTTTACCTCAAAATGTAGACGCTCCTTAACTATGATCATTTGGTATCAATTGTAAATCAATCAATAGACTTGATCTATGGCCCAATGTTACAATTGGACTACCTAGAGCATAAACACTATGCTGGTAGAACTATTAATCTGATGTGTAGCTACCATGGCCTTGAATGTATCCTCTTCTAATCATTTTGGAACTACTCCAACTCCTCGGTTGATGAAATGTGAAAAAAATATCATGATGTTGAAAATTGTGTAGATGTTATTCTACTAGCTATAGATGGAATGGTTTAAGAGAATATCTGAAGGGTCCCTATAGGGAAACAACCTGACACTTATGAGGGTCACTATCACACTATGGAATTAGATTCCCCTACAATCTAAAATGATGACATACCATAGAGCTACTAGTTTGTGAAAATTTTATTCCACTACTGTAATGTAAACCTCAAATAATTCATCTGGGTAGAAGAAGAACTACTATCTTACTGGGTCACTAATTCTATGTTCCCAGTACTATCACAATTCCTCAGGTTACACTAAGTGATAATATCCTAATTGACTAAATCACAAAAAGTAGTTATGAAAAATACATTCAACTAATTATGGATGGCATAATAAGGCCCATCGTGAAAGAGTATGGCATGCAGATGGTCATCACTAGATATAACTTTTTCAATGCACTACAACTCGGTGAAACACAATGAATAATGTTTGAATGACTTTAAAACCAAATATAGATGAATGAAATCATTGAATCGGTCTTATCATAATATCCAAAGAAAATTGATAATATATCCCAAACTACAAATTTTCCCATACCAAGCCCTGATAGTGGACAACCTTTGTAATCACATCCCACTAGTTCTTGGCTGAATCACAAAACATGGAGGTAGCATGTTCGACCTTTTTGAAAATTGGAATTTACAAATACTCAATGATTGATAGGTTGACCTCCAACAAATACTTAAGAGCAAACAAACTTTAATCCTCCTAGAGGGTGGTAGGATGCTACATCAATAACCTTTGAATAAAATTATCCATTATAGGTGAAGGTAATGGATAACCAAACAAGGATTGCATAAGACATAAGAAACTATCACAAAATAGACATTCAATGCCTATATTGGGTATAGTAGTTGGTTACTCAAGTGGAAATATTGAAGATATAACAAATTTATTAGGTTACACCATATCCTATGTAAATTTTTAACAACCCTCCTAGAGAACAAAATTAGGACATCGTCGTGGAATAGGTATCGAAATGCTAATACACTGACACGAAAATGATTTATGATTATAGGTACACAATCTGAAGCAGAATGAAAGTAAAAGGGCTCATTACCTATGGTATAATACCTCAAATACCATCTATAAAGTACATATATCTTTAAATGTTCTCATATATAATATAGGAGTTATAGAAGGATAAGGGTGAACTATAAATTTCCACTTAATTTACTAGAAGCAATTTGATTTTATAAGTTAGGTATCACCTTTTAAATTTTCATTTTCTTTTAAACATATTTCAAGGGAATATTAAAATGAATTATCAATCCTATTGAATCAAGGCTGATACACCATATTACTAAAAAATACAATCATTTAATTTCAATATGACCTTATATAAATCTGGTCACAGAATATAATGTGTTTTATATGATGGAATGACTTTGTAAACTACCCTTTCAAACACACAGGGGCCCGTACACTTCATGAATTGAAACTGTTAATCACTCAATCATAGCCAAAAAGCAGCATTTCCACTACATTACTACCAAATCATCACTAAATAACCACAAGAAAAATGACAAATGAATGTAGTGAAATGGACCTATATGGAATGGAAATATGCATGGAATATGATATCAAGGTGCATATAATGATCCATGTAACAATTCTCCTTGTCCTTATCTCATTGGTCCAATGATAATATGAAATAATCAACCCAAATAATAACAATAACCATCACATATCATGTATTTCACCCAATAGTGAAAGGATATAATCTTTAATAGTAAAAATATAAAACAAAAATTCACATTTCAGAAAACTCATCATTTCTCCCGAACATATGTTATCTACACCTCATAATGACATATAACCAAGTGATGAGGAATTTTTAATATCCAATAGGTTCTCTCAAAATATTAAATTAATAAAGGAACCCATATAATACAAACTTTTTACATCCTAAACTGGGATTACGCTCAATGGTTCTCTAATCTGGGATAGGCAGATGGCCTGAAGCGCTTCTCACAGAATGCCAGAGGCTGACAGCTAGTAGTTTGGGCCTATGGTGTGTCAATGGGGAGACTACTCCATCATTACTAGAGTATATCCTACATGATAAAAATGATAACATGTAAATAATTGAATCATAATATAATTTTATGGAACAATAAAATTATGAACAATATCAAACAATAGGAGAAACTTGTAAAAATACTCAAAAATTTGATGATATTTTTTTAATGTGTCTACAAAAGAGGGAAATGGTTATATAATTTTAAAATAATTACATGAAATAAAAAAAGAATAATAAATTAGAAAAAAAGTTTCAAGCACCCCAATAAGTTGCATGGTCATCTCCTACCATGCACAATCCTAAAACAAACTTTCAATATGAGGTGTCGAAAGGAGGGAGATTCCCCGTGTCAAAACCTGCATATATTTAATTTTTCTAGGTAACACCAAAGATCTAGATAGTGTGTGATATATTTCACAAACCATCCTGGGTCAACCCTAAACTGTTCACCTGAGATGGTCTATGACAAGTCCCGAGAGGGATTCCCAATCCTCATTGAGATAAAAATTAGTGTTGGGCATCAAAACATATAGGTGGGAATAATTTAATCCCAAAATAAACCACTAGGACTAGATAAATAACGTGAATCTTATATAATAAAAATAAATAGATTTAGTTACAAAATATAGCTGAATAGAACATATTTGAAACTGAAACAAGTCGAACTGCACTGAAAAGATCTCCATGTGACCTATTGGTCATCTCTAACCACAAGACATAATAACACCAAAATCCACCTCAAACCAGCAATCCTAAACCAAAATAGAACCAGAAAAACAGATCGGGTCTACTGACACCACGTTGTACAATTAGGGTGTGAGACAATCTAATTTAGTAGGAAACCACCAAATAATCCATGTATCTTCCTTTAAAAAAGAAAACCAATAATACTAGTTTTATGTACAATTATAAAGATAGGGTTTTCACATACATGTTATATTTTTAAAACTGAAATTCCCAATCCATTTCCCTTTTAATTTTAAACAAATCAAATAATTTAAAAAGGGAAAAAATTCTATTTCAAAATATTTACTAAAAAATAATTTTTCACCTGACCACTCACTCACCACGTTCCAAATAATCACCAAAACCAAGTACATGGGTATGATTCTAGAAAAAATGAAAAATGGTGCTAATAGTGCATGTAATAGAGGATCATGGAAAATATAGGGACTTAGAGGAAAAAAAACATAATAATTCCTATGACTCCATCCCCAGCAGCATGCCATACATGATGAAATCCATCACCCTTACTCCTGAACACCCTTTCTCAAGACGGAATGAGGGCCCAATCCCAATGAAAAAAACCCAAATATCCACCTACTATGGGCCAGAAGATTATACTTGAACTAAACAATAAACAATCTTTTTCAGTAAACCTCATTGTTAGTCTAGGTTTCCAAGATATGTTCACACAGGGGTGTGCCAAACATTCAAACAATGAGGCACATCTACATAGCCAACAATCCAAACAATCTAGAACCACCCTGGTCGCCTCAAGGATAGTCCCTTTCCATAATATAATCACATAAAAGGAAGACATATGCTTAGGACCCTCCCATATCATTGTCAATCAATGAGTCAAGGGACCTAACACTTGATGGGTTTTCCAAATATCATTTTCAAAATTCCGACTAGGCCATTAGCTTCACAATATTCAATATTTTTCATAAAACATTTAGTAACCATTTAAAAAAACTAGACCAAAGCCATATTTATACAAACATGGCCAAACTAGCCTTTAGATGATGCATTCACCAAAATGTTCCCAAGTCCATTTTAAAACAAGGTTAAAACACACAAAATAAACTAAACATAAAAAAATGCTTCCAAAATACTTACAAATAAACTCTATTTCATAAATCTGAATAAAAAAAGCTTGCAACTTCCACCCACCCACACACACCACACATTCCAAATGGGCCTTAGCATTTCTAACCACTCACCCAAGACTTTTTAAATGGAAAATGGGCCAAACCATGAGGAACATATTTGGAATCACTTTTGTAACACATGAAGTGCCACTTACCAAATTTTAGAAAATGTGGAACCATTTTAGTTGAAATTTGAGAAAGGGGAGAAGGGGTACTCTTAAAGGAGACTGGTTCTAGAGTTCCATATTCACTTGATTGTAAATCCATGTGTGCACCTAGTAAACCCATTAATGCAACATCATCCAAAATTACACTCTAAAACATACATAAATTTGAAACTCGTTTTAATAAAAACCACCATATTCTTTCATCTCAAATCCATCCATTTTTTTCATTTATAAAATATAACACAGGAACATAAAACATATTCTCTTTTTAAATCAAGATCCAAACCATACTAAGAAAAATCACACTAATTCACACATTAAATCCAAAACATAATCAATACCAATTTAACCAAAACATTTCTAGTTTTAAATCCCCACACAACGAACTAATTTTACATGCACAATTCAATTGTCATTTTAACAAACACCATAGGAACAATCTACAAGGGTATAAAAAAATCAATTTAAAACATATTTTTAGAATAATACAACAACTTAAAAAATCCTAATATTATTAATAATAGTATCATATATGTGCATAACAGTGTTATAAATTTAAATAAAAGATAAATCACTAAAATAAATTTAATGGAAAGGATGAACACGGAAACACCTAACATATGTATGTGGGAATGGAATAAAACTCCAAGGTAAAGATGAATTAAGCCTCATTGACAATCCACACACCTTAGAAATTAATAAGAATCCAAAAATTAGGCAGCCCTAAATCTAGGGTTCGACCAAGAGGGAAACCCAACGTAGACTCCCTAGAAAAATAGAGAAGAATGGAGAAGGGGAGAAGAGGAGACCAAAAATGGAATAAATCCTACCATGGATCCTTCACATGAATTCTATAGTCGAAGGAAATTGAGAGGGATTGAAATTAAGGAACCCCCTAGTGTGCCTATGTGGGATAAGGGAGGATGGGAAAAATGTTGGGATAAAAATAAATAAAAGGGATAGATAAATACCTAATATTAATTATCTAGAAGGTCTGCCCAATTTTCCAAACCGTGGGGTAACATTGAGGACCCCTCACTCCAAGGAAGAGAATCTGCAAGGGTACCTATGACTTATGGCATGACTATGCATAGGCCATATAGTTAGTTCTGTTCAACAAGAACCAGTCACATAGTGTCTGCACAGTAACTACAAACAGTGAGGCAACCATTCTTCCCTTAGAAAACATCTTAAAAATCGAAAAAATTAAAAAATTTCACCAAGGCTCAAACCCGTACCTTAAACGAATTATCTAAGTCTAATAAAATAATAAAAATAGCGAGTATTTGTGTTTGGGGTGTTAAAATTCTCCAGAACATAGACACTTTTTAACCCCAAATGTCACCCAGCTGAATGTTAACCACTACTTAAGTCCATGCCCATTCAAAACTGAAGAAGATCAAAACATTCTGGGTGTCCTTTCTCTCAACTAGTCACACCAGAATGATCAAAATAAATTCAAATCCCATGATTGAGGGAGAACACGAGATGGTTCTCCCCACCAAGAGAACTCAACTAGCTCAAAGTCCCCAACACCCCCCGGGGGGGCTACGTGGGAACCCCCAAACATTTTCCAAATAGATCAGACCAAACTACATAGAATTAAATGAAAAACTAACTATAAATGAAATAAAAAATAGTGATCCTTGGAATCCCTCCCTATAAAAATGTCCATAATTTATAAAAGAATACTACCATGGAGAAACCTAGTAAACTAGAACACTGAAATAAGGGAAACCTCCTATAAGAGTAGAAAACCCTCCACATAAGGGTGAGAAACAACACCGCCAAACCCGTGAAGAGAAACCCACACTAGATAGTAGATAGGAAAGTATTCAACCCATATCATGACATCCAAACATCTCCAAATGACCATCCATGAAATGAAAATTAGAATGGAACCATCTAAGGGAAAAAATATCTTAAGGAAAACCAACGAATATAGAAACTAATTCCCAACAACAAGAACTGCCTAAGGAAACCCCAGGTAGGCCCACCACACCTTTACATGAGATTTATGAACATAACCCTGGAAAAAAATTAATACAATAAAACTTCAGACATTTTCATCCCAATGATAAAAATATAACCTGGGATGAGGATTCATACACTGCTAGAAACCCTTGACTGTGTGTGAACATCACCGTAAAACCTGAGGTTGGGGATTTTATGGATGAAGAATCTATTTCCACATTGTCAGGAAATATAATCCCCCAATCAGAAAACTTTGTTTAAATGATTATTTTAACATAACATTCCCCAGTTACCTGAAGAACTACAATAATAATAAATACATGATATCTGTGTGAAAAGACTTATTATAATTCATAAACTAGCCACATTGGTGGCATGCAAGGGGAATTTCCAACAAACTGAAATCTGATACCAATGAACAAGGTTATTCTTTAATATTTTCCTCTAGAACACCCCGCTCGCCAAATTGGGAGACATTGAAAAAGAAGACCACCACAAACTACTCCTTAAATTACAACTACAATGAGGCACCCAACCTCCACTATTCCAAAAGTGTACGAGAAACCAAACTCAAAATGGAAAAAACATAAATAGCCATCGGAGTTCCCAAAAACCTGAAGAAATTTTATTCCACAATTAACCCATTCCATTACCTATAATATAACTCAAAACCTCATAGGATAGTACCTAACAAGAGTTGAAACCTAGGCATGATGTATTGGAATCATCAGGGACCTTTCTGGGAAGTTCGTTTCAAACAGCATAAGGGACATCTACCGAAACAGTCACCAAGCTAAAACAAAATTTAAAATAACACCACGAGCCAAGGAAACAAAGTTCGGATCAAAAAAACACTGGTACAACCAAAAATCCACTTTACCAAAATCAATATTGTTCATTGAAAGTTCAAAACTACTTTAACCAAAGGCTATTTCCCATGTACAAAAAACCACTTTTCACATACTAAAATACACTCCTCAAGGAAAAAATGATTTCCAAAACCATAATATTTCAAAAACTCACCCACGACATCATATGAATCATCATACGTGTGTATCTCCATTTCCATCCATAATTTCCATGAAGAAGTCCCCCACGTGTATTCTGTACATACCCACACACATGAGATCCTCCATAATGAATACCAAGGGTCACCTCTTTAATTTTCCAATCACAAACCAAAACACTATCAATTTTAACAATCCACTTTACCAGTTTAAAACCATTATAGTGAAATAATTTCAATTTTGAAGCCATTTTAGAAACAAAATAATTTCATTTCAAAGACCATTTTATTTTCAAAAACATGTTTACCCCAAACAATATCCAAATTAAAGACAAGCTATAAAGGACTGATTCAATGAGGAACTAGTGGTTATGACGAACATAGTGACATGCTAGTGATGGATTCCCGATGTAATTATAAAAAAATAAGATGAAATCAATCCTACACTCGAAGTACACAAGGTTCACTACTCCATGTGAGGTTAAGATGTGACACCAAATCACCAGTGTTGTCATTTCTCAATCCAAAAAAAATAAAGGCACAAAACCAGGAATACACAGGGAAAATTGTGGGTCATAAAGAGAAAGGGATCTTGAATACCTTCCCACACCAACATCTTGAGTCCCAAAAGTCATATTTTCCAACTACCAAACACATGAAATAATATGGGCCTTCTCTGATACCAATTTGTCATGAACCATCTTGGGTTAACCCTGAACCGGTGACCCGAGATGGTCCGCGACATGTTCCAAGAGGTGTTCTCGATTCCATCAGTAAGACAACTAGTGTCGGGTATCATAACATACATATAGGATTAATTCAATCCCAAAAGAAAAACTAAGACTAGATAAATAAATCAAATCATATAAAATAAATATAAATAGATTCAGTGATAAAATATAGTTGAACAGAAAAAAAGGGATACTAAAACAAACCAAATTCACTGAAAAGTTCACCATGTAACCTCTTAGTCACCTCCAACCACCAAACCCAAAATCTCCATAAGTTGTATCAAAATAGAAAAATTGATCTAGAATTGAACCAGCAAAACAGATCAGGCTACGAACACCAAGAGGTACAAGTAGGGTGTGAGCCAAACATGTTCAGTAGGAAACCACCAAATAATCCATGTATCTTTCTTAACCATAGAAAACAAATAATTATAGTATTAACTACATTTAATGATATAGTGTTAACACATACACATTTCATTTTTCAAACTAACAATCACTATCGATTTCCAATTAAATTTTAAAAAAATAACAACATGGAAAAAGGGTAGAAAAAATGCTCTTTAAAAAATTTACATATAAATCCTCTTTAACACAACCACACACTCACCACTTTACAAATTAACCCAAGAACCATGTATTTGTGTATTATCCTACACAACAGTGGAAATGGTACAAATAGTGCTCCTAGTAGAGGATCACAGAAAACAAGGAACATAGAGGAAAACAAGAACATACTAATACCTTTGATTCATTCCCCAATATCATGCCACACATGAAAAAATCTAGTACCGTAACACTCAACCATCATGTTTTAGGATATACCATGTGGAAAAATACCATAACAATAAACCCAAGTATCAACCTATATTTGTCCACTAGAAAGTATGTGAACTACCACTACAAAAACAATTCACATTAAAAATCCTTGCTATAATAGGTTTCTATGATATGATCATAAAGTGGTGTTCCCCACATTTAAACAACAAGAATCATTTACATAACCCAAAAAATCACAAAATCTGGCACCACCCTTGTTCTCTCAATGTTAGTCTCTCGACTAAAATAATAATATTCGATGGAGGTCCCATATTGAGGACCCTCCCATATCATGATCAATCAATGAGAAAAGGGAAATTATCCTTGAGTGGTTTCCAAATAGCCTTTTCAAAATTTCTACTGGTCCATTAGCTACATAACATTAATCTTTTCACACAAAACATTTAAAAATCATTTCCTATTTAACACCAAACACCATATTTATAAAAACTCATCCAAAAATGACTTTAGACCAATAATTCACCAAAATGTTCCCTAGTGTATTCTAAAATGAGGTTAAAACATAGATGATATATGAAAGTTCCAAATGGGATATCATAATTCTTACAAACTAAGTCTCTTTGGAGAAATCCCACATGGCCATAGCATCTAAATTTCACCCATAGAAACTCACCTCAAATTCCAAATGGGATATAGACTTTCCAAACACTCAACCAAGCATATTTTAGGGCCAACAAGGCGAAACCACATGGAATAAATTTGGAATAACTTTTCTAACCCATGAAGTGAAATTTCCCCAATTTTGGAAAACATGGAAACTTTTTTGGGAAAATCGGAGAAACAACAGAATGAGTACTATTGAGGGAGACTTGTTCTAGAGTGCCATATTTAATCAATTGAACATCCATGGGTGTACCTAGTGCACACATGGTTTTAACTTAATCAAATATAACAATCCAAAACCATTCAAGGAATTTGAAACATGTTTTCCTAAAAACCACATTTTTCTATCATCTCAAATCCATCCATTTTGATAATTTATAAAATACAACACATGTTCATAAACTAAAAGACATTTTTAAACAATCTCAAAACCATAACAAGAGAAATAACCATGTATCACATATAAAATCAAAAATAAATTCCAAAAAAATTTATCCAAAACATTTCATGATGGAAATCCACACACAACCAACTAATTTCACCCTCATAATTCAATTTACATTTTAACTAACACCTTATACACAATATACAAGTTCATAAGACTAGATTATTGAATAAACCTACTATTTTAAAATTTTAAAAACATGAAAACATAATAATTTACTTAATAGGAGTATAGTATAGGTGTGTAACAAGGGTATAAATTTAAATAAAACCTCAATCATAAAAATAAATTCAATGAAAAAAAATACAGAAACACATAACATAGGTATGTGAGAATAGAATAGAATTCCAAGGGATGAATGAATAGAGCCTCATAGACAATGCACATGCACTATCCATCAATAAAACACCCAATATTAGCCAACCCTAACCCTATGGTTAAGCCAAGTGGGAACCCTTGGATGAAAACCATAGAAAAAGTGAGAAGAGGGGAGAAGGGGAGAATAGGATACCAAAAATTGAAGAAATCCAACCACGGAACATTCAAGGGACTTTGATAGAGGAAAGAAAGAAGGGGTTTAAGGCACCCCCTAGTGTGCCTAGGCCAGAAACGGGAGGGGGATACTTATTTTGTGCTAAAAAGAAAATAGGAGGAGAGAGAGAATCCCAATTTTAATGACCTAGTAGGTCTGCATGGTTTGGTCACCAAGTTTGACAAACTGTGTGGTAACTATTTAGTAACCATGTAGACCCCTCTATTTAAGGAAGACAATCCAGACAGGTACCTGGGACTTACCACACAACCTTTCTCAGGGTAGGCAGTTGGTTCTATCCTACCAGCGTCGGTCGTACAATGTCTACACGATTAGTGATAACTGTGTGGAAATTGTTCCCCCTATATAAAACATCAAAAAAACCTCAAAAACACAAAATTATGAATTGGGCTCGAAAACAAACCTTGACCCAATGCTCTAAGATAAAAAAAGGTTAAAAATAAAGAGTATCAAATGCCATTTTTGGACAATATAATTATCAATAGGCCCCCAAAAATAAAAACTATAACATCAATTTTGTTTAATATAAAATAAAATAGTGTAGAGACTTTCATATATAAATGTATTGAATTACAACAATTTAAATACCCCATTCTTACTTCAGCCTCTTCTGGTGTCTGAAAATGTAACAATTTCATTTAATAATTAATTTACAATTTATATATTATGTCATGTGAGGTATAAAACTCACTAACATAATTATAATAATACTAAAGGATGAAAGGTATAGCAAGGCATCTAATAGTAATTATGATGATAAAAAAGAGAATTTATGGTAATAACCAAGGAATCCTTGGCCTCAAGGGTTGTACCAACTCAGTAATAATCTATATTTTCTCTATAAGGGGTAATAGTGTAATCCCCAAGGCATAACCCAAAGAATTCCACAATAATTAATTTCTATTAGAGTCCAAGAAAATAATCTATTATAAAACTAGATAAATAGTTATTAGTCCCAATGAATGTTACTATAGTGCCTCATATTTGTAGATGTCAAATTAGATCCAAGGAGTAAATCCAAGTCATCATTATATCGGAACGATAAGGGAGGGATCATATATCATCATTCAGGAAACCGAAAGTAGGAAAATATCAGGATCAAAGGCGGGTATCACCCTTGGGAACTAACCTCCTTGAATCAAAATGGAAAACACCAGTGCCCAAAGAATTCCACCATGAATCCAAAGGAAAAATCGAGTCAGAAAAAAACTATAATAATTTCATGGTTAATATTCAATTTGAACTATATATATGAACCATTCATTAATTAGGCCGATGGAATAATAATTCCATTCAAAAAATCAAATGGTGAATTCTATTCCATTAATTTGTGTGACATGGGATTTCATGGACAAAAAACCGTTTAATTATTTGTTCAATAGTTTAGTTCACCCTGGTACCTTCCACTAACATGGAATGGTATTCCACATGATTGTAAAATATACATTCTATTATATATTTGTAGTCCAAGTGATATCCCTACGAAAAAATACCATTAACAGACCAAAGGTTAACTTAATTAATTTAAAAAAACATTAGAAGGTTCAAGTGAAATTATTGAATTCAAGGATTACCATTTCAATTCATTTATATAATTAAACACTTACATTTATTAATTTTAATTCATGGAATAGATAAAAGTGGGATCATAAAATCAAAAATAACAACTAAAGGAATAATTTAAGAAAACAACATACTTTGGGTAGTCTCTAGTGATAACATGATCTCCAATGGTAATATTCATATATATAAAGGGTGTTAGAATACAATTATAATGACTATAAGTAAGGAAATGAAATTTAACAGGCCACTCCCAATTAAATCAGTGCACTCATAGTGACAACATAAAACAAAATAAGGGAATATAAAGGACGAATTATATACCACCTACTATAAGATCCTACCACTCTCTTCATCTAGTATCTTCAATTAGTTTGGCATGGATCAGAAGATTTCTAAATAACGAATCAACACCCAAAAAAAGGGAAAATTATCACTCATCTACCTTGAATCATTTATAGAATGATGAATGATTAAGAGATAAAAAGGAATTTAGTAGTTACTAATGAACATTAAATTTAATGAATGGGGATCAAATCAGGATTCAGATTCGTGCTTGGGATTGAAAACAATGCAATATATATTTGGGTATCAATAGGGGAGATGGTATGGTTTTCTATCCACTGGAATAATAAAAGGACTAAATATGAGTTTATAAATTTTATTAAAGGAAACATGGTTATTTCCCAACAAAAAAATTTATAGCAAGGTTTGACCACATCTTTGGCCAAACCTTATGGAAAATATGAGCCTCCCACTACTTAAGTAGGGAACCTACATGGTTAGGCTGCCTGATTAGGGAAACTATGATATAAATATGAAAATAAACTATGATAAAAACTACAAACAAACCCATAGGTGTGTGGGGACCATGATTCATGGTTAGGGAAAACCGGGTTCCATATTTTCTCTTTTTTCTATGCCCATACAATTTGGAGAGACTATGTGGTCCTAGTCACATGGTTTCTATTAAGAACATGTCTCATTTAATTTCTCCACCAGCTAGGGTTCCAAGATATAAAAATGTTGTAGACACCCTTGAACCCTTTCTTACCACACAGTGAGTCCATATTAAAATAAATAATTAGACCAAATTTAAATGGATCCATACTTGAGATAAAAACTAGCTTCCTACACCAACAGCTGAAAAAATGGAACATCATCATACCATCGATGAGATAATGTCTATATAGGGCCATAAAATATAATTTATTGAAGTTTATATGTTATTTTAACCCCTATACATTTAGTTTAACACTTAATAAAATCATTTTGACCTTAATCGGGAAACATTATTATTTTTCATTGTCATTATCCGTTATAACTAAAAATTAAGTTGACCATGTTATATTATATAAAATTTTAGGATTGAAAATATTACCAAATTAAATTCCCCATATTAGAGATATTTAATTGGAAATAAACCCACAAACGTGACAAAAAATTATTTTTTTCAATAAATATTTGTTTCAAGAATATGATGATATTAAATTAAAATATAAATAGTATTAATAAATATATGAATTTAAATTAATATATAAATATATTTATATAATATATATTTAATTTAAATCATTACTCATTTGAAATTATTTTGATTAATTTAAATTGTTAATCAATATGTTATGTAAAATAGTTTTTAGAAAAATCAATTTTTAATCAAAAAAATAAACTTGTACAAATATCCAGTATAAATATGACTAAAATGTAATTAATTTGAGTAAATATAGATAAATAATACTAATGATATTTTAAAATAAAAGAGAGTTCTAATTAAACTTTTAAATAACTCAAATTACTAAAAATAATTGATAGTTTGACAAAAGAGTTGGAACATTTCAGTATTCACTAAAAAATCAATATTTTTAAAAAAATTAAAAAATTTATCCATATGTAAAATTTGTTATTATGATTTCAAAAATAAAATTAATTTTATCAACAAAAAATTATTTTATTTGTAAATCAGTATTTTTTATAAAACCAATTATGAAAATATATTAATTAAAATATTTCATTTTTGACATAATATTTTTTTATAATGAATATAACTATCTAAATTTTAAATATTAATAATCCTAAAATATATTTATTCTATCAATACCATGTTTCTTAAATAAAATATTTATTTTGTGTATGAATATAAATTTTATTCTTATATATCTCAATTAGTGAAACTTCTTGTTCATGTGGAATTCTTAAGAGGGGTTGAATTGAGGTTCCGAATTAAAAGTAATATTTTAAAAATAATTTAAATCAAATCCTTCAAATTAAAAAAACCAAATTATATAGTAGGTAAATTTATTATATTATTTTTTAATAACATTCCAAATCCATTAAAAAACCCTGTTAATGTAAAAAATAATTACATAAACATTGAAATTATTTTACTCACTCAGACCTATATATATATATATCATTTGTAAATATTTACTATTAGAGTATGATTATAAAATTTTTTAATAAAAAATCATGTTGAAAAAACTAATGATGTAATGGATTCCATTATGTAAAATTAGTGTTAATAATAATAATAAAATAAAAATAAAAAACGGTGTGGATTTTTAAAATAAGAGGCTAATTTACTAAATTGAACCTATCCCTCCTCATATAAATGGATCTAACTGCATATAATGGTCTTAATATCATGAAAATTGATCCATAACCTAGATCAGGTATAAAAAAACAAATTCAAATAGGTGGTATAGGGTTGGATAAAGTCACATACATAGTTATATGTAGTCGATTTAAAGGGTGTAGAGAAATAGAAAGTGTATCTAAGTAATATTAATTACAATGAAGGAGTAGTGAAAAATTATATATATACCAAGTAATACAAAAATTCAACTTAAAGAAAAATATAGAGTGAGATATGTTGTGAATACTATTTTATAAATTTTCTGGTAAATATTTATTGATCAGTAAGTTTTTTTTCTTTTCAGTGATATTTCAAATGAATCAAAGAGTTTAAAATATAGTTAGATAAGATGTAGTCTCATATCATTTATAAAAACATTAAAATAGAGAATGGAAAATTGATCATAATAAGCCTAATAATTTTCCCATATATCCCAAGAATCTAATTGTACATGAGATTTCCACTAATTTATATAAGGCTCTTCTAGAAGGTATTTATTAAATAGTAATCTTACTGAAATCCTCACACTGATCAATGTAGTTAGAAATCCTTGAATTATCAGACCTTAATTAACTACAAAAAATCTTCCAATCAGAAATAAAATAATGTTTTATAAATATTTATATATAGATGGTGTGTCATTCATGATTAGTTCCGAATACTATTTTTTAGTCGATTTGATAGGAAAGTAAATTTAGGGTATCCATATGATTGATCCAATTGTTAGAAACATTATTGTTGAGTCAATAAGGTTTTCCTTATGAATTTTCCATTCCTTTTGTTTTGAAAATCACAAACACCTTATACTTAAGAAAATGTATGTTTTACCTCCATAAGGAAAATTAATTCTTTAAGGAAATTTACCCTTAACTAGAGTTCCTTATTCATAGAAATATTTTTTTCTTAAAGTGATAAACTAGGATTGTTAATCAAAATCCCAGAATCATGTAATTACAAGTATTAGAGTATTCTGTTTTTGGGATCTGAATTTTGGATGTGAACTATATTGAAGTTCCAATCCGAATTATAGACTCCAAACTTTCATGAGTTTGACTCCGAACTCATAAGTAGTTCGACTCCGAACTCATAACTAGTTCGACTCCGAACTCATAACTAGTTCGACTCTGAACTCTTAAGTAGTTTGACTCCGAAATCTTAAGTAGTTCGACTCTGAACACTTAAGTAGTTCGACTCCGAACTCTTAAGTAGTTTGACTCCACACTCTTATGTAGTTCAACTCCGAACTCTTAAGTATCTCGACTCCGAACTCATAAGTAGCTCGACTCCGAACTATGGATGTTCAGATTCCAAACCCTGGTGAAACCAGACTCTGAATCCCTATAAAACAGATTCCGAACATTTCTTAACATAGACTCCGAATTTTAATTTGGTTAGACATTGAACTCTTAATTTACTTACACTCTGAAATGTTGATTAGTTTATTACTTACATATGTTCCATTTCAAAACGATATCGTGCATTCAGTTATACTTGGTTAGTTATTAAACGATGTCGTCCTTTCTATTTCAAACTAACCATTGGTTGAGTTACACGTGTACATGTCCCTCCGAATTTCATTGGAAATATGACCATTGGAGGAGGGAGCCTACCGTTGGAAATTTTCCTATAAATAGGAGATCATTTGAAAGAGCTCACAACATACGTGTGATATATGAAAGAGGTTGATCGATCTATAGATCACACACTGTTAAGGTGTTTTATAGAGAGAGAATATTTTCATGCCTTGTGCGTACTGAACCGCTCGTTTAGATTGCTTCGTGCGACTCCGAATGTTTTTGATTACATTCGAGGACTTCTGGGGATAGGAAGACAAAGGTGATGACTACCTTGAATTTTTAGGGATTCCTTTTTGAATAAGACAGAGGTTCCAACTACCTTGAGGTTGAGGGCCTGCGGGGATTACAAGACAGATATTCCGATCTTCGTATCGAGGGCTTACCCTGGTGGGGGTAAGACAGACTTGCTTGAAAGTATAAATCAAGGGACCTTTATCCAAGGTTGTTGGATACCCTTCACTTTGGGTTAAAAGACTTACATCTTGTTACTTGTAGTTTCACTACTCGTTTATCCACTGCATACTGTATTGTAAGGAAAGTACATTCTTGTATTTCCTTACACTTGTACTCTGATAAGTTTAGATTCTATATGTTTTAAGGTAGAATCTCATATTGTAAACCTTAGCTCCATTCCTACTTTTTCTATTAGAGGTGTTGTGAATCTGCTTAGTTTAACTTTTTTAATCTTAGATCTTTCCTTGTCTAAGGAAATCATAGTTATCTGTTACAAATTTTAAAGGTTCCAAAGGAATTTTTAAAGTATACAATTCACCCCCCTCTTATATATTGAGAATCTACATCATTATTTCGATCGTACAATTGGTATCATAGTAGGTATCTGAAATACTTATACTCACATATAAGTTTTTCTTTCTCTTTGTCATTTTGAACTTTGTCATTCCGAACATTGTCATTCCGAACTTTGTCATTCCAAACATTGTCATTCGAAATTTTGTGATTACGAACGTTTTCTACTAACTAGTTTGGTTGCCAAGGTTCAATTAGAATGGTAGGAGTCAATGTTGGTTCTATTGAAAATCTAAATCCTACAAGACCACCAATCGTTGATGGTAATGAATATGAGTACTGGAGAGATCGAATGAAGACTTTTGTTATCAATACTGGAATAGATAACTTTGTTATGCTTATTGGTGATTATAAAATTCCTGGTCAGGAAGTTAGAACTTTCACTAACCAGGAAAAGCAAGAGTATCAACTCAATTATAAGGTACACAATACTTTAATATGATCAATGACTAGAAATATATATAGACAAATTTCATCTTGTGAAGCATCTAATTGTATCTGGAAGATGTTATAGGTTACACACTTTGGAACTTCTAAAGTGATTGAGACTTGAAGAGCTATGCTTAGAGGTGAATACCATGGATTCAATTTTCCATATGGAGAACCAATCTGCAAAGTTCAATAGAGATTTATGACTATAGTCAATATCTTACAGTCTATGGGAGAAAAAGTCTTAGATGATGAAGCTCTTGTGGATAAGATAATTGATATCATGCCCAATGAGTGCGAATCAAAGAGAACAGCTATAGATGAAAACAGGAAAGTCACTCAAATTTCTCTTGATGAGTTATTCAGAACTCTTCTCCAACATGAGACAAGAATAAAGAGAGATGCTGACAACATCAAGAAGAAGAATGGAAATGGTACTGTTGATTTTACAATAACATCAAATCATATGACATCTAAAACTCCAGAGAGCGTAACCAGATCCAGGTCTAAGAAGATGGTTATTCATTCAGATTCTAGTGAAGGTTAAATCTCAGAAAATGAGTCATCAAATCTTGCTCGAAGGACGAACAAGATAGCTGGCCAGAGAAATTTCCAATCCAAGTATAAGAAAAAGGATAGGAAAGATAGAAAAGATGGAGATGTCACTTGTTATGAATGCAAGAGAGCTGGACATATTAGACCGGATTGCCCATTGCTTGAACAGAAATAAAGGAAAGAAAATAATTCTAAGAGGAGCAGGAAAATGTAATACAAAACCAAAGCTAAGAATGTTCAAAAAGAAAATGACACCTGGAGTGAAAGTGGTGGTGACTCTTCAGATGAATCTTCTGATTATGAATCATCAAGACAGAAGAATATTGGTCTTATAACCAGATTACCGATTAACAATCATTGTTTTATGGTACAAAATGCTGAATCATTGACCAATGTTTCGTTAAATTCGAATGATATAGGATATTATAACTCTTCTGATGAAGAATCTTCTTCTGATGAAGAAAATATTTTACCTACCTATGAAGAAGTTTCTAGGTTTGGTGATCTTCTTGAAATTGAGAATTCTATACTCAATAAAAAACTTTATAAGGAAAAATCTAGGAATTCTATTCTTATAAAATAAATATTAGATCATTCTAAAGATCTTGATAGGAAAAATGATGATTGTGTAAATATTTCAACAAATCTTAAGGAATTGAGTTCTGAGAAGAACAACATTTATAACGATTTAGAAAAAGGTAATTTTTAAGAAAGGTATTTTCATGCCAAGATCTAGTTCTAAATCTAATGATAATAAAGATAAAAACTTGGTTATAAAACTCAAGTCTGAAATCTTTTCCTTAAATAAGTGTTTATAAAACATTACCCATGGTAAGGAAAATTTTGATCAAATGTATTCTCAAATACAACCTTTGGGAAATAGATTAGGATTTGGTTATAACCATGCAAAACCAATTTTTAGTAACAACTATTTTGTTCCAAAAAGTGCCCCATTTTGTACCAAATGTCAATGTGGTGGTCAATGGGCAAAGAACTGTTCTTTAAATAAAACCCAATCTTTAGGTTTTCATAAGGCATATTTTTCAAAGAAGATGTGGGTTCTTAAATTTTTTTTGTCTGGAAATCTCAGATCCAAGCAAGTTTAGATTCTGAAAGTCTAATTTCTATCCTATTTTTCAGGAAAATATAGAAAGTACCAACAAAAATACATGGTACATTGATAGTGGATGTTCCCAGCACATGACTGGTAACAAAAGATATTTTGAAAAGATTATCAAAAATAAAGGATGAAAGGTAACTTTCAGAGATAATGCTCAAGGAGAAATTGTTGGTATTTGTAATATTTTTCTTCAAGGTAGAAATTTGATTTCAAATGTTTTATTTTTTAATGGTCTTGTGAAAAACCTCATTAGCATAAGTTAGTTATATGATGAAGGTTACCTTCTGAATTTTAGGAATGATAAGTGATTAGTACACAATTCCAAGGAAGAATTTATTCTCTCAGCCAATAGGCAAGAGAATGTTTACACTTTGAATTTAGAAGACCTCAGGAGTCAAGACCTACCTTGCCTAAGTGAAATGGAAGATCATTCCTGGTTATGGAATAGAAGACTAGGTCACTATAACCTTAGAATCCTATGTAAACTCTCTAAGAAGAATCTTGTTAAGGATCTATCGGAGCTTATATTTGATTCTTCTAATGTTTGTGATCCTTGTCAATATGGACAGAAACATAAATCTAGTTTTAAATCAATCGGTCTCAACAACTGATGCATTACAGTTAGTGCACATGGATCTTTTTGTTCCAATAAAAACTGGTAGCATTGGAAGCAAATACAATGTGTTTTTTTTAGTTGATGATTACACCAGATTTACTTGGGTCTATTTTATAGCAAAGAATTATGATGCATTTTCTTATTTCAAAAGTTTTAGAACACAAGTTAAAAATGAGAAAACCCTTTCACTGAAAACTATTCAAAGTGATCATGGAGGAGAATTTCAAAATACTGATTTTGAAACTTTTTGTAGTAGAAAAGGTATTACTCACAACTTTTCAGCACCTAGAACTCCTCAACAAAATGGCGTAGTTGAAAGAAGAAATAGAATACTTCAATGAATAACTAGAACCATGTTTACCAAATATTCTATAGCTAGACATTTCTGGGCTGATGCTGTAAGTACTGCTTGCTATACTATAAATCGAGTTTTGATTAGATCTTTTCTTAATAAAACTCCTTATGAGTTATGGAGTTGTAGAAAACCAAGACTTTCCTACTTTAAGGTTTGTCGTTGCAAAGTATTCATACTGAATACTAAAGATAATCTACATAAATTCTCACCAAAATATGATGAAGGAATTTTCTTAGGCTACTCAACAACTTTTATGGCATATAGAGTTTTCAATAAAAATACTTTCACTATTGAAGAAACAGTGCATGTAAAATTTGATGAGTCAGATCATTTTGTTTTTAAACCATCCCAGCCTACATCCTCGGATGTGTTTTCAAAAACAGATTGTCAACCTTTGATATAAGATCCTTCTGATAAGGAAAATGTTCATTAAGATACTTCTGAAACATTTACCCCAGAAGACTTTCTACCCTATGTTGATGAACAGATTTTACAAAACCCAAATCAGGTGTTTCTTAAGAATCATCCTAGTGATAACATCATTGGTGATGTAAATCAACATGTAAGGACTAGGTGTTCCTTGAGAAATGAAGTATAACATCTAGCATTTCTTTCCCAATTGGAACAAAAAATAATTGATGATGCTTTGGGTGATGATGATTGGATCAAAGCCATGCAAGATGAACTAAATGAATTTGAAAGGAATAAAGTCTGGACATTCGTTGAAAGACCTATGGAAACTTATGTTATTTGATTAAAGTGGGTCTTCAGAAACATGTGTGATGAAAATGGAGTCATAGTATGAAATAAAGCTAGAATCGTTGCTAAAGGATATAATCAGCTAGAGGGAATAGACTATGAAGAAACCTATGCTCCAGTAGCTAGACTTGAATCTATTCGTATTCTACATGACTTTGCAGCATTCTTCAATTTTAAACTCTTTCAAATGGATGTGAAATGTTCTTTTCTTAACGGTTATGTTCAAGAGGAAGTTTTTGTTGAGCACCCTCATGACCTTGAAGATACAAAACATCTTGATCATGTTTTTAGACTTACTAAATCTTTGTATAGTTTTAAGAAAGCCCCACGAGCTTGGTATGATAGACTCACAAGATTATTGCTTCAAAATAACTATGTTAAGGGAAATCCAGATCCAACCCTATTTATAAAGAAAGATAAGAAAAATATTTTGATTGTTCAAATTTCTGTTGATGACATCAAATTTGGTTCAACTCTGCAATATTTAACCGACTCTTTTGCAAGTCTAATGAAATGTGAGTTTGAAATGAGTATGATGGGTGAGTTAAATTTTTTCCTTGGTTTTCAAATTTTTCAAAAATGAGAAAGAATCTATATATCTAAACATAAGTATATTAAATAACTTCTCAAAAAGAATGGTTATGACAACACTAAGAGTATAAGTACTCACATTCGTACAACAAACTCTTTAGATCTTGATGAACCTGGGAAACCAGTAGATCAAATATCTTTTAGAGGTATGATAGGATGTTTACATTACTTAACAGCTAGTTGACCAGACTTAATGTTATCAATATGCTTATGTGCAAGATATCAATCCAATCCTAAGGAATCTCACTTAAAGGCAGTAAAAAGAATTTTTCGTTACCTTAATGGAACAATGGATCTAGGATTATTTTATACTTCTGGAAATGATTTTATTCTAAAAATCTTTTCGGATACTGACATTGTTGGATGTAGAATGGATAGAAAGAGTACATCCAGAACTTGCCATTTCTTAGGACATTTTTTAGTTTCTTGGTCCTGTAAGAAGCAACATTATGTAGCACTTTCCACTGCTGAAGCTGAATATGTAGCAGCTGGAAGTTGTTGTGCTCAAGTGTTATGGATGCAACACACACTCACAGACTATGGCCTGAGTTTTACTAAGACTCAAATTTTGTGTGGTAACAAAAGTGCCATTTCCCTAAGTAAGAACCCTGCACATCACTCTCGTGTAAAACACATAGATATTAGGCATCACTTTCTTAGGGTTCACACACTTAAAAGAGATATCATTTTTCAATTTATCAGAATGCAAGTACAACTTGCTGATATTTTCACTAAATCTTTACCCTCTGATATATTTGAATACATTAAACAAAAGTTAGGAATGATAATCATAAGGTAATCATTCTTTATTAACATATTGTTGAACAATTCCCCTAATAGTAATAAACTCCTTTTCATAGGGGGAGTACATTTGAATGTTAGTGTAACTAAACTTTTTCAGAATCTATTTTTTAAAATTAGTATAACTAATTTTTTTTTTGTTAGTTTTTCAAATCATTAGGAACTAAAGTGTTCGCAATGGAAATCTCTGAAACTAAAATTTCTAGAATGAGAATTTCTGAAACTGAAAATTTCAGGATTGGATTTCTCGGAGTAAGAACTTCTGGAATAGAGATTTTCGGACTAGTGTTTTTGGAATGAGATTTTTGTACTGGAACTTCCGGAATGGAGATTTTTGGACCGGAGTTTTCAGAACAAGATTTTAGTACTGGAATTTCCGGAATGGAGTGTTTCGGACTAGAGTTTTCATAACAAAATTTTTGTACTAGAACTTTCGTAATGAAGTAGTTTTTAAATTTTTTTTCTACAAGAAGAATTTTACCAATTACGAACAATGGTTCTAGCCATTTCGAGATTTGTGATTTCCTTACTTATAGTTTCGTAATCATACTTTGAATGCTGGTATTTTCCCAAGTTTTTTTATTAATCGTATTATGGTTTTCTTCAAATCCGAATATTTTCTTCAAAAAAACCTCAAAAGATCGGAGTAATGTTTTCCTTCCGGGATTGTTCTCAACCGTCATACCAGATCAAATCTTTTTCAACCATCATAAGGCTTTTGGAAGACCATAGGTCATATCCATTTCCTATATAAAGGGAACACCGAGACTCGTCCAACATTGGTTTTTCAAGCTTTCGCGTCTCGACGCCCTACTGCTCTTCTTAGGGACGGTTCCGAACTTCGCGAAGCCGATCCAAATTTTTCAGTTTTCTTCACTCCGAATGTCTATTAAAGCAACGTCTCATGATATGTCAACTGCGAAACCAATTTCTATGTGGTTATACTTTAGAGAAAGGTTAGTTCATCCGGACATCTATAAGCTTGATTTTCTTATTTCCAAGAAAATAAAGCTGAATGGATGGGAAGATGTCTGCGTAGAAAAGTCAGATAAATAGGATCCCGTTTATACTGATTTGTTGACCGAGTTCTATGAGTCTATTTCCTTCTTGATGGAAGATGGCAGAGAGTGGTTTTCTTTCATGTCTTACAGGAAGCCTTATATGCTTTCCTACACGAAGGTCGCGAGCTTGGTTGGTTTGTCATATGAAGGTGAAGCTGAATTCTGCTCACACAAACTTCCCGATGCGAAAGGATGTTTTAAAAAGGATAAGGCACTGAAGTGTCTTGGGCATAACGACGATTTAACTATCAAGATTGCTCATCTCACTCCGAACAATAGAATTCTTCAGCTTTGGGTGCGATGATTTCTGGTTCTAAGAGGAGGTGATATAGAAAATCTGAAGAAAAGTGATATATATGTTTTAGATTTCTTGGTAAATCTAAGAAAGATAAATCTGATGTGGAATTTCTTGGTTATGATCAAGAACATCAAAGAAGGAAATTTGAGAGGTCATATTATCATGTTTCTTGCCTTAGTATCTAAGCTGGTAGTTTGGTGCATAGAATAATTCAGGGTTGCTTGCAAATCAAAAATCGGAATTGTAAGCTTATTCTAGTTAGTGAAGATACTCTCAATAGGATGAAGATGGGTTTTTCAAGTGAATCCAGATAATTTTACCCTTTGTTTGTGGAAGAGGTTGAAGCAGCTCAGAAAGAATCTCAGAATTCGGAAACATCCAAGAATCAAAGGATGAAGAGAAAGGTTAAGGAAGTGGTTGCCGATGAAGAAGATCCTTAGGTTAAAGAAACATAGTCTGGTCCCCCCAAGCCGAAGAAGAAGATAATATATACAGATTATGTGGCAGAAAAGTGGAGGGAAGATAAAGAAAAGAGAAGGGAAGGGGATCCACAATTCGAATTGGACCCTGCTTAGGCAAAATCCTTAAAAGAAAAAGCTGCGGAGGAGATAGAGAAACAAGCGAAGGAAAAGAAGATGAAAAAGAGAATGTATAAAGCTGAAGTGCTCCAATATGTGCTGAAAGATACAGAATTGTCTTTTGGAATGATTCCAGTTCCGGAATCTTTTGATGTTGAACCTTCTTTACCAGAAACTCTAGCCATGAACTATGTCACTCTGTAAAAGGACAAGGGTAAAGAAGTAGTTTATGAGGCAGAAGAAGAAGTTGTTGTAGAAGTTCAGGAAGTTGTGGAAGAAGAAAAAGAAGAAGAAGAGGAAAGTGAAGATTTGGATACCCAGATCAAGAAAGTACAGGACTATAAGGATAAGGATGAATCTACAAAGTTAGCATCTCCAGGAAAGAAAGATCAGGAATCTGGTAAGAATGAAGGTAAGCGACAACAAGAAGAAGAAGAATAGAATGTCTTGTATGATGAGGAAGAATCTTATGAAAGGAATTTTCTTGAGGAAGGTCAAGAAAAACAAAAACTAGATGAGGACCATATCATTAAAGTATCTGAATCCGAGGAAGAATCCTTTAATAAGGAACCTTTTCAGAAAGATGATAAGGGAAAGAAAGTTCTCATGGAGACACATATAAAATATGTCATCAGAAGGAAAGAGGTTGGTGGTACCTCTAGGAAGAAGTTGGTGAAAGCTGAAGAACATCAGTCTCCAAGCAAAGTTTCTGATAAGGAATCATCATCTCATGGGCATGATTTTGTGGTTCAATCGCTGAGAATGTTGGTGGACACCATTCTGATTTTTCCAACAATAGATTCTAGATGCCAGATGCTGCAGCAAAGTATGAATCAGAAATCGGATTCATTATCCATGGTCATGGAAAAGTGTGTAAAGTTGGAAGCTGAACAGAAAAGTTTTCTTATCGATTTTGATGTGCATAGAAAGTCCTACAGTAAGGTAACCATGTGGTCTAAGAGAGTCAAAGAAGACTTGGCTGTGTTTGATATCTTTGAGAGTGATGTGAAAGAAACTTTTGACACAGAGGATAAAAAGATTAAGAATCATCAAGATGAATTGATTATTGAGCAGAGTTCCCGGGATCAAGAAGTGAAGGAACTAAATGACAAGGCAAATTATCTGGCTCAAAATATTATAAATGATATAAATCTTCAGATCGAGCTTGATAAGAGAGTCGTTCAGCAAGATGAGTTGGTCAAGATTCAATAATAATCTTTGAGAGCTCAGGAAAAAGCATTAAAAGTTCATGGGGAAAGGATCTCAGCTTTGGAGAAGCAGGATGAGTATGCTCAAAAATATCTAATGAAGCTCAAAGTCTTGTTGAAAAAGCTGATCCCAAAGGAAAAAGGAAGACAAATGACTCCACTCTGGTCTTTTGTTGTATTTTCCTTTCCTTGTAAAAATGTTTTCATCTCTAATAAAAGTTTGGTTGTTTGTATCTTCTTATTTTATAAACTAATGTTTCAGGTACATTAATTGTTTCCATTCCTTTTAAGTCTTTTTGAAAACCACAAATGTGGAGAAGGATATGATCTACTCAAAAGAGTGAGAAAGAACATTTCTAAGTCAAAGAACCATCCCGAAGTAAGGGGGAGTTTATCTAAGGGGGAGATCTTCATTTAATGAAAACTCCTCTCTGGAAATACAAAATACAATCCTTAGAGTTTCAATTCCTAAGAGGGAGTTAGTTTTATTCATTTTCATCCATGAACAAAGGGAGATAAGTTTTAATAGACTAAGGAAATTTTTCAGAGTCCTTAAATTATTCTTCGTAAGGTTGTTTGTGCTTTCCAAAAAGGGGGAGATTGTTGAGTCAATAAGGTTTTCCTTATGACTTTTCCATTCCTTTTGTTTTGAAAATCACAAACACCTTATACTTAATCAAATGTATGTTTTACCTCCATAAGGAAAATTAATTCTTTAAGGAATGTTACCCTTAACTAGAGTTCCTTATTCATAGCAATATTTTTTTCTTAAATTTAAAATCCCGGATTGTTAATCAAAATCCCGGAATCATGTAATGACAAGTATTGGAGAAATATATTTTTAGGATCCGAATTTTGGATGTGGACTATATTGATGTTCCAATCTGAATTCTGGACTCCGAACTTTCATGAGTTCGACTCCAAACTCTTAAGTAGTTCAACTCTGATCTCTTATGTAGTTAGACTCCGAACTCTTAAGTAGTTAGACTCCAAACTCTTAAGTAGTTCGACTCCTTACTCTTAAGTAGTTCGAATCCGAACTCTTAAGTAGTTCGACTCCGAACACTTAAGTAGTTCGACTCCAAACTCTTAAGTAGATCGACTCTGAACTATGCATGTTCAGATTCCAAACCCTAGTGAAACCAGACTCTGAATCCCTATAAAATAGATTCCTAAATTTTCTTAACATAGACTCTGAATTTTAATTTGGTTAGACTTTGAACTCTTAATTTCCATACACTCTAAAATTTTGATTAGTTTTTTACTTACATAAGTTTCATTTCAAAATGATGTTGTGCATTCAGTTGTACTTGGATAGTTATTAAACGATGTCATCCTTTCTGTTTCAAAATAACTGTTGGTTCAGTTACACGTGTACAGGTCCCTCCGAATTTCATGGGAAATATGACCGTTGGAGGAGGGAGTCGACTGTTAGAAATTTTCCTATAAATAGGATCCCATTTGAAAGAGTTCACAACATACGTGTGATATATGAAAGTGGTTGATCGATCTAGAGACCACACGCTGTTAAGGTGATTTCTAGAGAGAGAATCTTTTCATGCCTTGTGCGTACTGAACCGCTCGTTCAGATTGCTTCATGCGACTCCAAATGTCGGTGATTACATTCGAGGAATTCCGGGGATACGAAGACAGAGGTGCTGACTACCTTGAAGTTTGAGGGATTTTTTTGAATAAGACAGAGGTTCCAACTACCTTGAAGTTGAGGGCCTGCGGGGATTGCAAGACAGGGATTCCAATCTTCGTATCGAGGGCTTACCCTGGTGTGGGTAAGACAGACTTTCTTGAAAGTATAAATCAAGGGAGCTTTATCCAAGGTTGTTGGATACCCTTCTCTTTGGGTTAAAAGACTTACATATTGATTCTTGTAGTTTCACTACTCATTTTTCCTCTGCATACTGTATTGTAAGGAATGTACCTTCTTGTATTTCCTTACAATTGTACTCTGATAAGTTTAGATTCCATACTCTTTAAGGTAGAATCTCATATTGTAAACCTTAGTTCCATTCCTACTTTTTCTGTTAGATGTGTTGTCAATCTGCTTAGTTTAACTTTTTTAAACTTAGATCTTTCCATGTCTAAGGAAATCATAGTTATTTGTAACAAACTTTAAAGGTTCCAAAGGAATTTTTAAAGTATAAAATTCACCCCCTCTTGTATATTGTGCATCTACATCATCATTTCGATCGTACAATTATCACTATGTATAACATGTTACATATGAATACTTCTTACTATACCTTAAGAGATCATAATATTTCAAAAAAAATTCATAAATTTTATCCAATAAATACACAGTCAATGTAAATTATTTTTTTTGTTAAAGATGATATCATGTAGCATTTTCATCTTGTAGTTTCCTAATATGAAGAACTATATGAATATAATATGTCATTTATCCAACTATTAAAATGATTAAAAAATTAAATTGTAGACCAATAAATTATTATGAATGGAACAAACCATGTATAAGATTTATTTCCATGTAATGTTTATTCTTAAAAATAAATAATACAAAAATAGTACATGAGGGGTTAGAAGGTTAAATGGAGCACATACGAAGCCACAAAAATCATAGGAACATAAAACATTTTTATTATTTTATGTCTACCACTCGTTTATCATGATACAACATTATCTTTGGGCATCTTATCCCATCCAATACTTAGTATTCTTCCATATATCATCATGATCATCTAAGTTCAATGAATCATCCTCCTTATTATGAGTCTCCACATATTTATCTCATGTTAATTAAAATTTTGATTTAAAATCATATCATTCCTAATTTATGACATCCTCCTTATGTAAAACCTCATTATTGTGTGATCTATCTCACATCATGTGTTTGGTGGCATGCGACTATTTTCTATGATGAGAATTATCCATATTAATATCCACCATGGAATCATATATATTTTGAAAAGGAGGGGAAGAATTATTTAAATCAGAGTTCTTCTAGGTTAAATTTCATTCCTCTCATAGATATTAATATATAGAACCTAAAATCCTAATTTTTTTCATTACAATATCATAAATAAGTTGGGTGGAGAGACCTTATTTCCACTCATACCAATCTCACTAACTTGTATGCTCGGTCTAAAAAACAAATCCCATATAGTATGGGCCTAGATACAATATTCCCAGACATCCTATATCTCTAAAATATCCACCATCAGATGAACATATATGGTGACAATAAAATTTGGTTCATGATCATGATTCAAAAAAGTAACCTTATTAATAATAGAATCCTTTTATTGCAGATTTGGTGAATATTCCACAATCCAACAGACTCCAAATGGGTTTGGCCCCATCTTCAAACCACATTTCACCACTTTATTCATATAAGATCAGTCTACTTTGGGATTCATTCTTCCAAAAAATATCTCAATATTAGATGAAAATTTATCCCCCATTAAGATAATTAATTCATAATCAAAATCAATATCAATTTCTATATTATAAGGAAATTATATCAAGTCTTATAATTTTCAACGTGAAACATATCCTTAGACCATTGAATCATCATGGAAAAAGATATGACCCCACATTGAGTGAGTAAGGGTTTTGTAAGTACTAGGGTGTGAAGTGTAAGATGGTGGGCCATGGATTTTAAAATTTTCATCACCAATGAGAAAAAATATACCACTTAGGATGATCTGATCCGTGGTAAAAGTTTGAGGAGATTAACTAAATTAATCAAAGAACATAAATTAATACCTAGTTTTATTTGATAGCATGTTTGACTAAATTTCATCATTGATAATAATTTCATGATTGATATTAATAAAATACCATCTAAATCATCTAGTAACTCTTCAAGAATCTATCAACTCTCTTTTCATTGAATTCTAGTGGATTGTGTGGAGATCTGATGAATCGTTTAGTTTCACAACGATCACCATGATCCCTTGCCTCTGATCTTTCTAAGGTGTTCATGGATTATCTCCTTAGAGAGATAATTTATCTCTCTATAAATCTATTTGAGATAGAGAGTCTCTCATTATAAAATAATATATATCCATGAAAAGATAACCTTTCTCTTTCTTATATAGTTAGTGGTTAAAATACAGAAAAAGGGTTACCTAACCTGCATAATTAAAATGCCGAACAAAGAGAAAATTAAAAAATTATTCCGATTAAAAATATATTTTATAAATATTATTTATATTTTGTCACCTCCATGTAATATAATAAATATATTAGATGATAAAACCCTATACATTTACTCAACATGAAATTACCACTAACTTTAATGGAACATTGACAATTAAATAATATTTATTCATTTAAATTTTATTTCATGGATTCAATAAATAATTAATGAATACTATTAATAAATAAATAAATCAGAAGTATTTTAGACTCAAATAATAATTAATATAATTAATTTTTGGTTATTTATTTTTTGGATAACATTATGACCCTATAATGTGGACCAAAATTTCCAATATTCCTCTTCACTAGAAAAAATCGGATTGCAAAATATTCGATTGCATGTGACCCTCTCAGAATGTATTTTTATATAAGTGAAAAATATTCATAGACCAAGATAAGTAGACTAGAAACCCATAAAGTATAGTAAACATATATGGAATAATAATATCAATGACAACCATCCCATGAACACATAATGTGTAATATGATTTTTTATATATATCTCAGAAAGTAGGTAACACAATTGTCTCATAATCATTTCCTGGTTTATTATTTTTTGATCTTACTCAATAGAATTATCTCCAACTATATTGTTAAACGATTTATGAAGGTACCATTATCTTGATAAACTAGTATTGAGATATTACTTCCTTAACTCAAAAGTGATAAATTAAATCTTAACCAATAAAATAATGTTATACAACCAATGATGCACCAAACAGAAGCTATCATGTAATGAATTCATTCTCATGGTTTTTTATATTCATTAATGTACATAATCAAATGGAACACATTAATAATAATCTCAAGTGAGGAGACCAAGACACATGTCCATATATTGGAACATACAATGAAAACAAAAACAAGTGTTGTTCTTCTTTTATAGGCCTATCCTATTTAACACACCGACAAAAGATGACCAAGAGTGAACATCATGAGAATAAATCTCAATTCCTAAGATAAACATACACATGATAGTCACAAATCTATTGTGCTATTCAGAATAATGTATCTGGACCATAAAACATATATTTATGATTAATGTCATAGTATCTAATGGTTATGATTACAACCAGGGGACTATTATAACATCATGATAAGACAATTATATATTGAAATTAATATTTCAATAGAGGACACTAAAATATCTACAATATAATGGTATGTGTAAATCATGTTTAATTCACTATATCCATGATACGGTAATCAAGAAGTACTATTTAGTTGGATATATAGAACCCACTACTATAACACTTCAACATGCACTAGAGACAACTTTATAACTATTCTCATTCTCTCTCACATGATTAAGATCACATTTTGACTGAGTCAAGGACATTGTTTCTAGGTCTCCCATAGATCCACTATAGGGATACTCTGCATTTTTTCACCTCGCCTCTGTGAGTAAGACTCCCCACGAGTCGTAATCCATGAGTTTTTTACATTATGTCCACTTTCATAACATGATATCTTGGAAAGTAAAAGTAATATAATTATCGTAATGATAATACAATATATAATAGATACTATTCCATAAAATGGAACAATTTTTTTTTCATTTTTAATAAACAACTTCTTCGCCACCTCAGATGTTTCAATTTACTCTATATTTTTTGATATGGCTACCAGAAGATGAATGAGCTTATCTTTATCATTACCATTTGAAAAATTGAGATATTAGATCATACTGATCCAAGGAAAACTAGTTTGTGTCCTGTAAAAACAAGTATCATATCCTTTCCACATACTAGTAACACATCATATAAAATTATTAAGTAAAACTGGATAGTTTTGACTACTTTCTGTGCATTTATCTTTGATATAATTGACATTTTAATTCAATATATTTAATGTTGGAGATGAATTTTTTTGTAAATATCATTTAATATGGGATTGATAAATCATATAATCTTACAGAATTCAACACATTACATCAATATCTTCCTGTGTGTCATTAATGTATCATTGGTGAGATACATTCCATGTAAAACTATTAATAATACCCTCTTGAATTGGTAAAACTTGTATTAATCAATACCATGTTAGTATATTTACAATTTACTACTCATAAGAAACTATTATATCTAGCATATTAGATTCCATTTCCTAGAACATAGGTTTATATTTTTTGTCAATATCTTGAGAGAAGGATTTATTCTGGTCTGAATTAATTATACTATATGATTTTTTATGTTACTAAACCTATATTACTTATAAAACATTGGTTTACCCCTACCCTTTTGTTGAAACATGGAAAAAATTCATTCCAAATTAATATTCTATGATATTGTTACTTACATAAATCCTAAAATGAATTTTATTAACTTTCACACCATATTTGAATTATAAAATGTAACCATCCCATTTTATTGTTTTGAATAAACACATTCAATTATTTATGGACATAACATAAGATGATAAATTATTTGATAAAATAAATTATATATGAAGATTAAAATTCTAATAGATTTAGTCACAATGACTTAGTATAACTAATAAATAATTATCGGTTCCACACTTGTACCATCCAGGTATGGTCTCACATTTTTTTAATGATGAGTTATGAGTTAGTTTCCCAAATCATTCCCTTGATTATATTTATTTGTAAAGTTTCTAGGTATGGTGTAGAAATGTGGTTCAATGAGATTTCACCATCATGAAAATAAACAAGGATATAAAGAATTCCTAACAACAAATAATCCAAATATGAGGAAAAGGGTCCCAGTTTAATATATTATATATAGAAAAATTTCCATGTAGTAGACTATGAATAAAAAAGAATTTCATTCTTAAATAGTGAATCACATTTTCAATAAGAAATATTTAGATACCTCTTAGACCAACCTGGCAATTAAGGTAATAAAAAATCAAGCCTACTATCAATGATAGTTAGATATATAAATACCACTAAATGATCAATGGAAATATTAGTGTGGGGATTGATGCATTCAATCAATAATCGAATCATTATTCCATGTGAAACAGAATAAGAATTAATCACAACATTGTATGAAATGATCCCAAAGAAAGATAGATCCCAAAATCAAAATCACACTCCAAATAGACATAAATAAATTTTAATAAAGTACTAATCATTACTATAGAAAAATAATAATGTATTAGAGAGTTTGGTTAACAGGAATCATGAAAAAGACACAGGTTTTTGCTATTCAAATCTTCACTGCCAGCTTCATGAACATACTGACAACAAAACACAAGGAAAACCATTCATTGTAATTAATTGAGTTTTTGTGAAATTGTGGGATACTAAAATTGATAAAATACTCAATTAGATAACCACACACAATCCAAATAGCTCATAAATCCTGTAAAATCATGATAAGAATTACATAAAAGCCTGAGGCCATCATCATGAAAATCCAAGAGAAATAATAGTGGTTCCAAATTCTCAAAATTGACCCCTTTAATAGTTTACTTCAAAAATAAACCAAATAAGATGGAGAAAAATATTGAACTATAATATCAAGTGATAAAGAAACCATTATTAGATGGAATAAAAAATTATAATCATTTCTAAAGAATAGATATGATGTTTATTTTTTTTGTTTTTCTTATACTCTTCCATCACTTTAATAAACATACACTTTTTTATTTTATGGTGGATATTAGTATAAATTACAACATTTTTAGTAATGATAGAAGGTAATTTTATCATTCAATCATGTCCACGAGTCATGTCCTTCTGAAAAGTCCAATTTACAATTAATTTGGTAGGCATCCCTAAAAGTAAGGTCATCTTCATCATCCCATCTACTGTTGTCTAAGTTTATTGTTTTAGAAGATGAATTTGAGTGTAAAACAAGAAAATAATTTTTTAGTTTAATGCCTTTTTTCATTATTAGTAGATTCTAGGATCTCGTGAAAATAGTTCTCTCACTGTCTATATAATCCCTACATTATTGTTTTTTATGGTATTCGGAGTGATGAAACCTTCCAAATCAAGAATTTTTTTTACCTTTTTTAGTACTCAATTTAAATTTAACATTTCAAAATATGGAAAGATTTATCAAAATTATCATGAATACACTCACCAAAATCAGATTTATCACTTTTGTTCTCCCCGTGATCTACTTGTGTTGTCTCAATCGCCGACGGATCAGATTGAAAAAGTAATTATCAATCCTCACAATTATAATGATTCTTATGAACATCCCCTAATAAATTAAAGGGTTCATAGAGGGGAGAGGATTATTAATTGAACCAGACATTTTTATTCAAATTTGAATCAATAAGATCCCATTGTTTTCTTATGGAAAGTAGAAATACTAGTTTTTCCACTTCACTTTCAACCCACTTTGAGTTAAAATGATAATGTGGGAATATAGAATGACGTTTACCCAACCATTACCCTATTTAATTTCAAATTTGAAAAAACATTTGGTAGTAGGATAGAACATTTTACAAAATCCTCAAAAATTCCATTATATCTAATTTGATTAAAAAATGTGATGGAAAATCATGTGATATATCAATTTTTCAAAGATTTTAGCGATCTAAGGTCACGAAATATTAAAATTAGAAAATTATAATTTTAAGGGTTGAAAAAATAAACTAGAAATTACGAAGAATGAATTTTTCATAATGAGATGTAAAGGAAGTCAATGGAATCCCAACCAAATGAGAAAACTATGGGGCTTAAAATCCACCAAAAAAATCCAAGGGCCATTTTAATACCTTCATAAAATAAGCTCCAAAGGAAAATGATCCTCTCCTCCAATGACTATATTAATAATTATCATATGTAAATTTGAAAACCACAAGCTAGGAATTCAATAGGAATATGTCTAATTTCACAATAACATGTCCATTATACATTGATACGTGGATTCCATTTTTAAATTTTAATTTAGGTTTTAATATTTATATAAATGGAATATACATCTTACTTGTATGAATTATTATTATCAATGAAAAATGTATCATTGATCTAGGTGAATATTATTCAATCACTTTGGTTTCATCCTTTGTATAAGATATTTATCTCCGAATCATTCTACTTCCACAAAATCTTTTGGAACTTGTTCCTATGGAAACTAATTATTCATCTCTGATATTGACAAAATCCCAGTCGTCCACTCTATCTCTATCTCAAATAATGAGATATGAAATTTAATTGAAATATAGTCTATAACATGACGATATATTTTTAGTTTTTCGTATTTCTGTTATAAACATTATGATAATTTCTTCAGATGTATGTTGTGTTTTATATGTATGTTTGTTTATATATTTAACATAAACATTCCACCCAAACACATGTTTTTTGGAATAATTTATTTTGATAATAAAATAACTCATATAATATGTTTTTGGAATGATTGATGGATTTTTCATATGGGACAACTTCATTATTTACAAATCTTTCCTTAAAAAATGAATGTATCTGTAATACATGAGTTTTTATATTAATGTTCCTTTCAGTTAATCATGACTATGATGTGTATAAGGAAATTTCCATATAGGAATTGATCTAAGATATATTTTCTTGATCGATGATAACAAATAATACTCTTCATTGGCGCCATTACTAACACCATAAATTTGATGTTGTTAACGAATTGTGCAATTTGAAATTACTCCACACTATATTACAATGTTTCACAAATGTTTCATAAAGATATTATATGAAAAAATAGACCAATACAAATTTTATATTCATACCATGAATATATAATATTTCATTTTCATATTACTTAATAATTTATAAATGTAATATTATTTATTATATTTAACACTTGCTTACCCATGGAGTAGTTTGTTTTCTCTAGATGATCTAATTCCGAAGGATTAGTTGTGTATCATTGTTTTTAAATGAATTCTTTTTCAAAAATAAGTAAATAAGTTTTTCTATAATACATAAGGTCTTTAACTAAAAATACAAAAATATTAAACTAGTTATATCCTTGAAAACTATTTATTGTTTTTTGAAAAATAAATTCCATAAGAAAATTTGGTATATTAATCATATATTTTATATTCACCAGGTAATGCCAATGATTTAAGAATTACTAAACTATTGGTTGAGTATTATATACCATAAATCATATTTATTCTAGAACTAGAATAATATATAATTATTTCTAAATGATACATGTGATTAATGTTTTATTAATAACTGATAAATATTCTACAATAATTATTCCCATGGAAATACGTAAATTATGTACTTCTCACCGTTGACTTAGGAACCACTCGTTCTCATAAACATGGATAACTCACCTTACTTCTAGTAATGTTTCTTCATAAACATGGGAACTATTTTTATGTACACATATCTTATTGTCATATTTTATTCAATATAAAACAAGTATAAAAATCAATACCTGCAATGAGGAATATTTGAAAGAAGAAGTTATTGCTTTATTATTTAATTCAGTTCATTGCTTTTCTCATTGAGAGATTTATTTGATGACATGCAAAGCCTGTAACATTATATACAATGAATATAATTGTTTAATTATAGGAGGTTTAAATGGTTATTTTGATGATAAAATTTTATTTATACCATTTCATTGTCTTTACACTTGTTTACCATAATAAATACATATTAAACACTATAGGTTCCTTTTTCTGGGTGAACATTACCCATAAGAATAAAAAGATATTTCTCCGTGATTTTCATTTTGTAACATAAAATAAGTTTAAGAAACTCAGGAAAATAAATGAACAAATGGGATGTATTTCCTAGTCATGATCAATATTTCAATTTTATACATATCCAATGTAATCATCCCGCATTCATATCATCTTATTGAATTTCTACATAAATTCTCCTCATAGAAGAGACTATATGTAATATCATCCAGGTCATGATGTTTTATACACAAATCACATCAAATGTTGTTTATTTAATTATGGAATAACCATCATATGAATCATACATTAGCCTCCTGTAAATTTTTTTACATTATCCCTTCCTGAGGTGATTTAACCTATGTTGCGACACCAACACCGTCAATTTATGATATCATAGTATGTCAAAATAAGAAATTGTAATACTCTTTGGAAACTCATGTTAGTCTATATATGTTTCATTATCCAATATTTACTATAGTTTATTTGTTATATTATATTCCATTTTCAAAGAAAATTAAATATATTATATTATTTGTTTCATCTTGATTACTAATTAGACATTACTAATCATATAAATCATTAAATATATCCCACTATTTTATCAAACCCAATAAAAAATCTAAAATGAATCTAAGACTACGTTACATGAGAATTATAGTGGAAAGAAACCTTAAACATCCCCTCATAGTCTACTACTCATAGAATTCAAGGTAGTCGTTTGACAATCATTTACATTAACTCATTTATCCTTGATCTATTTAGTGATGTCCCATCTTCTTAAATCAAAAATTTGATTTAGTAAATTCTTTCCTCTATAAATAAAACATGTTATATTTTGACATTTCATTTCATACTACTTCAGGTACGTAAAACTGTCACTCTAAGAATAATTCTTTGATAGTAATATACACCCTCAACATTGGTTGATGGGAACCCCAAACACCCGATTTTGTTCAAATTTAAATAATGGATAACATTTTCTTCATAAAATTTATTTGAGGATTATTTTACAAAAAAATGTTATCTATTTTTATTAATATGTTCAATATTTGTTGTTATAATCACAATTGAATTTAAATTGAAGATAATTAATTGTATCTTTAGGAATATTTGGGATAATTACATTATGTGTTTCATACTATCATGAAGATTCATAAAATAATAAATAAATGCATAATTGAAATAGAATTATCTGAATGAGCTTGAGAATTTAATATTGGTTGATCCATTTATACTCAATGGTTAAACCATGGCATTAGGGTATCGCACATAAGTCATTGCATAACTCATGGTCTAGGTCATCCCCTCTCTAGTGTGTCTCCATCTCTTTTTGATTTCACCACGACATGGTATAGTCCATGACTTACATTATCCACATCATAGTAGAAAAATACCTTCATATTGGTGAGGGAGTCTTCAGTGTGAAAAATATATATAACATACTTTTATATGGGTGTTCCTAACCGTATATGTATTAAATAAAAAAATGATGATGTAGATATTGTCATAGTTAATTAATTCCATTCATCATTTGTAATTGAATAACTAAAATAATTAAATAAACCATAAATACACAGGTTCATTCAATTGGTCAAGACTAGTCGCTATATAAATTAAATGAGTGATAAAATTAAATTGTAAAAAATTTAATGTAAGAGGGTTATTTAATGAAATTAAATAAATAAATTAAATTAAAATAATTTATTCATATAATTTGATCTCATTTGGTCATATTATTAATTTAAAATTTTCCAAAAATTCAAATAATTCAATTAATTATTTTGTAGTTTTATACCTAATTAAATAAATAATTTTTTAAATAAATTTTTTTTTGTTTTTTAATCTAATATTAACTAAATCAATAATTACTCTATAACCAAAGCCACATACAGGGATAAAGCGGTTTGGTAACACCATATGCATGTTCATTAATAGTGAGGAAGAGCCTGTGTTGGGCTGATGTGTGACGTAATGGCCTGCCATGTCTAATTCTAGATCAGGAGGATCTGGCCAAGCCCATACTGGGAGAGAAAACCCGGATTGTGGTCTAGTATGGGTATATCTGAGTTGGGATGGGTGGATCAAGGGGTATCTCTAAAAAGGAATGCCCATTTGGACTAGAGGATTTTGATATTTGGGTACAACCCATGCTCGCAAATATGACAATGGGTGAGGTGGCAGTCTGAGTTGTCCCGTGGGTGGGATGGAGACCATAGGGGGCGCTTGGAGAGAGGAGGTGGAATATGCGAGTGGGTCAAGGGTAGATGACCGAAGGAGGGCGGTGTTGCGGTGGTTTTGGGTGGATTTTTTCACATAATGAATTATATCCACGTAGTAGTGATCCAACAGGACATCAGCTTAGTATATGGAAGAATGACTGAAATGAGAGACAAAAGCACCAGGCCAACCTCTACTCAAGTGAGAGTGGCTTGATTTTAATAGAGATGATAATGATATGTGTAAGGGACATCAATATGGGATATCAAACAAGTGATACAGAAGAGGCGATACATCAACTATATCAAGAGGCGCCTGTGGATAGAGGTAGGTGGATGAAGTTCATTCAGTGGAGGGGGACAGTGGAAGACCTGTACAGGTGGCTAGATCTATGGGCTTACCTATGGTCATCAGAAGGGGAGGAGGTGGTTGTGATGCTTTAGGAATCATACAGAAGGTGTATAGACCAGGTGATGTTTGTTGTTGTATAGCGTGGCATGCCTGGTAGGTAGGTTAAAAAGGGCGAACATTTTTTATTTATTTACCATATAGCTTGTTTTCATTATTCAAGCCTTTTTTGTTACCGCTGACTTGATTTTGTTTATAAGTCAATTATTGTATTTTTTTCAATGTCAGTATACCCCTGGAATGACCAATCCCAATTAAACACTACTAGGATTATTAAGAATCAAACATCCTTATATAGGATTATTTTAAAATTAAAAAATTTATACAAAAATAAAAAATTATTCCCACTAAAAAGTATCATACCCATTTCGAAAATCTATTCTGTTATTGTCTATATTATGGGAGGTCACCTGAATTTCCATTATAAAGTTATTTGGATTAAAAAAATATATATTATATGATTTTTTAATTTTTATTACTCTATTAATACTGAAAACGATCCATATTAAATATTTTGGATCACTATAATATGGGTGTATGAAATCAGATCAAGGGGAATTCCATTCTATTGGTACTGATTTGAATCCCTCTACTCAATTTAATGAAAATTAATTTCTCATTGGCCTATAATGTTGACATGATCACTTTGAAAAAAATGGTTGGTACCGGAGCACACAATAGAAGATGGTGGCCATGGGATTTAAAATTTTTTGTCCCAAGCACATAAATTTTTTTCATATCTAGTTATCTGAGCCTTGGTAGAATTCCATGATTCCCATACGATTTAATCAAAGAAAAAAAATTAAATAAAAGAAAACCTCGTTCAATTCGGTGGAGAATTTGACTATAGCTCTTAATGGGGGATATTTTCTTGATGGATCCAAATTTGAACCCCTATAGTTCACCCACACATGCTTTCAAAATACGTGTGCTCATTGTTTGTTAAATTATGGGTGCTAGTAAAAAATTTGATGAATATCTCAGCATTGTGATGATCACCATGATCTCATTCTATCGAACTGATGAAGGCATATTTGGATCTATCACTCTAAAAGAGTCTTTCTCTTTCTATAAAGTGGAAGAAGAGAGGGGCACCAATTTCGAATGAATGAACATACATGGAATGATCTTATCTCACATGCTTATATAGTGTGAGGATAAAATACTCTAAAATGGTTTCCCAGCCCCTAGAAATAAATTTTACACTAAATAATAAGTAACAAATAGTTTTTAAAAACTAACCACATAATAAATATTATTTCTATCAACTTATTATAATATATGTAATAAATTATGTGATAAGCCTAAATCGTTAACTTAAATCATAATTCATGAAAATATTAAACAAACTTTTAATATTAAATAATATTATTTCAAAAAACATTTTTTCCTCTATTCACTAAATAAAACATCAATAATTGTAATAAATAAATTCTTCCCAATTAATTTATACTCATATAACCATGAATTTTCCTATTCATCTGTGATAAATTACCTGGACCTCTCTCACGGCCTATTGTGGGGCCTACCATGTCGAATATTCAAAGTCACGATAGTAAGGAAAAAATTTGAATACACTATTGTATTTGACCCTCTAGAACCTTATCATGATAGGAGTGGATACTATTAACAGACCAAAGGTAGTGTCTAAAAACATGTAAAGCCCCTAAATGGATAAGTAATAGAATATCCATGAAATCCATCCTACAAACATGTACTATTTATCATAATCTATATATCTTTCTATTTCACCCTGATTTTTTTGAATAATTAATTTTCATTTAATTTAATATTTTTTAATTCTTTAAACACTGAATATAGTTTTTCTAATGAAATAACCTTTTTATTCATTATATAAATGAAATTCTAAGTAAATAATGTGCTATATGAAAGAAAGAGATTATATTGAACTACACAGAACTCTATGTTGGGCTTGTGTCACACATAATGCTGATTTCCATCAATTACATGCTTGACATGAAAGACTATGTTTTACTGAACTATAATATACTGTTAATATTTTATTAATATATTAATATATTTATCACATATCCATTGGAATTTAAGTTACAAATATAATTTAGAAAATTTTGAATCTAAGGTATATAGATGTATATAATATTAATTCTTTGGATATCAATGAAAAATAAATGAAGATAAAAACCAATTAAATATGAAGGAAGTGATTTTACGGAAAAAAAAATTTATGCCCACCAAGGTGTTTTATCTAAAAAAAATTAAATTAACTACAATTACTGATATATATTAAAAATTCATAAAACTATTTTTACATTCATCTAATAATTTTAATATGCATAAAATATGAACAAATTCAATCATTATAAAAATAAGATATATTTTTTCAAAAGAATATTTTTCAACCTTTTAATTGATGTTGTATTTTAAAACTAATTTTTTTACAGTTTTATAATTTTTATTTGAATATTTTTTTACTTTTTAAATGATAATATCAATGTTTACTTTGGTTGAATTTTTGGTATTTTACATAGATGTTTCGTTTTTTGATGAATATTAAAAAATATATAATTTTAATGGAGAACTCCATTTTTTATAATATATGTATATTGATATATTATTTTTTAAATTGTTTTTATACTATATTTATATTAAATAAAAATAATTTAATCTAATTTATGTCCTTAAAACAAATTTCACTTTTAAATTTGATATAAAAAGATTTTAAACTTTTGAAAATTTTAACTTTAAGAAAAATATTTTCCATCATGTTTTCAATATTAATTTTAAAATAATGTATATCCCTTAATTGATTTGAATATGTAAAAATATATTAGACAATTGGAATTAGAATAATTAATAATTTATAACATTTTCAACTTAAATTTTGACCATAATGATATGTGAATCAAATTAATATAAATTATAGTTATTAAGGTAAAAACGAGTTTACTTTGTAGAAAAACATAGAGTATAAGGTGTAATAATTCACATACATTTGACCAGAACCTATTTTATGGTCATATTTTTATGTTACCCATCATTGATATAATATTTTGCGACATAAAATCCAATTCATATGTAAACACTTGGGGAGAACACAATTCTTTTCAACAATTCATGTGTTTACTTTTCCTCCCTTATAAAAGGAAACCACCTCTCCCATCTTCTAACACCTATTAATCCATTTATCATATCCAAAAAAACATACCAAATAATCTCAAAATTTCCCTTATATCATCTTAGAATCGCCACTTCTGGAATAAATCAATCCAAGAATGTTATTCTTTTGAAAACCAAAAGGAGTAACCTGAAAAAGAGGTAACTTTCTTCAACAAGGAATTTAGTTTTATTTATTTCTCTACATGATAAATTCTTCTTAAATAATTCTTATTTAATAACATAATTTTCTTCATGTGTGCGACAGATTACCGCCACACGAATCGATGTCGTTCGTTCTTCCATTAATACATTTAAAGGTTGATAATAATGAATGAATTAATATTTTTGTATGATATATATTATATATAGGATGTATTTATTAATTTTTAATTCTTATATAATACATATGTTCATACTTTTCATTTAGTCAGAATATGAAAACATTTGTTTTGGACGTGTGGACTATCACCACCTCAAGGCGATGTGATTCATTCATGTTGAACATAGAATGAACTAAGGAAGTATTTATTAAAAATATTTTATATTTATTAAATAATAATAATATTTTTTGTATAATATATACCAATATATGTATCATTTAATTTTATTTCATTCAATGTTATTATAAAATGGAAACAACTATCATGCATGCGTATGACCTACAGTCTCCACAAATGGTGCATTTCATTTCCCAATTCCATATTTTATATAATATTATAAATACATATATACTGATTATATATGATATTTATATCATTTTTTACATTACATAAATAAATAAGTCAAAATATAAGTAAGAAAACCAAGAATAAAAAGTCAAAACATTTATGAAAAACAAGACGGTTGATCCCTAAAACATAACATTAACCTTAAATTATTAATAAAAGGTTGATTTAAAGACACTTGTAAATAATATTTGTTATTATATAAATGAATATTTTTTTCTATTATAATAATAATATATTTATTATTCATGAGTTCTGAACAAGTATGATGACATTCAAGACTTATGGTGAGGGATTTTCATCTCTCTTTCTTTTATACATTAGATATATTCCATATTCACCACCCATTTCTTTTATGTAGAATATATGATAGCCAAAACATGTAATATAATGAATTAAAATTATTTAATTATAGTAAATGTTTCAATTGATGTTATTATTTCATGGGGATAATGATTCAAAAGATAATCATTCCTTAAGGGGATTTCTTGCCTCTGTTTTATTTGTATGATACTTATTCCATATTCATCACATGTTTATTTTGTGTGGTGTATATACGTAATGTAATGTATTATATGGTTCATATATTATACTTTTTGGGTATTTATATATCAATATTTTAATTATCATTCATGTGTTTTATGGTTTATAAGATTGAAAATTGGTAATGTATTTTGCCTCAATTTTCTCTCTTTGAGACACATGTTATGTTATGGACTTATTTAATTTTTTGTGGTATATATACCTTAATTTGAAATTTTATATCATTAATATCCTCAGTTATGAGATATTTTATGTTTCATTTAATGTTATTATTTCATGGGTTCTCGGATTCAATGTTTCCAAGGTGGTAAGAGTTTTCTGCTACAATCTCATCACTTCTCAGGATTTTTTAACAGTACGATTATATTAATGAATTATTATGATCTATATCTAAAGATTTATATTAATTTTATTATCCATTGTTAATTTATGATGATTCAAATAATGGTAAATTTTTCCTACTATTTGTTACATAATATACTTAATAAAATGTTTTTATGAAAATATGGCATTATTTATCTGTTCAGTCAGAATTTTTTTTCATTAAAAAACAAATATTCCTAAAAATGTTTTAATTTTTTAAAATTGAAATAATAATATCTTTTTTAATTATAAGGATTTTAAAAGTGTTTTATGTTTTAGAATGTTTTTCTAAAAAACTTCAAGCTTATTTTTTAAATTTTCTATGAAATATTTAATAAAATGGTTTTTCAAATGTTTTCATGCTAACATATTATCTTATTTATTATATATTCAAAGAAAAAATTTTAAAAATGTTATCAATTTAAATTTATATGTTTTGAATTCTATTTTTAGAGAAATATGATTTAAAAATGCTTCCATGTATTGTAAATTAGTTTTGAAATATATTTTAAATATAATGATATTAAAAATGTTTTTTGGCATCCATTAATTGTTTTAAATTTTATTGTCAATGAAAAGTGTTTTCAAAAACGTTTTATGTTATACAGAGTGTTTTTAAGAGATGGAAGAATATTTTTAATGGCCCAGATGTATGTGGATCTACCCTTTGCGTGTTTCCGAAGACCATGGAACTCAAAGAAGTCTAAGAGGATGTCTAAAGGAGTAGGTAGGAATAACTAGGAGCAAAGAGATTTCATTATGTGTACAAATTTTATATAATATGAATGTAGGTTTCAAGATGGGTAATTAATTTGGGATTAAAAATAAATAAAACAAAAAGGTTATGAATTTTTTTTGGAATAGAACCTTGAGGAATAATCAACATGAAAACCGATTACACACTGCATAATTCCCTGATGCAGTGTTGTTTTAATAATTTTAATCCTGTCATGATATTCATTACCATACAATTATAGTATCACTACCCAAATTATAGGTGACCCGTTATCCCCCTCTTCATCATTTTGGAGATCCCTTCAATGAAAATCGATCATCAGGATTCTATCTTCGATTTGTGGTGTCCCGGGTTGATCCAAGTTGTATTATTTCCTTTATTTTCGATCTATTTCATCTGATTTGATATCTTATTACGACTGTTATTTTGTCCATGTAATGTAATTTTATTATCCATGTTTCTAATGGGATTTCTATTTCATAATGTTTGTGCGGTTGTGTCATGGAATCCTCAAAGGGATGAGGTTCCGACAGTAGGGGTGATAGGAGATCTGTTGAATGGTTTGTTATCATGAGTAGAATGTTAAATCCAGATAGTGGTTGGGGCTCCATCACATCTATATTTATTTACATGAAATGTTAGAGGTATTTTTATTTATCCCCTGGTATATCAATGAAATTAAACTAACAATTACTTGAACTGGATTAAATAATTAGTATTGATCATATAGAGATGTGGTTGTTTGTATCATCATAACTCTCTACCTCTTATTTTTCTAGATCACGTGGTATCTATTATGTTCTTTTTATTCATAGGATATCGTGTTTTTCTTGATTGAAATTGTTAAATAATAAAAATCATGAATTAATTGATAATTAATGGTTAAAATATTTAGGAGGCATGATTAATGAATCAAGTTGTTGTAATTGCAGATAATAATATGTATCCAAGTGTACATGTTTATTTCAATTGTTTAATGAACATAAATAAAGTTGATAATTCTTAACAAAATAAGTAAAGAATTGTTTAATTTATTGTTTAATTAATATTTTATAGATTATGATAACTTATTGATTATGTTTCCCAAAGTTGTAAACATTGAATAACGAATAATTTAATTAAATATGGAAGAGAATTAGTGTCGTGAAAAACGATAATGCCTTGTTAGACTTGAGTTGACCACTTGGTTTCAAAGGCCAAGTGCCTTGTGCTTTGGAGACATGATAGATCATTGTGTGTAAATGCTATATGATTATTTAAGGCCAAGACCTGGTTACATTGTTCATTTCTTAGTGCTTATGTAGTCAGCCTAGTATGGATGATCCTAGATGGATGTTGTGGTATATGGGATGTGGGGGTCTAGATGTGACATTATTCTGGGAAGGATGGGACTAGATTGTTGTTTTAGAATGTGGGGCAATGAGGCCTGGTTTTTGTGGAATTAATTGAAAACTAGAGTGGAGATATTAATCATGATATGATTTTGGTTGTCCGGGAGGATACTAGAGATGAAATAATGGGTTGAAACTTTGTATATCTATTGATATGAATGTTGGATGATTATTTAAATCTATTTTTTGGCCAATATCCAGGTTGTCTGTTTATCATCTTTTGGTTCTACAATAATTCAGGAAGATATATGTGCATGGATGTTTATCTTGTTTTGTTTCTTAGAATGTTTTCATTATGTACCTATAAATATTTAAATTATTGACGTTAATAAATGAATAAATGTTTAACCCATGGGGTTAGAGCTTTCTAGGATGCATTTTGGAGTTTATAATCCATATAATTCATGGACTTAGTTTTCTTATACATAGAGGGAATATAATTTTGATAGCATGGTAATGTAATGTAATATAGAGATGTTATCGAATAAATAATTATTAATTAATTAATTAATTTAAATGGAAACTAATGAAATGTAATAATTTAATATAAGGTATCTCATTGAATGGTTGTGGTTGTTTTTTTACCTGGTCTCTATGGGATAGTCCTTTTCGAGAGTGATTATTAAGACATGAAATGTTGCGGTAGAGTGGAAAACCAATGGGGAAGTGGTAGAGGGGTTCCCTTTAAATTAATTATTATTTTAAATACTCTAATATGTGATACTTTGTGAGATTTTCAATGGTGAGGTTGGAAACATTGTATAATTTTTTAGTTGATAAGTTAGTTTTACTTGTTGTTCACTATGCTTTAGCATTATGTCCTAACATTTTTTATGAGAGGATTCAGGGAGGATCTTACTGAGTAAACTTTCTTACTCAAACTACATATATATAAACTATTTTTCAGGATAGTTGGAGCTGGTTGGGGATCGGGATGGCTACTATGATCGTGAGGTTTATCAGGTGATTTTTGGGCTTTGTGGTCACTACCATCTTTAATTTTCTTTTGGTACATGGAGGTTTCCTTTCAGTTTAGTATTTATTTCATATCATTACATATGTGAACATGAGATATATTTAATATTGTAGTATTATTAGATGTTAGTTGGTTTCAGTCTTGTCTATCACCTTCTAATGTGTTCTCTTAGAGGATAATGCCTCCCATTTGCGTATTTATTATTACCTTGTTGTTAGTCTCAATCTCAGGGGCTACTGGAGATGGGACTCTGGTGTCACTATCTCTCTTCTCCCATTTCCACCCTTGGGGGGGGGGCAATTTGTGGGGAGGGGTCATTATCAAGTGGTATTTAAGGTCTGGTTGATGGATAAGTTGGATTTTGTAGTTAGGAAAATGTGAGGTTTCACAGGCTGGTAGGGAATAAGTTTCAGTTATGTTTAGAAAGCATTGTAAATAAGAGATACTGGCTGCGATAAGGGTATTTATGGATCATGTGATCTGATTCATAGAATATAATGCTTAAAGTGGCTAAAAATTACTTTTATACTACTTTTAGGGTTGGGAAATAGAAAATGAGCATGCATAATTCTTCTTTTTAATTGTGTTTTAATGGGTAGACCTCATAATAGATTTACCTAAAAGGAATAAAATAAAACAAATAATTAATGTTGATGTTATAAATATTCCATGTTTATGAGCACTAATTGTATTTTCATTTTATGTTATGTCTCATAGTCGATGTCCATGTATTTTTTGCAAAGAAGAGGTTCATTTGGTCAGGATAGAAGATCACCACAGGGAAGAGGATGAAGGTGATGAAATGTGTAGGAGGGTACATCAGGAGTTTTGTATACAAATTATATAGAGGTTTGTGGGATATGTTTTATACTCATTCACCAGATAATGGTTGGAGGTGGTCTAGATAGCCTTCAGTTCGGTAAGTGCTCATAAGGATCACTAGGTATCGTTGGATGTGATGGTGATGTGTGTGGTAGTGAGGTAATGGTGGTTGTTATTCCTCAACGATCGTGAGAATTACATAATATAATGGGAGTAGTTATGTGACCAGTCCAGAGATGTGTTTCTTTATTCGATATAAAGGGAGGCCAGTCTCCAAAAACATCTTGCCCTACGATGGGGTAGCTCCAGTGTTTGAGTGATCATGATCCATTTCAGGAACCTTTTGTGATATTCTTTGGATTTATTTTCATATGAAGAGTCTTGGGAGAGACATTTCCAAGAGGATTTTGGTCTAGAGATCCAGCACTAGGTCACCCCATTTATGATGAATATGTATCTTGAGGTGTTGGAAAAGTAAAAGGTCATCCACATGATGCTAGTTATTACAAGATATTCTCAGGAGGGGAATCATCGGGATTCCTCCAGAAGCAGAGTTCGGGTCCGTTGATTCTTGTAGTTAGGAAAAAAGAGTTTCTGATCTGCCTGGGTTATGTCCTAACCCTCAATGTATCATTTATCTTGGGTAATTGTCTCTTAGACCCTTTAAATGGGATAAAAAACTTGTTATTCTTATGGAAACCATGGTTTTCAGTAGAAAGATTTCCCAAAATATTTGAGAAGCCAGTGTGCATTGGCTATTCCATTGCAGGTTCCAACACTAATGTAGTTCTAGAAATGGCACTGACATCAGGTTAATCTAGATTGGGAGTAGAATATAGTTGATAGGGAAGGATGAATATATCCCCAGGATTATACCCACCCATATAGAGCATAACACGACCATGGAGGTGGTCATCAACATGTTAATAAAAGGCCGCATAGCTGGTCCTGGTTAGCTTCATGCATTATAATTTCCATTTATAGGAGAGATTAATGTCATTCCGGGTAGTAGATTCTTATTTTATACTTGGTTTTATGTCTTGTTCATTCAAGGGGTGAAAAACTCATTCATATCACCTACCCTATTCCATGCATTGGGATTTGAGATATAGATACATCTAGTACCTTGGCCTTGACTATTCTAGTGGGAGGTCAGGCTGACTTGTTTGATATATGTAATGACTCTGAGCTAGTGTTTTGGAAACATATATTTTTTAGAGATTCATTATGTTTACTAATAAAACCATATGAAATCATCTTTAGCTTGGATTGGTATTATTCGACCTTGGCTGTAATGGATATCTTCAAGCAATGGGATGCGTTCATTGACACTGATGGAGAGACAATAGTGTTTTTTGGTGAGTGAGATGCTCTGCTGTGTCAGAGGCATTTTCTGTCCTTTTCACCCATAATGGATGAGTTGATATTATTATTAAAGGATTTTAAACATTCAAAATTATCAGGGTTCTCGAAATAGTAGATTTATGTCCTTATAGAGGGTGCTGTAGAGTTACCCCCTCAATGAGAGATCTTGTTCGAGATAAAACTAGAACCAGAAATGCCACATATATCCATATATACATATTCGATGGAACCTTATTAGTTTCATGTGATATTAATAACACTCAGAGGTATGTTCTAGTGCAATATTTTTTTCCAATTATGTCACCTTGTTTTGCACTAGTTTTTTTTGTGAATAATGCATATGTTTGTTTATGGTTTTCTATCTCTTATCATCTATTGACCCATGTGATAGTGATGAAACTATATTCTCTTCCATGGATTGATTATTTATTCTATAATCTAAAGGGTGAAATTTGGTACTCAAAGAGATTTTTGAATCCAGGATATCATCATTTATGTGTAAATATTGATGATATCTTAAGAATTGTTTTTTCTATCATCAATGGATTACTGAGTATGTTGTGATGATGTTAGGTGTGACGAATGCTCCATTTGTGTTTTTGGGGTTAATGAAAACCATGTTCTATGAATTACCTGATAATTTATTGGTGGTATTAATCGACAAAATCATTATTTAATCCAATTGATAGGATGATAAATCATAGCATATGTGTTCTATTTTAGGAGTTCTTGTCCATGATATGTTATTTGGGAATTTTATTATGTCTGATTTTAGGCCCAGGAAGTCTATTTCATGGGCCATGTTGTATTCAAATAGGGAGTTTATATTTATCCAATGATGATTGAAGCTGATGTTTCTTGGGAATCCCCCAAGAAAGTGGCATTGATGAATATATTCTACTCTCTTGTAGGATATTATTGGAGGATCATAGAAGATTTATATTATATTAAGTCTTCTGTGACAACGTTGACCAGAATTGATCAAGCATTATTGTGGAATAATCAGTGTTAGGAATTTTTAGATTATCTTATACCGAACATTGTAGTTTCTCTATTTCTTTTTCTACCAATAAATGGAGTCGTTCCCATTTGATGAAAATTGAGGCTATATCTGAAGGTGTGGTGAGAATACAAAGAGACCGAAGGTTGATCCTTTCAGATCAAGATCCTCATTTTACCTCCAGTGTGTAAAGAGTTCATTAGAATGATTTTGGTTCTCATCTATTCCTCAGAGCATCATTCCATAAACAGAATAACATCTAGACACAGAAAACCATCTAAACTCTTGAAGACCTTTTGAGATCTTGTGTCCTAGATTTGGGATGTTCATAGATGAAGAACCTTCCCTTGGTTGAATTCCCTTTCAACAATGGTTTTCACTGCACCATTTTTATAGTGAAATTTCAAGCCTTGTAAGTATAACCTTGTTGTTATATGTTTTTCTGTAATGGATTTTAATAACCATCAATTATTTAGACGAAAATGGTACAAAACATGATTGAGAAGATTTAGGAGATCTGTGAGAGGATGAAGGCATCACATTGTTTTTGGAAATCCCATGCTAATCATAGAAGATTACATGTGGAGTTTCATGATAGGGATGATTTTTTCATGAAGTCGACTCCCCATTAGGGACAATGATGGTTTGGTCATGGGAGAAATATTTATCGCCAGCTTGATGGGCCTTTCGAGTTTTTGGCTCATGTTGGAGTTGTGGCGTATCAGATAACACTTCCTCCACATATTATGTAATAAATAAGGTATTTATTGAATAATAATTTTCATATATATTATTATTTATGAATAAGATATTAATTTAATGTTAAATAAGACACTTTTTTTGGAAACTTACTCAACATGAAACAAAGAGATTCTTTGAAATCTTATATTTCACATAACTTCAAGTTATACTGACAAATAATATATAATTATTATTATTTTAAATGGTAGTTAACGAATAGCCGTTGTATTTCTGGGAATGAACATAACTAGCTAAATTACAATTTCACATTTTTTAAAATATATTTATATTTATCCAATATATTTTAGAGGAGTAAAATTAGAATGAATCAGATATTAAGCATGAAATACGCAAATAATTTTTAAAAGGTCGTTTTACAAAATTTTGATCGACTACCCATTTTAAATCTATGTTTTTCACATTTATATATTATATTTCTAAAAATTAAATTCTTCTTTTGAATAGGACCAACCAAATTTACATTGGGTAAATTTTTCATATTTTTTGATAAAGTAAATTTTTAATGAATAGTATAAAAATAATGCATGTTAATTCAAAACTGCCATTTAATCTAATTTACTTATATGATTAGATTGTCCTGTTAAATGGATTTAAATTTTAATTGGATTATATTTTTACCATTTAATAAAAAATTTCACTGGAAGTAATTTCACACATAAATTGGACATGAACACATGTCAATCTTTGGATTATTTTTTATTTTTTAAAAACACGCTTTTTTGTTTTGACGACGAGAATTAATTTTAAATTAATTAATGAAACATATATGTTCTTAATTTAGTAAAATATGCCTCATTTTTTAATTCTGAATATCAAAATTATCTTATGGTATTTTGTTGGAATTTTTATGAAAACCATCAATTTTTTTGAATAGTAAAAACACTACGTTGTAAATAAAAACCAAATCATTCATTTAAATGTTATTTTTACACTTCTTATGAATTTAATTTCCAAAATAACACTTACATGGTTTTAATCAAGGAAAAACATATGGTCTAATAAGATCAAAATAATCTGGGTGAAGAGTAAATTTTGAAATTTATTTACCTTGGTTAAAGGTTAATAGGGAATTCATACTAAACATAATATTACAATAATATAAAATTACCTTATCACATGTGTCACCCATATTTTATGAGTCATAAACGACCAAGAGAATATTTTGGTGGAACTTTTGACATTTTAAAGTAAATTTTGTAAGATAATGAGATTAATAACTTTTTATTTAAAGTTTTTATAAAAATATCATAAAAATGTATTCTTTTATTAAAAAAATTATGGTGGTGTAATATAATTGATATATTTTACTATAAATAGTCATTATGAAGATAAAACTGTTTCTTACATCATTGAATTTTATTTATAATTTTTAGAAATTAAATAAATAAATTTATTTTTGACACAATGATGATGTAGTGATTACTTATTAATGAATGATTTAAATAAATGATATTATAAATGTTAAAATCAATTTATTTTTTACTTTGTATGAAATAAAATAATTTTAAGAATAACTATGACATATTATATTTGATATAAATCATTTTATTCTAATGAATAAAGTTTTATTCACTTGAACAAAAATAACTCACAAAATAGTGTCATAATTGGCATAAATGAGTTTTTAAAACAAATATTGTTTTATTAAATCATATAATAATCCTAAAAATATAAAAATATGGAAAATGACGTTGATAATGTCTAAAATATTATTAATGAACCTCTTGTGGTTCTATTTTCATTTTATAGTAACTATATTAACTATTTATAATGAGTATACAAGAAGACATGTTAAAAGGTAAATTAGTTATCTAAGGGTTAAAACTAAATGATAAGGTTAAATATGAAAACAAAAAAACTCTAAAACCTATTGGTTGAGTTGATTTAGAATAATACCAAACTTAACTTCGAATTAAATGATTTCTGGTCCTTTGAAAAACTAAAATATGTTTATAATAAAATAATACTTTCAAACATTCATAAAGAGCCCCGCCACCATCTTAAAAAAGGGCATCACCTCTAACCCTTACTCACACCTCTAAAGAATCATGTATCATCCAAAATAATCTCATATAATCTCTTATAATACCTATATTCATCCTAAAATACTTACCCTGGGCATAATTAAATTTAATAATGCCTTTTGGTTCAAACCAAAGAGAGTTATCCAATTAAACAGTAACGTCTTCTCTCATGTTCTTTTCACTTATTTTACTTCTCCACTCCCTAAGATCTTCATACTCATTGTTTACATAATTAAAATAGTATCTTAAATATAATTGGTTTTTTATGAAATCTATTCGGACTACACTTACACACACCTCCATCTAATTTGGTATAGAACATACATTTTCTGTGGATGTCGAACTACAGCCTCATGAAATAACAATTGTTCAATTATCTCCTACCACCTCTCATGGTTGAAATTATGATGGTACTATTTTTATATGTGATATATATTATATTTATAAATTCTATATGGATCATTATTTTTCATTTATAGAATACCTTTATGGTTTCCATAATGTGTAAATACGATAATTTCATTTGAGGAAGTGCGGACTACCGCCCCCTCAAAGTGATATAACTCGTTCATACAATACATGGAAAATATAAAAAATGGTGTTAATCAACTTATATAAAATATGTAAAATATGATATTAAACTGTAATTATAATATAACTATGTATCATTTGGTCTTTATTTCATTCAAAAAAAGAAATGAAAGTTGCGTTCATGGTTATGTACGGCTTACCATATCCATGAACGGTGCATTTCATTTTCATATATCCAAATGATAGAGAATATTATAAATACATATATATTTGATATAAATACATATATAATATATATATATATGATATTTAAATAATTAATACAAATATAGAGATAATGGACTTATGACCATATAGAGAATTTGTAATTATTAGAAGTTAATTTTTGGCTCATGTTCCGATCATCGAATAAATGTCTGATATTAACGAAAATAATTAAATAATTGTTTTAGAAAGGTAATAAGTGATATAAAATAAATAATAAACTTTAAAAAGGTTCTGAAAAAATTATAAATTAAATTAACTATATTATTCCGAAGGAATAAGGAACATACGAGATAAGTTAGACTCAAGGTTAGGGAACCATTCACTATCTTTTTTTAATAAAAGACTTATTTTATGTTATGTATTTTAATTTCCACCTTATTATGTTATTATATGTACTTATATATACTTATTTATGTAAATTTTCATTTCCATGTATTTATAAACTATTTTCTCTCCCATTAATTCATTTTTTGAATTTTTTTGTAATGTCTTTAGGCTACCAAATTTTCATAAGGGAACATCATAACCCAATTTCATTTATTTGGGTTAAACTTCTACTTATTGATTATGTCACTCTAGGAATATGTTTGAATTAACTATTATTGTTTTACATATGATATACACTTATTTTCGGTGTATTAATATTTTTCATACATAATTATTTCATTGATTTATTTTTAATCTAATGATACAATCATTGTAAAGGACTACGTCCTAATCTCAATTAATTTAGTTATATAATAATATTGCGATTCATTATTATATATAACGTGTATATACAAAAATTTTGACATTTTAAATCATGAATTTATATAATCTCATGATATTTAAAATTTTATTTGATTTTATTCTTTAAAGTTTTTTATTCGCGATTTTATCAAGTGGTAAAATATTCTTTAACTAAAACATCTTTTTAAATGTTTTAAAGAGTTAATTTTCTAAATCCTTCACATTCATGTCCATGTTATATAATTTATTTTATGGATTTTATTATATTGATATAAGTGTTTTAAGGTGTAAAATCCTTTCAAAAGTTTAAAAGTGGTATGAGACACTTTAATTTAGAACAATTCTTTTGGAATGATTTAAATGAACTAATTATGTCTATATATGGAAATGATATAGTTTCATTTCATTGTGGAAATTTTATCTTTCCTATATTCTTATTTTATGAGTTATGATTATTTTTTGTTTCTTGGGAATTTTTTCACATACCAGTGGTTTCGAGATAATCCTATTGCGGATGAGTCTGAGATATTTCTCCAATGCATTGGGTAACGTGACATTGGTAAACATTAATGTTTATCCTATGAAATTTAGGGAAAATATTGTGATGGTTATTCCAAATGTAACTCCATATGTAGCTATGAAAGATACAATGTAAGTATCATATGGATGCCATAATTTACCTTTATGATTTCTATATTTTATTCATAAATCTTATTACTTCATGAGGTATAGTAAGGAGCTTATGTTTTATGGGTGAAAAGTGTGATTTTCAATATTGAAAGACTATTGTTTTCTTTTCTATATTTTGTATCCATTACTGATATTTTTATGATCAACCCATGTTTTTGAATTATTTTTCATAGGTTCTAAGGAAGGGTAAGAAAAAGGGAGAAATCAAGAATATTTTTATCAATAAAAGAGTTATTGTTTTTATTTAAGGAGTTTTATTTTTTGTGAAGAAAATTGATCCTGACTAAATTTTTCAACATGTAATATTAAAATGTTTATGTTTACTCAGGAATAATAAGGAAAATATGAGAAAAGTCAGACTTGAGGTAAGGGAACTTTTTACCCCCTCTTTTAGTGAAAGAATTATGTTATGTTATGTCTTTTCATTTCCACATTATTAAATAAGGATTTGTTATTATATATCCATATTTCTATAAATTTTATTTCCACGTGATGGAATACCTTTTTCATTATCATCAATTTATTTTCTAAATTTTTAATGGATAATGTTAGTCTATGAAATTTTCATAATGGAACCTCATAACCCAATTTTAATTATTTGGGTTAAACATCTACATCTTGATTATGTCATGATTTGAATATTTTTGAATGAACTATGATTATTTTACACATAATATCCACTTATATTGGGTGTATTTATATTTTTCACACATAATTAAGTCATTGATTTATCCTTAATATAATGATACAATCTTTGTATGGGACTATGTCCTTTTCTCCTTTCATTGAGTCAAATCATGATATTGGCCACCTTTATTATCAATAAGGTGTATATACAACCCTTTTGACATTTTATATAATGAATTTATATATTATCATTATATTTATATATTTATTAAATGTTATGCTTTAATTATTTTTATTCACGATTTTCCCTAGTGGTACAAGATTCTTTAACTGAAACATCATTTTATATTTTTTAATGATTTCACATTATAAATCTTTTTCATTCATTTACATGTTTTATAAATGTATTTATGTATTTATTTATATGGAAATTAGCGTTCTAAAGTTTAAAATACTATTAAAAGTTTCAAATTAGAATATGACACTTTGATTCAAAACTCTTCTTTTTGAATGTTTTAATTAAACTGATTATGTCAATATCGTGAAATGATATATTTTTATTACAATTTCAAATGTTATATTTCCATTATGATTTTTTGATGTGATATGATTATGTTATGGTTCATGGGTAATTTTACCCATATGGTTCGTTCCATGATAACCCTAGTGAGTGTGAGTCCACGATAGCTCTCTAATGCATTGGGTAACGGGATGGAGTTAAACGTTAATGTTTCTCCTGTGAGATTTAGGGAATATACTATGATGGGTATTCCAAATGTAACTCCCTATGTTTCTCTGAATTATAAAATGTATGTATGATATAGATTCCATAAGTTACCTTTATAATTTCTAATTTATATTTGTTAATAATGAATCTTATAGTTTCAAAAGGAATGTTAAAGAGATTCTGTTTTATGAGTGAAAAATATGATTTTAATTATTGACGGACTAATGTTTTCATTCCTTATTTATTTATCCCTTATTGAGATTTAATTCTCATACCATTTTTTTAAATGGTTTTCATAGGGTATAAGGAAGAGTAAGAGAAATAAACAATTTAAGATGATTTTTTTCATGAAAAGAATTCTTGTTTTTATTTAACATGTTTATTTTTTGTGAAAAAATGGATACTGAGTAGAATTGTCTACATTTATTATTCTAGTTCTTATGTTTATGTTATGAACTAATTCTCTAGGTCTCTAAACCTAAAAAATACCCTCAAAGTGATTTCTTGATTTAACTCAATATTAAGTAACGTTTCAATGATGGGGCCTTATAGTTCGAATCAGAGGTTTGTTTATATTACATTAGTGGTTTTGGTGTTATCTGAGCATAAAATTCTTAAAAATAATGGTTAGAATATTAGAAAGAGTCATAGTTATTTTAGATAAATATAATGAGTTTAATATAACATGAATAAGTATATATTAGAATTTACCATCATTCTAATATAGTATATGATGATTTTACTGATATAATCACACTGACCATTTTGGATTTAGTAAATGGATGGATCTAGTAAGCACCAAAGTACAATGGATGTGAAGAAACTGTGATGAGGTTATGAATAAGAAATCAAATGTAATGGAGGGGTGTAATGAGAACTCATGGAGCTATTCTCAACCATCTATCCAGAGTCATGATTGACCACTTGAACCATGATTATTTTTTATAAGGCATCCTATATGAGAGAAGAAAATCCCTATATAAGATCAGGTAATAATCATAATGGTATGTATATTCAAAAGCCTATGTGTCAAGGATGTGGAAATGAACACCTTGGAAAATGATTTAAATGGATGATAAGATGATATAGATGTGGTAATGAAGGTAATAAAGCAAGGACATGCCATGGAAAAAGGAAGCATCCAGTTCACTCTCAGAAAGGGAAAGAAGTTCATTATGAGGGATCAATTGAATGGTATAAATGTGGTGTGCATGGTCATTATAAAAATAGATTTCTTAAGAAGAAGGTTCAATAATGGGATCTGTTGGACCTTACAAATATATGTTTACCAATACCTAATACCATTCCAATTGAGGATAAGGAAATTGATAATGAAAAATTAAAGGTGTGGATTATTTCATAGCTGATGTATTGAAATTTTTGAATCTTTTGATATGATTAATGTTTTTTATAGGAAATAGGTTTTATGGAATAAGTAACAAATTAATTTTTAATGGAACATAAAGAACATTGAATGTGTATGAAGTCTAAATATAAGGTATTCAAGAGTTATGGTAGATTTTATGATAATGAAATGCTTAAAAGTATTATGTCTCTTTTGATGATTGGATTACATTCGATGAATTTTTCTAGTATTTGTAACCCTGATGTTTTATATGTGAAAATTTTATTCATGGAATAATTATATTTTCTTTTGTTTATATATTTATAGAGATCCATTTGGGTTTATATGATATTTTAATTTGAGGTAATTACATGTTATTACTTTTTGGGATGAAAATGAATGGTATCAAATAACATTTGAGGTTGAAATATGATATGGTTATTTTGAAGGAATTTATCTTATTTTTGGGAATTTTATAGAATTATATAGTTTTTGAAAAATTACAACAAGTAGACCATGTGACAACCCATCGCGTCAGACAATGCTATGGGAATCAAACCCATAACCAAAATGTAATTGAGATTTATCACCTACCACTGGCCTACGTGAAGTCCCTGGTTAGTATGACTTATTTATTTTAGGTAAATGATTTTATGGATCAGGAATAAGTTGATTTTCATAACTTGTGTTTTATCAAATAGATTTCCATTGTATAATAAAATTAATTGGTGGTAATTTGATAATGGATATTTTGGAAGACATTTTCGCTTTTTGGAACACTATATTCCTGAAGAAAAATATAATAATATGGGATTTCAATTGAGGAGTAATGGTTGATTTTTTTTGGATGATTCTCTGTTTTATTGTGTAATTATAGTTATTGGTTTATTTATGAAAATGGTTGACCTATCATAGAGAATATTTTATTAGGTTAATTATTTTTTAGTATGATACTTTATGAGTAGCCGATGTTATTTGGAGATACATTTTATGATTTTTGTGGAAGACAATGTGATAAAATCCTTTTTAATTTCAGGAATCAATCATTTTTTAGATGATTTTGAAGGATTTTACAGAAATTGTTTTATAGATTTTTCTTTTTTGAACTTTGGGTAATTTTTTTTCAATTTTAGAGAATAAGTGTAGTATTTCTTTTTATAAAAGATTATCCTTTTGGGGATTATCTTATCCTGTATTAAACATTTTGGTTTTGGGTAATGTCTAATGATGAGGGAAATATAAATTTCATATTTTTGGATTATTTTATTCTCTATAAAATGATTCTAGTGCTTTAGTTGTGACAATATCATCATTAATACTCATCAGTTAGAGAAAAGATGGGTTTTTGGTAGAATTTATTAATCTATGAAACTCTACTTGAACAGTAATTATATTTCCTTTTTTTGTATTCACGATCAAATATAAATTCCTAAAATTTATGAAAAAGAACATAAAATAAAAAACATTGTCTGTTTACTTTTCCTAATGCAGAATCAAAGACAATTTAACCCGTTACAGGTTTGTGATTTTCTGGTGGTTAATGCTCTACAAATTGGGTTTTCTATCAGTCTCCATTAGAACATGATGGTTAGTTTCTCTTCCATATCCATGTTTTTCTACATGAAATCCTAGAATATATTATATTTGGTGACCTTTTTACTTTTATTTCTTTTTAAAATTGATAGTTTTATTTACTACTTCTCAGTGTGGGGTTTTCGATGATTTTTCTAGTCCCCCTTTAAAATTGTGAGGACACAATTTCCAATATGGGGGAAGGATGTAATGGCCCAGGTATTTATATAATAATACATTTTCATATCTATTAATTTTAATGAAAAAATAATAATTTTATTTTAAAAAGTACCATTTGTTCAATAGTGTTATCAACACACAATAATGAATTTCTTTGAAATCATATATTGCACACAACTTCATGTTATACTAAAAAATAATATAATAATATTATTATTCTAAATGGTAGTTAATGAATAGATTTTGTGTTGTTGGGAATTAAATAACTAACTACCTTATGATTTGACGTGTTTGTTAAATGTCTTTACCTTTATCCAATAAATTTTAGAGACTGAAAATAAGAATGAATCTGATTTTAAGCATGAAATACTCTGGTAATTGTTAAAAGGAGTTTTTACCACCTTATAATGGATAAAACATTTTAAATATATTTTTTATCACTTTTATATTTTATATTTGAATAAAAATTCTTCATTAGAAGGGTAACATTATAATTTACATTGGGTAAAATTTTGTTATTTTTTTGAGAAAGATGTTTTTTGATGAATAGTAAAAAATACGGCATTTTAATTCAAAACTGCCTTTTAATCTAATTTATTTATATGATTATAATGTCATTTTAATTCGGTTGAAAGGGTAATTTGATTTTATTTTTACCATTTAATCCAATGATGGTAAATAGAAGAAATTTCACTCTTAAATTGGACATAAATACATGTCAATCTTTTGATAGTTTTCAACACATAAAAAAAATCTTTTTTGTTTTGACAACAAGAATTAATATTAAATTAATTAATGAAACTTCTATGTTTTGAATTTTTTAAAATAAAAATTAATTTTTAATTCAGAATATCAAAATTAGCTAAGGGATAATTTTTGGTATTTGTCTGAAAACCATAATTTTTTATGAATACTGAAAAACACTACGTTGTAGATAAAAACTGAAACTATCATTTAAATGTAATTTTAATACTTATAAGAATTTAATTTCAAAAATATGACTAACATGGTTGTAATCAAGGTGAAAATTGTGGTCTAACAGGATCAAAATACATTTTGGTGAACTATATTTTTTATAAATATAATTACCATGGTTAAAGATAAATAGGGTAGTTCAAAGTAAAAATTATATTATAAAAACATAAAATTACATTAATAGTTGTCATAAAATTACTGTATGAGTCATGTCCAACCAATAAAATCCTTTTTTTGGAAATTTTGGCCTTTAAAATCCACTTGGGTATGATAATGTCATTAATTACTTTTTATTTAAAGTAAATATAAAAATATCATAAACATGTATTATTTTATTAAAAAAAATTAACGTGATGTTATATAATTGATATATTTTGAATCTAAATAGTAGTTATAAATATAAAAATATTTCTTATGTAATCATATTTAATTTATAATTTCTGACATTAAATTAGTAAATATATTTCCCCCATAATGATGATTCAATGATTACATTATTAATGAATGATTTAAATAAATGATATTATAATGATTTAGAAAAATTAATTTTTTTCTTCCATAAAATAATTTTATGGATAACTATGTCCTATTATATTTAATTTAAAGAATTTTATTCAACTGAATCATGTTTTTATAAATATAACAAAAATCAATTACTAAAATGTATCAAAATTGACAAAAATATGTTTTTAAAACAAATATCATTTTATTAAATGATATAATAATCCTATAAATATAATATTATGTCATATTACCTAAATAAAGCTTAATAGGTCATTTTTGAAACACTTGTGGTTTTATTGACATTTTATAGTAACTATATTAACCATTTAGTATGAATATACAAGAAGACATGGTAAAAGTTAATAAGTAAACTAAGGGTGCAAACTAAATGATAAGGTTATATATGAAACCAAAAACTATCCAAAACCTATTGGTTCGGTGGATTTAGAATAATTCTTACCTAATATTTGAATTAAATGAGTTTTGGACCTTATTAAACTATAGAAATTTTATAATAAAATAATACTTTCTAACTTTCCAAAAAAGTGCCCCTCTTCCTTATAAAATGGAATCACCTATAACCCTTTACTCACACCTCTAAATCCTATAGGATCATACAAAATATGAAAAAGTAAACTCCAAAAATCCCTATATTCCTCCTAGAATCCATACCCAGTAAAGAAGTCAATTCAAGAACCCCTTTTTATTCAAACAAAAGGGAGTAACCCGATTTAAAGGTAACGTCTTCTCTGAAGTTATTTTATTTTATTTTTATTCTGCACTCCCTATTATCTTCTTTTCAATTTTTTAAATAATGAAAACTATATCCTATATATATTAGGTTGTTTTTATTAGATGGATTCAAACTACTTTTACAAACACCACCATATAATTTGCATCGAACATACTGTTTTTGTGGACTACTAAGTACGACCTCATGAAATGATGACTGTTCAATTATCTCTTACGACCACTCTTGGTGGAAATTATAATAGTGATGTTTATATATGTGATATATAATATATTTATATTTTCTATATTATTTTTAATTTTTCAATTATAGATTACCTTTATGGTTTCCATAATGGGAAAAATGGTAATTTCATTTGAGGATGTGTGGGCTAGCACCCCCTCAAAGTGATATGACTCATTCATACCAAAAATGGATCATTTAAAGGGTGGTGTTAATTAACATATTTAATTTATATAAAATATTATATTATACGGGAATTATAATATAACTATATCTCATTTTGTTTTCATTCCATTAATTACAAAAAATGAAATGAAAGTAGCGTTCATGCGAACGTAATGCTTATCATCTCCATGAATGGTGCACTTTATTTTCATATATCCAATTGATATGGTTTATTATATATTAATATATATTGCATATAAAAAAATATATACATGATATATATAATAATTAAATAATTAATATAAATCGAGAGATAATGGACTTTTGAGCACATGGACAATTTGTAATTGTAACAAGTTCATTTTTGACTCAAGTTTGGAACATCGAATAAATGTTTGATATGAACTCGAATAAATAACTAATTGTTGTGGCAAGGTAATAATATATATAAAATTAAAAATAAACATTAAAAATTTTCTTGATCTTGTATAAATTAATTTATGTTTATTATTCTGGAATAATAAGGAACATACGAGGCAAGCCAGACACGAGGTAAGAGAACCTTTACCCTCATCTTTTCGTGAATGAATTATTTTATGTTATGTATTTTAATTTCAAATTTATTAATTCTGTATACATTCTTATATATCCATATTTATGTAAATTATATTTCCATGTGATGGTAGACCCTTTTCTCTCTCATCAATACATTTTCTGAATTTTTAAGTGACATCGTTAGGCTACCGAATTTTCATAATGGAACTTCATAACCCAATATCAATTATTTGGGTTAAACTTCTACTTTTGGATTATGTCATTATAAGAATATTTTTGAAAGAAATATGATTTTTTACACTTAATATCAACTTATATTGGGTGTATTTATATTTTTCACACATAATTATGTCATTGATTTATCCTTAATCTAATGATACAATCTTTGTAAGGGACTATGTACTTATCTCATTTCATTGAGTAAAAACATGATATCGTGAACCTTTATTATCAATTAATTGTTTATACCACCCTTTTGATTTTCTATATCATGAATTTTTTTATTCACATTATATTTATAGAAGTTATTTTTTTTATTCTTTAATGATTATTATTTATGATTTCCCTAGTTTTACAAGATTCTTTTACAAAAAAAATTATTTTAAATGTTTTAAAGATTTACCTTTCTAAATCATTTTCATTCATGACAATGTTTTAGAATTTTTTATGTAATTATTTATATGGACATGATTGTTTTAAAGTTTAAAATCCTATCAAATGTTTCAAAGTTTCATGGAACACTTTGATTCAAAACACTTCATTTTGAATATTTTAAATGAACTAATTATGTCAATATCTTGAAATGATATTTTTTTATTAATGTATGGAAAAGTTATATTTCCATTATTCTTGTTTCATGTGATATTATTAAGTTATGGTTATTGGGAATATTTTATGCATATGGGTTGTTACATGATAGAACTAGTGAGGGTGAGTCCGAGATAGCTCTCCAATGCACTGAGAAATGTTGACAGTGGTAAACATTAATGTTTCTCCTATGAGATTTAGGGAATATACAGTGATAGGTTTTCAAAATATAACTTCATTTGTATCTATGAAACATAAAATGTATTTATGATATATATTCCAAAAGTTACATGAATAATTTATGATTTCTATGTGATAATCATAAATCTTATTATTTCACAAGGTATATTAAGGATCCTATGCTTTAGAGTGAAAAGTATTATTTTAATTATCGATGGAATAATTTTTTTCCGTATTTATTTATCCATTATTTATATTTTTATGATCATACCATGTTTTTGAAATGCTTTTCATTAGGTATAAGGATTAGTAAGACAAAGGAAAAATTTAAGAAGATATTTAGCATGGAAAGTGTTCTTGTATTTATTTAAGGAGTTTTATTTTTTTGAAAAAATGGATACTGAGTAAAAGTGTCTACATGTAATATTCTTGTTCTTAGGTATAAGTTATGACCTAATTCTTTAAGGCTCTAAACCTGAAGTGATTTTCACTGTGAATTCTTGATTTAACTCAATATTATGTATTGTTTAAAGACACAACCTTATATATGAGAAGGATAGATGATGGTATTCACATGTTGAATAAATATAACTATACTCATGATGATTATCAGAACATTGATTTGGGATAGATCAATGATGACGATGACGAATCATTTCCGGAGTGACCTATAGAGATCCAAGACAACTAGGATATGGTCTTTTGAGGGCGTGCTATACCCTTGGTTCATGTGTTGTGGTGGAACAGTGTCATGGAGGAGAATACCTAGATCTAGAGTCATAGATATGTTCTTAGAACCCTGATATAGTTGATGTTTATCGCTTCTCTTTAAACATTTTTTATTTTATAGTTTAAGAACTTTTTACGGTTTATGAGATAGATCCCTCTCTTTTCCCTTGTGGGGCCTACTATCATTCTTTGGTAGGCGAAGACATGTGAAGTATGCCACGTGTATTACGTGTTTCTATTCTTGGGGTTATATGGGTATACTCTCCCACTCTAGGTGGTGGAGACTCGATGATTAGTTCATCTACTCACCATGTCGAGCCCCTTGTGCTTGTATGTGGTTCTTGAGCTACTGTGGTGGTGGGATAATTTGAGAGGTATCTCATGTGGTGGTTTTTCATATGACCCATCTTCTTCTTCATATCATTGTTGGATTTGAATTCTCAAGGAAGGTAATTTTTTGATTGGTATATATTGTATGTGATCATATCTATTTGGATTGATCCCCCTTCATGTTTCCAAATACTGAGGCTCTTCGAGGATGCTCGGAGGATGTCTAGAAGGGATGGCTTTGAATATATGGAACAAGTAATATTTCTCATCATTTGAACATTTTACATGACGTGAAATTCAGTTTCATTTTGTGTAATAAAAATGAGTTTAAATCTAAATAAAATTAAATGGGACCGTGTTTTTTGATAGAGATGAACCTTTAGGATTACATGATGTGAAAAGGGATTTCACATCGTGTAATTCCCCAATGTATTACAATTTGAATCATTTTTTGTCACTCAGGATATTCAAATCCCTATGGATGTAGTGTCTCTCCCCCTCATTTTAGGTGACCAAACAACCCCTTATTTGGAGTTTTGGAGATCCCTTCAATGACAATCGATCATCTGGAAACCGTATTCAATTTTTGTTGTCCTGGGTTGATCAATGTTGTGTTTTTCCTTTGTTTTACAACAACTTAATCAAATTTTACCCACTCTTCCTCCTTTTCTTCTTCACAAGTGATGATAGATTATCTCCATTTTTTCTAATGGTGTTTCGCTTAGTTTTTTGGTAGGTTTGTGCCATGGAATCCTGGAATAGATGGAGTTATTGTGGGAGGGGTGATTGGAGATCAGTTACATGGTTCATTCTCATGTGAAGAATTTTTACAACATTTTCTGGTAGTGGATTCATTAATTCTATATCTATTTACTTGTATTCATAGATCTAAAATGAATTACCCCCTTGGATCATAATGAAATTAACCAAATTAATACATGAACAAGATTAATGAATTGATATCTATCACGAGGAGACGTTGTTATTTATAATATGATAAGGGGTAGACTCTTGTTTTGAAAGATAGTGTGGCATCTATGTTTTTATTTTTATGATTGGTTTAGTATTTTTTTCATGATAGAAATTGTTAATGAACATGAAGCCGAAATAAGTTGATAACTAATTTCATAAAATATTAAATAGGGATGTTTAATGAATTTGTTTGTTTTTTTAATTCGATGATAATAAAACTAATTAAACTATGTATGTTTAATTTAATTTAATAATAAAATTGAATCTTATTTATTCTACATGATAAAATAGTTAATTTAATTTTTAATTAACTATTTAACAAAATTATTATAGATTGTGATAGCTTGATTCATAGGTTACATGTAATTGGAACAGATGAATAATGAATTGGTTAATTCATGATAGAATAGAATCTGTTTTGTGATAAAAGATCACTAGTTGTAGGGCCGGAGTATCACAATCTCTTCTATAGTCCATGTTCATATTCTTTGGATCCTTGATATCTCTTTGTGTGTAAATGTTGGATGCCTTGTTTTACGACAAAGATCTTGGTTTCTTTGTTAGTTTCCTACATCTTGTGATGTGATGCTAGGATATATGGTGCTGGAGGGATATGGTGGTATTTGGAGCGAGGAGGCCCAAATGTGATGTGGGCTTAGGATGTATGACAATGAATTGATGTTGGGGTTTGTGGGGTGGGGAGGCCTAGTTGTGGAGGCATTAATTGACACCATGAGTGGGATGATGCATTTGGATATTCATGTGGATGTCAGGGAGGTCATTGAGGATGATGGAATAGGTTGAAGAAGGGATTAACCATTGATATGAAAGATAGATTGTTGTTTTACTATATTTTTTACAATAAACATGATTCTTGTTTATCTGGATTACTTTCCCCACTAATCAAGGTAGAGGGATGTTATTGGTTGTTAACTTTGTTTTGTAGATTGGGATGTTTTCATATATTTCATGTTAATGTAGAAATTAATGATGTTAATAAATTAATAAATTTTTTTACCCCTGGGGTTAGATCTTTCTTGCATTCAATACTGAGGTTATAATTTAGAGAATCTAGGGGCTCTATTTTCTTATTCTGGGAGGGAATGGAAGAATGTTCTAATTGTAATGTATGAAATGTGGAAATGTTAATGATAAATTTATTGTGAAAGAGTTTATTAAATTCATGTGAAAATAATGAAAAGGAATACAGTAATTAATTTTATCACTTTAAATGGTTGTGGTGCTTCACCCAAGAGTTTGCGGGAAAATATTTTCTAAAGAGAGATGTTGACGATACCTAACATTATGGAACATCAGAAAACTAGTGGGGAAGTGGTAATGGGTTACCCTTGATATTAATTATTATATTATATAATCATCTATGTGAAACCTGGTTATAGTAGCCATTGTGAGGTTAGGAACGTAGTATACATGTTTAGGTGATGATTTTGTTTCACATGTTGTGAAATATTATTTATCATTATTTCATTACCATTTTCATGAGAGGGTTTAGGGAGGATGCTAATAAATATACTGTTAGGCTTGTAACATCCTAGATCTTGATGCTGCCTAGAGGATACCCATACCCGCTTGGTTAAATGGACTCAATCACATTTTCCCAAATGCCAGAGGCTGCTAACTAGTAGCGAGGGCCTTGCCTGTAATAGTGGGGAAACTATTCCCTCATTGGTAGAGTAATGTAGTGTAAATAAATAGATAACAATAATTTACAATAATGGAAGCATTAATAACATGAAATAAGAAAACAACAAAAGTCTAGATGTAAGAAACAACACGGGTACATATATAAATTATGCATGTCACATATATCTAGGAAGGTAGGAAAACAATTCACAATTATGGAATATAGTACTAAAAAATAATAAATGTAAATAAATATACTCCAACAACATCTCATGCCTCAACAGGATTCCATGCTCTCCAGCTTCACACCAATAAAATAACTGAATTAGAAGGGAATTGGACCTTATCTATACCTGAAACAATATAGTCTATTTGGGCCGAAAATCATGACACAAACAGGGTGTGAGATGAATCCTAGTAGGTAACCTCCCAATGATCTGTGCCTAATAGTCTGTGAATGTATATATGGTAGGATATAAGAAAAATTAAGCAATAAATAAGGAATTACTCAAAAGTAATCATTCCTAAAGTTTCAATTACATCATTTTCATTTAACAATTTAAGCAAACAAACACAAATACAAGCAACTCTCTGGAAAGGTCTCATAGCCTATCCCCTCTGGTTTAGAAAAAAATCTCAAGTAACCCTCTGGGTAGTTATCATAGCCTAACCCCTCTAGTTCAATTTACTATAACGATATGATGAAGACACTTCAAGGAAGCACTCACCGTAAATTACCGCTGTGGTCTAGTGTAATCAAAGACTATATGAGGAATCACTCACCATAAATTCACCATATATCCTTTTAATGGTAAAATACATTAAATCTAAGGAATCACTCAATGTAAATTCCTCATGTGGTCTCATAATGTATCTATAGACACTCTGAGGGAGCAGTCAATGTAAATACCCCTTATGGTCTCACAGTGTGAAAATTATAATAGAAACACTGGGAAATCCATCAATGTCAATTTCCCCTATGGTCTCATGACACTAGCTTCTTACAGCCCAGTGTAAAGAAATCTTGCAAAAACGATAATCAACACCCAAATTGAAACTCAAAGTACTACTTGGAAAATTATCTACAAGGCAAAGTACAACATATCAGATAAATAATACCTCCATCCTAGCAACACTTGGAATGGAAACAAAAATCCTAACAGGAAAAGCTAGACCAAATGGTCAAAATCAAACAAGCATGGGAAAATAAATCCATAGAATTTCAATTAACCCTTTTTACAATAAACAACCTATATTCAAATATACAAGGCATTGAATACATTAATAGGGTTAAAATCCCTAAACATGCAATACCCTGAATAATGGAACTGGGAACTTTTTCATATATAACTCAAATAATAACTATGGAAAGGCACAAACCACCCATCTTGGTGTTGTACAAATGATATATATGAACCTCAGCCGTGAATCTCCCTAGAATTCCATAGGTACACAAAAATGCTAAAATCATTCAACCGAGGGTATCTCGATAATGAGGATATATCCGGAAACAATTGTCTAAAAGAAGGAAGAGCATACCGTAGTGATTACAACACAATCGACGATGGTCAATTCGGATATTGGATAGAGATTTGGGGGTTTGGAGAAAAATCACCAGGTACAGACACTCCTAGACAAGACAAGTGGAGAAGAAGTTAAATTTTTGAACGAGAAGTGACCCCAGTACGCTTAATGAAATACTAACAAAAGTACATGACATGTTCCCTAGGGATACACATTGTCTATTTTCATTAACTGGCCCCCAATTTAGGTGGTCTCCAGGTCAGCTAGAGATGGCCATGTTCTTGGCTGTTACATGTCCATCATACAGCTACCCATGGAAACCAAGTACACATCATGTACTTATAATTACACTACATGTACTCTTGAAATTTCCATAATATCTTGTTTTTGAAAAAAACAACCAGAAATGAAAGACATACCTGAAAATAAGTTCTCAGTTCTTATAATCTTCCCCCCTTTAATAAATTTTTCAACTAATTTCCCTCGCAGGGTAGCGTAGAATAAGAATCCCCGAATAGCTCCTGCCACTGTGATCGTACATCGTCCTCCCTCTCCCATGTCTTGTCCTATACCCACCCGTGCTGCCATAGCAATCGTACCCGAGGAATAGACTGGCCATGGAGAACCATTTCACTATGATCAATAATCAAGATAAGTTCCTCCTAGAATGATTCATCCCACACTGGATCAACCTCCTTGGGATAAAAAACATGATACTGGTCTATAATGTAATTTCATAGCAGAGAAACGTGGAAGAAATCGTCATATCCTGATGCCTCTAAGGTAACATCAACCGATAGGCAACCGACCCGACATTCTCAAATACCTCAAACAGTCCAACATATCTTATTGAATTCTCACCCTATCTCCTAATTCTCTTTTGTCTTAAAATCGGTGTCACACACAAGAAAACCTGATCTCTAACCATGAACACCAGATGTTGTCTCCATCAATCGGCCTAAAGATTTTTTTGTGACTATACAGTATGCATACTTTTCTAATCAACTCTATATGTTCTGTGATCTCCTGAACAAGACGAGGTCCCAGCATAACTACCTCTCCTGCCTCCTACCAACATATGGATGATCAGCATGGCCTAACATAAATATCCTCATAAGGTTCCATCTTAATAGTTTCTTGAAGAATATTATTGTAGGAAATCTCTAAAAGAGGTATGTTCTTCTCCCCCAAAACCTCTAAAATCTAATATTCATACTCAAAACATGTCCTTCAGGACCTGAATCATACACTCAGACTATCCAAATGTCTCTGTGTTGTTTGTCATGATAACATGTACCTGTGTACCCAAATCCCTCAGTAATCCCTACTAGACCAGTGATGTAATGCCTGCATCCGGTCTGAAATGAAGGAGTGCAGAACTCTATGTAAACGTACAATTTTATGGATGTACAAACATATCAAATCATAAAAATTTAAGGTCTCCACTATTGTTAATAAGTGAAAAACCTTCATGAGTATGTAAATGACAACCAAATATGAATCATTCCCTCCAGGAGACCTCAGAAAAAATGTCACGAAATTCATAGCGACATCATGCCACTTCCACTCACGAATGGGTAACTGATGCAAAAGCCCTACTGGTCACTGATGCTCACCCTTCACCTTCTGACAGATGGAACACTTCATGACAAACCGAGAAACATATCTCTTCACACCCGACACCAATAATGATGGTGTAGATCTCGATACATCTTGGTGACACCAGGATGAACTACCCAAACCAAGGAATGGAAACCCCACATCTGTTCCTCGTGTATGTATGTTGGAACACATATGTTTTCATGTAAATGAAACATATAATCCACTGATACTATCCATCCATTAATAGGATACTATCCTGACACACACTCTAGTTGAACTAGGCCTTTAGATTCCGGTAGCTTCCTCATTCACACTCGACCAAGAAGAGTTGAGGTAATAAATATTAAAGAAAGAAATGTCTTCCCCTGCCTGTCCCGCACCTCCAAATGCATATAAGATAATAAATACATAAGTTGAAACTCACTTATGGCCTCCTAAACTTCATGTATCTACGTCCACCTGCTCAACACAACATCCACTGCATTGCCTTTACTAGGAATGTAGGAAACTTCAAAGTCAAAGGGCTGATGTTAATCATCCCACCTTTGCTATCAAAGATTCAGATCATGCCGAGTGAAGATATACTTGATACTTTTGTGGTTGTAGAATACCAAAAAATTATCTCCCATAAGATAAGGTCTCCAACAGTGAATTGAATGAACAACCTAAACCAACTCGAGATCATTTGTTATGTAATTCCTCTCATGTGGCCTCAACTGCTGAGACCCGTACGCGACGACTCTTTCCCCCTACATAAGAACTGCTCCCTGCCCAATGCCAAATTCATCACAGTACTCTGTATAACATTTACCAGATCTAGAAAAACTATTGTTGATTCTAAATTTGGCCTCCCTTTCTTCTCCTAAAAGGCTGACTCACAAGAATATAACCATAAGTACTTTTTCCCCTTCATAGTTAGGCATTTTGGTGGCAATTCTAAGCGTGACAAGTCGTTTATGAATCATTGGTAGTATCCAACCAGACCTTGAAAACTCTATACATCAAATTCATTTTTCACTGCTCGTAGGATAATACTGCTCTCACTTTCTCTGGGGGTGCCGACACTCATCTCTTTTAGATAACATGACCCAAGAAGTGAATTTGGTCTATCCAAAAGTGGCATTTTGAGAGAATATGATATATATGAAGATCTATCAGTGTTCTAAAATAATCTAAATATCCTTGGCATGGTCATGTTGAGTGTTAGGGTACCCCAAGATATCATCTATGAAGACGACCATGAAAGAATCCAAGTATGGGTGGAACACTTGGTTCATCAGTGACATGAAGATTGCAGGGGAAATCTTGATACCAAACGTCATAACCACATATTCGTATAGAACATGCCTATTCCAAAAAGATGTAAGAGGTATATCAGATGGTCCAACACACAACTGATGATAATTGGATCTCAAGTCAATCATTTAGAACACACGGTCTCCATGAAGCATCTTAAAGAGATCATCAACCCTCAGCCAAGGATATCGGTTCTTGACCGCCAACTGGTTCAACATCTGATAATCCACACACAGACGGAGGGTACCATTATCCTTCGTCATAAACAAGACAAGAGAACCCCAAGGAGAAGTACTGGATTAGATGAAACTATTTTTATGCAACTCCTCCAATTGATTCTTGGGCTCCTGTAACTCTGGTGTATCCATCTTATAAGGAGGAATGAACACCAGTGCCACTCCTGGAACACAGTCAATATAAAATTATACCTCTTTCTCCAGAAGAAAACCTTGAAATTCATCTGGGAAGAAATCCCTGAAAGGATCCCCCATAAGAAGAATGTCTATCTATGACGTCCCATAGCCATCCGGGTATAGACAATAAATCTGGGGTGTATCTCCTCCCATTCGATGCTGATCGGGTCCCGCTCTACTCCCCTAGACATCCCATTATCCATTATAATGAAATGATCCACCCTCTGGTGGAATTAATCTCACCCTAAGATGATAGGAATAAACAACAGCCTAGAAAGGAGATAACCAGTCCATTTTGAGAATGAAGTCATATCCTGACATCTCTCAGACAAAGAGATCCCATTAGAAGTTACATCCACCAACCTCAATAGGGAACACCTTGCACTGACAAAAAATAAATGTTATTATCCCAAATGGAGTGTCAAATGTCAAGACATTAGCCGATGAAAAGATACAGAGCCTATGGCTCTCCACAACAGTAAACAAATATGAAACTTTGAGAAGCCCCAATATCGAGAAGTGTTGAATCTAAAACTGAGGCAACTATGATTGTACCACAAACTATAGAAGGATTGGGATCCTACCCCTTTTGGGTCTGCTCCACTGTAAATGTTTGTCACGTACCACAACCCTATGACCCTACCGGACCGCCCTATGTGAATCCAACAGGTTTATGTTATATGCATGGTGACTGATTACAACATACACGACCTCCACCTCATTCTGAACGGCCAGATAAACTCTAGTTCCTAGATTGATGAGATATTGGTGATCCAACTCCTGAAGGTAGAGTCATAGAAGAGATCCAATCTCCATCTTCTAGTGAGAAGAAGAGATAAAAAGGATAAATATTTCCTATCTTTCCACAATATCGGCACTCCACTGGATCTCTCTGGCAATGTGGCCTTGTATGCCTGACATTCCACACTAGTAGCATATCACCTGGACACCAAATGGTGTATCATACATACTCGGGTCTCCACGTGTAGACATTCTGTGGCAGTTCCTATTATCAACCGAAGAAGCACATACTCTAGATGTTGAACCTCCCTTTCCCACCGCTCCATAATACCTCAGGTTGCGCTCTGTGATCCACACCTGATTAATGATAGAAGATATAGATGTCAATATGAAGATAATCACATGATCCCAAATGTCTTTCCAATGTCTATACACAAACATACTGACTAGGAACAACTCCTCTCCTCTGGGAAAGGGTGTAAAGCATTGTAGCTCTATGAGGAGAGAAGAATACTCCATGATCGAAAGAGTACATTGTTTCAAACTCATGAACCCTCTGTCTCGATTGGTCCTCAAAGTATCCATGTAGATGTAATCGTAGAAGGTACACTGAAACTCCAACCAATCCATACCCTGACTGAATCCCACCTCTAAGTTCACAACCCAGCATCTCTTGGCAGTTTCTTGAAGCATATACATAGTTAGCTTCACCCACCTCTCTAGAGGCATCTCTAGAATCATGAAGATTTTCAGAAAGGATTTTTCCATGACTCTGTAGCCTAGGGTCCTCCATCCCAAGAGAGGGTGGAAGGATGTTGCTGCTAAAAGACCCACATCAATTCTTCTATCGACAGGGCAGGAGGTGGTTCTCCCAAAAGGTCTGCATAAACCTCGTGAATACCTCTTAGAACTTTGTATCAGCACATGTATTTGGGATAACGGCTTGTGCCAAGACATGAATGATTGGAGGATATGCTTGTTACCCCCGAATAGCTATATCTAGGGATTTATCACTACCTTGTATGTGGCGTACAATCGGGGTATGTCTTAGTGGCATGAGTCTGCAAGGTCAAGAGCACACCTTAGATCAAGATCATTAAAGACATGAACTTAGAAGTGAAAGATGAGAACATGAGAAAGAAAGCATTCATGTTATTCAAAACATAGATACTTGGTGTGTATAATCCCCTACATGGTATGTTCCTTCAATCCTTCACATGTGCGTGCACTCCTACCAACCCTGGTCGTGTCACACCCCATACACACGATGTTTGTCTTAACAAAAAACATGTACTTGAATCCACTTCCCCTTCCTGAGTTCTTCTACATGAATTAGCACACATGGTTCTCCTAGAGAAAGACTACACATCATGTTTGTGTCAGACATGTCGTGTATTAAAAGAACTACACCAAACTATATTGTTAGTCACACGACAGGTTACAAGGCTTACTCTACACAACATCTTTGTTTCGGACACATTGTATACTAACTACCTATCATCCACATGTGGCATTAGTCACACGGCCAGATACATAGTCTCAGCAACACGGCGTGTACATATAGTACACGGAGTGTCCCACCAATGATTTTCCAACCCTGTGTCTCTACCCACACATCCATGTGACACTGTTAAAGACTACCCAGTGTGTACATATAGTACACAGTGTATAGTTATAAAAAATAGTTCCTTCTTGAACAGAAGGATACATTTCATGTATTTATAATTACCTTCCATGTATTCTTGGTCTTTTCTAAATGTATGCCTCATAAACTACATTAGAACACCAAAAATCACTGAAAAAAACAATAATGTGACAAATTCCAATCTGTGGGGGCCCATACTCCCTGCGATTCAAAGAATTGCCTTTTATAAATGCCATATATAAGAATAACAATGAAATGATATCCAAAATTATGATCCTCTAGAGCCAATAACATTTCAAGGAACATTTTTTGGCATTCATTCAAACAAAACTATTAACATTAACAATATCCTATCAAAACATCAGGTATTCTATTAAGGAATCTATCAAAATATCTAGCAATTCCAGCAGAACATCTATTAAAACAACAAGAAATCAATAATGCACCCAAAATGGCATGATAAGAATGCATGACATGTGATCTCAAGCAAGTGCCAATATGTTGCAAGAGATGGCATACCCTTATCTCATCTGGTGGCCACAAAAATAGAACCTCATTGATATCAATGATGACATCAAAAAACAGGTGCATCACCCAATATTTAAGTCAAATAAACTATAAATGTGAAAAAGTAGAAAAATAACTATAATTGTGGTAAATTTGTTATTCCCAATATACGGGTTAGCTACTCATGGGCGCAGCTTATTACCAACTACATATTCCATCCTATCCTTGAATATAGGCTCTAAATATTAAGTCAAGAAAAAAAGAGTACCTTTGATACCACTTTCCCATTAATAGGTTGGTAACATGCCCTCAAGCACATTTCCCCAAACGCTAGAGGCTGCCGAATGTTAATGAGGGTCTTGGGTGTAATAGTGGGGAAACAATGCACTCATTGGCAGAGTAATGTAGCAGAATTAAAAGATAACAATAATATACCCTATCCAAGGTAGTAATAACTTACATCAAGAAAACATAAGAAGAGTGAAAGTAAAAAAACAACTAGAGAACATATATAAATGATTCATGCCACATATGACTAGGAAAAAATGAAAACAAGTCCCAAAGTTGGAATGAAGTATGAAACCAATGTACAATAAAATTAAATTCCAACAACATCACAAGCCTCATCATGGTCCCATACTCTCTTGCTATAAAACAATCAAATACCTAAAGTATAATGGAATTGGAACTTATCTATACTTTCAACTATATATTCTATTTGGGCCTAAAATCATGACCCAAATAGACTGTGAGACAAATCCTAGTATGAAACCACCCAAAGATAATCGCCTAACAGTCAGTGAATATAAATATATGACAAGAAATACATCAAATGAAGCAATAAATAAAGAATTACTCAAATGTAAATAATCCTAAAGTTCCAATTACATCATTTTTCATTTCACAATTTATTCAACCATACAAAAATACAAGAAACTCTCAAGGAATTTCTCACAGCCAATCCCTTTTGGTTCAGCAAAAAAACTCACGTAACCCTCTGGGTAGTTCTTACAGCCTAACCCCTATGGTTAAATTTATAATAACGATATGAAAAAGTCTCTCTGAGAAAGAACTCACTGTCAATTCCCCATATGGTCCCATGTAATAATACACTCTTTATGGAATAACTCACCATCAATTCTCCATATAGACTTTTAATGGGAAACTACAAACACTCTGAAGAAGAACTCAACATCAATTCCTCGTGTGGTCTTGTAATGTATTTATAGACACTTTGAGGGTGCACTAAAAGTCAACCCCCATGGTCCCACAGTGTGAAAATTATAACAGACACCCTGGGAAAGCCCACAATGTCAATTTCATCGATGGTCTCACTACACCAGGTTCCCACATCCCAATGTAATGCAATCGTGCAAAAATGATAATTAGAAACCAAAATAAACCTCAATGTACTATTTGTATAATTATTTACAAGGTGTATCACAACATATCAGATAAATAATAACTCCATCGTAGCAACACTATGAATTGAAAAAAAATCCTAATAGAGAAAGATAGACCAAACTATAAAAATAAAACAAGTATGGGAAAGCACTTCCATAGCATTTATATTAAACCTATCCACAATTAAAACCCTTTATTCAAACATAAAAGGCATAATAGGCATTAAAAGGGTTAAAATACCTAAACACGCAATACCCCGAATAAGGTTATTGGGAAATATTATACATATAACTCAAAGAAAAACTATGGAAAGGATAAAACCACCTACCTTGGCATTGTACAGACGATTTACGTGAGCCTCAATCCTTGAATATCCCTATAACACATTTGATCTACAAAAACTCTAAAATCGTTCAACTATGGGTATCTCATGAAAGAGGTGATATTAGGAAATGAGGCTCTATAAGAGGAAGGGCGTACCCTGATGATTGAAATGCAATCAACGGTGGTGGATTCGGAGAACAGATGGTGAATTGGGGGGGGGGGGGTTGACGAAGAATCACCAGCTACAAGCGCTCCTGGACAAGATGAGGGGAGAAGAAGATAAATTCTTAAACAAGACATGACCCCTTTCCATTTAGTGAAATAAAAAAAAAGTACACAGTGTGTTCCCTAGCGATACATAGCATGTACTTTACATAACTGGCCCCATATTTAGGTGGTCTCAAGGCCAACTACACACGACGATGTGCTCGGCCGTTACATGGCCAGCACATGGCTACCTTCAAAAACTGGGTACACGATGTGTACTTATATCATTGTATTTATTATACCCTTGTTGCTGGTCCCCATCCTGAGGTCTACTAGAGGTTGGACTTGATAGTCATTTTCCATTTTCTCTTATTTCTCACTAATGAGAGTACACATTGTGGGGAGTGGTTCATGATAACATGATACCAAAAAATAATTTAATTGATTTTTAAAACTAAATTCATATGTTATCAAAGTTATTTTCAATGAAATGAATTTTTAAATTTTTGTATGTCTTAAAATATGATTGCAAAATAAAGGTTATTTTTTATTAAAAATACTCAATTTAATCTTTAAAAATAATTCTACATATTAGATGAAAAAATTTGATATATTTTATCATTTAGTATGGATATGATCTAAGAAAACCATTATTATTAATTCTCAGAATGGTTTATATTGAATTTGGCATTTTTTATGAACCCTATTTCTCATCTATAGGTTATACCATGATAAATTGATTATCATTCCCTATTCCACTCAAAGGTTATTCTATGGTGAAATTATTATAAAACATGTATCATTTTTATATGGTATAATAGGATTAGATTTTTATGACAAAAATTTCATTTCATTTGTTATAATTTGATATTTATGAAACCTATTTCTTTTTATGGGTTTTGATATGATGAGTGGTATATTATTTTGTGGAACATGTATGTACGATTTAACAATTAGATAGGAGGGACATATATCTCCCACAAATACATTAGGTATAGATTGATATATAATGAGATATGAATAGATGGAATGGGGAGTGAACTCAGTTCAGTAATGGACTTTATCCTCTAAGAAGGTATTTGGAGTAAAGCTTGACTACTTAGATGGTTTGGGGTTGAAACCAATTTACCAATATGACATTGGATGTGATGAATTAGCTACTATGGAAATCATTTTATTTGATTATGTGTCTTCGAAAATTCCATTTCTTATTACTATTTTATCCTTTCATTGATTATGATCTTGATTCCCCTATGATAAACATCTTATTAACTACCAGATTAAGACATGAGTCATGTTTATAACCTTTTATATGTATGGTATAATTTCCCAATATTATCCCTATGTTCTCATACCCTTTTTTTAATTTCATGCTTATGTAACATCAAGTTTTACCCGTATTGAGAATTTAAGTTCTCCCATTACAATGTTTACATTCCCCTGGTAATAAAGAAAGGTTTTATGTAGTTTAACCACATATATAATAATAAAGTGAAAGATCTATAAGGTAGATGTTGATGATATTTCAAAAAGATAAATTATTTTCCCATGATTCCAAAGACACTAAACAATTATGGTCCTTTGGCATGTAGGTTTTTGATATACAGAATATTCACCTAAAATGATGCAATATCTATTCATGTTAATCCTGGGTTTCTATAATTGGTAACAAAGTAAATGTTTAGTAAACCTTTATAATCATGTATAAGAAAACATTAGTGAGATCCCTCATGGTATTTCTAATAATATTTCTTGGGATGTGTCTAAAGATATGTAAAAGAATAAGAAAATGAAATGGAATTATGGTAATGGATAGAGTGAGTGGTTAATAATAAATATATATATGTATGGATACTAAAAGTGGATGTGGTTCTTTAATAGATGTACATAGGGGTAATAACCATGAAACCACAATATTGTGAAACACTCGATCATGAACTGGAGAATGAAAATGGGTCTTTCTACACACCGAGTTTTCCACTCCCAGGGGATATTCCTTAGGACTTCAAAATATCATTTGGAATCACAATTAGGGATTTAAAGAGAATATGAATATGAATAAACAAGGATAAATATAATGTTTCATAGATTAAAGAAGTAAGTTTCATAATTTATATATCCTATAAGTAATTTTTTAGGATTTTGTAGTTTTAAACTATGCTGAGTGTTGATCACATTATGATTTTGGTAAGTGGATGGAATAAGAAAGAAAGATGATAATATTGAATTAGGGAGAAAATTTAGTGATAATGAGGAACCAAACTAGATGATGATCACAGAGAATGATATTGTCATTATATCGAATCATCTAGCATGAAATATGATTAATAATATATTCTTTTGTCGTATTCCCAACACATAGATTAAGGGGAACATGGAATTTTATGAATGTTTACACTGTAATGAACATTGGGGAAATAATATTTGGATCATATATTTTCATAAAATGGTAATATAAACTATTAGGAATACCTAAAATAAAGGGAACGATTTTATTTAGGTCAAAAAGGGTCATAAGGTGATAAATTGTTGATAATTTTAATGTATTATCATTGGTGAACATGGGAATTACCCAAATCACTTATCTTAACTAATAATTTATATCTAAACCTAGGAAGTAACTATTATATTGCAATCATTTAATTGAATGGATTAAAGTATTTATGTATTTTGAATCATGATTTTTGAAATATATGATGATTGTTTAGTATAAGTTGTTTGTTAAGGATATGATGGAAAATGTTGAATAGAACCTATGATCAAGAATAGTTATTTAATATAAAGGTTATATTTTATTTAAAAAACATGGTTATGGAAATATAACCCTTTTATATTCCTATGGTTGAAAATTTGGTGTTTTTTGGATAGATAGATGTTTTATAACAATAAAGTAATTTGGATAGTACCAATTTCATTGGAAAAATATTAATGATTGGTTAAAAAATTAGTTTATGATATAATGGATGGAGTATAAAACATTACTTGATTTATGTATTATATCAAATAATATTTTAAATAATGAAACATGCAAATTTTCAATAAGTATTTTTGGTAATTTAGGTTATTACCATGTTTCTAGAGAATACATGTTAATGTTATTAACATGTTTGGTATGTGAAAAATAAGGGATACTTTATGATATATGATGGGTCAATATTAGGCTAATTTGGTGATATTTAGTTACCTTCTTTCTTATGTTTTTGGATTTTGGAATTACTAAAGGGTTACAAGGTTAACGATTTATTTAATGGTTTATGTTAGTCACTGGAATGGTTTTAGATATTCAAGTATAATTTCATTATATAATTATTTATTCACATTGGATAATTTTTGCTAACAATTTTAGTGTGATAAATATAGATGTAATGACCTTTCATTCTATCTATAGATCTCATGATCTTCTAATTATCCAGGAATGAGAAATTCACCATTATGCCTGGAATAAGAGATGATGTGGAAAATAAACAAGTCACAAGATTGAGTGAGATTTTGATGAAATAATATAAGTATGTATTTCCTTGAAAATTATTCTACATTTGGAAAAGGGTATTGAAATAAAGGTTTGTCCCATTATCATCTTTTTTGATCATATCAATGACCTTTTCCAAAAAACTTTATATTATGGATTTTTGACCATTATATTTATCCTAACTATGTTCTCTATAACCCTCAATCAGAACATGATAGTTATATTTTTCTTACATGTCTTTGTTTTAACAATTCACCTAGGTTCTAATATTTGGAAACTAATTTATGAGTTACATTTGGTAAATATTACATTTCCATCATTCTCTTTTTAAATGAAGTGTTTGTATTCATTTAGATGATGTGGGTTTCTATGAAGGAAACATTCAAGTATTAAAACATTCATAACATAGCTAAATTTAGAGGGAGAAATTAATTTTAAGGATGTGGGGGTAGAATGTAACACCATGTGATTTTATGAATTGTCGTTTTTTATTTAATTTAATTTTTTTTATATTTTAAATTTCTTGCAACATTAAATATATCTTGTTTTATATGAAATCAAAAAGTTATTCTTGAGTTGTACACTAAACAATGTTGAACATTTTCTACATGAAACACTTAGATTATATTATTATATACAAAACACTATTTTTATCTTGGGTCACACACAATTTCATGTTACTTTTATAACTTATGTGACACAAAAGACTGAGTTTTACCGATCAACAATATACTATTAATAATATTATTATATTCATCACCATACCATTTGAATTAAATTTAAAAACAACATTAACTAAATTAAGAAATTTTTTTATAATTTATATAAAATTAATTCTTGGATTATAATTTAATTATAAATTAAAATAAAAAGAAATTTAATATAAAGGAAGGGATTTTCTGGAAAATCATTTTGATTCCCAAAAGGCCTTTTATAATAATAAATTAAATTAATAACTATTACTAAGAGATATTAATAAAATTTATATATAATAAATTGAAAATAAATTTTATTTACATTCATCCATAATGTTTTTATAGGCATTGAAAATTAATAAATTAAAATTTAGCTAAAAAAATATATTTATCCAAAAGGCTGGTCTTCCATATTTTAATGACAATATTTTTAAAAAATATTTTTAAGAAAAATTAATTATTCTAATATGAGGAAATAAAAATCATTTTTTTAAATATTAATATCAGAATTTACCTTTGAGGATGTTTTAGAATATTTTATAGAAGTTTCATTTTTTGAGGAATAGTGAAAAACAGTAAATTTTATTTCAAAACTGCTTTTTAGTCTAATTTATTATTATATTTAAATATTATTCTAAATTTTTTAACGTATATTTATATGAATTATACATAAATTAATTCAATTTATCTCAAAGTATCAATTTTTACATTGAAATATGATAAAAAAAGCATTTCCAACTTTTGAACATTTAACTCTAAAAACACACTTTTATGTCATGTCTGTATGAATAATTTCAAATCAAATTCTATCAGTTATGTGTTTTTAATTTGGAAAAAATATATTAACTAATTTTAAACTGAATAATTTACAAATTCTAATAAGGCCGTATTAAATTCATTCCATAATGATTAGTGAATCCTCTTAAAATTAATTACATTGATTACGGAAAATATGATTTTACTTAGTGGTTAACTATAGAGATTAAGGTTTATAAATTACCATAAACATGTAAAATACCCATTTAATGACAATATTTCAATATTAGAACTTAATACTATGGTTTTTTGTTATTTAAGACTTTTGTTAAGAAAAAACATAGGGGGAACACAATTCTTTTCAAAAACACCATGGGTGTCAGCTTACTCCCTTCTAAAAGACCACCGCCTCTCCCACTCTTCTCTCTCCTCTCATGCCCTATTGATAATATAAATAATACCCAAATAATCTTCGAAAATATCTCTTATCATTCTATAATCATCCACTAGGGAATAACGAAAACCAAGGATGTCCTATGACGAAATCCAAAAGGAGTTACTGGAAGAAGAGGTAACATTCTTCAATGAGAACTTTAGTTTTATTTCATTATCCACCACCACTAAATTATTCCTATATAAATATTAAAAAATAATTCTATTATCCTTAATATAATATGATTATTTAATGATAATGGTATGGCCTACACCTTCACATACTTCTATCAAATGGGATATTCAGCCATCATTCATGTTTGCAGTCGACTACCACCTCCCGAACTGATGTCATTCATTCTTCCATTAACAACTTTTAAGGATAGTAATAGTGATATAATTAATATTATTATATGATATTTATGATATTTATAATGTCTTAGTGATTTTTTAGTTATTATATAACACATTCATTTATTCATTCCATTTTGTGAGAATACGATAACAATGTTTGTGGACGTGTGGACTATTGCCTCCTAGAATTAATGTGATTTGGTCATGAATTACCTGAAATGTATGAAACATGATTTTATCGAAAATATTTTATATTAATGTAATATTAATAATAAAATAATTATAATATATATATTTATATTTTTTTTTACTTTCATTCAGTATGATAAGAAAATGGAAGCTGTGTTCATACAAACATATGGTCTACCGTCTCTTTGAACGGTGTATTTCACATACTAATAAATTATTCTATAGATTAATAATAAAAAATATATAAAAAATATATATGATCTTTTTTTCATGGTTTTAGTTTTCTAATTAAATAATTCATTATATAACTATGTTAACTAAGAATAACATGTCAAACCCTATATGAAAAAGAAGGCAGTTATTAACCGAAACATAACTTTAAAATGGAATTGTAAAAAAAGGGTAATGGAGATTAATAAGTTAATAATATATGGTATCATATACATTAATATGGTTATATTATATATTTTTAAATAATATTATATTTATCATAAAATATTTTTTAACAATTACAATGATAATCAAGACTTATAGAAGGGGAATTTCATCTCACTATCGTATATTCGTGAGATAAAAGACATATTCACCCCCCATTTATTTTATGTGGTGTTTATGTGGGAATAAAACATGTTATATCATGAATTAAATATATTTAATGATATTAAATGTTTAAATTTATGTTATTATTTAATGGTTATCATGGTTCAAATATTACTCAAATATTAAGTGGATTGCGGGTCTCATTTTTTCTATGAGAGTTATGCCATATTAACCACTCATTTATTTTGGGTGGTGTTTATACTTTCTAGGAATATATTAAATGTTATGTATACATATATTTATGTTTTTGTACATATCCATTTCATACAATATTTTTAACATTGTTTATAGTTTAAAAGGTACAATATTATTACGGTAATTTTGTCTCAATTTTATTTCTTTGAGACCGTTATTATGTTATGAACCTATATTCTTTTATGAGGTTTATACACTAAACGTAAACATGTTATATCATTAATAAAATTATTTTCAGGTTATTTCAATCATCATGTAATATTATTCTCTCCTAGGGATTGGGATTCATGTATTCCAATATTTTATGAGTTTATATCAACAATATCATCATTTAGCAGGAATGTTTATGATTATTCTTCTAATGATGAAATAATATAATACATATATCTATAATTCTAATTAATTTAATTATCCTATAGTTATTCTTGTTATCATAATTCAATGGTAACCATTTTACACAATTGTTTTTATTAAATATCATTAAGAAAATGTTTTGAATAAAATCCAACTTTATTTCTATCTTCTGGTAGAAATATGTTTTATTCAAAAAACATTGTTCATAGAAACATTTTAAAAAACATTTTATAATTTAATTTTATGACCACTATAAAGGGAATGGATTTTATAATTTTTTTTTGTTTCAAAATAGTTCAATTTGTTTCCATGACTCATTATATGTTTTCTGTGGTATTTTCAATGAAAAGAATTTAAAAATGTCTAGAAGATTTATTTATATGTTTTCAATGTTATTTTAAAATAAAATGTTTTGAATTTTTATCTAAGTTAATTTATATTTTTTCAATCATTTTTTAAAATAATGTGTTTTCAAAAATATTTTCCAACATCATTTACATATTTTTTAATTTATTTTCAAATAAATTTTTTTCATAATTATTTCGATATTCCTTTTTAAAATTTCATGGTTATATTCAAATAAAATGATTTGTCCAAATGTTTTCTCTTTATAAATATTTTTTCATAAGGGAATGAATAATTTACTCAATAAATGATTTAAATTAATTTTATAGATTACTAAAAAAATTAAATGTGGTTTATAATGAAAAGTATTTTGTATTAAATGAATGATTTTCACTAAAATTTTATTCTCCTTAAGAAATGATTCATGTTATATTTCAGAATTTTTATCCATATATGATGACATCCATTATTATAGTTTATGGTGAAATGGATATATAATCCATGTACACCATATATATTGTTTCTTTGAATGGTTTATGATTAAATTTATATGTTATTTAGGGAACTCGTTTATCTTCCACATGTAATTTGATGATAAAATTCTCATGAAAACCACTTTATTTCTTGGGTTATTATATGTTTAAATGATTATGAGACTTATCTATTTTACATAGTTTATGAGATGATAAAATATTTTTGAAACCCATTTCATTAAATTGGTTATGATATGTTGTTTAAGAACCCTTCTCCTTTTATGGGTCATGATATGATGAATGTGTTATTATCTTGGGGAACTTGTATTTATAATTTCATTATAAAAAATGTGGGATTAATATTCACCTCAAATTAATTGGTAAATTATTTATATCTCTTGAGATATAAACAATTAGAATGGGGAGTGGACTCGATTTAGTTAAGTACTTTGTACTCTAAGATGATCCTTAGAGTTATCATTGACTACTAAGATGGATTTAGGAGTGAACCAATTCTAAAAAGATGGAATTAGATGTTATTCCATGGATACTAGGGGAATAATTTTATATGATTATGTTTTTACCATAATTCAATGTTTTATTCATATGTTATGATTTCATTGACTATGATCTTCATTCCCTTATGATTCATGTCTTATGCACTATAAATATTTATTCCATGTTTATTGATTATAATATTTGATATATAGGTTATGATTATTTAATTTTTTGAACTTGTTCTCATACCGATATTCTTATTTCATGATAATGTATCTTCCTTGTTTACAATTACATAGCATTTTATCTCAACTTTTTTTATTTTAAATCTCCGTAGGTAATGAAAAACTTATTTTTGAAGGGTATGCTTATGAAAATTACTAAAGTAGAAGATATTTGAGGGAGATTTTGAAGCTCTATCACCATGTTAGATTATTGTGTTTCCATGATTCCAAAAGAGATAAAATATTACATTCCATTGGTTTGTACTTTTAATATGTGATAAATATTCTGCTAAAATGTTGTAATATCCATGTATACAAATACTAGGTAGCTAAACATTAGATATTTTTCAAAGAATAATTTAGAATTGTGTCATCATAAAGTCTTAATTTTTTATTTACTAATATAACTAGACATAAATAACTATAATTATATTTTTTATGGATTTATGAGGGTACTAACAACTTGATCAACATAGACCAAGATATTACTTACCCAACTCTAGGGCGACCAATTCTATATTGACTAATGAACCAATGTCATTCCACCAATGATACACCCAACACAAGCTACATTTCCATGAATTAATTTTCATAGTTTTTTCATTCCATCATAGTATGTGATTAAATTTCATACATTTATAATGTAAAAATTTAATGTGACCAATACATATGTCTATATATAAGAAACAAAATGACAATTTAAACATGTAGGGTTTATATTGGTGAGTCTGTCCTCATGATCTCACATACTAGAGATCTCTAAGTTTGAAATTCATGAGAATATATCTCCATTATTAGGATCCCCTAGATCCAAATAATAAAAAATGTACTATATCATCTCAATAAGTTTAATCTATACCATAGAACATATATTAGTTGTTAATGACTTATTATCTTGAGGTTCTCTATATAGCTTTAGAACTACTATAACCATTTTAGAAGACAATTATCTAAGAAAATTACCATTTAAATAGTGAGTGCATAAATATATAAATTATTATGGTATGTGTACATCATATATAAATCAAGGTTTCTATGATAGGGTAATTGAAAATTCCTATTTACTTGGGTATAGGGAACCCACTATTACAATAGGATGGGCATCGACCAATGTGGTTAGGAAAATAACTATTATCATTGTCATCATCATCCAAATTAGTTCCATGAATAGTGCCTCTAGAGACAACATTAACATCATAATGAAATGAATTTGAGTTGATGTTGACAACCAAATAATAGAATGAGACTATGTTTTTCTCATCAATGAGCACCAGTACCCCCACTCAATGGCCTTTAAATATTACTACCTGTCATGTTCCCCTTATCGGTTATTAGATGACCAACCACCATCCCCTTCACATCATTCCCGATGTAATTATCATATGAAATATTATTTCTAGTCATAATCAGAAAATATATTTTATCTGAATATTTAAATCCATCTATATTGGGAAATTTTTATATACATTTTTCAAGATGATGACCATAATTTTTATAGTAAGAACATAAAAATACATGATGGAATATTTATCTAAATTGAAAAATACCAAAATAACTTAATGAACCCCAATGTACATGTTCTTACTAAATTGAATGTTCAATGTTAAAAACTATAGATACTAAATACACGGTTACACTAAGAGTTGAGGGAAGAACAAAGTTAACCAAAATTATGGCATAATTACCATAAATAGACATTTTGGTATCTTTTTCCATTTTAATTAGATTACCTACAACCACAGATATATCCTTGAGAATACTTGGGTACCTAAAAGACTAGTTAATCCATGTAAACTGAATGTAATATTGTGGAACAATTTTTTTGCTTGAAATGATTCACACCATGTGTCCCAATCATAAAATATTAGAAAAACTTGCATTATATTAATGATAGAGTAGCTCCATGACTTAAATTTTAATTATTATAAATTGAAATAAATATCGTAAAAAACCATTATGATTAGCATGATGTTCCGACCATGGAATCCCAAAATATGAAACATCGATTTACAAAGATCATAAATATTCTAGTTGTTTATCCACATCTATGGGGTGAGACACATGGTAAAACAATACATTCATGCATTTATCCACACTCCATATATCATATGATTTTCTATAATTAAATAAAGGGTAACAATACTCATGATTTTGTTGTTAGTGATAGTTGAATCAAACCATGGACTACGAAATAATCTACTAATTACATAATTCCCTACCAATTTTACTTTTTGGCCTTCTAAACATCATGAATGCCCAGATTCACATGATTAAAATAGGGTAAAACAATTAAACCCATTATACATTGATCCTATTCTACAGAGGGAAATTCACATCATAAAATCCAGATCTATCATCTACCTTCATTTAAGGGCCAACAATAACCTCAACTGGATCAAATTATGATTTTGATATTGAAATCATCACCCAAATCAACTGTAAATATCATATTTTAAGATATCTATGATACCATCCTACGTTTTTAATCCAAAAATTGACAATTTTTATTCCTTTTTTCCTGATTAGTCATCCATAGAAGATTCCCTAGGCATGAGGTCACTTGACTAAATAGTGTGGTAAGTCCAGTACTTAATAAATTTTCTGTGATCTTCCTCATGATCCATTTCATATCACATGATAATTTATCTTCAACATGAATTATATATTACATGTATTGTGATTTATTCACAATCAAATAATTTATTTACATGTACACTTTAGTTGTTCATGTGATCAGTTCTAGTACAATGTAAAGTTGATCAAGACATAGCATATTTTTTCTGAAAAAAATTCTTCTATCATAAAAAATATAAATCATGAAAATAAAAATAATCATGATTTTGGATCATTATAAAAAGTAATTTAAAAACATATATAAAAATATTTTATTTTTATATGACCTAAAATCTTGATAGGTTAATTTTCAAATTATGAAAATTATAAAAAACATAAAAACAAATTTCCTATTATATCCTACACAAACTAATACTCAGTTACTAAACATTCAATAATAGTAATAGATTTCCCCCACTTAATGGATTATCCAAAAGAGAATAAAATAAATAAAAAATATTTTAATGAATAAATATAAATAACAATATATAATGTAATCATGATAAGAAATATTTTAATATAAATAAGAACAAAATATATTCTCTGAAAAGTTGTTAATTTTTTTTAAAATATAACATGTTCCCTCTCTAATTTTCTAATCCAAATCTAAATAATAATTATTCTCCCTATGATATTTTTTATATATAAAATGTATTTACATATTACAAAATTTTATTAATCTACATAGTATAAATATTATTCATAATAGAAAACAGAACTATCAATAAAATTTCATCCAAAGAATACTTAAAAGTTATTCCAAAATAAAGGAATTGATGCTTCAAAATATTCAATATATCTAAATGGAAATAATTTAAATCTTTCTTGGTAACATAATATGTAATTGAAGGTTTTATATATTTTATATATTCATATTTCACACCAATCATTCCCTCATTATCAATCAATTGAAATGTTTCACTGGATCTAGACTGAGATCTCAAAAAATATCTATTACATGATTGGTGGATAAATTTAAATTCCCTTTAGTAAGAATAATAAACTAAGATAAAGGTCCTCAATTAATCATTTTGAATCAATTTTATCTAATTGAAATCCTTCTATAACAATAGGCATTTTTTAGATAATAGGTGCAATAATAATGGCATGTACACCATTCTTAGTTTCACTATCTAAATAATGGTATTCATCACTTCCATCCTAAAATTCTGAGTACTCTATGAAAATTATATATCAATAGGATCCCCCTTATGAAAATGGTGTATAAAGGACATTTTATCTACCTTTATCATCTATATGTGGTGTACCATTGTCACTCCCATCAACTAGAGTGGTATCCTAATCAGAACTAGATTCTATCATATCAAAAATAGATTCGTATTCCTAAATTATAAAGACCATCCCAACCCTATATTCCTTGAATGGTGACTCTATGTCTAAAAATATTCATAACCAACATCTTATTCAGGTTAAGTTATATAATGGAAAATAATGAAAAAAATATGATACATTTTGAGCACTATTTCTCTGAACAAAGGCTGAAAAGAACATTTCCTTGGGCTCAGAAGTATAAATCTATTATTCCACATAGTCTCTTCAAGCTTCATTTCTAAAATAAAATATTTCATATTCCTAATATTTTTAGATAACATTAGTATGATTAATTAACTAAGAATCTATACCATCCTAGTAAAAATATACAACAAACTAATTTGGATCCTCACCTTAGTAACCTACATCCCTAAGACAAATTTTATTAATAAAAATGTAATATTATTCACAAATAATTTCATTATATAAAGTATATGTATTCCTACAAGGGTTCTAATTAACCTTCATCCTTTAATAGATAAATTATCCTAATGAAAAACCACAAAAGTGGTAAAATATAATCCCATTATAAACAAGCATTTTCTACTCAAACAAGGAGAGATAGATATATGATATAGAAATTAATTAAACATTGAAAAAGAATACTTATTTTGTATATATTCTTCACCATGTATCTAGATAAATTCAATTTTATCTCATTCTTCAGTAAATATAGGAAAAAAATATGATGATGTCATGGAATGCAAAAGATTTTTTTCAAAAGACAAATAAAATATTTTATAAGCTCAATAAATGTCATAAACACATCATCATGATCTGTTGAATAAAGCCTTCAAGGATTTGTGTCCCCAGATAACAACATAGTATCTACTAAAATATCAATATTCATGTTAAAAATAGGTAATAAATTTTAATGTATTTTAACTCACCTCCATGAGGGACCTTTAAATACATTTCAAATTGTCTGAAATAATATGATAGTTCTTGTCCATTTGTAATGGTTCGTATATAAACATTATTTTTAGAAAAAATAAAAATCGTCATTTAATTAGAAATATTATACTAATATAAATTAGAATTCCCTATAATTCCTATTTAACCGGCATGAAAATACATATTCAATAACAAATTACCAAAATAATGATATTCTAGATTTCCAATAATCACAATTTATATATTTATTATTCACCATGAAACAACATTGAAAATAAAAATTTCACATCTCGACATAAATAATTGAGGTGTACATAGAATTATTTTCATGTTATGAAACATGAAAAACATATAAATATAGTGTTTTATTCAATTTATCTATTTGGAATTGTTTTGGAAAATATGAGACAATGGATTGATTATAAGGAGGGAACAATGAAGTTTAAATGGCCATTTGAGAATTTAGGGTTTAAAATAAAATAATATTTGAATGTGAATTGGGAGTTTTAAATTATTTTTAGTGCACTGATAAATAATATATATACTATGATAAACAATAAATAAATTCATTACAATGATGGATACAATATATTAAAGGCTCACAGTAGCTCAATACTTCATGGTAGCTCAAGAGTTCATATTAGCTTAACTAAGCGTATAACTAATGTCATCATAGCTTATTCGATTCATGGTATTTAATTCTATAGTTAGACTATTTGCAAGAAAACATATGTTATTTTGTGTATTTTAACCTTCCTTATGAGAATTATTGTAGAATCATGTTGCATATGATCAGTTAAGGATTGGTGACTAAAATTCTTTAGTTTAAACTCATAGTTCAGAAACATTAATCATCAAAATTTTAAAAATTAGAAATTATCTTATTAAAAATTATACTATTATGACACAAAACATTAAATAAATAATTAATCCATGATAAATACAACATATTAAGAGTAACTAATCATTCAAAATTTTGGTAAACTATAAATAAGTATAAATAAATTCAATGGATTTATGATAATGTCATATATTTATTGTTCAATGTAAATTAATCCATTAGTCATATCACCTTTTTGAAAACAATCACCCAAAAAGTGATATCTTATATTAATATTTTTTCTCAAAATGTAATACATGGTTTCATTGAATTTTTAATATAACTTTTATTGTCATAATATACATGCGAAACTGAAAATCATTATCTATAGTCAAGTATTGGTTGCTTCATCCATATATTATATTAACAAAACCTACCTAGAACTATCCATTCATCTTCAACCATGGAAAAAAAGTTACACACATTCTAAATAACGACACTAGAGAATTTCTCAAAAAGTGACATGATATATATGTTGTTTCTTTCTTACTTTCGATAACCAAAATCAACCTAAGAAAAACTAACTAATTTAGATACATGTAATTTTTAGTAAAACATTATAAAATTACATTAACATTAAGGGAATTTGATAATTATTTTAATAATAATATTATTTGACTAATTGTTATTTTCAGGAAAATTGTCACACAAACACAAACTAAACCTAATATCTAGTTGAATAGAAGTTAATTATATGAAAATTCTAATCATACCTCTCTAAAGAGTCTGGTTTTTCAGCTTTCCAATTGTTTTCCAATCTAGTTTATATATTGACCTCATTATAGTATCACTCCCTTTAGTTATATACAACCAAATTATATTAAAATATATTTTGATGACCTAATATGATTAAAAATTAATATATATTTGTTTTCAAAAATCTAAAATTCAAAAATAGATTTTAACTCGACTATTTAACTAATATAAAATTCATTTTTAATTAATTTAAAACTTCCAATCCATAATGATGTTTTTAAGGAACCAAAAACAATACCATAATCACATATTTGAGCAACCAAAACATATTATTATGTTCATTTAGTAGATAAGGTATGATAGAATGATAAAACACTATTTTATTGAATATTTTATTGATAATAAATGATATAATTTCCTCACATTGTGTTAAACATGTTTATTTATAAAATATTTGGGATTTGATCATTCATTTGAAAATTTGGTGAAAATTCCAGTTTTACCCTTAATAGTGAACTGTAGTATTTCGAAGATAAATATTTTTATGTTTATTATTTGAATTTTCAATTTTGTAACAGTGTTTATAACTTAATTATCTACAACTTTTATTCAGGACACTAAAGCTAAAGAGTTCATTTGGTTGTTTAAATTGGGCCATGAATGCAAAGTTGGGCTGGGCTCGCCAGAATGGAGAAGGTTCTGTATTTGGGCCATATCCTCTACATACGGGCTTGGATGGAGCCCAAATTTTGAGGAAAGCTCGGGGACATGATGTGGCACAAATCATCCTTCTGGAAGGCCGGCCAATTCACGCGTTTTGGAGGTCCAATTGGCGGTGCATTTGGCATAAAATATTTGGCCGAATTTCCACATTGACACTTGAAACCACTTGTAACCTCTCCTCCCCTCCCCTCTATAAATTGGAGTTTTTCTCATTTGGAGGGGTTGGGACGTGCATTGGGAAGTTGAGAGGCAGAGGAGAAGTGGATCCACTCCAATTCTCCAACCATTTCAATAAGGGTAGCTCTTGAAGCAAGGATCCCTTCGACGAAGCCTTCTTCTTCTCCTTCATGTTGTAATGATTTTGTTTATGTAATAAACTTCGTTGTTCTTCTTTTATTTCTTCTCTTTTCTTCTGTTTTGTTTAAATTTCTTCTTCTCTTAATCTTCCTAATTGGGCTGGAATTCTTGAGTAGAAGCGTTATTGGGTTATACCCATTTTAAACCTTTGCACATGCAAAACGCTTCTACGATGATTACGCCACCCATGGAAGAGTAGTCTTTTAGTAATCGATCTATCTTCTACCCTCTTAATTTAATTATTTTGAATCAATGAGCTAATGTAATTTACTTAATATGATCCATGAATTGTGTTTTTATATTGTAAGAAACTAAGCAAGCAATTGAACAATGTACACAAAAACACGCGAGGTCGGGATTTTGTGTAAATTGTGAGAGCGCGATCTTAATCAGTAATACAAGACCACACGGGATAAATTTGTAGAGTTCAAATATAATCCCTAAACACAATTCATCCTCATTTCCAGAGTGGATATGTGCCTTAATTTACCACTGACCATAAGCAAATCTTAGAACATCAATCAAAGCAGGGTGCTGCGATTGCATGTTCCGAAGTTAGCCTAAGGTTAAATTCACTTCAATCTTCGTGGTAAAGTTAATTCTCGTAGGGTTCGGGATTTAACAAATTAAGGCATCATAATTAAGTGAATATTAATTTAAATGATAATGATTAATAAATGATTGAAGAGGTAGAGTTAGATCGATTACTCCTTTTAAAATAGATTTCTAAAAAAACATATTCTTGTTGTGTCATTCTAATCAAAACTTCATTTCAAAATTAAAAACAAAAAAAATGAAATCTTCTTCCAGCAAACTTCTTCTAGATTCATAAACTATAAACAACCACCCTCATCCTTTCAAGTATTGTTTTTATTCTCTTTTATTTTACTTCTATAATACCTCTAAAAATTGTTTTAATTCACTTCCTCCTTTGAGAGACGACCTTGGTCAGCCACTCTGCTGCACCTAAGTACCCCAAATCACATTAATCATTTGAGGGCTCCCACGACAGCGCTCTTTCAAATTGGCGTTGTTGCCGGGGAGGCAAGTAATTATTTCAACCAATTAGAGGTATTTATTTTATTTTAAATTTTATTCTCTTCCTCTCTTATTTCTTTCTTCTTTACCCAATCTGAATTTTCTTCTTCTTCTTTTATTTTCTTCTACTTCTTTTTGGACCATCAACACAAACTTTTCATTTTTATATTACTATGGTCCACTTTATTTCTTTTCATTTTTATTTGATCTATGACACAAACTAATCCCAAAGATCTCTTAGATCTTGACCCTGACATTGAACGTAGCCTTAGCGCACGAATCAGACATTCTCAATCTACGGGAAGTTTCAATATTCAACCAGTTGGTGAATTCCTCTCTTCTGGAAACATTGAAATTGGAAGAAATTCAAATTCAAACATAAAAGTGGAACCAATGGCTGGAAACAATGGAAATGAACTTAATAGAACCATTCGAGAATTGGCTGCACCTGATATTAACTATCAACCAAATTGTATTGCATACCCAAATCTTGAATCAGACTTTGAATTGAAATCTGGATTAATTCACCTTCTTCCAAAGTTTCATGGCTTATCTGGTGAGGATCCCAATAAACATTTGAAAGAATTTAATGTGGTTTGCTCAACTTTAAAACCAAGAAATGTTTCTGAAGATCAAATTAAATTAAGAGCATTCCCATTCTCACTTGATGGAGCTGCAAAAGATTGGATGTATTATTTACAACCCGAAGATGTAACTTGTTGGAACTATTTGAAACGTCTTTTCTTGCAGAGATTTTTTACAGCATCAAGGACAACATCCATTCGAAAGGAGATATCGGGGATCAAGCAAGACCAAGGGGAGTCAATGTATGAGTACTGGGAGAGATTCAAGAAGTTGTGTGCAAGCTGCCCACATCACCAAATCAGTGAGAAATTACTCATCCAGTACTTCTATGAAGGACTCAAACCCATGGAGAGGAGCATGGTAGATGCTACGGCTGGAGGAGCATTGGTGGACAATACACCAGTAGCTGCGCGTGCGTTGATCGACAAGATGGCCCAAAACTCCCAACAATTCGGTGATAGAGGTACACCACATGTTCGAGGAGTACATCAAGTAAGTCCTTCATCTCTTGAAAGTCATTTGATTGATACTAAGTTAGAATAAATTCACAACTATGGTGAGGCAGATTGCATTGGCTCAAAATACATCCCAACCCCCTCCTTCAAGGCCTTGTGGTATTTGCACTGAGACAAGCCACCTGACTGACTGTTGCCCACAACTCCAAGAAACATAAGATTGTGCAGCAGTGTTCCCTGGGAGACCATTTCAGCAGCAACAACAACAACCATATCCCCAAAAGAAGTTTGATCCAACATACAACCAAGGGTGGAAAGATCTAGCGGACATGAGGTATGGCTCTGGACAACAACAAAGGCCACCCTTTCAAGAAAACTTCCAGCAGCCTCCACCTTACCAATAGGGTTTCCAACAACCCCAAAGGAGATTCGAAGCTCAAACATCAACGAGTCAGCAACAAGGGAATATCCAACACAAGGTAGACTCTAACACTGATGATCTTTTGAAACAAATTGTTCTTAATCAACAGAATGAGCTGAAGAGTCAAGGTTCGGAGCTGAGAGAGTTGAAGACTCAAATGAGTCAGATTGCCACCGCCCTCCATGAACTTGTGAGTAAGAATTCTGGAAATCTACCTTCCCAACCCACTCCAAATCCAAAGGGGAATGTTAGTGCCATCACATTGAGAAGTGGGAAGCAAATGAACGATACATCTGCACCTACCATTCCACCGGGATTCACCTCAACTTCAGAGAAGCCGCATTCCATACCAACTGATGAGCAATCCAAGGAGAAAGATAAAGGTATGAAAAATATTGATGATGTTCCTCATAAACCCCTTCCGTTTCCAAATAGGGTTGTTCAAACCAAGAAGATGGCTGAAGAAGCAATGCAAAAGGAGGTTTTGGACACATTCAAGCATGTGGAGATCAACATTCCTCTACTTGAAGCCATTAAGAAAATTCCAAGGTATGCGAAATTCTTAAAAGAACTTTGTACCAATCGAAGAGGGATCAAGGGAAATGAGAGGATCAACCTTGGAAGGAATGTCTCGGCACTCATTACACCAACTCTAGCAATGCCAAAAAAGTGCAAGGATCCCAGGACATTCACCATCCCATGTACCATAGGGGAGTTGCACTTCTCTGATGCTCTTTGTGATTTAGGAGCTTCAATAAATGTGATGCCTCACTCTGTATTCTCTTCCTTGCAGGTTGGTGAGTTTAAGCCAACAAGAGTAGTGGTGCAATTGGTGAATAGAGTTATGGCATATCCAGCGGGAGTCCTTGAGGATGTACTTGTCCGGGTAAGAGACATGATCTTTACAGCGGATTTCTATGTTCTTAACATGGAGGATGATCAGGTAAGTTCTCATGCCCCCATTATATTAGGTAGGCCCTTCCTCAAAACTGCAAAAACTATCATAAATGTCAATGAGGGTACACTTTCCATGGAATTTAGGGATGAAGTTGTGATATTTAATGTTATGGATTCCATGAAGTACCCCTCTGAGGACCATTCTGCTTTTGTTATCTCCCATTTTGAACCACCAAATAAAAACTCCATAGAATTTGATTGTCCTATGCTTAGGGAGATTATGAGTATTGGTTCTAGTTTGATGTCTAATAATACTTCTACACCCATTTTTAAGGAACAAGACTCTCTAAGATTTGATTTTGAAATGGAATCATATTCTGATCATGTGAACTCTGATTATGACATGGCTATTGAGTATGCTGATGGATTTGGTGCTTTATTCTCTGATTGTGATGATTTTTATTCTGATACTGATGTTCATTGTGCAGATATGTCTGTTGCATCAATTTCTCCATCCATACATCACCCACCTACATTGGAACTCAAGCCATTGCCCCCAAATCTCAAATATGCATACTTTCTCAGTGGTGATAGATTACCTGTCATAATTGCTAACAATCTCTCTTTTGAACATAAAGAAAAACTTTTGAATATTTTGAGAGATAACATTAGGGCAATTGGTTGGACATTGGAAGACATATCAGGTATTAGCCCCTCCATTTGCATGCATATGATTCTCTTGGAGGATGGGGCTAAACCGGTGAGACAGCCACAAAGGAGACTTAATCCCACCCTCCTAGATGTTGTTAAGAAAGAAGTTGAAAAATTACTTGAGGAGGGTATCATTTACCCTATTTCTGACTCACAATGGGTTATCCCTGTTCAGGTTGTACCAAAGAAAACTGGTTTCACTGTTATAAAAAATGAAAATGATGAGTTAGTTCCTGTGAGAGTACAAAACAGTTGGCGAGTGTGTATCGATTATAGGAAACTAAATCAATCCACTCGTAAGGACCATTTCCCACTTCCATTCATTGACCAGATGCTTGAGAGACTAGCTGGGAAGACACACTATTGTTTCTTGGATGGATTTTCTGGCTATTTCCAGGTTCCCATTGCAACAGAGGACCAGGAGAAGACAACATTCACCTGCCCATTCGGTACCTTTGCTTACCGGAGGATGCCATTTGGACTTTGCAACGCCCCAGGTACCTTCCAGAGATGCATGGTGAGTATTTTCTCAGATTTCATTGAGACCTGCATGGAGGTATTTATGGATGATTTTACAGTTTATGGGTCCTCATTTGATGAATGTCTCTCTAGTTTGGGTGATGTGTTGCATCGTTGTATTGAGAAGAATCTGGTCTTAAATTTTGAAAAATGTCATTTCATGGTCGAAAAGGGAATTGTCTTAGGTCATATAGTCTCACAACATGGAATTGAAGTTGATAAATCTAAGGTAGAAATTATTTCATCCCTCCCATATCCTACATGTGTGTGTGATGTTCGATCATTCCTTGGGCATGCTGGATTTTATCGACGCTTCATCGGAGATTTTAGTAAGATCGCTCTACCCTTATCTCGATTGCTTTAAAAATATATTGACTTCAATTTTGATGATTCATGCAGGGTATCATTTGATGAGATGAAGAAGTGTCTGACCACTCCACCAATCATACAGCCCCCACGGTGGGACCTTCCATTTGAGCTTATGTGTGACGCCTCCAACTTCGCGGTTGGAGCTGTCTTATCTCAGAGGGTGGAGGGACGTTCACATGTGATCGCCTATGCATAGAGAACGCTAGATTCAGCCCAATCAAACTACACTACCATAGAAAAGGAGTTTCTTGCTGTCATATTTGCTTTAGATAAATTCCGTTCATATTTATTGGGCTCTAAAGTGGTTGTTTTTTCTGACCATGCAGCTTTGAGGTACCTCCTAAAGAAGCCAGATGCAAAGCCACAACTTATCCGTTGGATGCTCCTTCTTCAAGAGTTTTACATCGAGATAAAGGATAAAAAGGGGTCAGAAAACATGGTGGCGGACCACATGAGTAGGCTTACTCACACACTAGAGGGTGACACCTTGGATCAGGTACCACTTCGGGACACTTTCCCTGATGAGCATCTCTATACCATCTCAGGTACGCATCCTTGGTATGCTGATTTAGTTAACTACCTTGTTGCTTCTGAAATCCCTGCAAATTTAAAGAAACATCAGGTCCAAAAATTAAAAAGTGAGTCTAGGTTTTATGTGTGGGATGATCCTTACCTCTGGCGCATGTGTAGTGACCAAGTCATTAGGAGGTGTGTTCCCGATCATGAGTTTGAGTCTGTTTTGCATTTCTGTCATACACTTGCTTGTGGTGGACACTTTGGACCCCAACGGACAGCTAGGAAGGTTTTAGACTCTGGATTATATTGGCCTAGCTTGTTCCATGATGCCCATTCGTTTTGTAAGTCATGCTCTCGTTGCCAACACACTGGGAACATTTCTAGGATACATGAGATGCCCCAATAACCCATACTATTTTGTGAGATTTTTGATGTATGGGGCATCGACTTTATGGGTCCTTTTCCTAGTTCATTAGGTTTTTTGTATATTTTGGTTTCTATTGATTATGTGAGTAAATGGGTGGAGGCCAAGGCCACCAGGACTGACAATTCTCATGTTGTTGTGGACTTTGTCAAAGCACAGATTTTTTGCAGGTTTGGAGTACCAAAGGCCATCATCAGTGACCAAGGGACACACTTTTGCAATAGGAATTTCGTTTCCCTCCTTAGAAAGTATGGGGTGACACACAAAACATCGACACCATACCACCCCCAAACAAATGGCCAGGCTGAGGTTTCAAATCGTGAGTTGAAACAAATCTTGGAGAAAACCGTGCAGCCAAATAGGAAGGATTGGAGCAAGTGCTTGGATGATGCATTGTGGGCTTATAGGACAGCATACAAGACCCCCATTGGTATGTCCCCATTTCGGATTGTTTTTGGGAAATCGTGTCATCTCCCTGTGGAAGTCGAGCATCGGGCATATTGGGCTATAAAGAAATGTAACATGGATTTGGCCCAAGCTGGAATTCAAAGGAAGTTGCAAATTAAAGAGCTTGAGGAGATTCGACTGTCATCATATGAGAACTCAAGGCTCTACAAGGAAAGATCAAAAGCAGCTCATGACAAAATGATCCAACAAAGGGAGTTTGATGTTGGAGAGAAAGTCCTTATCTATAGTTCACGACTGAAGTTGATGCCTGGTAAGTTGCGTTCCAGATGGTTAGGTCCTTATATTGTGTCTAATGTTTTTCCTTATGGTGCAGTGGAGATCACACAAGAGGACACTGGAAGGAGCTTTACAGTCAATGGGCAACGTTTGAAGAGATACATTGAGGTCCATCCTACTGATGCAGTGGATTTTATCACACTGCATGACCCCATCATCACTTGATCACATCAGGTTGTTCCTAACCCTTTCAGTTTTATATTATTTGTCCAATTTAAAAATTCTGCATTTCATGTGCATATATCATCTCATAGGTTCACATTGAGGACAATGCAATATTTTAAGTGTGGGGGAGGGAACCTTTTAGTTTAGTAATTTCAATTGTTTTCCTGTTTAAAAAAAAACCAAAAAAAAATTGTGTGTTTTTCAAAATTTGTGTGTTTATTTTACAATTTTATGTGTTTTTTGAAACATTTTTGAGCTAAAATGATTCTTATAACAATTTTTAAATCCATATCAATAAGTGAAAAAATTTACCCCCTGAAACTAAGCTTAAATGAATGCTGAAATGACTTTGTTTAAAGTTCAAATATTTAGCAATTTCATGGAAAGTACACCGAATTTTGAATCCCATGCCACATCTCACTGTCTTTAAATTTGAAATCACTTTCCTGTGAGGCTTCTGAACCATTATTTTCATATTCTTTACATTCACCTCACTTCTTGAGAGAATCAAACCATGCTTGATTTAACCAGAATTTGATCTATTCCTGTCAAAACTTGAGGGTTTGAGGTACATATGTTTAAATGATTGAGGCATTTGTTTGGTATTAAAGCCCCCTTTTCAAAGAATCCTTTTTTATAATGGTCTAACTTGAATATTTAATCCTTGTAGCCCTTATAATCCATGCACATCCTGTTAGGTTAAGCCACATTACAAGCCAATTTTCCCTATCCAATCAACTCTTGAAGTGAAATTGCATAATCTAGTTGAGCTTAAGTGTGGGGGAAGCTGTCTTGTGTTGTGCCACCACATTATCTGATAATTTCGGTGGAAAATTAAATTCTGAAGAGATGTGTTTGCTGCTAAAGAAAGTCATTATATTGAAAGCTGTGCCTTTTCTGGAGCTTTCATGACAAGTGAAGCTGTGCCTTTTCTGGAGCTTCTAATTGAGGTGGAAAGATGTGCCCATCTGGAGCTTTCAAGAAAATCATGTTTGAGAAGATTGACATTTCTTTATGCTGAAATGATGAATGGTGTAAACCTTTCATGAATTTTCATGATGATGGAGCTGAATTGATACTATGGGGATTGAAGAGAAGACCATAATTAAGTGAAAATTAGATTAATGCAATTTTGCTTCAAAAGAGTCAAGCCCTCCTCATTCAGCCTCAGAGTTTTTCACATCTTAATCCTACCAACCGAAAGCCACAGAACAACCCTGAAAAGTCCTCATGATAAACATATGTCCTTGACTCACATCGGGTAGCGATGTAGGAATCTATCAAGCCTATGGTGACCCTTGTATGAGTTTGGATGAGAAAGACATTGCAAAAAAATTTGATATTTGAGTGATGAGAGAAAATTCAAGCGAGGTAAGTGTTTTGTGGATGGGTGGATAAATGAAGTGGAAATATATTGAATGATATAAATGGAGAACTTGAAATAAGGTTTTTTATGAGGCATGATATCTTTTTATTCTTGGTGTGAAATTTATTGATCTTAAAGATATGTGTTTTAAAATTGGTTTTGATTTGATATTGATGTTTACTTGATATGAGGTTTTGCCCAGGTGTGCAAAAGGGTAAGTGTGGGGGAGTTGATAAAACACTATTTTATTGAATATTTTATTGATAATAAATGATATAATTTCCTCACATTGTGTTAAACATGTTTATTTATAAAATATTTGGGATTTGATCATTCATTTGAAAATTTGGTGAAAATTCCAGTTTTACCCTTAATAGTGCACTGTAGTATTTCGAAGATAAATATTTTTATGTTTATTATTTGAATTTGAAATTTTGTAACAGTTTTTCTAACTTAATTATCTACAACTTTTATTCAGGACACTAAAGCTAAAGAGTTCATTTGGTTGTTGAAATTGGGCCATGAATGCATAGTTGGGCTGGGCTCGCCAGAATGGAGAAGGTTCTGTATTTGGGCCATATCCTCTACATACGGGCTTGGATTGAGCCCAAATTTTGAGGAAAGCTCGGGGACATGATGGGGCACAAATCATCTGTCTTGAAGGCCGGTCAATTCACGCGTTTTGAGGTCAAATTGGCGGTGCAAGTTGGAATAAAATATTTGGCCGAATTTCCACATTCACACTTGAAACCACTTGTAACCTCTCCTCCCCTCCCCTCTATAAATTGGAGTTTTTCTCATTTAGAGGGGTTGGGACGTGCGTTGGGAAGTTGATAGGTAGAGGAGAAGTGGATCCACTCCAATTCTCCAACCATTTCAATAAGGGTAGCTCTTGAAGCAAGGATCCCTTCGACGAAGCCTTCTTCTTCTCCTTCATGTTGTAATGATTTTGTTTATGTAATAAACTTCTTTGTTCTTCTTTTATTTCTTCTCTTTTCTTCTGTTTTGATTAAATTTATTCTTCTCTTAATCTTCCTAATTGGGTTGGAATTCTTGAGTAGAAGCTTTATTGGGTTATACCCATTTTAAACCTTTGCACATTCAAAACGCTTCTACGATGATTACGCCACCCATGGAAGAGTAGTCTTTTAGTAATCGATCTATCTTCTACCCTATTCATTTAATTATTTTGAATCAATGAGCTACTGTAATTCACTTAATATGATCAATGAATTGTGTTTTCATATTGTAAGAAACTAAGAAAGCAATTGAACAATGTACACAAAAACACGTGAGGCCGGGATTTTGTGTAAATTGTGAGAGCGCGATCTTAATCGGTAATACAAGACCACACGGGATAAATTTGTAGAGTTCAAATATAATCCCTAAACACAATTCATCCTCATTTCAAGAGTGGATATGTGCCTTAATTTACCACTGACCATAAGCTAATCTTAGAACATCAATCAAAGCAGGGTGCTGCGATTGCATGTTCCGAAGTTAGCCTAAGGTTAAATTCACTTCAATCTTCGTGGTAAAGTTAATTCTCTTAGGGTTCGGGATTTAACAAATTAAGGGATCATAATTAAGTGAATATTAATTTAAATGATAATTATTAATAAATTATTGAAGAGGTAGAGTTTGATCGATTACGCCTTTTAAAATAGATTTCTAAAAAAACATCTTCTTGTTGTGTCATTCTAATCAAAACTTCATTTCAAAATTAAAAACAAAAAAAATGAAATCTTCTTCCAGCAAACTTCTTCTAGATTCATAAACTATAAACAACCACCCCCATCCTTTCAAGTATTTTTTTTATTCTATTTTATTTTACTTCTATAATACCTCTAAAAATTGTTTTAACTCACTTCCTCCTTTGAGAGACGACCTTGGTCAGCCACTCAGATGCACCTAAGTACCCCAAATCACATTAATCATTTGAGGGCGCCCACGACAGCGCTCTTTCATAGAATATACAATTTAAAAATTTATTTAAATTATAAAATAGATGATATTATCATAACAAGCCCTAGGAGCTTATTTTATACAATAATTTTATTTCAAAAGATTAAAAACAGGATTTTAATAATAGTGTTTTTAATATGTTGACGGGTTTTCAAAAAAAGAATAAATAATATAATCATTAAATAAAGTAAACTTATCATCAAATTGAAATTATTTGAAATTAATTGTGTTGTAGTTTATAATAGTATTATCTTCTCTAAATGTCTAGAAACATATAGAAAGGACTCTTTATAATATATAATTTATTATTCACTTAATCATTATGCAACCAATTTATCATTATTTCATACAATAGTTCCAAATGTTTCAACCTTGTTTAAATAAACACATTTAGTTCCTAAATTTTCAATAGTGAATAGGTCTCTCAAATTGTTTCTATATATAATTTCATTCAAATTAATTTAATTATCTCATGATATTTGTTACCCAATGTTCATTGTTGATTAGATCAATGATTTTTTAGGTTATCAAAATGTGAGGTATGATTCACGTTCAACCATAATTATATGTTTTTCACGTGTTTGTGTTCCTTTATAAAAATCTACTTTAACTTAATGTAATAGGTGATACTTATCTATCCTAATAGTTCATGGAATTGATGTTCTTGGGTCCTACCAGCCTTATTCGGGATCATGTTTCTCTTCTTGGTCGATTCATGTCGGGGTTTCATTTAAATTAATTGTATTTCATAGGTATTGGATGTATTAATGATATTTAGTGCAACGCCCTAACCATAGCTACCTAAGGTCGGTTCATTATTACAAAAATAATGACATGGTCACAAGGGGTAAAATCCCAAATGAACGATCAGTTTAGTATCCTTGGATGTACTAGATATATACAAAAGTATTACATTACATTATGAAATGAATAAAAGAAACATTGTGTCTCCTTTGACCACATTAATCTCCCTTATACTACCCCTGAAGATCATTTATAATTTAATCATTGGCATCCTGAGAAAAATAAAACATAGTAAGGGGTGAGATCAGATCCTCCGTAAGGATACCAATATAGAGGGAACTCTTATATATAAGCAGAAACATTTAATTCATGGAAGAAGACTAAAAGAGAAGCCTTTTAAACACAAACATTAGCATAATATGAAAATGATAAATCAAATAATGTCATTTACTTATTCACATGGATATTCTACTAGTTTAATAATCATATGTAATATCAACAACCAATTTCATAATCATGGAATACCTAATGATTGACATCATAACCACATAGTCAAGCCCTCATCTGAAGACTAAAAATAAGATGTTTTCAATGCCTTGTGCCAACACACTGGTTTGTCTCAATAGACCTACCGATACATCTAAGAGCTATAGCGGGCTCCACCCATCACTTACTAAATCAAATGCATTCCTAATATAAAAAGGATAAAACATCACATAAACATTCGTATTAAAACTATTATATGAAATGTTAATAATTTAACTATAAACCACTAATTGTTTAAAAATAACACATCCATAGTCAAATATATCACCAAACCTTCAATAAAATATGGAGGTTTTTATCATAAAAAATCAACTTCAAACAAGTGTAAAATCCATTAATGGATGTTGACATATATGAAATCAAAACTATTTTGGAGAAATATAACCTTCCATATTGAAATCATTTAAAAGTCACCTAATTATAAAATAAAAAATTTATTTTGAAAATATTCTAATAATCTTGTATGGGATGCTTTGAATATGCTATACTGGTGGAAAATAGTTTCACTCACCGTATAAGATAAAAAACATTCTTACCTCAATTTGTCGAAATGATAATAAAGTACCATGTTTGGAAAGTGATGGAATGATTCCTTTAGAAAAACTATAAAAACTTAATCAAGTGTATAAATTACATTTAACCATAATCTAGGAAATAATACAAATGTTTTGAAATACATTTTAATGAAACGTGGATTTTGATGATAAATAGGTCCAAGTAGATACTCACGTATAAACAACCTCATATAATAAAGTGATTGAAAAATTAACACATACCTTGTAATTTTCCCAGATTGAGGGTATGATAACCTCCTATATAATAGTTAAATCCTTTTTATTAAATTATACAAGAACCACATATATTAATATTATATAATATATGATCTTCTAAAATTTTATTATTAATAATATTTCTGTAGTATCATTGTTTCAAGTGTTAACTAATTCAGTTTTCATTATATGCTTTGTTACATAAGCCATGTTTTTAGTGGATAGGATGTATTTTATTCATATCCAGAAATATATTAAGTTCTAATAAATTATTTATAATCATAAAATGAAAATTATTCTAGAACGGTTATAATGGGGAATAAATCTCATCAAATTTTTGGAGACGGTAATCCGTACATATGCATGACTGAAAATATCATTTTACTGATGGTGAAATAATATATAATTGTATGGTATATCATATATATATATATAATTATTTACAAGTTATATATATTTTTTACATCATTTAAACTCATTATTATACCCATCCAAATAATGAAGTGTAGAATAACAAACTACACCACAACCTGGAGATGGTAGGCCATATATACGCACATGTGGTGACTTGTCATTCATACAATTGGTAAAACAATGAATATAATTTTACCATATTTATAATAACATCACAATATGTATAAGGTACTGGAGTTATTATTTTTCTATATAGACAACAATGTAATAGGAAGTAGAAGAAGAAAATAACTTTGAATGAGGTGGTGAAATTATTACATTTTCTTCGGGTGCTTCATTTTGATTTGATAAAAAGGCATACTTAGGTTGGTTTAAAACAAAATTAATGTCTATAGGTTGAAATGGGGGTATTTTTTAGGTTATTTTTGTAGGTTTTGGTGAACTCGAATGTATTTGGAGGTGTGATTTTGAGGAAGGGGTGTGCCCTTTTATAAGTGAGGTGATGGTATCATTTGGAAAATCATGAAATGTTATTTAATTATACATTCATATTAGGTTTATAATTGATCCAAAAGTATTTATTTTGAGGATAAGGTGGGTCTAGGTCTGAAACCACTCAACCAATTTGTTTTAGACTGGTTTAGGTCACTATATTAACCTTGGCTTTTAGATTTAACTCTTAGTTAAATAGTTTATCTTTTACAATGTATTTTGTATTTTTATATTACATAGTTAATAAACCTACTATAAAATGACAAGAAAATCTCAACTGGTTCCTTAATGAAATATATATTATAATATAGGTTTTTTGGAAAAACCCTAGATTTTTATGATTATTATATAAATTAATAATATTGTATTTGTTTTAAAAAATCATTTTTTTAAATTTTGACACTATTTAGTATCTTGTTTTTGTGAAAGTCATAAAAACAATATCACATCACAAAAAATATATAATCAACCCCAAAAGGTCATATTAACCTAGATAATTCGTGAAATACATAAACATATTAAAATTAATATTACATAAATATTAATAATATTAATTATTTTAATTATTCAATAATAAGGTAATTACTACATCATGATTGTGTAATAAATAAATTTAATTATTTAATGTCATAAAAATTATAAAATAAATACAATTATTTAGAAACACTTTATATCTTTGTAATGATTATTTAAAGTTTAATTTATCTTATGTATTACCCTATATTAATTTTTTAAATTATTAAACATTGAATTCAACACTTTTAACTCTTATTTAAATAAAATAATAACAAATGTCATAATCTAATATTAGTGGATAAAAAGGACCAAATTTTATTCCTAAGGTTTATATTGATCAAAAAACACTTATTAAATAAAATTAGGACATTTTTAAGGTAATTATAATATCATTTTTACTTTTAATTACCCTCTTTACTTTTAACCGTGGTAAATAAAATTTAAAATTAACTATTTACAAAAAATTTTGTTCATCCTATTAAACCAAATTTAACATATGTATTTCAACCATGTCTCTTGGATTTTTGAAATTCAATTCATAGAAGTTGTAAAATTACGTTTTATGAAAATTTGTTAATGTGGCTAAAAGGTGGGTAAAAGATGTTAAAAGTTCAGTAAAATTTGATATATCTAATATTATTATTAAATGACACCAATGAATTAAATTAAACATATATAGGTATCATGTATCTATTTTTAACTAAAATAAATTTAAATAAAAGAAATAATTATTTAAATAAAAAGTAGTTTTTATATATTGACACAATGTGTTTCACTTTTCATCAAAAATAGAATGTTTTCATAAAAATACCAAAAATTCACCCTAAGAAAATTTTGATATTCTGAATCAAAAAATGAAGTCCATTTTGAAAAAAAATTTTAAAATTTTAAAATTTTGGTATTACTATTCACAATTGTTTATTTTATTGGTTGTGGTGTGCTAGAACTTGAAGTTTCGTACATCGCAAGGTATTGTGTTATTCAAAAAGAAACATACCATAGATGCTTGGGGTTTTAAATTCTTCCCACCTTAAAAGAATTTCATCCTTGAAATTTCTA